>WOVY01009410.1:0-600000 GCA_013436015.1 Rhipicephalus annulatus | reverse complement strand
GTAGTGCACACACACAAACGAAAATAGTCTTGCTCGATGTTGCCATGGGTGCTGTCTACTATTGCCTACTAGCACAGTATGGTACATATGTTTTTTGCAATGTGGCCAATAACAGTGCCAGCCAAGTGGACGGCCTAAGTTAACCCTTTAACAGTGCCTATTCCCTTAAGGTTTCTGCGTCTCCTTTCCTATACTCGATGATAGTTTGAGATTAGAGCAAAGACTACAGAATCATGGCTCGTAGTTTCTTTTTGTTTTGCTCGCTCACACTGTTAATGCATTTAGAAAAATATATACAGCCAAGTATGAACAGGATAAACTTTTCAATTGTTCAATGTGGATTTCAGCGTCCTGGTAAGAGTATATTTTGCTAGGACTAAAAAACAGACTTGTGGCTGCACACCCATGTCACGGGCGCTATGTTTTCTTGGAAAATGAGGGAGCGGAAAACGGTGCTGCTGACTAAGAAATGGAAAGAAAAAGAAAGCATTGTTGCAAGCTCAACAATATTTGTATTTTAAGTACAACTGCTTCAGTCACAGAATAAATAAACCACTAATTATTTCAGCAAAGCCTATGAGAATGTTATCAGTAAACAAATACATCATTTTGGCACAGTAGCAGGCGTGTGCCTTGGTTCTGTAACATTCACAGTTCTGTTAAATGGATGCCGAGTACAGCAATTCTCAAATGGCTTTACTGAAAAGAGCTATTGACTCTTAAATCAACCACTGCATCAATTTTTAGTATTCGTCAGGGTCGCTTTAAGTGCTTATTTTGTTATATTGTTCTATGGAGCATGCCGAAACTATGCAGAGAACAGTGATGATGATGGACCGACTCGACCAAACTTGACATTCCTGATCACAATTATGAATTTCGCTAGCTGTCAAAAGAAAAAATATTCTTACCATGCTCAGACATAGAGCTTGTGGTGTCAATGTGTTTTGTGGGTGGTGTGTGGAGCCAGTTGCATGGGAAGGCTGCTGTTTCAGAAACAAAACAGAATTGTAATAATGTCAGTGGCAGTCCCGCCAGAACAAGGGTTTACGACAAAATTAAGATATCCTCGAATGCAGATAGGTAAAGCAGAAATGCTACATTAAATTTTGCATTCCTCGTCGAAATATACTAAGGCTGTTCGCATAGCCAATACTCTCCAAAATATTCAGGTAGCTGTCAAAGGAAAAAGTGATTCTTACCACTCTCAGACCAAGAGCTTGCCGTTTCAATGTTTTTGTAGGTGCTGTGTAGGGCCAGTTGCATGGAGAGGCTGCTGTTTTAGAGAAAAAAACAGATTTGTACTAATGTCAGTGACAGTAACGCTCAAACAAGGCTAAACGACAAAAGTAAAAAGATGTCTCGGAATGTGGATAGGTAAAGCAAAAATTCTCTGTTTCATTTCGCATTCCTGGTCGATATTACTAAGGACATTCACATAACCAATACTCTCTGAATTATTGAGGTAGCTGTCAAAAGAAAAAGCGATCCTTACAATGCTGTGATCCGACACGTGTCATCTCCATGCCGTTTGTGGTTGGAGGTACAGGCTGGTTACATGGGTGCGCTGCAGATTGAAAAGTCTAAAATTAAACCTTTGCTATGTGCTTTTATCAAATCAATACAGCACAAGGAAAGTTTACTTTCGTTGAACTTTCATAAAAGGTTCAGTGCTTCCCTAAAGTTTGGTAGCAGTGGGTTCCGAAAGCAAACAGTATTGTACTAATATTATTGACAGTAATGACTGAACAAGGGTTAACGAAAAAGTAAGATATCTCAGAATGCGGATATGTAAAGCAGAATTGCTCTGTTCTATTTCGCATTCCTCATCGATAATACTAAGGCCATTGATACAACCAATACTCTCTGAAGTATTCAGGTAGAAAAGCAGGAAGATATCTCGGAATGCAGATTAGTAAAACAGAGGTGCTCTGTTCATATTCGCATTCCTCGTCGCAACTACTAAGGCCATTGACATAACCAATACTCTCTGAAATATTCAAGTAGCTGGGAAAGGAAAAAGCGATCCTCATCATGCTCAGACATGGCACTTCTCTTAATGCCATTTGTGGTTTGAGGTAGGGGCCGATTGCGTTTGCGGGTTGCCGAACAAAAGACGAAAATTAAGCACTTGCTATGTGCTCTTCTCAAAACACAACACTACAACAAGGAAAGTTCACTTTCATTGAACATTCATGAAATGTTCAGTGCTTGCCTAAAAATTGGTAGCAGTGGGCTCCAGGGACAAAACAGAATTGTACTGATGTTATTGACAGTAATGACCTAACAAGGGCTAACGAAAAAAGTAAGAAGATATCTCTGAATGCAGATAAGTAGAGCAGAAATGCTCTGTTCTATTTCGCATTCTTCGTCGAAATCGCTAAGGCCCTTGACACAACCAATACTCTGAAATATTCAGGTAGGTGTGAAAAGTAAAAGCAATCTTTACCATGGTGAGACACTGCACTTGTCGTCTCAATACCTCTTGCGGTGGGAGGTAGGGGCCGGTTGCATGGGCGGGAAGCCTATTGAAACGACGAAAATATAGCACCTGTTATGTGCTCTTCTCAAAGAACTTACTACAACAAGTTCACTTTCCTTCAACTTTCATAAAAGGTTCAGTGCTCGCCTAAAGTTTGGTAGCAGCGAGTTTCAGAGACATAACAGAAATGTACTAATGTTATTGGCAGTCATGACTGAACAAAAGTTAACGACAAAATGATGAAGACATCTCGAAATGCAGACAGGTAAAGCAAAAATGCAATGTACACCACACAAAGGCATGCATATGCAATACAATGATAACTAGTAGAATAAACCCATCTTTCAAGGACAGCTGCTTCATTTATTCTAGCTTGCTGTTATGGCCTCGGTAACAGGAACCATTTGACTGCCCATTTGCTAATCGTGCCCTGCATAATAATCACTGATAATGTCAATCTAGGCTTGCTTTTAAATGATCATTACTGCACTCAACCAGAGAACCTCAATGAATTCTCGTAAATTAAAAAATTGCCATCACACTACTAAAGAACTTAAAATGCTGCACACAAGGCCGCTATGGTGTGGCCCCATCCTTGAAGAAAGGGCATTTATTTTGGAAGCACATGGTTACAAGATTGAAGGTCTACACTAATGGTAGAGTCGGCACTGAGCTATTCAAGCGGCTATACAAATACTGCAGGAACACTATGGATAAGGTGTTTTCTACATGACCACACAATAAATGTAGTGTTGTATTCATAAAGTTCTCCAATGCGACAGACATACAGCATACTGCCTGTACACAAACAATGCAACCCCACTGCAAGTATTCTGCCCCCAAGTCCTGCTCAGAGAGCAGGTGCAGTTGGCAAAGAAGTTCCACCAATGGGATCTTTCTGCACAGCAGCGCTAAGCGTTTTCGTATTGTTCCCATTATGCACAATTTGGCAGGTCAAAATATTGCAATTTGTCATAGGCAACAACCATGGAAAAAATTTATGCTCACTAAATTACATTTTACATCTAATTTACATCTTCACAGTGATTGGTCCATGAAGAAATATTTGCGTGGTATGGATGTGAATGTACTGAATATTCATTAAGCTCTTTCCACTCCAGTTTAAATGAGTAAAGCATAGCAACAACACGGTTTTGAGCTTCTACGCAAAAGGTCGCAGGTTTTATTTGGGTTGAACTTAACCAATTTCTGTAAAAATAAAACCAACGTTCTCCCCCACTGCATTCCCGGTAACCCCCTGAACAGTCCTGTGCAGCTAATCGTTCGCGCTGGCTATTTAGCTGTAGTTTATACCTTCTTTAGACTTGACACAAGCTTGGAATGTACCTTGAACCTTTTTGTTTTAGTTGGGGCATAGCAGATGTCAAATAAAATTAGATACATTTATGAGGTTTGCGTACTTGCAGTTGTGAAGCATACACACAGCTTCAGAAATTCCGAAACATGCTCAGAACATGTGCGTAGCCTTACCGTTAAACTCCGAAACAATTCACTTGTTTTGTCCCCACAGCACCGATGCCGAGATCTCAATATGTTGCATTTTTAATTTCACTAAAATACTGAATCTTGACTAAGGTGCTCACAAATAGGACACACCTGTATGTTCCATCACACAAAGCAAAACTAATTCTGCAATAGCAAAATGAAGAAAGAGGTTGAACTGAAGCATAATTTTAGTATGGACAAGTTGTCTCTGCTCGAACGGCTAGCGTCCAGCAATTACTGTAATCGAAAGAGCACTTCCCAACGTACTGCGATGACCACTCGAGAAAGTACTGTGGTAATCAGTGAATTTTAAGCGCTTGCAGTTTTGCTTCTCTCTAAAAGACCTCAAAAACAACAGGCACATGCTTGGTGTGGCTAACAATATTGCGTAGCAGGTTTCACTTCTTGGTGCGTTTTAGCATAAATGGCACAGCTATGACATTGTTTTACATTTACAGAATTAAGCAGCCCCAAGTTTTAAATTATTGTTGTCTTTGACACTGTAAGCAAGAGAAACGTGTTTACAAGTGAACAATACATGCAATGGTAGAAATATGCAACTCTGAAGAATAAATTTGAAACTTGCCATTTGGTTCCTGTGGAGGAGCTGCTGTCAATGACACATTCATTGTTGTGGCATATATTATCCTGCTTTCTGAAATATTAAAAAGACATGCTACAGATCACCGTATTACTCCCGCTAAATATAATGTTGGTTCTTCAGAGCTGGAAGCAGTAAACTTGTGCAATAAATTCACGAATTCACAAATACTAGTTATTTGATGAGCAGAGTCACTCACCTGCACAGTTTATAAAGCACACAAATCTTGTGATCTTTCCCACATACCCCAGTTATCACATGTCAAGCATAGGTCAGCAGAACAGTTGGAACTCACTCAGGCTCCGCCCATAGGTACATTTAGCTCGGAGAGCTTTCTGAATTTTCCTCAACAGAACTCACGTGAACTCAGATCCACTGAACTTTCATGAACCAGACTACCACTATTTCATTAACATATTGCCAGGCTGGAGTTGCACCTTGAGCTTGAGCAGCTTGAGTTGCATTCACGGGTCTCCTGGCGCAACATTTGCTTTTTTCAATAAAAAAGTAAATGCTCTTCAAGCTGGGCGGCGGGGTTCAAACCTCCCCCTTCAGCTTTTTTAACTTTGCTTGTATATACATATACATGCACACACACACACCAATGCACGTGTGAACCTACATAACCTATGATCGAACCTCTCTCTTCCACACAGAGCAACATCAGAGCAACACCAACACGCATAGCTTCTAATTTATTAAATAAGAGCCCATACTTACCACAAGCAAAAACTTTCTATGTCAGAGCTTTTTGCAGGCAGTCATTGCAGGTTCGCAGCTCAGCCACTGCCTCTGTGGGCTGAGACACCTCTTCCTTGAGCACCCGCTGCTCCGCAGGCATGTTGCAGCCACTGGCGCAGCATGTACCGATGTCCGCATTTCGCACAATATTTTCTAAGGTGCTCAGCAGTTTTTGATGTTCTTTTTCTTGAACAAAAATTCTTATGCGTTTCAGCTATGGCGGTGCCTGCTGTCGTAACACAATCAACCTTAGAAGCACCACAGTGGAAACATAATGAAAATAGCATAGAATAAACCCAAGCATGGTATGTGTTGAGAATGTCTTGAAACCTGCGCTTTGCAGTTGACATGGCATTGATAAGTAACTTCGACGACACAGTAGAGCACATGATTACGGAACTGGACACTGAAAGCAGAAGAGTAGGGTTGAAAATTAATACGCATAAAACTAAAGATATGTGAAACAATCTGTATAAATACCGCGCTTTGGAATAGGTAGAGAGAATCTGGAAGTCTCCTTAGGACAGGTAGCAACCGCAAAGCGGAACCGTGAGAGTGAAATAAAGCGAAGAGTACTTGTGGCGTCGATCACATTCGGCAAGCATTCTCAGATCGCGAATGGTAATCTGCCACTAATCCTCAAGAGGAAGGTACTATAACCTTCCTCTTGAGCTGCATCTCGCAACAGCTGCATCTTGCCTCTACTTACCTCCGAACCAATAACCTGAACAATTACAAAGCAGTTTTACCTTGAAGTTAGGAATTTTGCAGTGAGGGATGGAAAGGAAAGTGATAGGTGTTAGGTGTCATGTTATATAACACGCGTGTCATGGTTTTCATGTTAGAGTGTGTCGCTTGAGTTCGCCATGATATCATGTCATACCGTACCAGTTTTGAAATATGTCATGTCAACAAAATCACCGCAAGAGCTGCAGGACCATGAAATGTAATTCACGACATTCATGAAATACATGTCATATTTTCACGTTATGACTAGTCAAAATGTATTCCTAAAGTCACGTTATGCTATACTAAGTTTGGTGTCGATACCAATATACCATAGATAGACACGCTCGAAGTCGCCGAAGTTCACTAAGAAATGCTTCGAAATTTAAAAATTGAAAGCTTTAGTAGTACACTGCTTCTCAAACGACATCAACGTACTGAATTTACTTCGTTATACAAGAAATAAAGGCATATTATTCGTCTTGCATATAGAGGCATCGTGACAACATGGTTAGGATAAAAACTTTTTGCGTTACAAATAATTGCTAGTACTTATAGGTTAAGATGTACCTTTCTAAACTGCCTCAATTAAAGCATTTTCAAATACTGCGTGCTCAGTTACTTTAGCTATGTTAGCGAGAAAACTACTCCATTCCAGCACAAACAGAAACTTATTACTGTGCCCCATAAAGAAATACTTAAGTCTACACAATAGCTAGGTATTGAGGGAGACTGTACTTGGGGGTGCAAGAATAGCCTTTGTTTTTTGAAGAAAAACTGACAACAAAATACTTGAGCCCGTGTTATTTTTTGAGGTCGGATGAATGTATCGGTGCGATGTAGCTGAGTGTTTTTTTCTGTGGGTGTGTCATGGTTTCCCATGGCGTTTTTTATTATGTAGAATTTTAAAGCGCAATTAGGATTTCCACATTTTCGGTCGGAGTTGGTTGGTGTTTGATGCCAAACTGGGTCTTTGTTAGTTATGAGGTGTTCAGAAGACAGATTTAGGAAGAATAGACAGATTTAGGAAGATTTAGAAAGAAATTTTAATCAGGCACCCGTTTCCTTGAAACTCTTACTCTACAAAGTATTGGTACGTAGCAGATTAGAATATGCAGCATCTGCTTGGGACCCTGGTCATGACTCGCTTATCTATGAATTAGAACGAGTGCAGAATCGGGCAGCGCGCTTCATCCTTTCAAATTACCATCGCACCTCGAGCGTCACATCAATGAAAACTACACTAGCATTACCCCTACTGTCTCTTCGCAGGAAAGTGTCTCGGCTGTGTATATTCCATAAAATTTACTTCACCAATCCGTTACTCAGAAGCAGATTATTGGCCCAACCATCTTACGTTTCCACTCGTATTGATCATCGCCATAAAGTAGGACTTCCTTTAGCGCACACAAAGTGTTTTCATGATTCATTTGTGCCAAAAACATCTGTATGTTGGAATCATCTTCCTTGTGATATTGTTGGTATAAAAGATGCTGCTTTATTTAAAATTGCCGTCACTAATTTTATTTGTACGTAGCCTCAGTTCAACCCTGTAGCAAGCGATGATTGCAATTTTTCTGTTGTTGTATTTTGCTTTGTATGCTGTACATGTATGTATGTACCCACTCCCCTCTGTAATGCCCTCGGGCCTTGAGGGTAACTGAATAAATAAATAAATAAATGGGCCCAAAATATCCATGCCGATCTGGTAGAATGGAGCTGTTGGGACCTGCACGGGTTGCAGGAGGCCAGCTGGTTTAGTCGGTGGTGACTTGGGTCCCTGGCAGTCGAGACAGGTACGGACGTGGTGCTTCACGGCTTGGTTAGTCTCGGCCAATAATACCTTTGCTGTATTCTGGCCAACGTTCTCGTGTAACCCAAATGGCCAGAGCTCACCTCGTTGTAGCATGCTTTGAGTACTTCGGTACGAAGCGCTGCTGGGATGACGAGCAGATAGGCGGATCCCGTCGGCGAAAAGTGTATTTTGTAGAGTACTCCGTGCCGTAAACAAAACGATGACAACACTCTTGCGGAAACTCTTGGCGCCTTCTGAGATCTGCCATCAAAGTAGTTAAATAGGCCGAGCAACTCCGCATCTGTTGTTGCTGCGCAATGGCGGTCGTGTCGAGGACACTGAGAAATGCCGTTTTCTCCTCTTCAGGTAGGGTTGCCGACTCAATGGGTGAACGGGACAGACAGTAAGCGTCCATATGTCACTTTCCCGGCTTATGTACGACTACCATATCGAATTCTTGGAGCCTGAGACTTGAACGCGCTGATTGCCCGGTAGGGTCTTTTAGACTTGTTAACCAGCACAGTGAGTGGTGGTCGCTAATTACTTTGAAGGCGCGGCCATATAAATACGGGCGAAATTTCAAAACCGCCCATATCACGGCGAGACATTCCTTCTCAGTTGTGGAGTAATTAGCCTCAGCGCGTGTTAACGTTCTGCTTGCGTAAGCGATTACTCTTTCTGTGCCCTCTTGCTGCTGCGCCAACACAGCTCCCAGACCAATATTGATAGCGTCTGTGTGAAGCATCGTTGGGGCTTCTTCGTTGAAGTGGGCAAGCACCGGGGGCGTTTGAAGACGTTGACGCAGGTCATTAAAGGCAATTTTCTGTTTTTCGTTCCACTCAAAGGCAAAGTCATCTCTTGTGAGACGAGTTAGTGGCGACGCGATGCGGGCAAAGTCTGCAATAAACCGGCCATAATAGGCACAAAGGCCCAGGAAGCGTCTCACAGCCTACTTATGGGAGGGTACAGGGAACTGAGCGACAGCGGCAATTTTTCCAGGATCGGGCCGGACGCCTGCGTTACTGACGAAATCACCGAGAAAGTGAAGTTCGTGGAAACAGAAATGACAGTTTTCTGGTTTCAATGTTAGGCCCGCAGACCATATGGCACGTAAAACAACTTCCAGCTTTTTGAGATGCTCGTCAAAAGTGGTTGAAAACACTACAACGTCATCCAGATAGACTAGGCTTGTCTTCCACTTCAATCCCGAAAGTTCCTTGTCCATAAGCCTTTGAAAAGTCGCGGGCGCGGAGCACAAACCGACAGGCAAGACTTTAAGTTCGTATAAACCATCTGGCGTCACAAAATCGGTTTTCTCTCGGTCTCTTGGGTCTACCTCGGTCTACCAGTATCCACTCTTCAAGTCCGTGGAAGAAAAGTAGCGAGCGTGCCGAAGTTTGTCAAGGGAGTCATCAATACCTTGGAGCGGGTACACATCTTTTTTGGTCACCCGACTCAGCTTCCTGTAGTCCACGCAAAAACTCAGCGTGCCGTCCTTTTCTTTACTAGCACTACAGGCGATGCCCAGAGGCTCTGTGACGGTTGAATGAAATCATCTTCAAGCATTTTGGCGACTTGTTGTTTGGCTTCGCGTTCCTTGAAACCTACACGATAAGGGTTCTGGTGAATAGGTCTCGCCGTGTCCTCGATGATTATTTGATGCTTTGTCAAAGGTGTTCGACCAACTCGTGAGGTCGATGAAAAGCAGTCGTGGAATTTGGCTAGCAGCTCAAGAAGTCTCTGTCAGTCGTCCTTTGACAGACTGGGGCCAACGTCGAGAATGGGTTCTGGTTCTAGATTAGGCGCTTCGTCAATTACCGATAAACATAAACTGCCTTACATTTCTACGATATTATCGTACTAAGCGATAGCTGTGCCTTTCGGAAGGTGCCGGCGCTCAGTACTTAAGTTGGTCAGAAGTAAATTCTTGCGCCCACCAGTGAGATGGACGATACCTGGTGCGTCAAAATGCCATGGCTAAATAGCAGCAAGCCAATTTGGTCGGCAATGCCTTCGCCATCAAGCGCTTCGTGCCCTTCCACCGAAACAAGAGTGCATGACCGTGGCGGGATGACCACTGCATCATCAATTTTACGTAAAGTGTTACGTATTGCGTCTGAACAGTCAACTAAACCAGGGCTGTTGCGGAACGTAATTGAAAGGTCCGGGATGTTTATGACGGCACCGTATTTTCTTAAGAAGTCCATCCCTATAATCAGGTCCTTGCAACATGAGGTGAGGATGACGAACGTCGCCACGAAAGAAGAGCCACCGATGCAGAGTCTTGCTGTACACCTTCCAACAGGCATCAACAGCTGGCCGCCTGCTGTCCTCAGGTGAGGTCCCGTTCGCGTAGCCTTTACTTTTTTTAGGCGCACGGCAAGGTTTTCACTTATGATAGAAAAGTCGGCACCGGTGTCAACTAAGGCTGTTAGTTGCTGTCCGTCTACAAAAACTGTAAGATCTGTGGTCACAGTTTCGTCGGCGTTACAACTGGTCGGCTTTATGGCGTCCTGTGGTTGGAGTAACGGGGGCCTTTTTTCGTCGCCTTGGCGGTCTGCAACCTCACCCCGGAGGTCGCCGCTTTCAGTTGCGGTGGCGCGACGAAGGCGAATATGCCAGAGACGGAGAGGGTGGTCGACATCCCAAACCTGGCTGGAAATCAGGCTCACTGTCGTCATTGTTGGCACAGTGGTTGTCAAAATGGAACCAAGACAAGAAAGGTCGTTGAGAATCAGCGTCCCAGCGTGGTGGGTAGTCGTCGTTGGCGCGTCAATCGTCAGACCATTGCCGAAGAGGTCGAAACGTATGGATACGGTGCAGGCAATGACGGGAAATGTGGCCTACACCTCCGCAGGTAAAGCAAAGCGGACGTCTATCTACTGTGCGCCAGACGTCTGTTTTACGAAGCTGCGGACGTCTATCTACGGTGCACCAGACGTCTGTTTTACGAAGCTGTGGACGCCGCAACAGCTCGTAATGTGGCAAATGCCGTGTCTTGTTGGGAGACGGCTCTTCGTGCGGCAGCATTTCGTACGCGGCACAACAGGATGGCGCCGTGGCGTCTGTTCTTGCAGCGGCGATCAAGAAACGGCTGCCGATGGCTGGTGGTACGACGGCGCAATGAGCGGCGGGCGGCAAAGCGTGGCTGCGTAGCTCATAGGTCGCTGATCGTGAGTAGGATTAGCTGCTGAAAATGCTTAATGTATTTCTTCGCGGACGACTTCAGCGACAGACGCCGTGGGTGGTTCCGTGACCAGAGTCCGCAGCTTCAGCAGCTCTTCGCGAACAATATCTTGTTTTAAATCACGTAACGAGCTTTGAATGTCAGATGTCCTAGCGGCGACTTGAATGTGGGTGCTGTTGGACAAGCGATCGTATTGTCGGCATTGTAGGTGAAGCGCCCGCTCGATAGCCGTAGCTTCTTTGACGAAGTCTGTGACGGTACTTGGCGGGTTCCGCAAAAGTCCGGCGAACAATTGGTCTTTAACGCCACGTATTAGGTAGCGTAACTTTTTCTCGTCGGTCATGTGCACGTCAGCTTTACGGAAGAGACAGGCCATGTCCTCAGCGAACATTGCGACCGTTTCACTGGGTTTCTGAACCCGTGGCTCGAGTACTTGTTGCACATGTTCACGCCGGTCGACGTTGGCAAATGTGTCAATCATCCCTCTTTTAAAGTCACTCCATGTTGACAAACTGCCTTCTCTGTTTTCGTACCAAGTTCGAGTGCGGTCATCGAGATAAAAATAGGCGCGGTAAAGCCTTTGTTCAAGAGACCACTGGTTAGTGTTGGCGACACGTTCATAGTGATCAAGCCACTCTTCGAGGTCCTCATGTGCTCCACCACAAAAGCGATCAGGCACCAGAGGAGAAAAAAGGTTACCTGAGATGGGGTTGGCAGACCACTGTCTCGTAGTAACTGTTGTAGACCAGTGGTGGCCATGGTAGATGTGAGCGGTGCCTTGTAGAGTGTTCCAACGAGGGGGTCAACTCTGGAGGGAGGCTTCGCAAGCGACGACTGAAGCGATGCACGGGAGTGTCGACAAGTGCTTCTGGGCTGGATGAATGGCTCCCCATAGGAGTGTGGAGCATCCGGCGGGGCCGCGGGCCAGCACCTCCACCAGTGTCGCAGTACAACGCGAAGAAAGAACAAGAACGCCTTGAGACAGCGAAAGCAGCGTGTTCTCAACAGCTGAGCCGCAAGACTGTCTTCTTTGTTCTCGAGTCAAGCCAGAGGCCCACTACCTGGTGTCCGCTAAATCCCCACATCATCGTTGTCGTTCACACGCAGACACGGGTCAATATGTTGAAGGGTTTCTTGCGCAACGATGCCAACTAGAACATGCGTATTAGCAACACCAGAAGCTGATACGAAGCACTGAAGCTTGCGAAGGTTCTGGCCCTGTACACTACTACATTATTGAACTTCAGCACGTGGCAAGCAACCTACTTCTAGTAGTGGGTCGTATGCCAAAGTGAACGCTCACACCACAGAGAAAAAAGAAGTGCACGTGGGCCCCGCTCTGGCAAACAAGCCCAACCGACGCGCTTGGTTAGAGCGCTGTTGCTGAGACGTTTATAAACCATGTCGACACCCCATGGAATGACGTGACAATTGGTGGAGGTGCTAGGTAGGCCCCTCACGGATGTTTCAGACCCCTCCTGGAAGCGGCACCACAAGCCCAGTGCGAGTCGACACTCCCGTTCATCGGACAAGCCGCAGGATCTGGAGATTGCCACCCGAAGCTGACCCTACAGTTCACACCAGTATGATGAGCACGTCCGTTCAAACCCCTTTAACAGGTACGGAAAACCTCCCGGTGACTCGGTACAACCTCGAAAACCCACAGGTTGCGACACCGTTTCATGGCACCGAGCTCGAAGACGTCGAGGACTGGTTGGTCGACTTCGAGCGCGTAGCTGCTTCGAACGACTGGAACGACGCGGCCAAACTACGACGTTTGTACTTCTATTTGGAGGATGGAGCACGTACCTGGTACATGAATCACGAGGAACAGATGACATCGTGGCCCGAATTCCACCGCCGGCTGTTGGATACTCACAGAAGTGCTGATCGCTACGAACGAGCGGAGCGAGCGATCCAGGCTTGCATCCAGATGCCCAATGAAACTGTCATGACCTATGTGGAAGATATGGCGCGCCTGTTCCGACGGGCTGATCAGAGTATGACAGAAAAAGAAAAGGTGCGTCACCTAATGCGGGGAGTTAAGGAGCAGCTTCTCGCTGGCCTTGTGCGGAGCCCTTCGAACACGGTCGCCGAGTTTTTGTCCGAAGCCGTCACGATGAAAAAGATGCTTCAGCATCGATCCACCCTGTATGAGCGGCAAGTGAACACGTCTACTGCTCAAGTTCTCACGACTATTGGGAGCAACACCGAGTGTCTGCGTGACCTTATCTGCTCCATAGTACGCGAGGAGCTGCAAAAGGCTGCCACACCACCACTACCTACGATGAGTTCAATTGCAAGCATCGTCTAGGACGAGCTGCATCATGCCCTTCGTGACCCTCTGAGTCTGAATAACGCCACACCCGCCCCGGCTGACCACACCCGTGCGACCTATGCGGAAGCCTTGAAGCGCCCAGCTTCCTCTTCCCCGCTGTTTGTTCAGGCACCTCCTACGGTTTCACTTCAGTCGGCGCCGCCTCTCCAGTTCTACGAGAACACATGCACACCCCAACCCCTCGTTTTACGCCAGCCCTGTGCATCTTGCGGAACAACCAGCACCCTGCCTTGACGACAGACGTGCTTCGCCTCGGAAATCTGATGTTTGGCGCACTCCTGATCGCTGACCTTTGTGCTTCCACTGCGGTGAAGCGGACCATTCGTACCGCCAGTGTCCATACCAGCGCCTCGGGCTGCGCGGAGTTTCAGTATATTCAGCGCCTCCTCGGTATGGCCAGCGACCGCGGGGCATTACGGACTACCTGGCTCAACAACGCATGCCACCGCCTTCTGGACGGCAGTCGCACTCACCGTCACCGAGGCGCTTTTTATCTTCGCCACAGCGCGATGCTGGCGCACAGTCCTCCAGTCCCCGCCGGGAAAGCTAACGCAAGCGACCCTTGGAGGCGAGGTCGCTGGCAGTCGACGTGCTGAAGACCTCCGATCCACGCTAACAGTAAAGGGTGTAGATTCGACTGAGCGATATGTGCGCCTTTCTCTGGATATACCGGTGCTGATAGACGGCTATGCAGTAGGTGCTTTAGTTTATACCGGGGCTGACTATTCGATACTAAGCGGTAAAATGACCAGACTCCTAAAGAAAGCAATCACGCCCAGGCATGGCTCCGTGATTCGAACGGCTGGTGGCCACACCGTCTCTCCGCTTGGAACCTGCACAAGTAGAGGTCGGGTCTGCGGTTATACTTTTGTAGGAAGTTTCCTTGTGGTCCGTGAATGTTCACGCGACGTTATTCTGGGTGTTGACTTTCTGCAGCAGTATGGAGCTGTCATTAATCTTCAAGAGAATCGCATCACCTTCTCAGCCGACTGAGCAATCGACAAGCAGGACAACCAACAACGTACCGACGTTCTTCGTGTTTCTGCTGAAAGTATAATGCTTCCTCCAAGAGCCAGTGTTATTGTCGACGTCACATGCTGTGGATTGTGAAATAGTGAAGCGATTGCAGAAAGTAATTTTGAACACGTGCTGACTCAAGGTGTTTGTATGGCTAGGAGCATCATACAGCTACGTGATGACCGATCTCAACTGCTCGTTACAAATTTCAGCAACGAACACCGACGCCTTTTCCGTGGCACTTCGTTAGCGTTTGCAGATGAATTAGGAACTGTTCCCATCTGCTTCTCGTCGGACGCAGTGGAGGCCGCCGATACGTCTGTAAACAATATCGATATAATTCTAACCTCACACCAGAGAACCTGACAGCACTGCGAAAACTCTTGCTTGAATTCAAGTCATGCTTCGCTGCTTCCTCTAAGGTGCACCAGGCTTTGATCATTAGGCACAGAATAATCACTTACGACGACACTCGCCCAGTACACTAACAGCCTTACCGTGTGTCAGCGAAGGAACGAGAAGCCATTCGTACACAAGTTCGAGAATTGCTTGACGACGGCATCATCGAGCCTTCCAACAGTGCGTGGTCCTCTCCGGTCGTCCTAGTCAAGAATAAAGACGGAACGCTACGTTTTTGCGTCGATTACCGGAAGCTGAACAGCGTGACTAAAAAGGACGTGTACCCACTGCCACGCATCGACGACTCGTTAGACAGATTACGCCGCGCCCACTATCTTTCCTCTTTGGATTTAAAAAGCGGGTACTGGCAGATTGAGGTTGACGATCGAGACCACGAGAAAACGGCTTTTGTGACCCCTGATGGCCTTATGAATTTCGAGTCCTTCTTTTTGGTTTGTGCTCAGCGCCCGCAACCTTCCAACGAATGATGGACACTGTGCTTACTGGTCTGAAGTTGCAAACTTGTCTCGTATACCTTGATGATGTCGTTTTTTCTGAAACCTTCCAGCAACATCTTCACCGCCTCAGGAGTGTGCTACAGGCCATGCAATTAGCAGATCTTACACTCAAACCGCAGAACTTTGGTTTGTCACTTTGGTTATGAAGAGCTCAAATTCCTTGGCCATGTAGTCAACGCCAAAGGAGTCCGACCCGACCCCGACAAACTTGCCGCTGTAGCCGCGTGTCCGCATCCTACAGACAAAAAGACTGTTCGGAACTTTCTGGGCTTGTGCGCCTACTATCGACGATTTATTAGAAAGTTTTTGAAGATAGCGGAACCCTTGTCTCGCCTTACACGTGACGACACACCGTTTGTATGGGCTACTGAGCAACAGGCTGCTTTTGCCGAGCTACCACAGCGGATGCAATCAGCCCCTGTTCTCGCGCATTTTGACGGTGATGCTGACGCAGAGGTGCACACTGACGCCAGTAACATCGGCCTCGGCGCAGTGCTCGTCCAGCATCAGCACGGCAAAGAACGAGTCATAGCCAATGCCAGCCGCTCACTGTCCCGTACCGTGGTGATTTACACGACCACGCAGAAAGAGTGTCTCGGTAGTGTGGGCGATCACCAAGTTTCGCCCGTACCTCTATGGTCGTCCATTTAAAGTGGTGACAGACCACCATGCCCTCTGCTGGTTGGTAAACATTCGTGATCCCTCTGGACGACTGGCCGTCCAGAGGGATCACATTCGTGATCATTCGTGATCCTCTGATACGCTAATCCTCTGATACGGTAAACATTCGTAATCCCTCTGATACGCTGTCGCGTGCACCTTTAGTCAATCAAGAAGAAGAGGACGATGACGGTTTCCTGGGCGCCCTTTGCTCATCTGACTTGAGGAGACGCCAGCGAGCGGATGAAGAGATTTGACCGTTCATCGACTATCTGGAGGGTCATAGCGCCGTTATACTTCACCATCTATCTCGCGTCATGACGTCTTTCTGCCTCCGAGATAATGTCCTGTACAAAAAAACGCCCGTTCTACGAGCCGCGCTTACCTCCTCGTCGTTCCGAAGGACATGCGGGAAGAAGTTCTCTCCGCGTGTCATGACGAGCCCACATCTGGTCATCTAGGTTACTTGCGAACGCTCGCCAGAGTAAGTGGGGCGTACTACTGGCCCGGACTTTCGGCAAGCGTGAAGCAGTACGTTAACAGCTGTCGTGAATGCCAGCGTCGAAAGTCGCCACCAAGCAAGCCGGCTGGAGTACTTCAGCCAATTGATCCGCCCCACATGACATTTGACCAAGTCGGCATGGACATTCTCGGCCCATTTCCTTTATCGTCCGACGTCAACAAATAGGTCATTGTTGCAACTGACTATTTGACCCGCTATGCTGAGACACAGGCGATACCACGAGCCACGGCTTCTGAGGTAGCACAGTTCTTCATGTGCCACATTGTTCTGCGCCACGGTGCTCCATCTACAGTGATAACCTACAGTGGAACAGCGTTCACTGCACAGCTTATTGATGAAGTTTTTTGACTAAGTAACACTAGGCATCGAACGACGACTGCTTACCATCCGCAGAGCAACGGCTTAACCGAGTGACTAAATAAGACAGTCACAAACATGATCTCCATGTACATCGACGTCCAACACAAAACAAGGGATCGCATTTTGCCTTATGTGACGTTCGCTTATAACACCGCTGTTCAAGAAACAACCTGATTTACACCGTTTTGACTTCTCTACGACCGCGAAGTTCAGACGATGCTGGATGCGATGCTTCCTTGTGAAGACTCCGATCAATTAACAACTGACGCAGAAAAATTTGCAGAGCGTACCGAGGAAACTCGCCAGCTCGCCCGGCTGCACATTGGTCAGCAGCAACAGGACGATTCACGACGTTACAATATGCGTCACAATGACGTATCTTACAGTCCGGGAGACCAAGTTTGGGTTTGGACCCCTGTTCCATGCCGTGGCCTCTCCGAAAAGTTGCTCAGTAGGTACTTCGGTTCGTATAAAGTATTACGCCGCGTAAGCGACGTAAACTACGAAGTGTTTCCGGACGCTACGTCGTCACGATGGGTACAACGAAAACAATCGACCTCTGACATAGTTCACGTGGTGCGCATGAAGCCTTCTTTTGCGCGTTCCTAAAAGACCACCTTCCTGTGTTTTTTTTTCATTTGTGCTCCGACAATTGCCTCTTCATTGATGAACTTATTGCGTTTAATATTTGATTATTGGTGCCCTTTTTCATTGTTTAAAGTACTTTGTTTTGGTTTTTTTGCCATAACTCTGCAGCATCGGGACTATGCTCTTTTTTTGTTGAGGAGGAATATTGCCATCGACTTTTAGTAGTGGGTCGTATGCCAAAGTGAAGGCTCACACCACAGAGAAGAAAAAAGTGCACGTGGGCCCCCGGTCTGGCAAACAAGACCAACCGCTTGTTAGAGAAACGCGCTTTGTTAGAGCCCTGTTGCTGTGACGTCTATAAACCTTGCCGACACCCCGTGGAGTGACGTGACATTATGTTGAAGGGTTTCTTGCGCAACGATGCCAACTGGAAGATGCGCATTAGCAACACCAGAAGCAGATACGAAGCACTGATGCTCGCGAAGGTTCTGGCCCTGGACACTACTACATTATTGAACTTCAGCACGTGGCAAGTAACCATAATTGACATAAACCGACGTGACGGCTTTATCAAAGGAGTATATATGTTATGTTTATAAAATTGGTTAGGTAGCACTGCAACCAATATAGACGTTTCACGCAGATTATCATCTATTTCAAAAAACGTTCTGAGACCTGGCGTTGCTCTGTGGTAGAATGATTGGCTTCTACGCAGAATGCTTAGGTTCTATGCCTGCTAGGACCCTGAAATTTATTATTCGCATTTCGAAGGGGTCATCGCTGCCTATTTCATGTTTTCCTCAACACTGACATTTATTCCATGCTTTCGTTGGATCGACGCTGCTTATGTCGGGTATTGCTTAACGCTCACGCGCTCAAAATGCCCATGGGTGTTCTCGTCGTTCCAGGCTAGATACTAGTGTCAATCACCTGTGGCACATACCCGCATACCAGCGGCACATACCCTTTTATGGGTAGGTGCCACTGTCTGGCAGGAAGTGTTTGACGGCGTACGTGACGGGAATGCGACATTACTGATGTCTCGACGAGAGCGTCATATTCGTCAAACCATCTTACCCCCCATGCTAAATTTGGTTCACGCTAGGTTAGGGGGTGACCACGAGAGCACCCAAACGTAAGCGGCTAGCTAGCTAGCTAGCTAGCTAGCTAGCTAGATAGATAGATAGATAGATAGATAGATAGATAGATAGATAGATAGATAGATAGATAGATAGATAGATAGATAGATAGATAGATAGATAGATAGATAGATAGATAGATACGCTCGAACTCGCCGAAGTTCGCTAAGAAATGCTTTGCATTGAAAACTTTAGTGGCTACGATGGTAATGTATATGAACATATTACATGTGACGGTAGTCAGCTAGGGAGACTGGGCGGTCATTGCATCGATGGTCTGGACTTGTGGTCATCATCGTCTGACCTTCAAGATTCAAGGAGATTGTCAAGCAACTGCAAAAAATATTCAGGAGAATGGTAGGTCAGATACCGTGTTTAAATAAACTATGTTAATGGGGTCTAGACAAAAACTAGTGGATACCAATCTGAACTGAGTACGATTCTTTGGTAGACTACAAGTCAAGGCTTCACAATGGTATCGAAGAAGCAGCTTTTCGACTCCCTTCTGACAAACTGTATCATTTGTTAAGAGGTCATTGGAAGAAATAATTTTATTTTATTACCCTGCCTATTTTATTACCGACCCTCATTCTTATTTTAATAATCATGTTTATCATCATTATACAAAAAGCAGGAGAGGAAATCGATGAGAGGGGGTGCGGACAAGGGCTCAACTGGGCGGGATTGTGCACAAACAAAAGTAAGAGTGGTGCGCGAAAGGAAGAGTGCACTGCAGCAACACAGTACACAGAAATATTGGGTTGCGCTAGAACAATCCTGCCATGTTATTCACATGACCACTAGATTGCAGGGCGTGCAGAATTTTTATTCTTAGTGAGTAAATGGCATTGTTGACATAGAGTTTAGAGTTGCCCCACTTCATGCACTTGATTGTTCTAAATAGCCGCAATTGGGGTCTTAGATGTCATTGCACAACTTAGGTGACCAATTGCGGCATATTTGCCAGTTTAATTTGGTCCTCATAATTGTGCGCAGTGGCTGCGCAGTGTCATTCTTCTCGATGCGTTGCATAGACCAGAAAAGCGCTCGAGCATACTCATATTTGTCTTAGCGTGAAAGCACAGACGGGCCACGCATGCGCGCCAAGAAAATGTTCATCCATTGCTGACTGTCCTGGGCCCAGGTGGTCTAAATTTCCGGAGCCCTCCACTACGGCGTCTCTCATACTCATATAGTGGTTTTGGGACGTTAAACCCCACATATCAATCAATCATGACTGTCCTGGGCGCACGCACGAAGGCGGGGGAGGGAATCTGCCCATGTGTGACGATAGCTCCCCACCCTGAAGGGGAAAACAGCACGCTTAAGCTTACTTTACAAGCAGCGATCCTTTATAAGCAATCGATGCATCGAATACATTCTGTTTCAGGTTCACTCAAGCTTTGATGAACGCACGTATACGAGTTAACCGCACGGACCGTCCCAGCAGGTGCCGTTGGCAACGCCCACTCGGTCACTGTCTGCCATGTTGCCGGTGTCCGAGAGCTACGCAGCGAAAAATTTTGGTGCAAACAGTGAAGTTATCGGTGTCGGTAATGTGGATTGAGAGTTTTATCGTACCAAACACAACTTTGTCGGTCTCGAGAGTGTTCAAGCAAGCAATGATAGGTTCCTTTATTGAGGTCGACCTTTCTGTCGGGGTCGGCAAATAGATCTTTATCGGACGGATAACAATGCCTACAGTTGCACCAATAGCACCTTTATCAGGCAGAGGACTTTTATTGGCAAAATGGTAGCTATTTTTATTGGGCCGATAGCAATTTTATCAGGCCGACAGCGGTGCTTTGTTGTTGTTTTTTGACCGGGTTGTCACCCAAATAATACTAACAACACACACACACACTCATAGGCTACAGCACCTCCCCTTTCACTGCACGAAATGCTGTACAACTGTCCCAGCGAAACATCACCTTATGGCCTAGCCGCATCTTGAAGTTAGGACTCATCACTGAAACAGCTGCTCCAGTATCTATTCAAGCCATTGTAGGCTGTTCATCAATATGCACGATCACCTTATGTTTAGTCATAAGAACGGGAGAAGGCATAGGTGAATGTAGTGAAAAGTGTTTGGCGACCTCACCTTCATTGGCTGCACCACCTAGTTTCCCGGAGGTGAGGAGGTAAGCCGCCTACCAGTAGGTGGTACACCGAGCCAGCGTACTGCGTGGGGCGTCACAGAATCATGTTGGAGTGATGTCGACACTTGCAACGGTGGGGACGTTGGTAAGTCTACAAAATTCAGGAGTGATTCGCCTAGCCTTCAGTGTCTCAAACGTGCGGCAATGTTGAATTACGTCCGCTAAGGATTCCAAGGTGTCCTTGCCTATAGGAAATTGTAGATATTCTCAGCAATCCTTATAAGGCGATGCCCAATTTTATTGTAGTGCCATCATGACCACCATCATTTCTTTATCGCTGCAGTGCGCCTCTCGCGCAGCTTATGCTAGCTCGAGCTGCGCGAGGATTAGAATGGCTTAGCTCCTGGCCTGGTGGTTTGGACGCTGAAGCTGCCGCCACTCCGCTTCGGCAAATTGCCTTGGATAATAAAGTGGCGAGAAAAAAAATCAGTTCAAAAACAGAACGCTGTCAGGACTGGATATTCTTCGTGTTAGCTCCGACATTATCATCTTCTTTCATGCGTGGGACTGTGGAAGCTCCGGGATTTGGTGTCAAATAATGGGCGAAAATATCTCGGGCCCAGACTCCGAGGCGTGCATCATCTAGCCGCCCAGTCGTCCTCTAGCCCGCGACCCTTCGACGACCTCTGAGCTGTGGTGCTCGCCTGCTACGGTGAAACCTACTGCCCACTTCCGGGGAGCCGCGAGTTTCAGGCTTCCCCTCCGTCCCAGCGAGCGGTACCAGACAGCCCGTAGCCCTACCTTGACAAAGACCTCACCACTCCGGCTATGACTCCTGCCTCAGATCCGTTCACAGGAACATTGAATCCTGCACCCGATCACGACGACGAGGTAGAAGACGCTCTCACTTCCCCTGACTTCACCACTGAGACCTGCGTTTCATTGGTGCCCACATACATAAGTTCATCGCCGGTGCCTGCCACATGCACGATTTTCGTGACATCAACTGCACGCGACACCTCAGCGCCACTAGACTTCACGACGGCTACCATGCCACACGCCTCGGAGTCTGGGCCCGAAATATTTTCGCCAATTATTCGGCACCCGATCCCGGAGCTTCCACAGTCCATATTAACCAATGAACATGATCTTCCATCAACGTTGGCAATCTGTGCATCGTGAAAAAAGCCACTACCATCTACCTTGACGTTTCTCACAACTGAAGTTTGTACCAACCACATCCAATGGCGGAACTTCCGAGATGCTGCTACACAGACCAACGACCAGATGACAAATTCGCCAATGGCAGAACAGCCAGCATATTCCGTACCAACCACGCAGGCGGACATCCACCAGTATTCCCCGACGTGCAGGGCTGCACCAGCCAAATCTCCAGTAGAGCCCACGCCTTCCGGATTTCATGACCAACCTCCAGAGCCTTGGAAGGGCGACACTACAACGCAACAATGTACCTTGAATTCAGACATGACTCTTATCACGACCCAGGTGACTACTGCCTTTGCACGGTACGTCGGCAGATCGGTCACAGTGGACCTACCTGCCTTCCATGACTTCCGTGCGCTATTTCGACCACGGCGTTTCCACTCCCGTCGATACGGTCACCTGCGCCGGCATGTCAGCCACACTGCAACGCTGAGGTCAGTGTTCCATCGACGGCTGCATCCGCGCCAGACTAGCCATCCCACTGCTCCTTGTCAACAGCCATGTCGGTGCCATGTGTGCTGTTGGAGACGCCGCCACGTCCTTTAAATTTCAGTGCTCGGTCATCATGTTTCCGCTTCAATGCATAGCACCATCTCGTTGCCATCACCGGATCGACTTTTTCGGCACCCTTCCACGGCTTCACCTGGGGGTACCTTTGTCAGCCCCGCATGCTCAAAGCACTGGGTGCGTTCTCGAGTGATCCCTTCGAGTCATAGGGGGACGCACGTGTTTATGACGACAGCGACCTGGCGCTTCCTTCTTCATCCCTTGCGCTTCTCCCAGAGTCGCCCACCAGAGACCCGCTGCTTACCGACGGACCATCAACGTTCACAACTTTGGTATATGAATTGTCGTTCATGTATATAGCATTTGTCACTCTCTTTCTTTTCTCATGTGCCTTCAAATCGCGCAAAGCGCTAGGGGGAGAGCCCTGTGGTGCCATCATCACCATCATCATTCCTTGATCACTGCGCCGCGCCTCTCGCGCACCTTACGCGAGCTCGAGCTGCGCGAGGGAGGATTCGAATGGCTTAGCTCCTGGCCTGGCCGTTTGGACGCAACAGCTGCCGCCGCTCTGCTTTGGCAAATCGCCTAGTATAATAAAGTGGCGAGAAAAAAAGTTCGAAAACAGAACGCTGTCAGGTCTGGATCTTCCTCGTGTTAGCTCCAACATTTTCATCTTGTTTCGTGCGTGGGTGTACAAACTTGCACAATTCCAGAATGTCTTCAACAAATGTTGTGCATGTTTCACCGGGGACGTGAGAACAATGTAGAAAAGTTCACTCAGCCGGCTTGTTTTTCATAAATAGGTCAACGAAGCAACTCACTATTTGTTTCTGAAACACTTCCCAGGTCGTCATTGTTTCTTCGTGGTTTTCAAACTACATCAACGCCGCCCCTTGAAGAAACAATCCAACGTTGGTCAACTGGGAGGCCGCTTCACCATATTTGTATTTACCCGCACGATTGGATTGAAGTGCTTCGGCCATTCGTCGACATCTTCTGTGACCTTCCAGAGAAGCTTCGTGGTACCATGTGCAGGGGCCGCGTAGCGCCAGACGAAGAGTGCGTGGTGTCGCCGTCTGCAATCGGATTCAGAGATAGTGGTGATAGACCTGCCAGTCGGCGGCTTCGGCGTAGTTCTTAAAGTGGCGCTACCATGACCATTCACCTGAAATAGCTCCGCTGTACCCCACACCCTGCACAAATCTTATTACACGGTGAGACGCATTTATTTACAACAGATGAAGAATGCGAGAGTCCAAGGATCCGGCAGATCATCTCTATCGCTCGTGCCAACTTGGTTCTCCTTCTTTACCACGCGTACCCTCAGTATTGTATATATATATATATATATATATATATATATATATATATATGTTTATATATATATATATATATGAGATACGCAACTAGTTTATTCAACCAACGTTTTGACGGAAGCCCCGTCTTTTTTCAAGGCATAATACTATTTACAAATTTCGTGTCTTCTTATAGCTTCTCGAGACAGGAAGGAAGGGGTGAGAGAAAATTATTACAACAACCACAAAAGAAGAAAAAGAGAAAGAAACGTTAGAAAAAAAGGAATAGGGACATTGCGGGATTACGAAGGAACAGGAACCGAATAAAGCAAGGCGAACGTGAACGAGCTATGCTGTCTTTTTCAACAATACATCCCATGTACGCACCCTTTCCCCAAGGGGACATTTTCACCACCATTTCTGTATTTCACCCTTTGGTGCAATCCGCTGGGGGCTTGCCCTCCTTTGAAGTTTACGACGAATCGGCGGGGAGAGCTTGAGCGCTTCAAGTGCATATTGGTGGCGTTGGAAGATATGAAAGAGCCGCTAATTGTGGCGCCACTATCAATATTTATTATATGCAATCGTTCCTGTCAGTGAAAAAAAGAAAGAGAAAAAGCAAAAAAGAAAGAGGAAATAAGATAAAAGGAGGGGGCACTACACCGCATTGAGGATCACTTACCTGTGCGTTCCGGCTGTGCTTGAAGTGGCAAACCATTTCTTTAATAACAGATGTTTAGGCTAAAAGCTTTGCTGTATTATTATTTTTGTAATGGCAGGCTAGGGGCAGTGTACTGATTAAAGAGGGTTGCTTGCGTCTATTAAGGATCGTAAGGCTGACAGAGTGTCTGGGTGTTCATTTAATCCTTTTTATTGTGCTGAATTTGTAGATTAAGCAAGATTCCCATTGTTCGCGCTCTCTGATTGTTCAAAATTGCTTTTCAATAGTAACTCTGATGTTATCAAAACTGTTATATTTTAATGTACTGTGTTTTGAAAGTGGAAGACCTGGCAGGGAACATACCTGTGCCCGATGGTTGTTGAATCTACTTCTAAACGGCCTGTCTGTCTAGCCCACGTATTGCATGTTACATACCCCGCATTCAAAAAGGTATATGACGTTATCCGAGTCACAGTCTAGTGCACCTGTTATACTGTGCTTAAAACACGAGTGGGTGCTTCTCACCATGGTCGTTGTCTGCATGTGTTTGCATACTTCGCATCTGCTATTTTCGCAAGGGCGACAGCCTTTTTGAGGTTTCACGCCTATTTTTGAATTTATCAAATGATGCCTTATAATTTTCGGCCGCCTCTATACCACACAAAAAGGAGAAGTGAAAATTTTGGATAGTCACACGCTCTGTTCCAGTATGTAAAAGCGTTTTCTTAGGACCTTGTTTAGGTTCAGTGAATTGCTCGTGAAAGTTAATAGCAAATGTTTGTTACGGTGCTCGTCGGAATCCTTTTGGTGATGTAGAAGAGTCTGGCGGTCCAGATTTTCCGATTTTTTGATGGCGTCATCAATGATAGCTGGTGGGTATTCTTGATGAAGGAGTACTTCACGTATATGTGTGCTGTTTTCGTGGAAGTCCTCGGTGCGGGAGCAGATTCGTCGGAATATGTGAGCTTGGGAAAAGGGAATGGTGGTCTTGCAGTGTCACGGGTGGCAGGTTTTGAAGTGCAGATATTGTTCTCTGTCTGTAGGTTTTCTGCTTACGCTAGTTACTAACGCACCATCGTTTATTCGACTGAGTACACCAAGGAAACTTCATTCAGTATTGGAGTAGAAGTGTGTAAAATAAATGCTTGAGTGTACGTGGTTAAATGCCTGTATGAATTTGGGCAGTTCATTTTCCGAATGCGTCCAAATCGTGAATATATCGTCTAGGTACCATTTACCATAAAGGTTTGGTATCACAAGATGAAAAAAAAATTGGACTCTATATGGTGCTTGAATATGTTAGCGTAGTTTAGGGCCATTCTTGTACCAATTGCGAAGCCGTTGATTACCAATTGCCAAGCCGGTGAATGGTATATTCAAAGCTGTTCAATTCGAGTGTAAGTCTTGTTAGGATTTCATTTACTTTTTTCTTGGATATGTGATAGGGTTGTGGGTGTCACATGATTCAACAAGTGCCTTTACACCATCGTCACGTGGGATATTTGTGTAGAGTGAAATAACATCTAATATTACGAAAAATGGACCTTCTGGAATTTCATGTCTGGTATTTCCCGAAGGAAAGGGTATACGTCATGCAAGAAGGACTCGAGAGTGGGTGGCATGACTTTGATTTAAGAGTCAATATAACTGAAAACTGGTTCCGTTAACGTTCCAGTGCCGGATATACTGGGTCTGCCAGGGTTTCCCTCCTTACAAACCTTCAGCAGCAAGTAAAGACAACCAAGCGCCGAATGTACCATACTAAGTGCTTTTTGAAGCTTTGAATTAATGGGGCCTTCACGTGTGAGATTGGTTGTTAAAATAATCTTTTTGTGCTCAGTGGTAGAGTCCGAGTCGAGGTTTTTGTATACTTGTTTGTCATTTAGTTGTCGCCTGCCTTCCTCGATGTAGTCCGATCTACTCAGAACAACAATCACGCCTCCTTTGTCTACTGGTTTAATGACGAGATCTTCGCGGTTGCACAACGCGAGTAGTGCCTCTCTTTCTTTCCTTGATATGTTATTCATACCTGGTTTGTGCACCTTGTACGCATGTATGACATGTTTCTGAACCGCGTCTATATATAGATCCAGATGTCGATCTCTGTTGGCAACTGGGACCTATTGCCGTCCGGTTATCCCACGAAATAGCGGGTTGTCTTTTTGGGGTTTATCGAGGAAATATTTCTCCAGTCGTAAATTTCGTGCAATGTCGTCTAGGTCTTTTAGAAATGTGAATTCTACTACTGCTTACAAGAACCCACTGCTGCTTACATGAAAAACACCAAGCCACCAAGACACCAAAACAATAAACACCATTTTTTTTCATCTCGCAGCTTTCTGAGCATACCTGACTCTCAATAAATTGACTCAGTTCTTTTGAATATTGCAGGCGCCTAACCAACGAAGAAAGAGTTAACGCAGAAAAAATCAGAAGAAGATACGCTCTTTCTGAATATTTTCCGATTTGTCACAAGGGTTTTATGTCAATCAAATTAAGTAGATTCGCGTGTGATACTTCAAGGGTTATGCCATTAAGTGTTAGACATGAATGATTTGCTGGCGCGAAGAAATGTGCATGAAAAAAGCGCGCCGAAGGAACCAGAGCGCATAGCAGTTCTTGCGTGCGGCAAGCTGCTCTTTCACTACTGTTCCACTGCCGCGCCGAAGCTACGGAGAACGCGGAAGGGATCAGGCGGCGAGGTGCGGTGACGCCATTCAACACTTCTAGTACACTCTAACATAAGCATCCTCCCTCTTTCGCGTGCGTTTTCCAGCATATGGTTGTCAAATATGCATCCCGGCCACAATCTACCGACATATTCAGGGCGCAAGATGCGTGCATCTAGTTGCATTTCCACAAACGCCGTCTCAAGGTTGCTTTTTTTAATCCGCTAGACCATGTATTCTGGCGCTGCAGTCAGGCTGTAAAACTCGACTGAACGGTGTCATTACACACAATCACAGCAGTTATCAGAAAAGTCTGCCAGTCCCTGTTGCTGTTCATTAGGCGAACACAAAAGTGAGAGCCATTATTTTGTTTTTCTTCTGTGACGAGTGTAGTGAACTTCTCACCCCAACGTGAATTTGCATCGCCTTCAGAATCAGTGGGATTAGAAACTTTCTACGCCGCACATAGTTCGGGCACTGCCTCCGGGATCGGCCGAGCTTTGACCATACGACGATGACCTGTGACGAAGTCATCATGTGGCCTCCGCTGGTGACGTCGAAATAGAATTACAAATTTCAGCGACTTTTATCATCTTGATCACGTGATATTATATACGGCGACGAAAACCTTGTGCTTTGATCGAGGCATCTAAATTTTTCGCACTAAAACAGAGCTTGTCGGCTTCATTAATTCTATCAGGTCTCCTCTTAACATGTTCCTGCACACTAGTTCTTGTTTTAAAGAGACAGGGTACTAACCAGAGCGATGCCGTTGCAATTCAGGCTCTTCCCTACACTTTAAAAAAACTATTAAACAATTAGTAAACGCATTCATATACTTGTTTACAGCGTATTTTACTACGTTCGAGGTATCTCATTGCTAGTAGTTGGTTGTAAAGCTTGTAACTTCGGCCTTTACTAACTAGAGTAGTTTTCTTAGTATTTTCACTAGGTAATTACTCAGCCGCATACATTGCTATGTGCTGAGTATATTTTGCCTATGTGTATCAACAATTCTTCTGTACCTCTGCAATCTCTTTCTCGTTATTATGATTTGTCCTATTTTCTGCCTGCTGCTATTCTATCCAGAATGGGCTGTCACCTCCTCAAACTACTCGCTGTAGTAGCTTTTTGTGAAAGCCGCTATCAGTTTTTTTTATCGAAAGGTAAATGAATTTGATGATGTTTTTTAATGATAATTACCTTCAACTAAATTTAGGCTATATTGATTAGCTAGATTAAAAGTTTTATGCGTAGTGGCACGCATACGTATTAGCAAACAGTAGGCGACACGACGATGTGTAGGAAACATCAGTTATTCCTCTAACTTCTATGGCTGTTAACGAGTACATGGTCGGTTTTGCCAAAATAAGAGGAGCATGAGTAGCCTTCAAGATGCTGGTAGAGTAGATATCAGCTGTGTAGAAAACTTGATTTCAGTGTGAGCGTTTGCGTGCGTGTCGACGTTTGTGATCCGTTTATTCCTCTACGTATGTTGCTGTGATATGGCCTTACCGTAGTAAATACATAAAGTAATTAGCAGCCATTAAATACTTAAAAAGGCAGAGCCCCTTTGGTTTTCTAACCACATGTATACTTTTGCAGTATAGTCATCTTAACATTGTACTACAGACGCACATAAATACAAAACATGCGTAAAGTTTTAATTTTGTAACTATAGTCGACAAAAGTAAATATGGTTACTAAGGTGCTAGCGCGATCACTAACAATCCAATAATAGACTAACCATTCCAGTGAGTACTATTAACTTTCTATTTAGGTTGAAAATTTCACTGACCTGCTTATTATAACCTTCACTTAGCAAGAGGTTAATGCTTTCTGTGAAAAGTAAATGGCAAGTATCTAGCCAGTGAATATGTCGATTTTTTTTGAAGATGTAAAGTCTACGCACGACGACTTTATTAGCTACATGAATTTTCACAATTTTTCGCAATAAATTGTATGTTTACAAAACTACGTTCTTGCAATATAGCGGCGAATAGGTTATAAGGTATACTAAGTAGGTTGACAAATAATTTATATGCACGTTCTCACATTTTCCTCACCCATGAAAATCAATGCTAGGTTTCTAAAATAACGCGTGCTTCGCTACAGATATAAAGTTCTTCAACACTTTGCTTTAATAAAACAATATATGAACTCTAGTATTTTCTTGCTTTGTACGCATCTAGAGTAGGAACAAATAATTTCATATAAAAGGTATACATATTCGACAGAAATCTGTCTGACTGGGTCACAAATATTACGAACCACAAAAAAAATCTTCAGCCACTTTTAGTACAAAATTTCTAAAGTTAACTATAAAAACTATAAACTCGGTCGACATTTCGGGAACCTTTTGGTTTCTTTTTCAGGTGTGACTGTTCGGCTGGCTCCGAAGCTAGCGTCCTTTCTTGGTGGTGTCTCCTCTCTATCGTCCTTCGGCCCACCGCACTTTTTGCTGAGCTGTTTGCCCGCTTGTTTCGAAGACCATGCCCGTATAATCTCGGTAGGGTACCATTTTGAGCGGTTAATGTTTCCAGGTGTTGTGTGGATGTGCCAGGACTAATTGCCTTTTTGTGCGGCTACCTTGCGCGTCGTTGACTCGGATGGCGTCGAAATTGGTGTGATGATCCATCTTTTGACTGTGTTTTTGAGAGGGTTCCGAATAGCGTTTTAGTTACGCACGTCGTTTCAGTGTTTCCGTATTCTTTCAGGGAAGTTTTTGTCCCGCCGATGTAAGAGACATGACAATCATTGCAAGGAAATACTTAAACAAGTCCGCGGAATTTTTTTTTAGGCAGCTGTTGTTTCGGTCCCACCAAGAGCCGCCCAATTTTCGAACCGGGTCTGTGCGCCCCCTTAATTCCCTCTTTTCCAAGCACCCTTCACACAGTTGCTCGCTTATTCTCGGCATCAAGACGCAGTTAGAGCGTTTGGGAGATGTTTAAATGTGAGCGTCACCGTTTATAGAAGAGGACAAGTGGTTGGTATTTTATTGGCCCTCACGTTAATACCGTACTCGGCGAATGACGTTCTTTGATACCCACTATTTAGGAGATCGGTGGTGAGTGATTATATTGCGGCTATGAATTATAAACCAACCCGGAGTTTTGAGACCGAAACGTCAGGTCAGTTCAAAGTTTTGAATGTTAATATTGGACATTTTGGACTAAAACGGCATGAAAAGTTTACTTTCTTCGTATGAATTAATTATTAAATGTACATTCAAACTGATTGTCCTCGCGGCATCGCGTACCCTTTCCTTCTATACCTTTTCACCGTATACGCGAAGCTCTCGGCCATTCCTCTGCAGCGTATTCTTCTCCTATAGAAAATGCTGTGTGGTAGTTTTGACGGCAGTTATTGCAGGCAAAGTGTGTTTGAGCAGCTTTCTGTTTTCGCGACACACAGCCGTTTATTGAACCACGACCGGACTGGAAAGGCAAAGCGAGCATTCCAAATGCGCGTTACTAGTCCAGCCGTGATTGAACTTGGTTCGCTTTTGATTATTTCTAGGACGGTATGACAGATTTAACTTCTTCGGAGAGCTTTAACTTTCTGGCGCCGGAGCCGCAGTTATTGTCACTGATATGCGGAATGTCGAACAGTCTTTCTTTTCTAGAATATAATAATTATTGGGGTGTGCGCACGACATGCTTAATTCAATTAGCGTAGCGAGCGTATTTATTTGTACAATAAATATCGACATCATTTCTTGTCCAATGAAGTCATGTCAGCTATTAACTACATAAGAGGGGAACAAGGTTTGAAAAGTGTTGACGCATATTAGTAAGCGAATACAAAGAACTCCGGAAACCAGGAAAAATTGTTTAACAGTTTCCAGAAGCATTATTGAACATCAGTCATGCGAGTGTAACAAAAAAAATAGTTCTATTGCCTTGGCGTTGCAAGCCAAACCTAAATTAAAAATAGTCATCAAAAAGGAAGCACAATGATTCGTAAGAAGAGTACAGCACACGTGTTTGGTTATTTTTTGTTGAATTTTTGTTACAACTGGTTTATTGATAACTTCAGATGCAAGAGGGAAAGAGAGAGAGATAAAGAGGCAAGGAAAGGAAGCTAAAGTTTCTACAATTCAATCATGCTGGGTAAGAATGACTGATTAGAAGCGTTAGCAGATTGCTGCAATCAATCTTTGCTGAGATGAATAAGATGACGGTGAAAAGACTCAGCAAAGGCTAACAGAATTCCTTCGCGTAGATGAGGGAAAATATGATAGTGTTTGTAGAAGAGCTTGTGTTTACGACCGCTATTGTGTGATCTCTTATATACACTCTACTTAGTGCAAAAATAACCTAATTTCAATCCCAGTGACAATGTGCCGTTTCGTTTTCATTCTGATGCGCACCAGCGTAGGCTACGGCATCCTGCTATTTGAAACGGCTGTATTGACTGGCGCCAACTTGCCGAAGAAAATCTCTCTTTTTTTTTGTTACAGTACTGTGTATATTGGCGCAGTCCTCCTACTCCTTCGGTGTGTCCATGGGCAGCCCTTTTTGCGCTTACCAATAATCATCCCTCTCCCACGCTATGTCTTTTACCTTACCTATTACCTCTGATGCCTTTTACCCTAATTTACAGGAAGCTCGATTGTGCCTCAGGGCAAAGTCTTTCGCAAACCGTTTTGTAGGCAAAATAAAAAGTGTGCACGTAATATTGTTAAAAAATGACGCATGTTTTATTCATTTATGCCATTCGATCAAGACTGTTTTATAGAAAATGCGGCTTCAGTAGAATCGCTATTTCAAATTCATTCTTTTCTCCATCCTATAAACTTCTTATAGACTGAAAAACAAATCCGTTCATTTTGTCGCTGAAAAAGTGACGCTCAAAATTTGTGTGCGTGTAGGCCACACGTTTGCATTTTTCCAGATTATGATGAGCTTGAACAAAAACTTTTAACGAAAATATAACACTGTAAAATAATTAATATTTTTCGAACTTAAGGGTTCCTTTTAGACTGTCAGCAAAATATCCTGGAAACGCGTCCGCTCCACAAGCTAAGTGTTCATGAAAGCGCACGCTGACAGCATGTCCCCTCCACAGGTCAAGTGATTATAGAAGCGCACGCTGGAAAACACGCTGACAGTGCACCCATTAGAAAATTCAGACAATGAGAAACATTAATGAGAATTTGTCCCATCGCCAGCAAGGGTCAATTGGTTTGCAATAGTCAAGGAAACGAATCTCTGCCGTGGCATCAGGAGGCCCAGTGGATGTATAGAAAAACATCCACACGCACCCCTATGAGCAATGGGCGGAGATCATATCATCGTGAAATAATTCCAGCTAAATATCTTCCCTGTCTTCGCGCAACTAGTGAAACATATCAACCAGGCATGCTTAATTCACGCATGCGCAGCTAATCACCACGCACAACATAAACTGCTCTTGCACAGAGCTAAGCATTCGGAAAAGAAATGTTAAATAGCCGTCTCCGCGTACCAATTTGTTGATTAGACACTGAGCGCGAAACTTGCAAATTCATTGAAAAATACAGATAGGAAATAATGGCAGATGCTACGTACAATGAGAATCGATGGTATGCGAAGCATGAGTGTCAAATGTTGATTTGTCACTTCAATATCAGCACAACGTTTCGAAGTGGAGGTAAATGATGCCATACATGACCTCCGTATTATGATTATCATGCTTGGATGTGTCGTTTGCCTTCGTCATCTATTCACCTAACTTGATACCACAGTTAGTATAAGTGGAGCTAGCGAAACGGCCGCGAGCACGAAATGTACGTGGTATGTTGTAATACTCTTACATGACACGCGTGTCAAGGTTATCATGTTTGCACCAGTCATATATTTTGTCGTCCAGGAACGTCACGTAACACCAAATTAGGGATAAGTGGAGCTAGTAAAATGACCGCGAACGCATCATGGAAGGCCCAATACACTCCAATGTAGCGTTGACGCACGCGCACGCTGGGCAGAGCGGCACTACGTTAGCAAAACGCGAGCACTCTATAGTCTGACGCCAAACGCGACCAGCGTCCGTTGGCGTGGCCCGACGGCAACCGGCGCGAATTGCGACATGCAGCTTTTTTGCGCCGATGCGTTACACAAACAACACTGCGTCTCCCTCTCTTCGTGACAGAGGGACTTCAGATGCGCTGAAACGCGCATGCGTCAAAAGAACGCTGCGCGGCGCGTGCCTGCGAGTATATGGCAGGACCAGCACCTAGTGAGGCAAGCCGGCGTGACGCGACGAAATGAACGCCCGTGAGCACGTGCACCGCGTCAAGTCAAAAAGTATTGGCGCCTTCACTTTGGCATGTAGTCATGTTCTCACATGACGCGCATTTCCTGATAATTATGTTTGCATCAGTCACATACCTGCGTCATCTAATGGCATCACATAATACCAAATTCGGCATATGTGACGCTAGCGAAACGGCCGCGAGCGCATTATAAGCGTAACATGTAGTCATGTTGTTACATGACACGCATGTCATGATTTTTATGATAAGGTGTATTGCTTGTGTTCACCATGCAATTACGTCGTACCACATCAGTTTTGCAACATGCCTTATTAACGAAACCACCAGAAGAGCTGCAGGACCATGAAATGTAAATTATGATATTCCTGACATACGTGTCATGATTTTCCTGGTATGACTAGTCCAATATGTTCTTCATACATTCATGTTATGCCATACCAAGTTTAGTATTAATACCATTATCCAAATGGCCGGGAGAGCTAAAGGTCATAGGCGGCTAGATAGATAGATAGATAGATAGATAGATAGATATATAGATAGATAGATAGATAGATAGATAGATAGATAGATCAAAGTCACCGAAGTTTGCTAAGAAATGCTTCGCATTTAACACAACTGTCGTCAAACTCCTTAACGGCTGTCTTGTGAAATCGTATCCAGACGTGATACCGATAAAAAAGGCTAATCATTTAGGAGCGCTTAAAAACGCACCACGAACAAAGCTTGTTAATGGCCGTGCAATTAGTCGTTGAGCTGGTGCGAATAATATCACGATGCCATAGTGATTATCTACTGATAGCACCCTAATGACCCACCTTGCCAGCAACTTTTCCGAGTTCAAAACAGAAATTATGAAGTGTTAGGAACAAACCTAGGAAAAAGCCAGGACGTCTATTTTTTGCGTTTCGAATTATGTCAAAAATCACAATTCGTAGATGCATGCACCAATACGATACTTTTTATGTCATCATCGTTTTCCGAATGGCCTTACTTTTTCTTTGTAGCAACTAAACAAACGACACAGTCCTTTCAGTCATTCGTGGCGGCCACTGACACTCTATTTTCGTTTTCTGGCAATTATTTTAAGTGCACAAACTTTTTTGTTCTGGCAATAACTGAGTCGCGATAGTACAAGTGTCTGAGGCACGTTCTAGATATAATACAATCACGTCTTTCAAAATTTAGTTGCATAACTTTCCCCTCGAATGGTGCCATAAAGTATATTTCATTTATTATAATATTAATTTTATATTTATTTCGGGGCGGTCATACACGCATACAGGGTATTTGCGTGAGGTAAGGCCGAAGAACAATTTTAATCCCCTTACTAGGCCTTGCCACACTGTAGCAGCATAAGCAATTTATTTCGCAGTAATCAATTATCTTCGTAACATATTGAATAAACAGGGACATAAACATCAATACAGTGAGTGTGTTGGTGCCGTTCTTAGTTGATATAAACTGCGAATCAATTTTAGTTCATTTCTATTACTTACAATTGATTTCAGGCCGACGTACGGCTGTTTCCTAGGAGTACATACGTACGGTTTAAAACATTTCACAGATTTGACTGAATCCACGAACATTGCGTGCTCTTTGAAAAGCAGTTGCGAGACCACGCATTGTCTGAAGTTGAATATTTTGTTGCCGCGTGAGATCCCGGGGTTTCATTTGTGTTGGAACCATGACAATTTTTTCTTTACACTCGCTGTGTCAACACAGTCGCGTCTCTGTCACAACGCCAAAAATTAAGAGGCCAAGTTAAAAAAACGTCGCATGTCGGAATGCCCAAAATATTATAAGCCTAAAAATTGAAACGCCTACAAATGAAATGCCAAAAAATGAAAATGTGGAATATACATAACACCAATAAACCACATGAACACGCCAAAAACCACTTGAAATTTCACGTATTCGGTGGGATATTAACAAAGTTTCGGTGTGATGTGCTCCCACAAAGGACAAGCAAGGCTTATTGGCAGAGACGCCCATATCATGTGTTTGAAAAGAATATAGGAAGCGAGAAAAAAGCAACGCGAGAGTAATTACCGACTTTCCTACAGAATACTCTCGTAGTAATCTCGAAGACAATGGTCTTTCGAACTCAGGGTCTTTCGAATCATTTTCTCTTAGAAAAGGGAACGTCTGCCTCCGCGAAACAGTGGCGAGGGTGCTCGGCTTCTGACCCTTAGGTCGTGGGTTTGATCCCGGCTGCGGTGGTCGCATTTCATTGAAGCTGTAATGGTAGAGGCTCTTGTAAGGCGCGACGTCCGCGCACGTTAAAGAACACGAGAAGGTAAAAGAATGCCTAATACGGCGTCCCTCATAAGCATATTGTGGTTTAATGACGTCAAATTGAAGAATATTTACATTATTATGAACACAGAGGCAGCGATTAGAGATCAAATCCACCGCTGACAGACCAAAACAAAACAAGAGGGTTGGGAAGAAATTGTTAAGCAGCTTCTCTGGGCAGGCACTAAAAGATAGACTTTTAAAATTTTCTGCAAGAATTTTCAGAAAATTATTTGTATGAAATGCAATATAGATGGCCCTGCTATGCGAGCTTTCTGCAAAAATTTTCAGAGAATTACTTGTATGAAATGCAATATAGAATTGCTCTGTTATGCGACATATGCACTGATATTTATTTTTCTTTGTGAGATGCTTGAACGGCATGTGAAGGGTTCCAACATGGCTCTCGAAAAATAGGGCGAAAGCTTGTGCAGATCATACAAGGCCGGCGGAGCATTTATCCTGGCATGACTCTTTATCTTCTACTATATAGCTCTGAAAGTAAAAAGGGTGAATTTAGGGTCTAGTTTTCAATGTTCGACACAACCTAATGAGAACTCTCACATTTAAATTCAAATATATACCACACAAAAGAGTTCATATGAAGTAGCTTATCCTTGCTGTTTTGTTGTCATTTAAAACTGATTTGTAGAAATAATTCAATTCATCAACTCAAATATTTGGAAGGGCCATCCAATAATTGTTATAAATAACAATGTGAACCTGAAGAATTCGCATCGTGCTCGCTATGTGAATGCAACAATAAAAACACTTGAGAAAGTTCTAACGTCCAGAACATTCAAGACCGATACACCAAAGTCTCTGAACGAAACAGGTGTCAGTGTTGAAGAAAGCTTGAACAAAAGTTTAACTAGTTGCAGGAAGTAGTTCCCTATTTTTCTATTTACCAAGCACATCTCGTCTTCGAGAAGCTTTTGAAAAAAAATTAGCGGACCCTAAAGCTTCATCTTTAGGAGTTGAACCCGATTGCGTCATCCTGTTCTTAGTGCGTACTTCAAACAGGGCATAAAACCTTTCCGAATTTGCTATTCACTCACTATACGTGGCCTCAAGGAAATAGCCGCAGTATCGTGTGTGTTTCCTTAGTGGGGTACCGGCTTACAACCACGGAACCACGGCATAATATCATGATCCAAATTGTGATGCCAATTGGGAATGGACGCTTGTACCACGCATAACTACTGCAATACTTCATGGTGCATTGTGAAGCATGTAGACAAGGACGTCGGTATTTGGGAAGCACGGAAGCTACTTTCATCGTAATTCTCAGCAGAGGAAGTTTTCTTTTTATTTTTCTCACAAGTAGAGACATGGCCGTGTGGTAGAGCATCGGATGGCTAGGCAAACTATCTTAGTTTGATCCCCACTCGGACCCAAACAAGTCCGGTTCGGTCCCTAATTTGGGCTACGGTTTTAGGGGCGAAGCTCCTAAAGGCATGACTCTGTTCATTCGTTGTATGTATGTATGTATGTATGTATGTATGTATGTATGTATGTATGTATGTATGTATGTATGTATGTATGTATGTATGTATGTATGTAAGAAACCTCCTATAGTTGCACCTTTGACAGCAGCCCACTACTTTTTGCTTGCAAATATCCCGCTACTCCCATCACCGATCCACCACTTCACCGAGCATGAAGCAAATTCCGTTGAGAAGTAGCGAATTTGAAATAGAAGATGGTCATGTACTTGTATCCAGGTGCGCGTTAAAGAACCATAGATTGTCTCACAGTGTTCATTCCTTGTTTGTAGGTGACCACCTATTGTTCCATCATTCTAAACTGCTCACTACTTCGTTCTTGCAAACATCCCACTATGCCCCATCACCAATCCACAATTGCACCGACCATAAAGTCGTTATAATGAAGAAGAACGGAAGCGACGTATAGCTACCACTTACGAATTGTAGAATTTCTTGTACAGATATATACAGTACATGTATATATAACCCTCCATCGTTTCGCCTCACTCTCATCAGTCACTCCGTGGAAATGCTGTGACTTTTTTATTAATTCTTTGTTTTATTGGCATCTTTCTTGATGGTTAGGTCTTGCATAAGATGATGATTTTTCGCTCTCATTCTACGACGCCAAAACCACCACCGACACCGGAAATTCTGTGAAACAAGCTCTTTAACGCTATTGCGTTAAAACGACTTGCGCTCGATCGGCTTTCAACCAAGCAAGGCTTTTGTAAGAAATTCAGTCTTCCTTTCTGAATTGCTTCTATATTTGAATATGTACTGTCAGTAGATCGGTGCAGCAGCCCGTTTATCTATTGGTATTTATTGCGGAGAATATAAAGTGGTAAAGCAATGTGGAATCATACTGTCAGAAAAAGAAGTTTTTTTTCTTTTACATTTTTCTGAATTGTACTTAGAGTGTCCTGTGAAATGCATCAATGCCTCGGCCATTTCCTTGTTTTTGTGATCCCTACAACATTGTGGCCTTAGAAAAGGCAGCTCAAGAGGCAGGTTGATATATGCGTGAGATTCTCATAGGCAAGCATGGATGCAGCCTAATGCTCATACGTGCACCACACACTCCTGTGGTCTGGTGCTTATCGTGCTCCACCGTTGACCCGCAAGTCACAAGATCAAATACTGGTGGTTCATGGCGGCCACATTTTCGGTGGAGGTGAAGTTCTTGAACACCTGTGTAGTTTCAGTTAGGTGTACGTTAAAGAACCTCAGGATGTCTAAATTTCCGGTGTCCTTCGCTACGGCGTCACTCGCATTCATGTGGTGATTTTGGGACGTTAAACTGAACAAATTATATTGCAAATTAGACGTACATCCTTCAGCTCTTCCATGAACACCGTCACAAACGACAGATTACCACCCTTTTTCTACTTGCTGCCTTCTCTTAGTGTGTACATGCAGAGAATAGGCTGTTAAGGCATTGGAAACGGTTGTATATATCCAAGTTTCGTCTCACTGAGAAATCAGTGAGGTTAACTTTTTTATTTGCAGAAAACACGAACGAAATTATAGAAAGAGAACAATATTTTATGGCCGCACTGTCTAAGCAGCCAGCGGACCTGAAAAAAGGCATGACCGAGCGCATTCCGCTTGCATGTAAAGTGAGAAAGGCAACTTCCCGGCAACTCTCCTACCGATTTTCGTCCTTTTCTTCTATTGGGGAACCTCACCAGTGACGTCATAAAATAAATTTTTTCTGTATGATTCACTTCTTGTAGGATGCCCGGCAAGCGCCGGTGGTAAAAGCGGCGCTACCGCTGCCGAGAGCGAATGCATCGTAAGTATAGGGAGTTTCCACTCCCTGGAATTATGCCCGAAGTAGGTATGTGCCACAGTCAATAGATGAAGAACAAGCTTTTGTAATAGGTTTGAGCATTGGACGACCCACTCGTTACACAACTCGCATTCTGTAATGCTTGGTTGTTTCTTCACCCTTTTAAAACACTTTATTACTCATACTAACACGATTCCTTTTCAGAAATCAAGCCTGCCTGAGGCAACTCTGGAACCGAGGTTGAAGTACCAGCGTGGCTAAGCGGTAGAGTACTGGGCTGGTACGCAAGAAATCCGGGTTCGAATTTCGCTGTTTTGATTTACTAAGTTTTTGTTTTGTGTAGCACGATAGTTGTTACGGGCACCAGCGGCTGCGGTGGACAACTATGGCGAACGTGAACTTTGTTGTCACCACATAACAGCTTTCACTGTGAAACGGCAGTGACGATTACGATACGTTCTGTTTTGAATGCCGCTTCTAGTCGGGGCAGCGGCAACTGTGTTAAAACTTTTCCAACCCTCAGTTGTTGCAAAGCAACACATGCTAAATATTGTCGCAAAAATTGTCAGCGCTCAAATGCTACGTAAACCACTCTGTGCAACACAGGCATGGCAAGGCAACTGAAGTGCCGGCATATCTTTTATAAGCGTAGACAGCCGTAGTATATGTGCGTCAGCCCTTTATGGGCACGGGTTCCAATCGAGGGGCCACGCATGTGGTGGAAGAACACAGCGATGTTACTAAGCGTTGTGCTACAAAGCATTGCTAAAGAACAAAAACACATTCAACCTATGCCAATATAAGTGGCCTCTTTCGAGTAGTGCAGAAGACGTCGACGATCTCGCGCGATAGCAACTCTATTGAACATCTAATGAAATTGGATGAACACGAACTGATTTTAGTTTATTATGCTTACGCTGTACAGACAACAATCCTTTCCTTAACTATTCCGAAACTGCTCCCGAAAGCCACCCTCTTCTAGGTAAAGGTTCAGTAAATTGATTCATGCATCAGCGACTAATTATTGTGACATACTCCACTGTCATTCTCATTTGTCCTAGTTCACTCTATCGGTGGCACTAACAACGCATATGGTGACGTCACTTAATGCAGCAATGGGCCCCTTATAAGGCTATGCTCACTGAAATTGAACCAAGGCATTCTGCGTGACTGTCGAATATAACGCCACGTCCGCTTCTTATGCTATATTCTTGCAATTGTTCCGCATATAAGTATTGCTTTGCACAAACCTCTTCCGAACGCCTGAAAACATTACAGGTAATTTGAAAATAATCTGTCAAGCTTCAGCACGCAAAGGTGAACAGCTGGGTTAATTATTGAACAAACGTGGTCACCAACGATAAAGCTCGAATGTATAAAAAAAAATCACAGCAAATTCACGAGGTGAATATTGACAAGTGTAGGGAAGCTTTCCGCAGGTCGCACAGACGGACGCATGCACGAACGAATGCACGGAAGCATGTGCGGACGTAGGATGTACAAACAAAGATACGTACGGACGGACAGATGGACATACAGAAAGACGCACAGACGCACGGACGGACGGAAGGACATTCCAAGTACCACCATCTCTCGTCTTTTCACCGTATATTCATTATATACAAGTACCACCATACAGCTGGCATTCTAAGAACTAAACGAGAGGGTACTACGATGACACGGGATGTACAACCCTTGGCGTAAGGAGCTTCGCCCATAAAATTGATGCGTCTCCATGCAGATCTGCTTGTCAATGGCCAATCTTTGTTTGCCGCCATCAGTTTAGAGCGTGTATTTCTTCTGACAAGTTCGTTTAAATAGAACTTCGTCTAGAACACCCCGCCTGTCAGCTTCGTCAGCGCCCCGATCATGTAATAGTGTTCGACAGTTTAATCAACACTGTAGGTGTCAATGATGTACGGTTGAAAATTTTACCACTGGCTAAAGCCACATAGCAATGAGGCACCACACAAACAAGTCCTGAAGTATACGTCTGGTGATCAATTAGCTGACGTCCAACCACATACGTCAAAACTTGGCAATAGTACTCATTTATAATTATAGCGTTCTTCTAATCATATAATGAAAAAAATTCAACTCCTCAGCCTTATATATCTTGACAAATGCATTCCGCGACCGTTAAACATTAATAAAGGTACAAACTGCACAAGATTTCACTGAACTTTTTCTTTTAATCATCAAGTTAGATGAATTCGAAAATACCCCGAGAATGATATATGCTTTCACTTTTTGTTTTTTCGTAGAAGTGCCAGGAACACAATTTTCCTTATAAAATCAATGAGCGGAAACGTCAATCGGTTATATTTGCCGCAGCTTGTATCAAATGCTTTGCCAATATAGTAATAAACTCTAACAGAAGGACCAACAAGAAAGTTTTACCCATGAGCCAATCAGCAAAAGGAACAAGGCTAGGCACTTCTCAAAGGCGCCATACTAAGCACTACCATTCATTGAAAAATTCCACGAGCGTGTACCATTTGTGCGCGTGAAAACTTTTCAATACAGTAATTGGTTGGAGCGATAAGCCTATGTGATGTACGTTGTGAGCCCATAGGGGGTTAAAATATTTTGTGTGGCTTCAGTGCATCATAACAACCACATAGAAGTACTCGATTAGTTCGAACAACAGGTGCGTGCAGCTCGTCAGTTGACAGGAAATGCCAAACTAGAAGTGCAACCACTCGAATTAAGCAAAGCTTTGACATTGCGGGCACATTGAAGCCAACAATGTCAGAACTGACCCATACAGGTAGAAGTTAGGAGAGGAGGAGGAGAATAGAAATAGGTTGAAGAACAGGGAGGTTAGCAAGTTTTTAGAGCAGCTGGCTACCCTGTGCCGGGGGAAGGGCTGAGGGGAATAAAAGATGATAGAAAAGAGATGTCAGAAATAGAGAGAGAAAAACTGAGAAGACAAAAGATAGCGAAAGAAGAAAAGTAACATCAAAGAGAATACGACACTGAAGTCTGTCTCTAATGGTGGTTGTCCGCAAAAACGTAAGAAAGCTTTCGAATCCTTTTGGGCTGAGGATAGACTCGGGCATAGCCCCAAAATCTTTTGTTCTAACACAGGCCAATCAATTAGTCTATCTAAAACTTCGGTAAGTCTTTATATTGAAGTTAGGAGAGAATAAGAACATGTGAAGGAGGGTCATCCCAGCCCATAGGCTCGCAATGTCAAAAGTTCTATACCACTCCGTGTGTCTTTTGAAGGAAAAAATTGGCCCCGTATCTGCATGTTATCTGCAAATGTCGTCGAAAGACGATAGTCTTGCGTGTGGAGAGAGTGAACAAAACTTTTATTTGATGTTCTGCGCAAGAAATTTGTTGAATGGTATTCTGGAGGCGCTGCGGAGGCACCTAGAACATGCAGTGGAAGCGAACGAGAAAATCAAGTCACGTCACACGTGAGACATGATCGCCATCTGGCAGGTTTTTTGAAAACATAGCGCGTGGCTCTGAGACGGGTGTGCACGCCCATCTCAGAGGTGATAAGGCGTAGAACGCAATGCGACGAGTAGGTGCCACCACCGTCTAGTCTTGGCAAAGCGTTGGAAACACTTGCCTTTTCGTTCAAGCATGGCATGGTCAGCAGAGTGTGATAAGCGCTATGGTCCTTTAAATTACTTATGTATGCTTTTTCTAGTAAAAGGCGCACATACTGAATGCACACGTGTTGTTAAGGGGCCCCAGGCATGCACAATAATTGATTTTTAATTGGCGATTGCACAAGTATGAACGCTAAACCTTGAGAAACAATGGTGGGCGCTGCGGATGGCGTAGGCCGCTTCAAGTAATCGGTGCCGTTAAGAGTGGACAAACAGACAAATGTACCGACGGACAGACGGACCAACATTTTTGCGTCGAAGGTCGCCAAGAAAGGCTTTCGTCTTTAAAATCGACTTTAAAACTTCTAAGAAAATAAGACAAGGTAAGCTACGAGCCAGGTGAAGTTGCCAGTCGATAAGCGGTGAGGCGGTATTTCACAGTGCTAAGAAAGTACAACAGAACCCTCTTCATAGAGATGGCGTGGCAGCCTATATTCTGTTCCAGAATTTCCGTGCAGCTGTAGAGGCGGTATTTCACTGTGGTAAGAAAGTACAACAGAGCCCTCTTCCTAGAGATGGCGTGGCAGCCTATACTCTGTTTCAGAAGTTCCGTGCAGCCGTGGAAGCTACAGGCGTTCTCAACTTACCGGGAGGGTGAGCACATCTAAATGTATCCTTCTACGCCCTGTCGTCTGCTAGCGGCGAGCGCTGCAGCGAAAGCCGCAAAAGCGTCTCGAGACACTGCGCAACTACGCAGTAAGATGAGCTGTAATCATGAAAGCGGTTAAATTTTCACCTCGGCACCGTGTGCGTCTTCGAGATACTTACACGTAGACATTTGAGGGATAAGGTTCTGTGGCTCACTTATAGATGAAAAGCACCGCACTGGCCGAATTGAATATGAAAGCACCACGCTTCATCAGATTTCGTATACGCATGCCTATGGGCTTGTGAAGTGCCTTTCGCGTTCAATATGAAATGATGGCTCTATTCCCGCTGCTTTACTTCTCTGTCTCTGCGCGGTGTAACAGTATGCATAACGTACTTGTTCACACATCGCTTCGTAATACGATGCGGATTTCTCGCTAGGCGTGCAGGATTCGCTCCGAGGAACTCAAGCTGAATGGTTTCGCGTGAACCGCGACCTCCTGCTTGTGGAGATCTCACCGATCGGCTCGTCGCCTGGGAACTCTTGGTGCCGTAAGTCACCTCGATTGACTGTTCCTCGTAGCATTTGCCAATTGGCGTGTCATCCGTCATCTCCGGTGCTGTGTAGCTCTCTCCAGATCAGCGAACGCCGTCCTCTATCTCCTTGACCGTTTCCATCTTTCCTATCTCTTCTCTACTTCCGTGTGCGGGTTGTCTTCTTACAATAATCCTCTATTTTTTCCCTCTCTCTTTCACTCCCCTTCTCCCACACCATCCCTCTGCCGACCTGTTGAGGTGCCTTTGTAAGGAGAGACGGTTACGGGTCGGCACTTTTCTTATTTCTTTTTATAACCACTTAGAGAAAGGAGTGCTGAATCACGCAGTGTAATGCTGCATATTTAAGTAGAACTCAATCGTTCGCTACGCTAAGAATAAAAGACGCGTAGCATGTGTGGTGCCGCTACCTCTGACGTTAACATGGGGCGCGGTGCATTGGTGATTGTGATTAATCCTCAGTAATCAGGCTAGACAGCTTTACAGTGAAAGCAACCTGCTCAATACACGGTGCAACTCTGTTTCGAGCTCTGTGCAGTTAAAACTGCGCCTGTCAATTAAAATACTAGTTTGAAAATAGATGTTCTGATTGTTACAATTTACGCGTAAAGTGTGTACTGTGTTAAGAAATAGTGAAATTCTTGTCATGCAACGACACAGCTGGCTTTGTTTAAATATTATGAGCAGTCACTTGCATGTCGGAAGTGCAATAAACCTTAAGTGGTGAGGTTTGGGTAGATATGTATTCGTTAAACAAATACGATTTGCGAGTTGCTTTGCATAACCTCTAGGAAATAAGTATTTTAACTGCATCAATTCTTCAAGAAAATGATGGCCATCTGCCGCCGTAGGCCCACATTTTCACCCATGGTGGACTGCTTATAATTCCAGTACTACAGAAGCTTTCGGGTGGTACTTTTTATTATCGTAAGCTGCGTGAGTATTCTGCAATAAGAACTTTATCTCTTGGAATCAGCCGAGTTGTTTCATGCTTGTATATAGAAAGCGCAACTGAGACGAAGATAACAGGTACATATATGCAAATAAGCCTCGGTTGACAAATGTTTTTGTTTGTAACTACAATTAACGCGTTACACAATGCATCACATAGTATGAAAGCTCATTTAAAAATTAAGTGTTTGTATTAAGGCTCATTTGCCATCTGTCACACCAATTGGTTATTTTCGTAAGAGTGCTATTGAGTAAAACGTGGTTTTCACTGTTGTGTAATTTATGATATGTTATACAATCGTCTGCAAAGAGTTTCACTTTACAATCAATGCGCATTAGCATGGAACTGATGAAAATAAAAAAAATAACAGCGGGCTCACTACTGAGCCCTGTGGCATCCCTGAAGTCACCGGCACAGGAGTAGATGAGATGTTTTCGATAATGAGAAATTGGGATCGATCAGATAAAAAGCCTTTTATCCATCAGTGATGGAACCGTCACTAATCACAGCAGTTTGGTATGACACACGCAGTTGAATGCTTTACTGAAGTCTGACATAAGTGCGTCTGTTTGATTATGGTTGTTATTACCTAATGCGAGGTCATTAACCACCTCTGTAAGCTGAGTAATTGTCGATGAGCATCTTCCAAAACCATTTCGAACATCAACCAGAATGTTTTCTTCGAAATATGTGGTTGAGTACAATGTACTTCAAAATTTTACATGATGTGCTGGTAAGGGAAGTTGGTCTATAGATTGATGGTACATCAGTGTTTCCTGACTTAAGAAGCAGTACAATTTTTGCGACGTTCTGATATGCAGGTATGTCAGACGTCCAATGTAACTTGCCGAAAATAAGTCACTTTCAACGTCAGCCCTACCTGCACATTGAAAGATCTCAAAATTTTACCAATTCATTAGTATTTGTAAGTTCACTGGGAAGTCACTCATGCCCTACTTTTTCATAAAAATAATCACAAGAAAAGTATATGCGCGATTTGTGTAACTGGTTGTATTCACTGTGGGCCAACGAAGGTAGTCGTTTCTGCGTCGCTTCCCGCATGTAACGCGAAAAGTAACTCGCCAAACACGGTAATGCTTTCGAAAAAAATATTTCCTACAGGAATACTCCGCACGGTAAAGCAAAATGACAGCATACTGACAAAAATGCGGTTAATTTATTCACATTTAGGTGTGATTGTTTGAAAATGCACAAAGAAATTTAGGTGTAAATAATTGAAAATGCACAGTGAAAATGCACAAAGAAATAGTGTTCACATTTGGGGACAATTTTTATTTATTTTTTTATTTATAAATACTGCAATTCCTCATAGGAATTTTAGCAGGTGGGTTACAGTGCATAAAAAGGATACATGGTTTACAACAACTGTACAATTCCACACAGATGAATTGACTCTTCTTCTCGGGTAAAAAAAGTTGTTACAAGTAATACAACAACAACAGAAGATTGGTATACAATGCTAACTAAGGTGGGACTCAAACAAACTTAGAGAAGGCTGTAGAACTTGTGAATTCTGAAGTTTATTCCAATCGGAAATAGTTCTGGGAAAGAAGGAATACTTATAACAGTTAGTACGTGTGCGATGGGGGGTGACTGTTAGTTGGTGTCTTTGTCTGGTCGCGTACCCAGCTTAAAATAAAATCACATCTGAAAAATCTATTGTATAATGCCCCTTGATTATTTGATAGAAACACTTCAGTCGCTATAAAAGATTCCTGTGTGCTAACGACGGTAAGTCGGCTCGTCGTAGAAGTTCGGTAACTGAAGTGCGCCCAAATTTGTTAAATATGTAGCGCGCAGCCTTCTTTTGTACGTTTTCAAGCCTGCTGATGTTTGTCTTTGTGTATGGATCCCAGATAACAACGCAATATTCTAATGCTCTTCGAACTACTGATTTGTACGCAAGTAAACGAACATCACGAGGGGAAAGTTTCAGCGCTCGTCTAAGAAAGAAAAGCTTTCTATTCGCGGCAGCAATCACAAAATCAATGTGCTTATTCCAATTAAGATTATTAGTTATCCATAAACCGAGGTACTTATATTGAGTTACTTCTCTCAGAGTGATTGCGTTCACAGAGTAGTTAAATACAAAAGGATTCTTTTTCTGGGTAATTCTCATGACTACAGTTTTGTCGAAGTTTACAGCCATCTGCCATTGGTCACACCACGTGATAACTTTTTGAAGGGCATCGTTTAGAAGAAATTGATCTGACATGCTGCCTATTTCAGAGTACATTACGCAATCATCTGCAAAAAGTTTCATTTTCACAGGAATATTGTCAACTATATCTTTTATATATACCGGAAAGAGAATGGGACCAAGCACCGAACCCTGGGGAACGCCAGAACTAACCGTTAGCCTACAGGAGCTGCTGTTTTTAAAATTAACAAACTGTTCCCGGTCTGATAGGTATGCCAAGATCCATTTAAGTAATCGGTTGTTCCTGAAAATTTTGTCTAGTTTGAAAAGTAATTTTTGGTGTGAAACTTTATCAAAGGCTTTCGAGAAATCCATGAAAATGGCGCCGGTTTGATTGCCGTTATTATTAGAGATAGCAAAGTCATGCACTGTCTGTACCAGCTGGGTGCAGGTAGAGTATCCCTTCCGGAATCCATGTCAAAAGTTGGTTAGTACACTATGTGTTTCCGGAAATTCAGATTTGTGATTGTGTTTAATGTGTTCTAGTAATTTGCAGCAAGTTGATGTTAAAGAAATTGGACGGTATTTACTAATCATATGCTTGGGTCCTGTCCTATGTTATGGCTTCACTCTGGCGGTTCTCCAGTCACTCGGCGATTCTCCCTCATGTAAAGATCTCGAAAACAAGACATGTAAATATTTTGAAGTCCATTCTGCGTAACGCTGTAAGAACATGTTCGGGATATTGTCTGGTCCTGGCGACGTTTTTACATCAAGCTTTAAAAGCACATTAAGAATACCTTCTTCACTTAATACTACGTCTGACATAGGGAGAAAATTCGCTTCAAATATCGGAAGTGAACCATTGTCTTGTACAAAGACAGATTTAAAGTGCATGTTAAATGCATTAGAAATAATAGATTCATCGTTTCCTCGCACACCATCAATATCGAACACGTCACAGACTGAAGATGTTGGACTGATTGTCTGCCAAAATTTCTCAGGGGTTGTGGCTATAAACCTTGGGAGAGACTCATTATAATAGCGGTTTTTATCTTCAGTCAGCTGAATTTTGAGCTTGCAGCTAACTTCAGATATTTTTCTTTTTCTACAAGAAGTGCATTTGCGTGACTGTTGCTTTTTTTGCCTTTTTAATTGCTTTTTCAAACGTAATGTGTCCCGAGTGACCCAGCGATTTTTCTTTGGCATTTTTTTGTGAGGCGCCGTACAAATTGTTTGACACATTCATTAACAATATCTTTAAAAAAATTCCAAAAACTTTCAACGTCAAGATTACTGTGTGAAAAGGCATCAAAGGTAAAAGACAGCAGACAACAGTGTGCCTGGATGGGCTACATCTCTGGACTATTAGGTAAAACAGGAATGTACTTTCATTAGGAAAATATAAACTTGTCAACAATCAAGCATTCAGAGGAAGGTTTGGTTCACAAAACACTGACCATCAGACCAAGCACAATTCAAGGTTTACTGATTGTATGCGAGCCATTTGCTGTACATCCTAACGTAAAATATCATGAAACAATAAGAACACAAAGCAGCATACAGATGGAGCTCTAACTAACAAGTGAGTCTTCATTATTGCTTAACCAGCAGTAAACAGAAAAGAACAAACATGCAACATCACCGAAATGACACCACCTATTTAAACTGTGCCAGTGCTACTACTGTGTGTCGTACATTATTGTCCCTCTTTTGCTCGCTGTTTCACACTCAAGGTTCACTCATGCCCTATGATAGAGACACTGCGCACGAAGTTCCACTTAGTTATGATGAAGTGTGCGTAGTTCACATCAGACGGTGTACGTCTCAAGGAAAGCCACACTTCATTAAAAGCGCCATCCCTCTCATTTATCAAGCCGTTGCCACACCTGTGTTTGCATACATGCAGTTTTTCAATAGTACCACAGTTATAATTCACAGAGGGCATAGGATGAATAAATAGCTGAGGTTGCTTTATACATCAGATGTAAAGCTCAACGAAAGCACATTCTGACCTTCAATTGCATGATATGTTGTGGGAATATTGAATTCACATATTTAGTTCCCCCGCCCCCCAAGTGTACCAGTACATACATCTTTGCACCTTCAGGCTTTTTGTTTATTTTGTGGCGACATTGTAAGGTAACTATGTAGTTCGTTATTCTTCCAGCCCAAAAATACATGAGCACAAAGAGGCCATCTCACTTATTCTCAACTAAACATTACTCCAGTCACACCATCTGCACCATCAACAAAGCTTTCATCTTTAAAAGTCACTATCAAAGAACAAAAAGAATTAGCCCTTAAATTAACATTTCTTTTCTCATTCATAGCGAGGATCTCGTTCTGGCAGACTAGGTGCCTTAAGGTAGTCTGCAAGGGATGATTGGTCAGCTGCGAGCTTGTAATAGGATCACGTGCTGCGTGACACCAAACAGGCAGAAAAAAAAAAGCGTTCCACTCTTGTGCTCATGGCAACAGGCGTTGCTTACCGACGCTCCCACATTTATAGCACATATATGCCTCCTAAATAGTTGACGGGGGAATGACCTCCACCATAGCTTAGTGGTAAAGCATCGGACACATTATTCGAGGATTGCAGGTTCGGCCCTGGCAGTGGCAAGTTATCTTTTCGTCCACTGTTCTTCCTTCACACTTAACATTAAAATTACTTTTTGTTAACAATCTCTATGCCTTCCTTGGCATCATTGTCTAATTGTTCTCATTATTATTGTGTCTAACGCAGCTTGTTCAACACACATGGCTTCGCCATTTCGTAAGTGTGGATGTAAGACACACCAAGATATATTGTCCCAATATCTTTATTATCTTTCTATACTACATCTGCTATCAACTTGGGTCACTTAGCGTCAGCATGTGGACGTGCCAATATGAATCGATGTGATGGTAACACTTTGGTATCACCATTGTTTATGCATCCTTTAAGAACCCTGCTACATTAATGCATGAAGGTGGCCTACATTAGAAGAAAATGAACTTCAGACTAAATTAAGTAAAGACAATAACATTTACAGGGATACACACGGTGGAACATGGTACGAGACGTGTAGTGCCAAGCAATGAACAGAATGCAAAAGAAAATATGGATCACTGAAAACAGACCGAAATAAATTGAATAATTGCCTCGGTAGGAAACTTATGTAAATAAACAGTGATTATCCAAAAGCAACTCGACTGAGCTTACACACTTGCACTGTAAGTTCATTTCATAAGTATGGTAAAAATACAAGTAATGAAGCTGCAGTCTTGTTGCCTTGTAGGTCATGCACAAGTGGCGCCCCCTATACGAAGGCACAAGTTGTTCATTCTAGTAATGGTGCTTAGCAAGTGTGCAGCAATTATAAAAAAGTTGCATGGATGACCACATTCATGAAGGAAGCAGAAATTGAAAAATAAAAACAAGAGGGGGTTCGACGACTGCACCTTGCTGCACTCTACAGTACAGTCGAGGGGCAGTGCCCAGTGAACTGAGCAATTACAAAGCACAATATTCAAGACGCAACGAGTGAATGGACACATGAGCTGTTAACTGATTGTTGTTGAATCATGAGGCACGTGATGCAAGGGAACGTAAAACTGCATGCAGTCAAGAAGAGCTGTGCTATGTTACTTATGCAGTTTTCTTGGTAGGAAGAACAGTACAAGTAAACGTTCATGACACTAGATCGGTGATGAGTAGTACACGTGACCCATCTTAGCATAATAAAGTTATATTGTGATAAGCGCTATTGTTCGTAGATAGACGTGCTGCAAAAACACTTTGGGGGTAAGACACGCCTGAAGCACGAATACTTTCAAAACCCATTCCTATTCATTGATCAGATGATACAAGAGCTCTCTTACAACCTTGTGTTAGTGCACTCGTCCACATCTGAAACCTGGAGTTACTTGGTGTGAAAAGGTCGTCTTCTCATCCAAGCACAGCGACATCACTGTTACGGAATTACCTAGGCATGTTCCAGTTCGCTACCATCATACCTTGATTCCACATGTCGAGAGCAGTACCAGTAAGGACATCGCTGCTCATTGTTTGTCTCCCGACAGCCTGAGCAAGCTCCTGTCAGCCGAACTGAAAATTCCTGAGAAGAGTTATTGTAATAACAGCAGCAGGCAAAACAGCAGCGGTCAGCTTGCTTCAAACCAGCCATCCCACAGTTCTAATGATAAGCACGCTAAATCATATTGTCTGTACTTCTCATAAAACTGTGGTCTTATTTTCCAACTCTTTATGATGCATGTGTTGCGCAGATAAGGGCTGTATTTGTTGAAAGCATGATATGCGAATATGTCCTTTAAACTGAAGAAGAAAGTGCAACCCGATGATAAACTGCTTTCGACGTATGATACACGAAATAAGTAGCAACCGAATGACACATGAAAAAACACAGGGGCGCAAGAGATGGCTTTCAAGTAAAAAGCAAAGCACTGTCCACACTTCGACGCTTCAGCTTTAAAGTTGCCCTTTCGGCATCGATGGCATTAAAACACACAGCACTGCGAGCTGTACCTGTAGCTGCCATGAGACACAACAATCGTATTACATGCTAAAAACACAGGGGCAACAAAGGATGACTTTCAAGTAATTAGAATGACACTGTCTGCACTTCGATGCCTAGCTTGGATGTTACCGTTACGGCATTGATGACATTAAAACACACAGTAAAGGGAGCTGTAGCTGTAGCCACCATGGGGCACAGCGACCATACGACACACGAAGAAAAGAGGGGTGACACGAGATGGCTTTCAGGTAAAGAGCACAAAACTGTCTGCACTTTGATGCTTCAGCTTTGAAGTTGTTATTTCGGCATTGATGGCATTAAAACGCACACCACTGGGAGCTGTAGCTGCAGCCAGCGAAGGGCACGACAGTCGTGAGTGGGGCACACAAAGTCCTCAAAATATTGCCGCGAAAGCAACAGTGGCATTGTGTGCTCGCGTCGCCACTGCATGATGTGAGTGGCCCCAATCAGGAGCGAATTTCGGGAACGCTTTTTAAAGCGGAAGCCTGCCTTGAGCAGCATGCTGTGAATAGTTGTCGTGGACACCGACGGCAGCGAATCATCTTAGTGATCTTCTTCGAAGTATGTGGCGAGCTTGCGCACCGTTGGAATTTCCCGTCATTTATAGAAACCATGCATGACTCTGTGAAACACACCAAAGTTGAAGTCATCCAGCAGTTGCTCTCGATCGCGGCCCCTTCCTCCGCGAGACAGCGTCCTAGGTGAAAATACCTCGTCGTGCTTATCGTGCTCCGCTACCCACTTGTAGGCGCATGGTCACTGACATCGGTGTACGCAGCTGTTCTCTTAATGAGAGTGCTCATGCTTGCATTTCTAACACCCTCCTTACGCACTGTCCCAAACACATTAGAGCCATCTGCTTCGCGCCCTTGTCGTAAAAGCTGATCCGGGAACGACTTCGCACAGGAGAACCAGGCGCTGCCATTTTTACAGGAGTGACCAAATCTGCCACCACGGAATATTCAAAACCCAAGACACGGTCCTCCGACTCTAGGGTTGCTCTAGCTGTGTGGACTACTCATAAAAGTTTAGACAGTGTCGTGGCGTTCGTTCATACTTAATAAGCAAAACATAACACATACGAGCCATGACAGCGTTATTTCTTTCGTCATTTGCATGTTATAACAAGTACAAGCAAGAACGTTTTCTTCAGTATCACGAAGCCACAAAAATTGTTTCATACATAAAATGCGACGAAAGAGCAGTTAGCTTAAATTGAGGATGAAGTACAAAGTGGTGGAAAAGAAAATTATAGGTTTCACCATAAGAGACAAGAAGAGGGCAGAGTGGGTGAGGGAACAAACCGAAGTAAATGATATAATGAGGGAAATCAAGAAGACAAAATGTACACAGGCCGGGCACGTAGCACGTTGGCATGATAACCCCTGGTCATTAAGGCTAACTGACTGGAATCATAAAGAAGACGAACACACGTAGCGGAGAAAGAAAGTTAGAAGGGTCCATGAGATTAAAATGTTCGCAGGTATAACATGGCAAAAGAACGCGCCAGACAGGGTTGATTGGCTGATCAAGGAGAGGCATTTTTCCTACGGTGGGCGTAGTCAGGCTGATCGTGATGATGATGATAATGTAAAAGCTCCCTGCGAAATAATATTTAAGACGAAATATTACAGAAAGGGCCATCTGATAGGTCTATCGTGTTTATACGTGTAGCTTCAGTACCACACTAATGAGAATAACAATTAATGTTACTGCCAGAATGAAAGCAATAAAATGCCGTTTTAATAATACTGCTAATATTATAATATTAGGAAAATTGTTTTCGTTAATATTATTATTATTATTATTATTATGGAACACCCATTTCTCAGAAAGGGCAACTTTACGTAGTCTACTGTGGCCTGAACAAGACTTTTGACATAGTCCGCCACAAACTGTTTTTGAAGAAACTTGCAAACATTGAATTTGACTGGTCTGTAATGAATCTTCTGCACAAGTATCTGCTTTAGAAATCAAGTTATAATGCTGTAAATGGCCAAATGTTTTCCTTGTACAAAGTGACTACTGGAGTCCTCAAGGGTCGGTAATAGGCCCAGTCTTATGTGTTTTACGTTAACAGTGTTTCTTTTGCAATTCGTTATTCTTCTTTTCTCTTGTATGTGAATGGCATTAGGATACTTAAGGAAATTCGTTCAGTTAACGACTGTTGCCTACTGCAGTCAGATTTGTGTTCTTTTTTCGAATGACATGATAACAATGACCTTTCTCTGAGTGCCTCAAAGACCAAACTCATGAGTATATCTCGCAAAACGTTCATCTTGTCGTTCCCATACTCTGTTAATACCGCGTATTTTTTAAGGGCATATGAGTTCACTGATTTTGGTGTTCTTATTATTAGCATGCTAAATTTTTCGTCTCACACTAAACGTGCTGCCATGCTTGGTATTTATTCTCTCGGCTCTATTCAAAAAATCTCTCGAGAATCAAGTTCCAATACAGCCAATCACAAGTTGTACACCAATATATGTCTTCCTGAACCTATATATGGATCTGTTATCTAGAATGGCATTGATAAATCTGGCAGTGACAACATGTAGTGAATTCACGGAAAATTCATAAGAATATGCAATCATCGTTTTGAGAGTAATGAATCTTGATCTCGTTCAAACACGGCCAGATGTTATCATAGCCATCATGTCACTGCCGCTGAAATCGCGCTGGCCTATTATTTCTTTACAAGACACTTCGGGGTGTGCTATCATGCGCTTTACTTCTCAGTTAGCTAAATTTTAGGATTTTGCATAAATTAATCAGAAAGAATTGACGAATTCGAGCACCTGCCAACTTTCTTGAACACTTTTCGTTCACAAAATACAAAGTCTGTATATTGCTAACTTTGGTGATCTTGATGTTTTTCACAGTCCATTGTGATCATTTTTATTACAGCTCTGCAATTTTAACATAGTTTTTCACAATGTAAAGATTCTTCTCTTTTCTTCTATGTATTTTCACTCTTTGTGAGATAGTTCTGAAGTGCGTCTGTACTATATTGTTTATTTGTATTGTTGTACTGTTTTTATTGATTATTTGTATTATTTACACTTCTGTGAGCTTGCACTATGACCTAATGGTTGTTCAAGGGGTCGTTAAAGTATTTAATAATTTATTGAATAATTGATGGATTGATTGTTTCACTGCCACATTTCTATCAACGCTTTCGTAAAAAAATGGCAGATTCCACGTACAGTCGAAATCGATGACATTGCGAAGCACAAATGAGGAAGGCTCATATGTCACTGTAAAATTAGCACAATGCTACGAGGTGGAGGTAAATGATGCCACACATTACTTACGTGGCACGATTATCATGCTTAGATGTGTCGTTTGCATTCCTCATCTATTCACGTCACGTCATACCACATTTAGTATATGTAGAGCTAGCTAGCAAATGGCCGCGAGCACGCTATGAGCGGCATATGTCGTCATTTCTTAGATGACACGCTTGTCAGCTTTATTAAGTTTGCACCAGTCATATACTTTCGTCATCCATTGACATCACGTAACACCAAATTTGGTATATGCGGAGTTAGCAAAACGGCCGCGAGCGCATGAAGGGCCCAAAATACTCCAATTTACCGTTGACGCGCGCGCACGCTGGGCACAGTGATGCTTAGGTAGCAAAACGCGAGTACTCTATAGTCTGACGCCAGGTGCAACCAATGGGACCAGCGTACGTCGGCGCCGCCCGACAGCAACCGTTGCGAAATTGCACATGCTGCATTTCGTGCCGTAGCGTTACCAAGACAACCTCTTTTGGTGACGGAGGGATACCGGACGCGCTGAAACGCGCATTCGTCAAAACAGCACAGCGCGCCACGCACCTGCGAGTATATGGCAAAACCGGCGCCTGGCGTGGCAACGCAGGCGTGACGCGACAAAAGGAACGTCGGCGAGCACGCACACCACATCACGTCGAAATGTATTGCGCCTTGACTGTGGTATCTAGTCATGTTCTCACATGACACACGTCTCATGATTATCATGTATGCGCGAGTCACATACTTTCCTCATCCATTGACATCTCGTAATACAAAGTGTGGCATATGTGATGCTAGCGAAACGGTCGCTAACGCATCATGACTGTGGCACGTAGTCATGTTCTTACATGACAAGTATGCCGTGATTATCATGCTTGGATGTGTCATTTACATATGTCGTCCGTTCGCCTCACGTAATACCGAGTTTGGTGCATGCTAAGCTAACAAAACTTCCGCGAGCGCATCATGAGCGTGGCATGTAGTCATGATGTTAGATGACACGCACGTCATGATTTTTCATGTTAGGGCCTGTCGCTTTTGTTCACCATGTAATCATGTCACACCATACCAGTTTTGCAACATGCCTAGTGAACAAAACCACCGCAAGAGCTGCAGGACCATGGAATGTAAATTGTGACATTCATGACAATAATGTCATAACTTTTATGTTATGACTCGTCAAATGTGTTCTTCATACAGTCATGCTAAGCCATACCAAGTTTGGCATTGATACCATTATCGAAACGGCCAGGAGAGCTAAAAGTCGTAGGCGACAAGATAGATAGATAGATAGATAGATAGATAGATAGATAGATAGATAGATAGATAGATAGATAGATAGATAGATAGATAGATAGATAGGCTCAAAGTCACCGAAGTTCACTAATAAATGCTTCGCATTTGAAAAGGTTTAGCTGGGCAGCCAAATTGAATACCTACATTTGTCTGTAACGATAGTATGCTCTACGTAATCTGACTCCTTGTCTATTAACTTTACTGTTATTAAGGTATGCGAGAGTTGACATACAACTTCATACAAGTGCACTCTGTACACGGTCGTCAACCCTTCTTTTTCGTCACCACAACGGTATCGGCGACTGTCATCAGGCACAGTTTTATTGCTGCTTTTATTGTAGGTGTGGGATGTGAATGATAGTAAATCCATTTGCTGATGCTGTAAGAATTTACAGTGCCACTATTGATAGAAATAAATGCCTACGGTGAAGCCTACAATGTCAGATGACTATATGTGAAAAATCGCGTGACAGCCGCAGTGGCACCTGCGCCTGTTGGGACGCCACTAAGTTGTAACAGGCACAGTAACTCTTAATGTCATTTTCTAAACGGCGTTGGAATAACTCACTTGAAAATGCGAATCTCTAAGTGATTGATATAGAGTCTATGAAACTTCGGAAGCGAAACGCGATCCATTCTATCGCTTATTCACAAACGTTAATTCTGTGTTCACAGATTTGAGCTGAAGTAAAATCCCCACAGCACACCAGAGTGTAGACAAAAATTACAGCCCAAGCGCTTCGTGCAAATGGCAAACCAGCGAAAGCTGAAACGTGCAGCCTCGGTGTTTAGCAGTGGGTTGAACCCGACGCTTCACTGAGCCTTTCAGTGTTATCCCTTACATGTTCGCGCTTCTTATAGATGTCATCAACACGTTTGGCTTGCGTTACCACAGTGTTTACTTCACATGCCGCACATGGTGCCTCGCTTAAACGTGGTGATGGTAGATTGTAATTAGCGGTTAAATGCGTTTTGCAATGTGTTAATTAGAGTGGTTGTTCTTAAACCGCAGGGGGTCACAGATGTCACAGCCGAAGCCGAAGTGCAGCTGGAGAATCTCTCGCCGAAAGCAGTCGTTCGCCTCGGGGAACGTACTCCTGCGTTCGTCACGTTGACGCTGTCGCGGCCGCAACGGCGCTTGTTCGGCGCAGCGTTGTTGCAGTGTTTGACATGGTTACAACACTGAGGTGTGGTTTGAAGTATCCAAGCGCCAACAGCGCTTCCATTTTTGTTCGAGATTTAGCGTGACTTGTTAAGGTTGCTGGATGATCGTTTCACTGTTCTTTTCGGCACTCGGCCTCCCAGGACTTCTTTTGTTCCTGGACTGCACCATGTTCTGTGCAGTCACCACCATGAATTCCCCGCTCGATGACTCGTACAACCACAGGCGTGAGGGCCCCAAATTTAAGACTTAGACTCAGCTCCTGTTCTAGAGTCTGTTGAAATACATGAGTGTTTCAACAAGCTCTAGAAAGGCCCCTCTTGCAGCTTTCACTGTTTCTGTGCAGCTAAGCTGAGTAAGAAGCATGACAAAAATCAACAGGCCTATACGCAGGCCTGGCGGTTTCTGCTAGATGGCAGAAGTGCTACCACACCACATGACTCTGCTGCTGCACCAACCGGTACGAACCGACGTGATCACCTGCTCTCCCTGGTAAGATACATGACACATTACTTGTTGTTCTACAAATTCACACTGATGCTTGGCTCGCAACATATATAGTGACACAAATATAACATACCCAAACAGTATCCAGATATTATCAAGAGAGTTTCGCTGCTACTAAGCTCTAATTTTCAGGAAATTATCAAGCTGACATCACCCAAAACAATGCAGGCAAAGCAAACTTTATTTCACATCTTGGGGCAGGTTTACATATGAAGACACTGGTGCGTCATACTCTAGCAGCAATTCATTAGTTTTCTTTAGGTGGTGATAAAAGCTTATGACAGCTAGCGTTGTAAACCCTCCTGGCCTCTTTTAATTTCCTTTTGGAGTGCTCCTTGAATTTCTTTACACAGCTCCTGTTTGGTCTTTTCCTGTAGGAGGAATTCTTTACCAGGATGTCAAAATCTGACCCTGCAATGCACAAAGTATGGCTCAGATGACTGCACCACTTTCTGCTGTGACCTTTTAAAAATGGTAGTAAACATTGAAAACAATAAAAGGCCACATTTTAAATGCGAAGCATTTCTTAGCGAACTTTGGCGACATTGAGCGTATCTATCTATCTATCTATCTATCTATCTATCTATCTATCTATCTATCTATCTATCTATCTATCTATCTATCTATCTATCTATCTATCTATCTATCAGCCACCTACGACTTTTAGCTCTCCTGGCCGTTTCGATAACGGTATCGATACCAAACTTGGCATCGCATAAGATGACTTTATGAAGAACATGTTTGACTAGTCATAACACAAAAGTCATGACATGTACGTCATGAAGTCTTAATTTACATTTCATGGTCCTGCATCTCTTGCGGTGGTTTCGTTCACATGGGATGTTGCAACACTGGTATGGTATATAGCGTGATTGCAAGGTGAACACAAGCGACAGACCCTAACATGAAAATCATCACATGCGTGACACATTACAACTTGACTACGTGCCACGTTCATGATGCGCTCGCGGCCGTTTCGCAAGCGCCACATATACCAAATTTGGTATTACAGTACGTGAAGAAATTATAAAGGTATAATACTGGAGCAAACATGACAAACATGAGATGCGTCTCACATAACATCTTGAATACTTGCCGCACTCATGATGCTCTGGCGGTCATTTTGCTAGCTTCACCTATACCAAATTTGGAATCATGGAACGTAAATGGATGATGAAGGTATGATACTGGCGCGAACATGATAATCATGAGATGCGCGTCACGTTACAACATTTCCTACAAGCTACGCTCATGTTGCGCTTGCCGTTTCGTTAGCTTCACATATGCCAAATTTCGTATTGCGTGACACCAATGTATGACCAAGGTATGTGACTGCTGCGGAAACATGATAAATATGAGATGAATGTCATCAGAGAACATGACTATATGACACAGTCAAGGCGCCAATACATTTCGACGTAACGCATTGCGCGTGCTCGTGGGCGTTCATTTCTTCGCTACACGCTGGCGTTGTCGCGCCAGGAGCCGGTCTTCCCGTGTACTCGCAGATGCGCGCCGCGCTGCGTTGCTTTGAAGCGGCGTGTTTCAGCGCTTCCGCCGTCTCTCAGTCACGAAAAGAGGGAGACACAGTGTTGTCTGGGTAACGCATCGGCGCGAAATGCAGCATGTCGCATTTCACGCCCATTGTCATCGGGGCGCGCCGACGGACGCTGGTTGCGCCTGGCGTCAAACTATGGAGTGCTCTCGTTTTGCTAACCTAGCGTCGCTGTGCCCAGCGTGCGTGCACGTCAACGCTACATTAGAACATATTGGGCCCTTCATGATGCGCTCGCGGCCGTTTGGCTAGCTCCACATATACCAAATTTGGTGTTATGTGATGACAATGGATGACGAAATATATGAATGGTGCAAACATCATAATCCTGACACGCGTGCCATGTAAGAACATGACAACATACCACGCTAATATCGTGCTCGCGGCCGTTGCGCTAGCTCCACATATACTAAATTCGGTATCACGTGACGCGAATAGATAACGAAGGTAAACCACACATCCAAACGAGATATTCATGACACGGAAGCCATGTACGGTATCATTTATTGCCACGTCTTAACGTTGCGCTGCTTTTAAAGTGACATATCAGTATTTCTCATTCGTGCTTCGCATATCATCGATTCCCACTGTACGTGGGATCTGCCAATTTTTTAATGCATTCATCATTATCATCATCATTATTTTCCATAATCTAAGCCTACACTATTAGTTTATTGTGGGCATCATGATTGCACTCGTCATCACTTTCATCGTAAATGTTCACGGGGTCACTTCTGAACGCTTCTAGTTCGGCACTGCGATAATCATAGCTCATTATCGCTAAAATCAACACACCAGTCCTCACCTTCTAAACTTCCAACACGACCTCTATTATCGATTTTCAGGGCCTCTTCGCTTGCGCACAGCTCTATTTAAACGTGTCCGACATATTAATCTACGTAGATTACGATTACTCTTCATGGCTACTTTCAAACACATGTTTTCACTATACGCCGTAATTTTCAAGAGGGATTTGATTGATATGTGACGTTTAACGTCCCAAAACCGCCATATGATTATGAGAGACGCCGTAGTGAAGGGCTCCGGAAATTTCGACCACATGGGTTTCTTTAACGTGCTCTTTATTCTGAGCACACGGACCTACAACATTTCCGCGTCCATCGGAAATGCAGCCACCACAGCCGGGATTCAATAGCGCAATCTGCGGGTCAGCAGCCGAGTACCTTAGCCACTAGACCACCGTGGCGGGGCAATTTAGAAGAGGGATTTGCTTGTTAATGGCTCTGTTGAAAGTTGCAAATCCCAAGCGCAACGAAAAATCGCTATTGAAGAAGTAAAAACGCTGTGGAACGCTGAGTGCTAAAGACACACGCGACTGCATAGGCTGGGCATGTCTCGTCGACTTCGGACTCCATCCGGAATCTCTCGACTTGAGACAACGGTGCGTTGCCGAGTGTGGCTTGGTGTCACTTTTACCAAAACTATCGCTTTCCGAATCGACACCGAAGACAGTGCTGTTTGCGATCAAGCAGGCAGCGATGAAATGATAGAGCATATTCTCTGTCTCTGCCCTCGTTACAGCGAGCAAAGATGGCAGCTAGGTGCTGCGATAGCTCGTCTTGACGAAAGACCTTTCTCAGAACAATCAGTGCTTGAAAGACAACATGATCTGCCTTCGCACAGAAAATCATTGAAGGCCTTGTGGAACAATTTGCGTGGTATTGGCCTATTTTAGAAGCTAGGGCACCCCAGTTCACACTTTTAGGGGCGAAGCTCCTTATGCGGCACCCGTTCGTCTCTCGTAGTCGTAGTCGTAGTGTGTAACAAGTGTTACAATATTACCTTCAAGGTGGTGCCGATGGGAGATTTCTCCTGTGCTTTCTTGAACAATAAAACGTTCGTAGCGTGCGCGTTAACAAAAAGCCGAATGCTCCTGTCTCTCATTCACATTAGCAGCCATTGGCATGTACATTGAGCACTATCATACAAGAAACGATTGCTACGTTATACTCGCTGGGTGTAGCCTCCTTAGTTTTAGAAAGGTTTAGCGACCGTTGAGCCGCAGTGCCATGCATACAATGAACTAGTATATACCATGCACTTGAGGTAGTTAAAGGTGGGAAGTAGTTACGAAGCGCAAGTCGTAAGGAAGTAAAAGCTGAACTCTCCTGTCTCTTATTTTCCAATAGCTGCCATGGGCATGTACATTGAGCACTATCTGACAGGAAAAGCTTGCTACGTTATACTCGCTGGGCGTAACCTCCTTTGTTTTAAAAAGGTTTAGCAAGCGTTGGACCGCCGTGCCATGAATACAGTGAACTAGTATATACCATGAACTCGAGGTGGTTAACGTTGCGAAGTAGACACGAAGCGCAAGCCGTAAGAAAGTATGCGTGTGCCACCTCTCGTTTAGTCCTTAAAATGTCCGCTGGATGACGGTGCTTCATTATGGGGAATATATGATGTCAAGATGCGAGATGGTGGTACTTCTAGTGTTGAATAGATGGACAAACGGACACACAGACAGATGCATGAACGGACGCAGGGGCGGATGCATGGACGAACGCAGGGACGGACGCACGAACAGACGCACGCACAGACGGGCGGATGGACGTATGGACGGTCACACAGACGGACGCATGGACGAACAAAAGCAAGAACGAATGGACGACGATTGCTTCACCCCACTCTCCGTCATTCACTTCGTGGTTATGCTGCCAATTTTTTTCCCTTTTCGTGTGTCTATTTCGCCTTTCACTTTCTTTCTCACCTTTCTTTTCATTCTCCCTTCCCTTAGTGTAGGGTAGTAAACCAGATGCTCCAAATTCTTGTTATCCTCCCGACCTTTCTCTCATTTTATTCCCTCTCTCTATTGCCTGTATATCTTCATCACTTAAGTTACTCCCCCTTTAGGGCGCATAAATTCTTTAGGTATTGACGGTGGCACACGGGCACTTTTACTAGCGGTCAAGGTGATTCAGATTGGTTTCCTTGATCGCGATACTCTTTACCGCTACATGGTCCAAGCTAATGCGGTTCGAGCTTGGGTCAAATGAAATGCACCAGCTGGCACTTAAGGCTGGTGCACACCGGTGACTAGCAGCGGTCGCGTGACCAATTGCGGCTGGTCGCGAATAGTCGCGAACGGTCGCGAATGGTCGCAAAGCGACTGCTCTGGCTAATCGCTTCCTGGCCGATTTTTTAGTCGCACGACTGCAGCCGCAAAGAGGCTGGAACCAATTAGTGACGCTCAATTTTTGTTGTTTTTTTATTGCGCTGGCGACATCGGATAAAAGCAAGAAATGTGGCGCGCTCGGTTTGCTCCGCTCACTCAGCTGACGGCGATCAGCTGATTGGCGATCGTCTTTCGAGTTCTCGCTGATAACGAGATCCGGACGTGACCATCCGGTATTGAGACTTCCGGTGGCTCACGTGCAGCCTCGGCCGGTGTGAACTTCAGGCGCTTTTTTGACGCCAGTCGCAAATGGTCGCGCGACCATTGCTAGTCGCCGATGTGCATCCGCCTTGCCTGACTGATTTTTCAGTCATGCGACTGTGGTCGCAAAGCTGCTGGAACCAATCAGCGATGCTCAATCTTTGTTTTTTTGTTTTTCAATTGCCCTGGCTTCCTGCCATCAGATACAAACGAGTGCGTTTCTTTGGGTCTGTGGCGTCATGGCCACTACGGAATACTTGGCTTGGAGATGGTGGGGCTCAGCATCTCGAGCAAAGTGTCAAAATTACGTGGCGGCATTGGCAAGAAGGCGGGAAAATGAATTGTGCACTATCTTTCCCTCGTATTCAGAATCGTTTTTTGTCTCGTACTTGACTTGTCACCGCCTTCAATGCAGCGCGTTGTGAACGCGTTTGTGCTTCATGCCTTGACGACGACTTAAGACACCACGTTCAAGACGCGTTTGTGCTGCATTGGAGGCTGTGTCAAGTCAAGATAAATTCAGGAACCTTTCTGAATACGTATGACTCTCGGGAATACTCCTCATCATCTCAGCGCAACTCGGGAGGCAGGCGACTTGCTTGGCCGGCCAGCCCCCTCGATCAAAGGGACGGTCAAACCCACTACCGACATTTTTCTTTGGACGCATCTGTGCTACCAGCACTGACACCATGGCACAGCGCAGCAGCACCATGAAAATCTCTTGTTCTTCGCTTGAATTGAACTCCTTGGCGGTGTTGGGAGCGCTGTGCCAGAACGGACGAAAACAATAAATGTGGCGCTTTGGGTTTGCTCCGCACACTCAACTGGCGGCAATCAGCTGATCGGCGCCGGTCTCACTGATAGTTTTCGCTGATAACGCTGAGTTTTCGCTGATAACGAGATCCAGACGCGACTCTCCGGTTTTCCAACTTCCGGTCGCTCTCATGCAGCCTCTGCTGGTGTGAACATCAATCACTTTTTGGTCGCCAGTCGCGAATGGTCGCGCGACCGCTGCTAGTCGCTGGTGTGCACCAGCCTTAAGAAGCATAATCATCGTTGCACTTGAACAATAAGTTGTATATAACTAATTGAATTAATAAAAACACTGATCTGAAGTGACAAAAAAGGCATCCTTAAATTTAAAGTGGGTCTTGATCAATTCATCAGCGTTCGTACCCACCATGCTTACCTAAATAACATTTGCTATCTTGAGTCCAGATGCTCGGGGTATTGTTGAATTACGTTGTGCATTTTGCTCTACACGGCACTTCTAATCTTTTCATATGCCGAACTGTACAAAATGAAAAAATAAAAATATCTAATAGCTTACAACACTAACATTAGGCACATCACTACAGGAGAAATTGATATATTTGTCTTGAACACCTTTGGGTTGCAAAAAATAGGAATAATAGTATGAAATCGATCCGTATAACTGTGAAATTACTTAAAAGACGGGGATATCTTTTGTTTAATTGTGAATACCATAACAAGCGGTATCCTTTTTTGAAAGCAATGTTTAGCAGCCATGATTAGGTGCATGTGCTAGTAAGAAAAACTAATGGCGGGAATCAATCTTAGCACTATCTGACGAACAAAGGAGTTCAGACATTTAATAAATGCGAATTAGATTTCATTTCGCCCTGCAAGCAGTCTTGGAATCTATCTATCTATCTATCTATCTATCTATCTATCTATCTATCTATCTATCTATCTATCTATCTATCTATCTATCTATCTATCTAGCCGTCTACGTCTGGGGGCTGTTGTGATCACTCCTTTCATTTGGGATAAATCAAAATTAGGGTGGGATGGTGAGGTGGTTTGGCGAATACGACTAACTGGACAGGACATGAATAATATCCCAGTCCCATCATGTACGTCTTGAAAACCTTATCGTCAGACAATGGTTAATACACAAGGGCGCTGCCACTGGTATAAGGGTATGTGCCACAGGTGATTGACGCTTACAATCTATCCGAGAACGGCGAGAACACACGTGGGTATATTCAACGCGTGAGCGTTAATAAAACAGTTCACATTGGCTGCATTGACTGGACGAATGCAAAATATTGGCAGATCGCACGTGCAATGGGAATCGATGATATGCGAAGCACGAATGTGAAATGTTATTATGTCACTTTAAAGTCAGCACAACGTTACAAGGTGGAGGTAAATAATGCCGTACATGACTTCCGTGTCATGATTATCTTGTTTGAATGTGTGGTTTACATTCGTTATCTATTCACGTCACGTGATATGAAATTTAGTATATGTGGAGCTAGCGAAGCGGCCGCGAGCACGCTATGAGCGTGGTTTGTTGTCGTGCTCTTACATGGCACGTGTGTCAGGATTATTATGCTTGCACCAGTCATATATTTCGGCATCCATCGACGTGCCGTAACACGGAATTTAGTCTATATGTAGCTAGGAAAACAGCCACGAGCGCATTATGAAGGACCCAATATGTTCTAATGTAGCGTTGACGCGCGCACAAGCTGGGCACGTTGACGCTACGTTAGCAAAACGCGAGAACTCTACTGTCTGACGCTAGGTGCGACCAGCATCCGTCGGCGCGACCCCAAGGCAACCAGCGCAAAATGCGAGATGTGGCATTACGCTTCGAATGCGTCTCCCTCTTTTCGTGCCGGAGGGACGCCGGACGCATTCAAGCGCGCATGCGTCAGAGCAACGTAGCGCGGCGCGCGCCTGCGAGTAAATGTTACGACCAATGCCTGGCGTGGCAAGCCACCGTGTCGCGACAAATTAACGCCGGCGAGCACGTGCACCGCGTCACGTCGAAATGTATTGGCGCCTCGACTGTGCCATGTATTCATCTTCTTACATGACACGCATCTCATAATAATCATGTTTTGACCAGTCGCATACATTCGTCATCCATTCGCGTCACGTACTACCGAATTCGGCATATGTGAAACTAGCGAAACGACCGCGAGCGCATCATGTGTGTGGCATGTATTCATGTTGTCACATGACAGGCATGTCATGATTATCATGTTTCAATGTGTCATTTACCTATGACGTCCATTAGCGTTGCGTAATACTGAATTTGGTGTAAGTGAAGCTAGCAATACGGCCGTGAGCGCATCATGAGTGTAGCATGTAGTCACGTCGTTACATGACACGCATCTCATGTTTGTTATGTTTGCACCAGTATTATACCATCGTCATTCACGTTCCGTAATACCTAATTTGGTATAAGTGAAGCTAGCGATACGGCCACCAACGCATCACGAACGTGGAATGTAGTCATGTTGTTACATGACACGCATCTCATGATTATCATGTTTGCACCATCCACGTACCTTCGTCGTCCATTCACGTATTCTAATACTAAATTTTGTACATGTCACGCTAGCCAAACGGCTGCCAGTGCATCATGAGCATGGCATGTAGTTATGTCGTTGCATGACACGCATCTCATGATTATTATATTTACACCAGTCAGTATACCTTTGTCATACATTCACGTAGCGTAATACCAAAATTGGTACATGTGACGCTAGCGAAACAGCCGCGAGCACATCACGATCGTGGCATGCAATCATGTTGTTACATGCGTTGCATGTCGTGATTTCCACGTTAGGGTCTGACACTGGTGTTCGCCATGCAATCATGTCATACCATACCAGTTTTACAACGTGCCTTGTGAACCAAACCACCGCAAGAGCTGCAAGACTATGAAATATAAATCATGACATTCATGACATAGATATCATGATTTTCATGTTATTACTAGTCAAATATGCTCTTCATACAGTCATGTTATGCCATACCACATTCGGTATCGATACTATTATTGAAACGGCCAGGAGAGCTAAAAGTCGTAGGCGGCTAGATAGATAGATAGATAGATAGATAGATAGATAGATAGATAGATAGATAGATAGATAGATAGATAGATAGATAGATAGATAGATAGATAGATAGATAGATAGATAGATAGATAGATAAATTCAATGTCACCGAAGTTCGCTAAGAAATGCCTCGCAATTTATAGATATCATGGTCCTAGCAGGAATTGAACCCGAGCATAAATTACGCGTGGTGATCAAATATTTTACCACTGAGCCATGCCAGGTCTCAAAAGTGCTTTACATGAAGACCGCAATGTTTGTGAAATGTCAATTTCGAGTGCAGTGCTGGTTATTCAAACTTATAAACAGTACATAAGCACTTTTATCATACAACCGTCACGTCGTGTTAACGGCAATCGCAGTAAAGCGCCACTCACTGAAGCTCATTTATCTAGTAGTGTCCAGAGTCAACATCTTCACTGGCACAAGTGCTGCATATCAGCTTACCACATCTGGTGTTGCTAATAGCCATGTTGCTGTTGGCATCGTTACGCAACAGTAAACATGGGACTTATGTCCCATGTTTATTGTTTAGCTTATGTTGTTATGTCTGCGTCTAACATTTATACATATCTTTAGCGTCACCCCGCCGTGGTGTTCTAATGGCTAAGTAGCTTTGCTGCCGACCCACCGGTCGCGGGATCGATTCTCGTCTTCGGCGGCTGCATTTTTGATGGAGGCGAAAACGCTGTAGTTCCTTGAGCTCAGATTTGGGTGCATGGTAAAGAACTCTAGGTGGTAAAAATTTTTGGAGCCCTCCCTTACAGCGTCTCACATAATTATACGGGGGTCTTGGAACGTTACACCTCACATATGAATCTCTCGACATCTTTAGCGCCATATCATCATGTTTTGCTGAATTTAAAATTGCAACACAGTCTCGTTTTTTCGGCATCCTTTGCATAACATCGACTGCCAAGGTACGCGGGATTACCAAGTTTTTCAAAAGCGCCAGAAGTGTCAATGTGCATCTCTAAATCAATATTCATGCTGGGAGTAGATAAATCAGTCGAGTTATCATGTTTATTTCTGAAGAAACTGAGCACCTTTATTAATCTTAATATTTTTACATATTAGCAAACATATTTTTTTCTCAGCGCTTAAAAGAATTTTTGGGCAAGATCTGATCTTGCAGTGCCGTAGAGCAATGCAGTTGCAGAAGCAGTATGAGCGCTTCTGTAATTGCATTTTTAACATGTGAGCTCACTTTCTTCTTGATGTGGATGGTTGCACACAAAACACAGCAAGACAAGAAAGACCAGGGATAGGCAGACTAAGCGCAACGTCTATCTGCGCGCCTTTCTGAGACCCTGTTTAATGTGTCTCCACGTTTTGGAAGACCACATGAAAGGACACTAATGCTTTCAGGTGACTAACTTTGTACATTTGGAATTAAGTAAAAAGCCTGATAACTACTCCGAGAAATTCGGTGCAGCTTAGGTGCGTTGCGTTATTCTTTTGCCAGATTGTTTTTAATCGTGTAAGCGTGTAGGCTAAGCAAAAGCATCGTTCGCTTTCACACATATAAACAACATGAATTTTCCCTACTTTACCGAGCTGATCCAAGCAGAGCAATATTTCGGCTGGCAGAGGCACCCTTCTTCATTTTGTTCCCTTTCTGCTTCCCTCCCCGAATATATGCGTCCGACTCGAGAACTCTCACTGGCATAGGCATGCGCAAGAGGGGGGGGGGCGTCTCCTAGTCACCTGAAGCGTATGCGTAACTTCAGCCCCTCATATTTGCATAATAAGTGAGTGTGGTGGCAATATAAGCCTCATATTTTAACGCAATAGGAAAAAGGGGCGCTTAGACGAACCTTCACCCCTCCTTCCCTGAATGGGATCCACGTGCACGCCTATTCTTGCTCCGTGATGCATGTGTACGATAGGTGTGTAGGTGTTCTAGCGAAACTGCTCTCATACCTTCCCGTATCCGTAAAAATTTTCATTTATAACAGAATATTCTTATTGCCCCTCAACTATTGTTTGCTGGTTTGGGAAAATGCCACATATTCTAACATTAGCAAACCGTATGTGCTACATAAGAAGGCGTTGCTTCATATCGCTAATGCTGATTACAATGCACACACTACTGAACTCTTTTGCCAGTTTGAAATTGTTCCCGTGCCTCAACTTCACGACTTTTTTTGCGTGTATGTGCTACAAAAATGTGTGTGTAACTGTGAGCATGTATTTCTTAGCATATCATCGCTGAAAATGAATACCTTTGTATATGCATTTCGCACCAAGGAGTACTGGTTCGTTCCATTTTGTCGTACTAAGTATGGACAGCAAATGTTGCGTCATGCACTTGCAGTTCTGTTGAACAAACTGATTCTCCAAAATATTCATGTGGAACAGTGCAGCATACGCAATATACGAGAGTGTTTCATTGCATGATGTGAGTGCTTTGTTCTTTAAGTGATGTTAGTGTTTCTGTGTATTTAAAATATTATGAAAGTGTTCGCAATATAATATATAAAATAGAGTTTTACCTGCACCGTTAAATGGGTAAAATTTCTTGTTAGTGTATATTGTAGCCCTTTTCGTGCGCCTTGTATTTTGGGGCTCGGGCGCTTCTCAAGTGAATTTATTTTCACTTTTTGCCGGAGTATTTCCGCATTATGAATATACAAATAAATTTCAACTTAAACTTCAACTTGAGCTTCAACCTGTTTGTCTGGAGCGCAATGCAAACACTTTGTTGGGAGCAAGAATGAGTGTTTTAAAAGGAAGATAGAAAGAAAGACAAAGGGAGCAGCAAAAAGGAAGAGTAGAAAAATAAAAGCATACTGAACAAAATAAACACAGAAAAAATTTCATGGAAGCAGGCAAGAAAAATAGATTTAAAAAAACATTGCAATACACAAGGAAACAAAACAAATATAGTGAGGGAGAAAAAGATACAAAAAACAATGAAGCTACAAATAAAGAGTTAAAGAGAGATTGAGAAAGAAATAGAAATAAAACAAAATAAAAAAGAGGTAGAATAAAAAAAGAGAAAAGTAGAAAAACAGAAAGAAATTAAGACAAACCAGGAAGGCTGCCGAGCTCCGTTATTCGTTCGAGCTTTACGTATTACTGCAAGCTGCAAATTTATTTTTGGCTTAAGTAAATTGATCATAAGAAGTCTGGAGAGCTTCTCTTTTTTTTCTGTAGCGCCCATCAACGCCCCAACACACGGTTGCTAAGGACGGCGCTGTCAACATGCTCTGTTGCACCAGCCACAAAATAAAGTAAAAGAGGAGAAATACAGAAATGGGCGGCATGTGCTCGACAAGGCCTGACTGAAGTGGCGCGCAAGTGAAGAACGCCTGCAGGCCTCTATAGAGAGACTACTACTAGACAAGTGATCTCGGCTTGTTAATTTACAATCTAGAACCAACCAATCCACTTCGCTTGCTTATGAATCAATTTCGACCTCATGCACTGTAGCTTTCGACACTCTGTGTGTGTTTTATGGGAAAATATGAAAAACAAGGAGCACAGAAGAAGCTACCTACTTGCCGCCAATGTGGAGTACTATGGTTAGAAGTACTTACCCCAGCCGTCCCTTCTTTGTATTTCAATAACAGCGCAATCTTTGCTGTCTGAGTGATAAACAATCTCTTTTCGTGTATAGCCGGTGAGCCCTATTAGAGAAGAAAAGTTTTTTTTTTGATGCTATATGAAAAAGAACGCCAGCCGTAATTCATCCTAATACAGAAAACAAAGCACTGTTGATACCAATTTTCACAATTTCACGAAATAAAACAGTTTCTAAAATTTCGCACTTTTGCAGTTACACAACACATATTGAGGAGTTTTTTTATGATAACACAGATCATGTACCCAAAGTCCGTAGTAAACTTCATAACTTGCTGGCATCACCGTGTCGTTTAATTTGGTGTAATATTCAGCTAGGAGAAAACCGTCGAAATATGAATTTGCCACTTTCACGGCCTACAGGTGGCGCCACTGTAGATCAATTATGACAGTCGTTATTATGGTCCCAATGATGCAGACGGTACAGGAGCGTACAACTGTGGGAAAGAGAGATTATTTTCGCGCTGCAGTTTTAATCAAATTTGTCATACTTCAAGGAAGCAGGGAATTGTTAGAGTTTCTTTACACTTGTCAAACTCTGCTATTGAATTGACACTACACCCAGGATAAAAATACACAAATATCCTCGCCCTCTTTAGGCAGCCCTTTGTGTGCATTGAGACACATTCAGTATAGCGAGGTGGATATTATAAAGGAACTTTTTTCGTATGCAAGATCTCACTGTACTATCGACCGCAGTCAAATCATTGAAGCCTCTCTTTATCGTATTTCTCGTTGCTCTGAATTGGGTCAAACAAATTGTTAAGCTCACTTCCAATCTTGCAGTGAAATGAACAAGGTAACTTTGCACTAGGAGTGCAAGCATGAAAGAAGTGGGGAGTTCGGCAGCCTTCTTTGTTTCTCTTCGGGTTTGTTTTGCTTCTCTCTTTTATTTCTTTTATTTATCCTTTAATCATTTTTAGGTTTTTTAAAGTTATTGTTATTCATTTCTTCCACTATCTTTATATATCATCCGTTACCTTTCGTGTTCTGTCAACATTGTTCTTCCTATTTGTTTCCTTCCTTGGTGTAACGACTTTGTGCTCCCCACTTCTTCTTTTTCTATTTTAGTACGTGGTTTCACCTGCGTAGCGCCAAGCGCACTAGTTCTTCTTTTTCCAGTGATGATAAGCGATCATCATCTAGGCACTCGAACAACAACAGGAAGAGGATGCGAGTGGGTACAACTGTATGCTCCACACGAAGCGTTACGCCAAGGGATGACGATCGCATACTACCGTGTATACTGTAATAAGACAACGTATGGTGGCGTACAGCAACGCGGCCGCAAAAGTGCTCCGCACATTCAATAATTGTCATGTTGCTCTTGAAGACCTAAAGATGTTGCTCTTGATGGCCTGTCCAGTTACCTTGAATAATTATATTACACGGAAGAAATACAAGAACAGTAGAAAACGACTAGGAGCCATCGAGCAGCAAATGTAGGCAGTGACACGACGTCAACGCTTATTTTTTAAAAAAAGCGTCACTTGCTGTTCTGCATGCAACACATACGTCGTAAAGATGCTCGTGACAGGGCGAGGACGGCAAAAGAGAAGCACCAGAAAAAAAACAACTCACAAAAACGCAAAGAAACAGCAAGTGATCGAGATGTGATGGTCACAGAGGTAGTCGCAGGTGTTTGAAACGTGTAGTAATGTGACTGCGGTGCTCCTTGCATGATGACCATATCGTACAATGACATGAAGCGCTGAGATCGGGCTATAGGCGGCAGTGCTCACACCACGTGTGTATAGGCGGTTGGCAGCGCATACGCAAAAGCGCGCGATGGCGATTTGTTGTAGGTGGTCTGAAAATATATATAGGTTCCCGGATAACGAATTCGGCAGATTCAACGTACCTGGGAATTGACGTTAGGCGAAGCATGCAGAGGGGACCATGGTGCAATTTTTTTATTGAGCGACATGTGATAAAATGACGCTAAATATATGTACATATGTTGAACGCACAGACATATATTGAAGAGTTGCAGATGTTTTTATAAGCAATTGTTTGCACTCGCGCACCGATGCCAACTGGAACACGCGTATCAGCAACACCAAAAGCTGATATGAAGTGCTGATGCTCGCGAGGATGCTGGCCCGGGACATTGCTACTTAAATCAATTTAAGCGCAAGGCAACTACCCACAATTTACGGGAACCCGACGTGACCGCTGTAATAAAGGAGTACATATGTAATGTTTGTAAAGATGGGTAGTCAGCACTGCTACCACTATCGGCATTTCACAAAGACTAACGTCTATTTGAAAAATACATATGAAATCTGGCGTAGTTCTGTAGTAAAGTGCTTCACTGCCACGCAGTATGCTTGAGTTCAATTCCAGCTGGGACCCTTACATTTATTCTTTGCATTCTTAAGGTCGACTCTGCCAATGTCGGGTATTTCTTAACGCTTGCGCGTTGAAATTGCCCATGTGTGTTCTTCGTAGTTCCTAGGTAGATACTAAGTGTCGATCACCGGTGGCACATACCCTCATACCAGTGGCACATACCCGCCCGTGTGTATGCGCCGTGCCTGGCAGAAAGTGTTTGACGACGAACGTGACAAATTTGTGACATTAATAATGTCTCGACCAGCGTGTCATATTCGTCAACCCATCTTACCATTCCATGCTAATTTTGGTTCACGCCAAGATAAGGGGGTGTGTACGAGAGCACCTAAGCCTAAGCGGCCAGATAGATAGATAGATAGATAGATAGATAGATAGATAGATAGATAGATAGATAGATAGATAGATAGATAGATAGATAGATAGATAGACAGATAGATAGATAGATAGATAGATAGATAGATAGATAGATAGATAGATAGATAGATAGATAGATAGATAGATAGATAGATATGCTCGAAGTCGCCCAAGTTCGCTAAGAAACCGTTCGCATTTAAAAATTGCTCGCTGCAGCGTAATAGTGATCTACACGACTTCGACTGTCCCACAGATGCACGAAGCTGGACGAACGTTCCTATTATGCCCGAATGAAGCACAATCTGCCAATCAATGAATCACTGGCATTCTGTCCTAGTAGTGTTTTGCACGCTGCTTGATTTTTTGTCTTTTTAATTTATACATGTTTTGCTTCTGTTCTTATTTACAACAGTGTAAATATAGTTGCACTACTGAGAGAATTTTGTGTTTACTTATCAATCTAGCAGGTGCGAGAAATGAAAATCTGTATTTTTGCTTAATGAGATTAAGAACCTTTCATATACTTGTCATATGTTTGCATTAATACGTGTGCTGCCATAAAAATGAATGGCTTCAGGTTTTTTTTAATTGTTAAACAGCCTTTGAACATGCTTGTTCATGCTTTTCGGCATGAGATGTATTTTGAAATCACCAAAGTTTTGCGAGGTGTTCTTGTTAAAATTCCGCATTCGCACCTCGCAATTTAGTACTTCATTTGTTGAGGACGACATCAAATGCACTATATGATGCACTTAAATGACAATGTGGCTCTCGCGTTGTATTGATTTTAAGGTATAGTTTACGCTATGCTGCATTCCGGGACATTGAACATAGCTGTGAATGAGGCAGTGCACCCACCAAGTTGGGAAGTCAGCTGCGCTCCGCGCATTACTAGACGTAGATGTCGTCCTGTATGAGGTCCTGAGGACACTCAACAGAAACAGACTGCGTAGGCAATATCAAGATAAAGAAACACAACAAACGAAAAGAAACGGCACACAGTAAAGCCAGGAATGTGAAGATATGTTACTGAAAACGAAACAGGCATCAAGGAGTGGCGGTGTGACTGTGCAGATCCAGGATCGGTAATACACGTGCAACACACTCACATCCGTTAAATGATTCTCCAGCACCACACAGTGCGAAACGTATTGGTGAACTGTTTGTCTTTCATGTAATAATAATAAATTCGAGCCTCGAATCAGAAAGACTGCGTCCCTTCCCAGAGCTGTATAAATGCCACGTACCACCTTACGCACTTTTTTTCTTTGGTACCGATCGGAGCTTCCCTCAAAAGTAGTTTCAAACATAGACAATGTAGGCTTCTTACATTCTATTAACGCAATAGCGTTGGCGAGCTCGTGTCGCGGAAAACCCCCAGCAGCGTCAGCCCTGTTGATTGTAAGCGAAAAATCGTCTGTGCGTCTGTGACCAAAAAATCAAGTTACCGAGATAGCCGTGAGAGGCCGCTACTTGTTCACGCGTGCGTGCGTGATCACACTGAGAAAGCCGCACGTTCGTAGAAAAAAAAGTGCTCAAGGTCACGAGGCGCGGTAAATTCTTTTCCCGGCCTCCCTTCCCTGCTAGTTTCCAGGGCTTTCGTCGGGGCGAGAGAAGAAATAATGCAATTGCAGCATGCGACAAATCTTTGTAACTCCACTCGCGCTCGACGGATTCTTAAACTTTTTGCGGCATTGAATTCGTGAAGCAATGAGCTCTTCTAGTGAATTCATTCCATGCTTACTTAAAATAGTGTTTCAGGGCTCCTTTAACTCATTTTGTTTGACAGGTGTCACGACGACAACGGGCGCGTTCGGCTATAATAGCGCGCACTTGTCCAATCTACTGTGTGTGTGTGTGTGTGTGCGTGCGTGTGCATGTAACAAAGCATGATAATAAGTATGCACTTAGCGGTTGACGGGTGCACCAGGGGCCGGATTTTGCTATCACATTCAACTCTTTAAGGCGAAGCTTAAGGTTCCCCTAATTTTTTTTACATATTCTCGCTATTGTCATTCTTCTGTCAACCCTAGGGTATCACTCAGACATCTTTTTCAGACGTCGCGCAGCACGCACTTCCTATCCTGACAGAGAGTGTTGCGAACGCCGCATGACTTTATAAAACCCATACGTTTCACCCGTTCTACACTGCTTACTCATAGTCATACACTTAACGTTTGGCCCTATGTTCCACGCTTTTATCCTTGTCACTTGTAGTAGTTCATTCCCTAATGGAGTCGACCAACAACCATGTCTTTGGTGCTCTTTGGTATGAATTGCGCTTATGCCATTTAAATCTACCATCATCATCATAATCATCATCATCAACATCATTATCATATTCATCATCATGTAGGGTATGGTTGGTACAATTATTACACGTTGTGCCATGACCACGCGAAAAGGCGATATTTTATTAGATTCCACAGAAATCTCGCACGGCAAAATCCTTGCGAATATTGTACAAGCACGCGTACAAACATCCGACACTGTGCGAACAGAGTGAAATAAGCTGCAATCTTATGACATGGGCTACGTACGCCCCTGCGAACACGCTAAAACGATAACACGACGCTAGGAGTGATCTGCATGGCAAGGTTTCTTCCGCTCACCGCTAGGTACCCATTCTGTTAGATCTCGCAGCCAATAGAAAACGTGCCGCACCTACAGGTGGCGCAACAGTTCACTGCACCAATGCGCAGCCAGCACCATGGATGGCGACTTGCGGCCAGTTCACTTGTAACTTCCAGGCTATGAATCATTGTCTCTCCATTGGCTACTGCCGCAATTAGGCCAGTAAGTGTGCGCGTAGGCAACAGGCTTGATAAATGGTTAATATTTTAGTGCATAATTTTTTGTGGCCTCAAACGAAGAAAAACGAAGCTCATTTATGGAATCATTCATGTTTTCATTGTGACAAAAGTCACGGGCTGGCAGACCGCCTCGTGTCGCCGAGCAAAAAATGAAGGTTCCAAACGTGTCCCGTCATATAACGCTTTGAAACGCAACGAGAACGAGCCCCGCAACAGAGAAAATGTGAAGAACAAAATTATTCAAGCAAGCCGAATGCCTCACCTACCAAAGAACGATATCCGCATTATCATTAGGCCCAGATGGGGTCTAAACATCGATAGGGTTGGCCCAACGACAATCGCTGAAGCCATTTCGACTTCAGCAGGTATCAGCCCATCGGAACAGCAAGCAGACACGCTCTGCCCCAACAATAAACAGAATATCTTAGTAGCAAGCATGCCAAAGAGAGAAAATGCTAATCGCTACGTGCGCGTGAAAGAAATCCGCATCGCTGACAAGTCTATGAAGTTAGTGCCTACGAAGCGGCATCACATTCTACATGCAAAGGCGTCATTCGAGGGATTCCCGTGCAAGACGGTTCGGCGGACATTGATGCGAAGATTGTCAACGACCGCAATCCACTAGCTTTTGCTGCCAAGCGCATCGGAAGTACCACTGCAGTGATCGTGGCCTTCGATGGACATCGTGTGCCCAATTTTGTGCGATACGGATTGGTGCTTCTTCGATGTACACTATACCGTAGACAGTCAGATATTTTCTGCGCCTGCGGTCGGCTCGGCCATCGAGCGGACATGCGCCCGAACCCTGGAGACGTTATCTGCAGAGGCTGCAGCGTGCCAAACCCCGAAAAAGAACACCGCTGCACACCAACAAGCAAGCTTTGTGGAGGAGCCCACCTCACTGCCGACAGGGAATGTAAAGGACGCTACCACATTCCATACGTGGTGCGCCGACGACGATGGGAGAGAGCACACTCGACGCGACACAACAGTTACGAAGCAATGAACGAGTACAACGCAACCACTGACGACGACAAGGCCTCGAAGCTTTCTACAGATGGTCGATCCGATGGCAGCCGATCTCGGTCCCAATCCTGAAGTCGTCCCAGAAACCGCACCATGCATGTATCGAGGTCCCGGAGCCACCCTCGGACACATTCCCCCAGCGCGCGAAGTGGGACCCCAACCAGATCTATATCGCGAGGCTACTCCAGGTCTCGTTCTGGTTCACGTCACGGTTTCCGTTCAGGTTCCCGGCGCGGGTTACGCTCCGGCTCCCACTCTGGTTCCGGGCCTCACGCCGGTTCCAGACCTCACCTCAGATCACAGGGGTCTCGCGTCAACAATCGCCTAGCCCATAGGTACCACCGTCGCCAGGCAACGTCAACAAGAATAAGCGGGGACCTCTCACTTGGGCGGACGCCGTCCGGAGAAAAGGAAACACTACATCACAGGTAGGGTCGGGTTCACTTCCAGAGCATGATACACACACCACATCTGAGATAGCGATCTTAAAGAACGAAAATGCGATGATGAAAGAAACAATACGCAAACTCACAGTCGCAATTGCCGAACTAAAAACTGACAGAAACGCACGTGCTGCTACGCCCACAACAGACAACGACGACAATGCAGTCACCCCGTCGCAGCCGCAACCCGTAGGAGCCGGTAACGACAACGGCGAGAGTGCACCCAAGAAACGCGCGATCACCCACGACCATCCAGCTTTAAAGGCAGAGTTAGACGATTTTATGAGCACGCAATCAGTGATTAAGGAAAGCCTTCGCCTTCTTGGCGAAAGCATGGCTCTCGTGCAGTCTACTCTCGCGGTACACGGTAATTGTTTGGGCCAAGTGGAGCAATATCTTGATCACGTCATCACCCCAGCCGTTGCCGTGGGTAAGCCGTTGTCGCAACGTACAGCCGTGCCCAGTCCACCGCATCACGCAGCCCTTATGGACCCGCCGGGTGCTCTGGCCGACTCCTAAATGCTTCAAATGGCCAGGCCAATTCACGAGTTGCGAATCTGGCAATGGAACTGCAGGAGCTTCACTCACAAGAAAGCTTTCCTGCAGCAATACCTCCGTTGCCAAGAAAGCAAACCTCTCATCATGCTATTACAAGAGGCTGCAGTACCAACCGCCACGTTTTCCGGATACCAGTGGTTGTCCAGCCCCTCGGGAGGACGCGGTATCGCCACCCTGGTCGCTAACAAGATTGAGACTGTGCACAGTGCACAGTCTTAATGTGCCCGAAATCGAACACGTTATGGTAGAAATTTTTCCTGGCAACATATCACAACAAAGCGTATACATGCCCAATGTATACAGTAGTCCCAGCCACCATAGACAAAGATACACGCGCTTGTTCCAGAAAGCTGTCCGTCTCGCGGGGCCTAACCCGATAGTGATTGCCAGCGATTTTAACGCCGCGCATAGCGCCTGGGGATACACGTACGACACACTCAAAGGTAACGAGCTTTCAAAAAATGCGGATGACATGGGCCTTATTCTCATTACGGACAAGGCCTTCCCCACTCGCACTGGTACGTCCACGCAAAAAGATACTACGCCGGATCTATGCTTCGTCAAGAATATTTCCGACGCCCGCTGGTCCAACCTCGCGGTAGATCTCGGTAGCGACCACTTCATATTGGCTGTACACCTCCCCACAGTAAGCAGGAAGACCAAGTCGTACACGTGGGTCGACTTTGACCTCCTTCGTAAGACCCGCGCAGAACGACCTCCTCCCAATACCCCACCGAGCCTCGAGACGTGGACGGCCCAGCTCAAAGCAAATGTGAACAAGGCAACCAAAACTATCAGCACAGATCTTCAAACCGAAAAATTGGACAGTCGTCTCGCCCACCTACTAGAGGCTAAACAGTCTCTATTGGCCCGGTGCAAGGGCCAGCATCTTAATCGGAGGTTACGCAAACGCATATCTCAGCTGAGCAAGACCATAATGGGTCACTGCCGCATCCTTTCAAAACAGCGATGGGACGAAATGTGTATTTCGATTGAGGGTCAGGTTCGAAATGGCAAAACGTGGAACTTACTGAAACACCTCCTCAATGAAACCAACACCCGCAAAAATCAGCGTCGTTCGATCGTGAAGATACTTCATCAGGCTAAACGGACGGTGTCACCGGAAGATGTTGTAAAGAACCTCGTGGAAAAATATCTCCCGCTTCCCATGGGCCCTGTGACCCCTCACCCTGATTACTCTGGCAGCGACAACACTAACTTAGACGCCGACTTCTCTATTGAAGATGTGCGCCGAGCTCTCCATGAGCTCAATGGCCGCTCAGCTCCTGGCCCCGATGGCATCACCAACAAGCTCCTACGCAACCTGGACGATTCTTCCGTCACTTACCTCACTGACACTATCAACAAGATATGGAAAAAGGGTGAGATACCCGATGCTTGGAAACTAGCTCACACGGTTCTCATACCCGAACCGGGAAAGGCGCCGAGCCTAGATAACCTACGCCGCATATCTCTCACGTCGTGCGTGGGCAAAGTGGCTGAGCACGTCGTCCTCAACAGGGTTGGTCGATACCTCGAACATAACGACTGCATCCCGCACCACATGATTGGCTTCCGACCAGGGTTATCCACTCAAGACGCCATGTTACTCCTAAAGCATCAAATTCAAGATGGCGGAAAGACTCGGGACCCTCGTTCAATACTCGGTCTCGATTTAGAAAAGGCCTTCGATACAATAACCCACTCGTCAATCTTGAAAGCGATCACAGCCCTCAGCCCAGGTCATCAATTTTACTACTTTATCCGCTCTTTTCTCACTCGACGCAGAGCCGTCCTCCGCATAGGAGACCTAGTGTCGGAAGAAGTGGAGCGCGGACAGCGGGGCACTCCTCAGGGATCCATCCTCTCGCCCACGCTCTTCAACTTCGTGATCATCGGGCTTTCCGAACGACTTTCAAAAATCGGCGGGCTAAATCACACTATCTATGCGGATGAGGTAACCATATGGTGTTCCACAAGGTCGGATGGCTTCATTGAGGCCACCTTGCAAGAGGTTATCGACACCACCGAGTCTTACTTCGACCACACCGGTCTCAGGTGCTCACCTGCGAAGTCGGAGCTGTTAATATATCTGCCCAAACGCCGGGGTGCCAAGCCCAAAGGGTGGAAACCTCCGGCGGAATACAACATCACCCTCCACACCAGAGATGGTCGTACTCCCATATCACCCTCCACATATCACCCTCCACCCTCCGCACCAGAGATGGGTAGACACCATCAAGGTCCTCGACATGATCATCGAGTCCCGCGGAACCAACACCCAAACAGTACACAAGCTCAGGACTAAGACTGAGAATGCCATACTACTCGTACGTAGAGTAGCCAACACGCACCATGGCCTCAAAGAAGACAACCTGCAGCGTCTCGAAAACGCGTTTGTTTTGTGCCATTTTACCTACGTTGTCGCTATACACAAATGGCTACGTGCTGAGTGTGATCAACCCAATGCGCTTATTCGCAAGGTGGTCAAACGAGCCCTTGGCCTCCCTATCACCACTCCAACGTACAAACTCCTCGAGTTTGGCGTACATAACACGCTAGAAGAGACCGCCGAAGCTCAGGAACGCGTGCAATTGACCCGACTCACTACCACCAAGGCGGGTCGCCATATTCTGCGCGAGCTCGGTTTCTTCTCCTCGAGGGCCAGGGACCCCCCAGAGTTGACTCTGATTCCCCCTGAAAATCGCGACCTTATCACCATCGCTCCCATACCACGACATGTACACCGCGAATACAACAGAGGCAGGTGCCTTGCGCGGGCGACTGCAATTCTCAAGCGCATAGACACGGAAGCGGACAACGTCTCGTTCGTGGACGCCGCTGCCTATCGCAACAACGAAGCCTTCGCCGCGGTCGCGGTATCATCCGCGCAGCAGACTCTTAACTCAGTCACAATCCTCACCCGAAACCCCGAAGTAGCGGAGCAAGTAGATATAGCTATAGCTATGCTCGACAGCAAACGGGAATTCATCTACAGCGACTCAAGGCCGGCCATCAAAGCCTTCGAATGCGGAGTCATCTCCGACCAGGCGTTACGTATCCTGCGCAATGTGGACCTGAGTGCCCTGAAGCACCACACTGTCATCTGGTTCCCCTCCCATCTCGGCCAGGTGACGGGTGCCCTATCCAACTACAACGAGATCACCCATGATGCAGCACGCGCATTTACTGACCGCACTGCCACATGGCAACCTCATCTTGCTGGGTTATATACCAATCGGGATGCAGCAACTACGTACAATGAAATTACAAAGCACTTTTACCTGGAACGCCGCATTTCCCCCCCCCCCCACATCCGAAACTTGACCGACCGCAGGCATTAACCCTACGTCTATTACAGACACACACGTACCCAAACCTTGCCAGGCTTCACGTTTATTATCCCGATGCATACCCCAGCGACACATGCCCATCATGTGGACACACAGCGACACTCGCACACATGCTCTGGGAGTGTAGAACAACTCCTCCCGACTCTACCTCACGCAAGTGGGAGAGGTCCCTCAGGAGCTCACTTCTCGCCGACCAGCAGTGGGCCGTCCAGCAGGCCCACGAAGCGGCCGCCAGGTACTCCCTGTCGGTCCCTACGTGGGAGACGCCCGCTACGCGCTAAGCGCGTCCTGCAGGACTGAAATAAAGGTTTTTTCTAGGCGTTGCCATGGCAACATAAACTCTTGTTTAACTTTGTCACGTGCCAGTGTCACTCGTCATATCAAGGTCGTCGCATAGCCCAACAAGATGATGTGGCGAGTCTTCACTCGTACGCACAGCGCTGTCAAAAACAATGGCACTACAACAAGAATAAATATTTAAAATATTGTATTGTGCGGCGATTTTCGGCTCGAATGAGAAGCTTTTTTTCTACTTTTACTGTTCCCGCTAGTCAGGGGATTGAATCACGGTTGCGATGGCAGCATGTTGGATGGAGCATGTTATCCTGTTTCCACCATGCATGCCTGAGCGCTCCCACGGCGACGCGTTCGAAGATGTTGAAGATTGGTTAGAACATTTCAAGCTGGTGGCGAAGACCGAAGGCTGGGACGAGGCAAAGAAACTGCGTCACGTGTACTTCGCATTAGAGGATGCAGTGAAGACGTGGTATTAAAACCACGAATTGGTCATATCGACTTCGGACGAGTTTCGATGACAAATAGTAGCTACGTATGCAAGCACCGATCGTCGGAAGAAGGCAGAGATTGCTCTACAGTCCAGGAACCAGTGCACCTACGAGACTGTTGGCATGTATATTGAGGAGATGTCCCGCCTTTTCAGACGCGCCGACCCGAACACGAGAGAAGAGAAAAAGCTGCGTCACTTGATGCGAGGTGTCAAACAGGAGTTATTTGCCGGTTTGGTACGCAACCAATCGTATACGGCGGATGAATTTAGCGCCGAAGCCGACACCATAGAACGGGAATTTTAGCAGCGCTCCTGGCACTACAACCATTAGGCCAGTAGTGTTCTTCCGCATGTACTCTCAGCAAACATGGGCAGCAGCAGCGAAGCGTTGAGGGAAATGGTGCTGTCAATTGTCGAGAAAGAGCTGCAGAAGCTGCTGTCCACAAGCCGCACCGCCAGTTTCGTCTCTCAATAGCTTGAGACGAGATGAAGTTAAGCATTCTATACTACAATCGCAACCCGAGATGCAACCTGTTCGACTCTAACAGCAATTGCAGGGACGTCCTGCAACAACTTACACATATGCTTTAAGCCAGCCCGCCATACACACTGCTTTGTTTGCAGCCACCAGTGGCTACCGACCAGCTCCACGTGGCTCACCTTATCCAGCTGATCTAAGACTACAGAAAAGCGACGTTTGACGCATACTTGACAAGGCACCACTCTGTTTTCACTGCGGCGAAGCTGGACACTTGTACAGAATCTGCCCATACCGATGAGTTGGTCTCCGTAAGTTTTCTGTCAATGCGCCTGCCCGCAAAATGGCGAAAAACTCGTTCAAATCGAAGATTACTTGTCCAATCGTCAGTTCTTTGCTACTGGTTTCGCGCATCAGTCTATATCATCAGCGCCTGCTCGCTATCAATCTCCAAGCCTTCGGTGATCAATGTCGCCTTTTCCATCTTCAACCTCAAAACGCCATGATTCAGGCCCTCCAGGTCAGGAAAACTGAAAACGGCGACCTGTAGAGGCAAGGCCACCGATGTCCGACCGACTGAAGATCCTCTGTTATGGGCCTAGTGCAGCAACTGTAGTAGAGTGCAAGTCACGCTAGCACGGCAACCAACGCGCATGTGCAACACTGGATCCGCTTATCACAAGCCTCCTTATATAATCGGCTGCATTACTGAATAAACTTCTTTTGTTCCCCGCTACTCGTCTGGCATACATGGTGTCAGAAGTGGGCATGGCAATTAGTTTCGGCCGCGCAGCAAGTTTTCCCATGTAACCACAGCCTTAACAGAGACAGTACGGGACGAGCGTCCCTCACGCCCAAGCCCGCGACACAAGTCCGGATCACCCAGAACTGCAAACACAACCATGAGTTTGACACTGCTACCACCCCCCAAGCCGCTCGACACCACTGGCGACGTTTACCATAACTGGAACATCTGGAAAAGTGAGTTCGAACTTTTCGCAATAGCAACGAATCTGAAGTCACAGCCGCAAGATGTTCACGCCGCTACATTTCTCATTACCATCTGTGAAGAGGCGGGTTTTTCGAACTTTAAATTTGAGAAGGAGGAAGACAAAAAAGATGTGAATGTCCTAACCCGGAAGTTCGAAGACCACTACAAACCAGTTACAAACCTCACCTTCAACAAGTTCAGTTTTGGTTCCAGAAACCTGCCAAAAGGCGAGTCGTTTAACGATTGGATCACAGAGCTCAGGATTCTAGCAGAGCAATGAGAATTCGGGGAGCTTGAAGATAGGCTTTTACGCAGTAAAATAATCCTTGGGATTCCAGACAAGGAACTTAAGCAGATATTTATCCATAATAATCCCTCCTATGCCAAAACGGTTGAGATTTGCCATGCTAAAGAACAGAGTAAAGAACAGCTGAAATCCGAGGAAGCACTTCTTTTGAATCTGAAAAAAAGCATTGACGTGCTACAAGAAAAAAAACCACCCCCTGCCCGAAATGCGGCTTGCAACATCTAAGATCTCGAAGATGTCCGGCATTGAGGAAATATTGCAAGAAATGTAATGGTCGAAATCATTTTGCAAGCGTGTGTCGCACTCGAAGCATGGAAACGTGGTCAGAAGGACGACACATAGGACATGTAGAAATGACTGACAACGAAGAATACTTCCTGCAAACGTTGGAAGTTCACATGATCAAGAATGATGAGACGTTGAATGTAGCTGGTGCTATGATCAGGTGCAAAATAGACACGGGAGCGAACTGTTGTGTCATACCATAATATGTCTTTCGAAAGTTATCAGTGGCTCCTGCGCAAAACAGTTCCGCTACCTTGCGTGCTTTTTTTCGGTCACACACAAAACGAAATTGGAAGAATAAACCTTGCTGTCTCTAGCAGCATGCAGAGCACCAAGGTTACGTTTTTTGTTGTCGCTCAAGAGGTGCCAGTTACACTAAGTGGGGAAGTCGCTGAGAGACTGGGCCTAATACAACGCATAGACGCAGTCAACGTCGAAGCATCTGACATGTTGGTATCCAGCTTTGATGACATTTTCCGGGGCCTAGGACAACTTGAAGGCTTCACCTATTGCCTGCAGCTTAAAACCGATGTACCACTAACCATCAAATCCGCAAGGAGAATCCGTCGCCCTTCAAGAACCAGTGAAAGCAAAGCTCGACGAGTTGGAACGCAATGGCGTCATCACAAAGGTCCAAGAGCCGTGCGTGTGGTCTAGCCACATGGTCGTAGTAATAAAGAATGAGAAGGTACGCATATGTTTGGATTCTTCAGGTTTAAACAAGGCAATTTTGCGAGAGCATTACCATATGCTGACTTTGGACGACGTACTGCCGCGGCTGCATGGAGCCATATATTTTTCCACGCTCGGTGCTGCTTCAGGCGTTTGGCAAATAAGCCTTGACGAACAAAGTTCGCGTGTCTGCACTATGAGCACACAATTTGGAAGGTACAGGTTTCTACACATGCCGTTTGGCATCACATCAGCACCAGAGGCTTTTCAACGTGCCATGCATGATGTGGTTGAAAATTTGGCTGGCGTAGGGGTCGCGATGGATGATGTATTAGTCTGGGGAAAGACGAGACAGGAGCATGACAGAAACCTCACCGCCTTGCTTGAACGCTGCAGAGAATGCAATTTAAGGCTCAACAGAAAGAAGTGCAATTTTCGCAGTCCAGTGTACGTTACATGGGCCACATCTTCACTGCAAAAGGACTCTCATTGGATCCAGAAAGAGTACAAGACATCATTCAAGTACCTGCGCCGAAAAACCGCAAGGAGTTTCAAATATTCCTTGGAATTGTCAACTTTGTATCGCGTTTTATCCCAAATCTGTCTGTTGCATCGCGCATATGCGAGAGCGGCTTAATAAGGACGTCGCATGGACGTAGACAGAAGCACCGGAAAACAGTATCCAAAAATTGCGAGCTAGTCTTGCTACAGCGCCAGTACTAGCCTACTTGAACTAGTTCTAAGCAGTGAAATTGTCCGTTGACGCGAGTCAGTACGGCGTCGGTGCAGTCGTCCTACAAGATGACCACCCCATAACCTATTCCTCCCGCTCTTTAACGGCCACGCAGCAGAAATATGCACAAATGGAAAAAAAAACCCTGGCCATAGTTCATAGCTGTATGAAGTTCAAAAACTACATACTCGGACAGCCAGCAGTCACAGTTGAATCCGACCGTCGGCCCGTTGAATCAATTTTCAGGAAACCACTCTGCGATTGCCCTCTTCATCTTCAACGTATGCGCCTCCCAAGATTTCCCATCACCGTGGCATACAAACCGGGAAAAGAACTGTCTTTGGCCGACGCACGTTCGCGTTTTCCTCGCAAAACAGAGCTGGTGGACGAAACAGAACAATTTCAAGTCAACGCTGTTTTCTTCGTTACCTGTTTCATATCAGCAGCTACTCAGCATGAAAGCAGAGACAGAGAAGGACACACTCATGATCGAGCTCTGCCGCTACGCAAGTACAGAGTGGCCCCAAAGCAAGCAGAAGCTTCCGGATGTCTTAAAGCCATATTGGAGCTTCCGGGAGGAGCTCCACGTCGAGGACGGGCTGCTTCTCAGAAGTAACAAGCTTGTCATTCCGCCAGCAAAGCGCAGAGAAGTTCTCGGCCTGCTCCACGTTGCACATTGTGGTGAAGATAAAAAGAAGGCAAGGGCACGCAGGTAAAATTCAGGCCAAGCATGAATGCTAATATTTCAGATGTAGCGAAGACATGTGCTGTTTGCGAAAAATACAAAAAAATACAAGGCTTCCCATGGTCCGCCACGAGTTACCAACTCTGCCATGGCAAGTTGTCGGGGCTGATCTCTTTCACCACGAAGGCAATGAATACTTCATAATCGTTGACTTTTACTCATTTTCTTTGAGATTCGCAAGCTTAGTTATGCCACCGCTGCTGCAGTAATCAAAGCAAGTGCAGAAATCTTTGCGACGCATTGCATTCCAGCGAAGCTGTGCAGTGACAACAGCGCGCCTTTCAACAGCCTGAACTTCCACGCTTTTAAGAGCAAATTTAATATAAACCACATCACGGCTAGCCCGTACTACCCGCGCGGCGATGGCTTAGCAGAACGCGCTGTTCAGGAAGCTAAGTATGTGTTAAACAAGTGCCCGTTTTCCACCCTTGAATATTACAGTGCGTTGCTGGAATGGCGGAACACTCCGAGGGACGAATGGCTGCAATCGCCAGTTCAAAAGCTCATGGGACGTCACACCCGAAGCCGACTCTCGGTCTTCGACTGTCACTTCGAACCGAAGACGGTTCTCACAGAAACTGTTCATCAGCGACTGCAAGAAATACGACATAAACAGCGCTTCTACTACAACATAGCTACAAGAAGTCTTCCAGACCTTCAGAGCAGAAACCGAGTGTCCGTATATGACACACGCAGTAGAACGTGGGCTCCAGCCATAGTGGTCGGTCCTGCAGTGCTCACGTGATCCTACGTGGTGACTACAGACAATGGGCAGCAGCTACGCCGCACAAGAGAACATCTTAGTGCCACAGAAGTCTTGTCGCCTGCCCGTGATTCCCCAGCAGAAAACAAAGCAGCACCATCAGACTCAACTCGGGTCCTTCGAAGAAATGAGCACATACGCCGAGATCCGCAACGTTATCCACTGCCAGAACGTCACAACTAGCAAGGCTATCCATGTTTGCAAACGAAAAATTTCCTCAACGCTTCTTTTTGTGTGTGTGCGTGTTATGTCTCCTCACCAGCAGCTTTGCCTCTTTGCATGCTCTCCAAAGGGAAGATGTAGTAGAGTGCAAGACACGCTTGCACGGCAACCAACGTGCATGTGCAACACTCGATCGGCTTCTCACAAGCCTCGTTATATACTCGGCTGCATTACTGAATAAACCGCTTTTGTTGCTTGCTACTCGTCTGGCATACAGCAACGACAAGCCAAATATGACGACTAAGTTCACATATGACTAAGGCAAATATATATAAGCCAAATATGACGACTAAGAAAGACAAACTTTCTTTAGACTTACGCGTAGCTCTAGGCAGGTGTGAACTTCACGTTTTAGTCAGCATAGGGGCTGGTTATTCGTTTCTCAGTTCATAATCATCATCATCATCATCAACCTGACTACGTCCACTGCAGGACAAAGGCTTCTCCCTTGTTCTGCCAGTTAACCCAGTCCTGTGCTTGCTGCTGCCAATTTATACCCGCAAACTTCTTAATCTCATCTGCCCACCTAATCTTCCGTGTCCACTTAACCCGCTTGCCTTCTCTGGGAATTCAGTTAGTTACCCTTATTGACCAACAGTTATCCTGTCTACGCGCTACATGCCCGATCCATGTCCTTTTTCTCTTCTTGATTTCAACTATGATATCCTTAACCCCCATTCGTTCCCTAATCCACTCTGCTCTCTTTTTGTCTCTTAAGGTTACACCTACCATTTTTCTTTCCATTGCTCGCTGCGTAGCCCTCAATTTAAGCAGAACCCTCTTTGTAAGTCTCCAGGTTTCTGCTCCATAGCTAAGTACCGGCAAGATACAGGTGTTTGATACCTTCCTCTTGAGGGATAGTGGCAATCTACCTGCCATAATTTAGGAGTGCTTGCCAAATATGCTTCACCCCATTTTTATTCTTCTAGTTACTTCAATCTCGTGGTTCGGCTCTGTCGTTGTTACCCACCCTAAGTAGACGTAGTCTTTCACAACTTGAAGCGCACTATTACCTATCTCCAAGTACTGCACTTTTCCGAGGTTGTACATTACTTTCGTTTTCTGCAGATTCATTTTAAGACCCACCTTTCTGCTCTCCTTTTCTAACTCCGTAATCATGAGCTTCAATTTGTCTCCTGAGTTACTCAGCAATGCATTGTCATCCGCGAAGCGCAGGTTACTAAGGTACTCTTCATTATTTTATTCCTAATTATTCCCATTCTATGCTTCTGAAAACCTCCTGTACGCACGCGGTAAATAACATTGGGGAGATTGTGTCCCCTGCCTTAGACCCTTCTTGATTGGTATTCTATTGCTCTCTTTATGAAGCACTATGGTAGCAGTTGATCCCCTGTAGATTTCTTCCAGTATGTTTATATATATTCATCGACGCCCTGATTCCTCAGTGTCTGCATGATGGCTGATATTTCCACTGAATCAAACGTCTTCTCGTAATCTATGAAGGCTAAATATAGGGGTTGGTTACATTTTGAGCATTTCTCAATTACCTGATTGATAGTATGAATGTAGTTGATTCTTGTTTAGCCTGTTCGAAATCCTGCTTGTTCCTTTGGTTGATTGAATTCTAATGTTTTATTTACTTTGTTAGCAATCACCTTTGTAAATAGCTTGTATACTACAGAAAGCAAGCTGATCAGCCTGTAATTCTTCAAATGCTTTTCATCTACTTTCTTATGTATTAAGATGATGTTAGCATTCTTCCAAAACTCTGGCACTCTTCCCGTCAGGAGACACCTCGTAAAGAGGGTGGCTAGTTTTTTTAACACAATCTGTCCTCCATATTTCAGCAGATCTGATGTCACACAATCCTCACCAGCAGCTTTGCCTCTTTGCATGCTCTCCGAAGCTTTTCCGACTTCTTCTATCTTTACTGGTGGGGTGTCGTCTGGGTTGCTGCTAGTTCTTATAATATTAAGGTCGTGGTTGTCCCGGCTACTGTACAGATCTCTGTAAAACACTTCCGCTATTTCAACTATCCTATTTATATTGGTAGGTATTTCGCCTTCTTTGTCACATAGCGCATACATGCGATTTTTGCCTATCCCAAGTTTCTTCACTGCTTTAACGCTTCCTCTGTTTTTCAGAGCGTGTTCGCTTCTCTCCATTTTATACCTTCTTACATCGCATACCTTACGCCTATTATTCAACTTCGAAAGCTCCGCCAGTTCTCTTTTGTCTGTTGTACTTGAGACTTTCATGATTTGACGCTTCTTAATGAGGTTCTTTGTTTCATGGCAAAGCTTACCAGTGTCCTGTCTAACTACCCTGCCTCCAACTTCCACTGCATATTCTGTAGTGATACTTGTCAGAATATCATTCATTGTATCCACGCTAAGGTTCGTTTCCTCATAAAGAGCTGAGTACCTGTTCTGAAGCAAGTCTCTGAATTCCTGTACTTTCCCTATCAGTGCTAGCTCATTGATTGGCTTCTTGCGTATCAGTTTCTGTCGTTCCTTCTTCAAGTCTAGGCGAATTCGAGGCCGTACTATTCTATGGTCACTGTATCGTATGTTGCCAACCACTTCCACATCATGCACGATGCCTGGATGAGCACTCATTATAAAGTCTATTTTGTTCTTATTTTCACAATTAGGGCTCCTCTATGTCCACTTGCGGGTTCCTCGTTTTCAGTAGAAGGTATTCAAAATTCGTAAATTATCGCGTTCTGCCAATTCTGCTAGTAGCTCTCCTCTGGCGTTCCTAGTACCGATACCATAATCTCCTACTGCCTGGTCTCCAGCCTATTTCTTCCCTACCTTTGCATTAATGTCTCCCTTCAGTATAGTATACTGTGTTTTTATTTTACTCATTGCCGATTACACGTCTTCATAGAAGCTTTCAACTGAAGTGTCATCATAGCTGGATGTGGGCGCGTAAGCCTGTACTACCTTCAACTTGTATCTCTTATTCAGTTTAATTACAATACCTACCACCAGTTCAATAAGCCTATAGTATTCCTCTATGTTGCCAGCTACGTTCCTGTGAATTAGGAACCCCATTCCCAGTTCTCTTTCGTCAGCCAAGCCTGATAGCAAAGGACGTGCCCATTCTGTAGCACCGTATATGCCTCATCTGTCCTCCTAACCTCACTGAGGCCTATTATATCCCATTTAACACCCTCTAGCTCTTCGAATAGTACAGCTAGACTTCCCTCACAAGATAAGGTTCTAGCATGAAACGTTCCGAAGTTCCGGTTCCAATGGCGGCCTGTCTGGATCCAGAGATTCTTAGCACCCTCTGCTGCGTTGCAGATCTGACCGCCGCCGTGGTCAGTTGCTTCGCAACTGCTGGGGACTGAGGGCCGTGAGTTAATTGACGTATGCATGTGGGAGGTTTGTCAGTTATGCTGCCGCAAAGGATTTAAAGAAAGTTTTGACCCCTTGGAGTGCACTCCAAATACGTATCGCTGGAGGTCATCTGATAACAATTCTGGGAAGGTGTACCGCAAGAATCCGAATTCAAGGCGCTACTAACGTTGCAGATGTTGCCATACTTCCAGAGTTCTTTAGAGATGTAATACTGGGAATGACTTTTCTGCTGGCGATTGGAGCTATAATCAACCTGCAGAATTTTAGTGCCTCATTTGCGACAAAACCGGCCAAACGAAAGTGAGCCTGAGTACACTGCATTACGTGATTGTGACATTACCGTGTCACCACGAGGCAGAGTAATGGTCAGTGTAAGAAATGTAGCATTTGTGGACTCTGAAAGTATATTTTTGTAGCTGAAGGCATTATTTATTTACGAGATGGATGTGCCTATGCATTACTAACAAATTTCGGAAATGAAGTTGAGCATGTTGCAAAGGACACTGCTATATCCTTCCTACACAGTTTTGCAGCAGTGACACACTTATGCGGTCTGTTGTGAAAGCCACCTGTTTCAGAGCTTGCGCACGATGTCGCGGCAAGTTTCCAGTCGGCCTAAATCTATCAGCCGTCGTTAAAAACCATGCAAGACCTTATAAGAGACTTCGCCGAATGTTTTTCTACATCGTCAAAAGTATGGCTAACCGAGGCTGTTAAACACCGATAACAACAGACAAAGCTACAAGCCGGTATACCAATTTCCACTCAGAGAATTACCGAAGGAACGAGATATCATACAGAGCCAAGTGAAAGAGATGCTGGAAGACGATGTCATACAAACGTCGAACAGCCCGTGGGCATAACCTGCTGTTCTTATGAGAAAAAGGACAACAAGCTGAGATTCTGCGTTGATTACCGAAAACTGAACGGCGTGACCAAGTGGGATGTCTACCCATTGCCACGTATTGATGATACATTGTTTCGGCTAAGACACACAAGGTATTTCTGTTCATTGGATTAAAAAAATGGTTATTGGCAAAGTGAAGTGGACGAAAGGGACCATGCAAAGACTGTTTCATAACCCCGTATAGTCTGTATAAGTTTAAAGCGCTTCCATTCGGCCTCTTGTGCGCCTCCAACATTTCAGCACATGATGGACAGCATCTTCTCAGGTATCAAATAGCAGTCATGCTTATTCTACCTGAACGACGTTGTTGCGTTTTAAGCAACGTTTGAACAGCCTTTAGAGAGACTGCGTTTTGTACTTCAGGCTATCCACTCAGCCTGTTTGACGATTGAACCTGAGAAGCGCAGTGTGGACTCGAGAAGCTTCGTTTTCTCGGTCACGTAATCATCGCTGAAGGTGTTGGCCCAGATACTTACAAGACTGTGGCCGTGAGGCTGTTACCCAAGCCGAAATACAAGAGGTACGGCGATTTTTGGGTTTACGCACTTAATACAGGCGATTCGTGAAATTTTTTTTCAGAAATAGCCGTACCTGTAACAAGATTCACGAAAGAGGACTTGCCATTTATTTGGCACACCAACCAAGAGAGTGCTTTCAACAAACTAAGGAAACGTTTGCAAGCCCCTCCTACCTTAGCCCATTTCAACAAAACCGCTTATGCGGAAATCCATACAGATGCCAGCGATATCCGCCTAGGCGCGGTCCTGGTTCAATAGCTAAATGGAGAAAAGAAAGTGATAGCACATGCTAGCTGCTCTCTCTCAAAAGCAGAAAGAAACTATTCTGTGACCGAAAACATTGCTTGGCTGTCATATAGGCAATCAGCAATTTCAGCCAACGCCTCTACGGCAGGCCATTCCGTGACGTCAGCGACCACCACTCACTTTGTCGGCTGGCGAGCTTTCTTGCAACAGATTGCCAGATAGAGCCTGAGGCTCCAAGATTACGATATTATGGTCACATATAGGTTTGGCAGAAAACATGACAATGCTGCCAGCTTATCACGCTCACCAGTCGACTCGTCCCTGTCAGAAGAAGAGGACATTCTACTCCTATGTGTGATAGAAACCTCGGAAATCGCCGAGCACCAGCGGGCTGACATGGAGCTGCTCCCATTGATAAAGTTTCTCGAAGGGCTTGACAAAAAAGTTTCTCTGGTATTTAAGAGAGGGTTATCCACACTTTGCCTCCAAGCTAATGTACTGTACAAGAGAAAATTTGAACACAACGAGGAGACGTTCCTACTAATTAAACTATCAGCCACGAGGCCTGAAGTCCAAGAAGCCTGTCATCACGAAGCATCTACGGGTGACTTCGGCGGAAGCTGTACATTCGCAAGAATTTATCAGAAATATTACTGGCCTGAGTTGCTTGCGTCCATGAAGCACTACGTAAAGACATGTCGCGAGTGTCAAAGGCGTCAAGCACCACCCATCAAGACGGCTGGCCTGCTCCAGCCTATAGAGCCACCTACGACTCCATTTCAAGGGGTTGTAATGAACCTCCTCGGACCGTTTCCTATGTCGGCATCAGAAAAAAGGTGGATCATAAGTGCCACCAACTATTTGACACGTTACGCGGAAACCACCTGCATTGAGAGAAGAACGGCAACCTGTGTCGCGAAGATTTTCGTTCAGAATATTGTTGTTCGCCACGGAGCCCCAATCATCATTATTACCAATCGAGGAGCAGCGTTCATGTCTGATTTGATGCTGTCCCCAATGACAATGACTAACGCAAGTCATAGGAAGACCACTGCTTGCCATACCCAAACGAACGGGTTGACAGAATGCCTGAACCGCATCATCGCTGACATTCTGTCGATGTACGGGGACATTGAGCATAAATTATGGGACAAAACCTTGCCATACGCAACCTTTGCCTACAAAACGACCGTTTAGGAGACCACCCGCGTCATACCGTTTTAGCTGATCTACGGTCGCATTGTCATTTCAACACACAACGCCATGCTGCCAGTAGACAACGACAGTTACGAATCATCTGAAGTTGATGACTTTCCGCAAAGGGCTGAAGAAGCACGCCAGTAGGCACGACTTCGAATACACCAACAGCAACACCAGGACGCCAGTTAATACAACCTATGCCACAAAAAAGTCAATATCACCCAGGCGAGCGAGTGTGGTTATGGCCACCAATACGACGCCACGGCTTATCAGAAAAGCTTTTTTGTCGATAATTTGGTCCGTATAAGGTTCTCCGACAAATTAGTGAACTAAATAATAAAGTTATCGACCATGAACACATCCGTTCAAAACGCCAAAGCAGTTTGGGAGTCGTACACGTTTTTCGTATGAAACCTTATTTTGAGAGAAAATAACAAAAATCTTTTGATTGTCCCTCTCCATCTCGCATCAGGACGATGCGTATTTCGAAGAGGGATAATGCGAGAGAGACTAACTACATGATCCGGCATTATGAATTAAGGATCAGCTTCCACGGCCTCGCGCGCGCTCATGCTTCTGGCAATGAAACTGAAGCCTTTCGAGCATGGGCACGAGTCAGTGCGAGTTGGACCTACGAAAAAAAAGAAGACGCGCTCGCTGATGAACAATTACTTTTTTGAAACGCTGGAGAGGACTCATTTTTCGCACCTTGTTTTCAGGGCATAAGTTCGCCCATAATAAACTAGCTTCTGGTGTTTCTCCTATTGAATCTGTTACAATATGGTGGTTATGGTATGTTAAACCTCAACAATTATTATTAGTAGTAGTAATTTTTACGAACTGTGCAATGTGCCATCGGCGCTACAAGGTGAACTTGCTGCGGAGGAAAAATAGCAGGGCATGAGAAGGAGAACTGCTGGACTTACCGTTCATGAATAGCTGTCTGTAGTCTCGAGATCACTATGCCGGCTGCCAATAAACTCCTTCAGCATCATAAAAATATAAGTTCACTTGTGTGACGAGTGAGTGAGTGTGTATGAACTTTATTGAGGTCCTGAGGAGAATGAAAGTGGTGCCGAAAGCCTCACTCCACCTCTTAACGTTGTGCTGATTCTAATGTAACACATCAACCTTTCTCCTTCGTTCTTCGCATATAATCGATTCCCACTCTACGTGGGATCTGCGAATTGTTTCTGCCTACGTGTATCCGAAGCCAGCTGAAGTCAGCCGTAGCAACAGCTCCAGCCTCACCTTTAGGACTGTGTGCTGGTTATCATGAGTGCAAAAGGCGAGCGTGAATATTCAAAGTAAATGTGCGATGCTTTCTGCAGAACCATTTTATCAGCTTACACTGACTGAAGTGCGTTACTGCTTAGCATAGTGTTATGCCGGAAAGGGTAGGTTACCTACACGATCGTCGCTGGTTTATTTGGGACAAACGCCGGCTTACGTCCAGATGTAGAAAACAGAATTTCTCTATTCATAAGATCTTCACAAAAATAGGCTGATATCCAAATGAGCAGCATCGTAAATAAATGGGCTGAACTTTCATTTGAAAAAAATATGTTTTTTAACCTATGTTAATAGGTGCAATGTAGCTATCTTAGTTCAGTGAACTTTCACTTGAAAGATAATTTTTTCCTGAGCTTCCTTCAAGTTTGTTCGGGGAACTTTCCCTGTACATAGAAAGTGCGGTCTAAGGAAAAATCGTTAAGCATAGTTGTATCCAGTTTTGTTTGTTTTCTTTTGTTTAGTGATACAGCAGCCAGATGATTTCGTTCAAAGAGGTCCTTTAGGCGAGTATAGATCCATAAGCTTAAAAAAGCCAGAAAAAGGATGTCAAGTAAAAGTTTACGGACACGACTTTCGCATTGTGTAAAAGTGATCAAATAAGCTACTGCCGAAAAAAAAATATAAGGGTTCAACGAACCATCAGTTATGAACATCCCGTTCATAGGAGAAGGCTGGTTCCAGACGTTGAACAATCTTCCAGTAGAATTATAGTGACCCCTGTGCCATAAGTAAAACAGACGACGTGATTAGACGGCACCAAGTGCAATTTTTTTACACACTTACCATCTTTCATTTTGATAAAATGTAGTTGAAAAGGACACAGATTTGTTGGTTATGTCAGTTATGTTGTCTTGTCTGCAAATAAAACTAGCGTTCCATGTCGAAGCGTACGTCCATATTTCATCGCCTGTGTTCAAAAACTAAAACATAAAAATAAAACAATGCATTTACTTCTTCTGCAGGTATACCAGCTAAACATGGTTATTCCTTTGGTTTCGCTATCTCAGCACCATAATAATTTTGTGTAGCGCTTTAGTACACGTATTACTCAAGTAATTGTGGAAGAGACAAGAAAAATCCTCCCAAACTACCTCTCCTTTACACAGTGTAAGTAAAGTAATTACAATATAAAGTAAAAACCTGGTAGAGTTAATTCATTAGACTCCACAAATGATGTCACGAAAAAAAATTTTGGAAGTTTCTCTAAGCGGTGTGAAGCTTGAAACAGCTGAACTAGACAGTTCTACGAATTAGTCAAACTGTGCTTGGGACAAGACACCAGAGCAGATACAGACGATGCGAGCAAAGTGAACTTCTGGTGCGCATTCGCTCTACTTTTTTCACTTTTCATAACGTAGTGGCCATCTTGTGATAGCATTATTGCTACTAAAACCGTAATCTACATTCATATGAACACAAACAGAGACCAACTATTTGTATTTATGATAGTTATTCTCACGCATTCTCCAAGGGCTGCGCGTTCTGCAGCGAGTAGATTTATTTCGACGTACGGTAAAACCTGACTCTGGCCAATCTCATCAATTTGTCTGTTACCGTATGGGCTAACATGTACGCGCGCAATTTTATGCTGACTCATATTTATTTTGTTCATGCCCTGAAGACTTATCAGCATATGAACCAATGTTTGTGCTTCGAGAAGATGTACATGTACGTAAGTGAATTCATTCGATCCTTTAAATATATAGGCGTGCTGGCCACTAGGTTGAAAATTAAGGTTGATTGATTTATATGTGGGGTTTAACGTCTAGAAACCACCATATGATAATGAGAGACGCCGTAGTACAAAGCTTCAAAAATTTTGACCACCTGGGGTTCTTTAACAAGCACCCAAATCTGAGCACAAGGGCCTACAGCATTTCCGCCTCCATCGGAAATGCAGCCGCTGCAGCCGGGATTCAATCCCGTGACCTGTGGGTCAGCAGCCTAGTGCTACTAGACCACCTTGGCGGGGCAGAAAGTATAGGTGAAGAACCAGAAAAAAAAACAGCCAGCCTAAGGTCAGGTTCTGTCGCGGTCTTGCTTTTTTAGAATAACGCAGTGTACAAACAAGTAGCCATAGGCGCGTCGTAATGGCGCATCAGTGCTATGAAAATTTATTCTGAGAAACGCCATGATCATGCAACTTGCGTCTCTAATAATTACAGAAGTACGCACTTCGCCACTGAAGCAGAGTGTTCAGGCCTCCATGTTGGCCCGATGGCAGACTAGCCTCAGCACCACAACAACAGACACAGTCCCCTGTTGCGTGAAAATGCCGTTCACACCAACCGCTGGTGCACAACCTCGTTCACTTTTCTGTGGGCACCTTAGCCACTTAGAAATTCTGTAGAAGCTCACTCAAGCTGCGGCGTAGTATCACGCGTCTTCACTGTGAGACTAGTGCCCTAATAGCTCGAACCTTTAAGCTCTGCCCTGTCACGTTGCCACTATTCTGCGCAATGAATTTTCTTTTGACTGCAGGTGCCTCACATAGTATTGAATCCAACTCAGCCGACAGCCACAGAGATGTATCCTCAGGCAGCTCTCACACAAACTAGGCCACTTGACGTCTGCACACTTTAAGTTTTGACTTGCCACCCCATCATGGCCGGCCATTTGTGAACTGAGATTTCCGCGGGTACCAGAGCGATGCCGACATTTGGGTGGCGATCATCACAACTATAATAGCATGCGAGGCATAGATAGAGGAGCAGAAATGGTCCGTGGCCGCAGACAACTTGCAAGCAGACGCAATGGCGTCTCACAGTTTTAACGAGATAGCGCTGAAGAGCCTTTTTCGGAAAACTTTTGGCGTAGGGGTTAGTGTAGGCGTCAGCGTCGTTGGCTGTGAGCGAAAAATTTTTGTGTGACCGAAAAGTTGATAAAGATTAACCTAAAGTAAAGAAAACTCTAGGTCAGTGTAGAGGGCAAACTCGGCTCGTTTGCGTGGCAAGCGGGCGTTCTACGCCAAAGCCACACATTTTTGCTGTGTTGCCGGTTCGCAGATACTATTTACATGAACAATATTACAGACACACCTATGCTTGTGAATACAGTGAAAATAACTCTCTCCATTTGAAAATGCATTGAAAGTAACTTCCATGCTTTACCAAACACACGCGTCCTGTACACAATCTTCACAATACGCCATAAAATATTGCCATAATAATAAGTAGTACAAGGGTACATTGCCATTAGGTGTCAGAACATGGGAATATTATAGTGACTTCATAGTTTAAAGCCAGTCACCACCTACCAAAAGCACACACGCTACTACACTCTTGAGGCCACGTAGTGGGTGCATAGGAAGTTGGAAAAAAATTTGTACATGAAGGGCTTGAATTACGCACTGTGAACAAAATATCGCTATCGCGGATAACTGTAATGGGCGAAGCTTGAAGGTCCTCCAAATTCAGACGACAGGATGCCGCGGTGATGGTCGGAAAAGAGTGCAACGTTGATTGCCGCTTTCAGTCGGAATACGTGTACTTTCAGCCGATCTAACTCGATCAGCACCGAAGACGGAGCTCAAAAGGAGCATCACCTTGAGGCTGCCACTTCGCATGGAAGCTAACCGGCAGACAGGTGCGCAGATGTGCCTGGTTCAAACATAAAATGAGGCTGTGCTGTGTCACTGCTTGGAGAACGTTTGCCAGAGAACATCCCTGCCAATGGCCGAGAACGTTTTTCCCATCAACACATATGCAAACAGCTACCCCCATGCTCGCTACAACGTGAGCGGTTGCTGGCCCCAGGCCACGTCGTAGTGGACGTTCGAGCAAGTAATAAAACGCACATGTCTGCTGATAACACCCATATTGTTCCTCAGCAGGCGCAGCTGGATCTGTGCTCTTAACGCCTTTACTGGTAATGTGACAGCGTTGCCAACTTACTATAAGACATTGAGAAAAGTTATAAGTGCGCTAAAAACGAGACACGAGAACGAAGTGGACAAGACGATCGCAGACTAACAACTGGTTGATTGGAAAAGTACACCACCCTTTTTTCAACAAAATAAACGCCTGCGCAAAGACAAATATTATCACGTGACAAGTTCCAAGACATCTATCAGCTAAAAATAAAATCTCGCTCTTTGCTGGAAAGATAAACAGATGAGTTGCTCACACTCTTATCAGGTCCGTGTCTAGTTATCTAAGATGCCTCCAAGATATTTTTTGTTCGTTGGCTCCTGGCTATAACACATTGGTACTGCTAAAGATAGGCTGGCATCACCGCACGCATGTGCCACAACGAAATGGTAGATGCCTCCCACTCCCGTGTCCTAAAGAATTGGAATGCTCCATCAAAAGCATAATAATACACCTATATATCGTATGTAAACAAAGTGAGAAAATGTGTTTTAAAGATGTCAAGTGAGTCGCCATTCAGGCATGCCTCGCCGCAGTTTAGTGGTTATGGCACTCGACTTCTAACCCGAAGGTCGCGGGATTGAATGGCGGTAGCATTTTCAATGGAGGCGAAAATGTTTGTGGTCCATCTATTTATATTGAGGTGCAAGCAAAAAAACACCAGGTAATATAAATTTCCACAGCATTCCATTGATGCATCTCTCAAAATCATATAATGGGTTTGTGAAGTGTATACCCTAATAATATATTTATATATTACGGTTCTGGTGTCATAAAGAGCATCAGAAAAACAGAAAACACCGATAGTGAATGATGAGCTCAATTTTTTAGATTGAGAGTATGTTGTGAGGGTTCCTTATAAACAAGGCGTGCAAACACGCACGCAAAAGAGTGATAAAGACGCCGTAAATGCCACCAACTTGAATGTAGCCGGAAAGAAAAGGTAGAAAAAAAACTGGTAAGTCAGGCACCCTCGCACTACTGGTGGCACACCGAAAAGGAGTCCGGAGTTGGGCAGGCTTCTTTGTTTATTTCTTTTCGGTTTCTATTTCTTCCTCTGTATGTTTATTAGCAGATATTTATTTTTGTGTCTTTTTCAGGAAATAGTATAGGTCAAGGTCAGGAAATAGGTGAAGAAATAGTATTGACGCTTCACGAGGAAAAAAGATACTACTTTCAGGGAGCTTTTCCTGATGTGTCCATGTCTTGGAGATTAATACAGTCCCATTCAGCACATTGCCTTCCAACATTCAAAAACAAAACACCTAATAACCAACTCTGTTATCATATATTCTATTTTTATATTGCTTTTGCTTCTCAAGCTATTTTTACTGTAGTAAAATTGAGAACGAAAAATGAATGCATTAACGCATCGGTATATGTATTGCTTATATATTTGATCCATCTATGTACAAGGTAGTATACGAGCAAGGCTCAACGAGTATGCTATCCAGGAAGGTGGGTCGTCGCATTTTGAAGCTGCAGGACGCCATGACGCTCATGTAAAGAAAGACTCCTCACTTCTGGTGGAGAGAAAGATGCAGTTTTCAGGAAGTTTTTGTCGATGTATTAAAATACAGATGTCCACATTCCATCTCGGCATAGTGCATTAAATTGCTTAAAAAAGCGGGGATATCTGATGATTGCTTTGGACCACATCATTGCACGGAAGCCAACAGCACATTACGAGCGTAACAACAAAATGGAGAAAAATTAACAAGAAGAGTAGCTTGCCATGTTTTAACAAGCATAATAATGCATCCTAGATGTTTTAAAACGACGCGAGCAATGTATACCACCTTTACAAGCACCATAGACTGGTGACCTCATTGAACTGAATTCGATGGTTTACGCATCGGAATGCATGCACGGACTTGGAATGTACACCCAAAAAAGCGAATGTCCGAGTGCTGCGTTCGTTGCGTTGGAGTGCGTTCCGTTTCTCCCATTAGTGTCGATAGTTGTGAAAGGTTCGTGACAGCCTATGGCGCTGAGAAAGAAGAACCAAGAACAGGGGGTGCGCCGGTCGCTAGACTTAGCCAATCAGTTGCGCCGAAGCAAACAAGGCAACAGGGGTTTACATCAAGAATTACTTCCCAGCCATAAAAAGCAGCCAGGCTTGCGCGTAATGCGTAACACAGTCACAGTGAAAGCTGCACGAGCGGCCTTTGAGGGCATGCTTTTAAACGTCTTGGGTAAGCGCTACAAACACACTACAAGAGTACTCACTATGTCATAAATCACCACAAGTTTTGCGTTGTAGGGAGACAATCCCTGTGCCACCCTTCGTCATTCTTCAGAAAAGCGTGGTACCAACTATACACTTGCAAGCAATTTGGTGAATTTTTTTATGTTATGGCTGATGACGACGAAGAATTATGCCTGGGATTTTGGTAATGGGTTTGAAGCATTCGACAACCAACTAGTTACGCAATTCACAATTTGTAATGCCTGGTAGTTTCCTTGCTGTCCTGAAACACTTTATTACTCATACTAACGTGATTCCTTGCCCCCATCAAGCCTACCTAAGGCCAATTTGCAATAAAGTTTCAAGAACCAGCGTGGCCCAGTGATAGAATACTGGTCAGGCACGCAAGGAACCCGGGTTCAAATCCTATTGTATCTTTGGTGTTTTGTATAAAAGTTCTTTCACCCAATAGTGGATACGGACGCCGGCAGCGAACAACTACGGCGCACGCGACCCTTGTTATGATGTCAAACAGTCTTCGAGCATGCTGCCAACTTCAAGAAGAGCATAACTAACAAAAGGGAGCAGCGGCGGAGAAGGTTGGTTTTGTAACGCTAGGTGCACTCGCTCGGGACTTTTCAGTTTTTCTGTGAAGAAAAAGTAAAATAATGAAGAGCATCGTAGGAACTGTGACATGAACCAAGGAGATTGTGGCTTCAGAGAATGTTGGGTATAGATGCTCGGCCAATTTCTTCTATAATTCAGTTCAGGGGTTGAAGCGTATTCCGTTCCCGTAATTGAGGTCGAGAGTTATGAAAACTTTATGACATCAAAATTACGTTGAATATGAGGAACCGGAATACAGTGCCGGCTAAATTTGAAGATCGATTACAATCCTAAACATATTATAGTTGTAAAACAAGCTTATACCTAAGAAGATGCCGTTCATTTTATGGCCGATCTCGTGCGGTGTGTCGCAACAGGTCATTAAAGAACAACCAAGCAAACAACATGAATAGCTTCCCAAGTGGTGTATCGGATGTCCACAATATTCGTTTTTGTCACAATAAAACCTTAACGGCAGCGCACCGCAATTATGGCGGGTTGGTGGCTGTGGCGTGGTCAGTTTCAAAACTTTGGTAGTCGTGCGAGCGCAGTTAGCAGAAATAGATAGGCAGCGGTGTAGTGGCGCACACCTTTACCCTGGGGTAGGCATAACCTACCATTATACCTTCTACAACGACGCCGGAGTGTTGAGGAAGGTACCACTACATGCAGAGGTGTCTTGTCTGCTGTCTCGATTGGCAGTGTCGGAAATGTTTTACTCGGCTGTTGCCGACACGTGTGCAATCATTACATTGATCTGACAGGCTGTTTGAGCGCATTGGCATTGATTTAAAAAGCCCCTTTATTTTACACCAGTAGCCAAGCATTGAGTATACCTCGCTGTTGACAATTTAACCCGTTACATCGAAACCACTGCCCTCTCAACAGCTATGCTACGCGATGTTGCCACTATTCTACTCCCTTTATTCATGCTGCCTAATGGTCTACCTCAGTAGCCGCTAAGCAATCAGGCCCGTTCGTACCAGTCGGAAGTCGTTGAAGCGCTTCTCAGAAGGTGCTACACTGTTCACAGAAAAACTCCTGCTTACCAGCCATAGACGAATGATTTCACCGAGTTACTTAACCATATTATCAATGACATGCTCTCAATGTACGTCACTGATGATCACACATATTCGAATTCCGTTCTGGCCTTGGGCACCTAACCCCCTAGTGCCACCACTTAGAGCACTATAGTGCTTTTTCGCTCGTCTTATTACTGTACAGCCGAAATCCATCGCAAACAGTCGATACAGTCCTTCCATAATTGACGGAGCCACATGTGTGGACCCTTACTTTTGCAGTAGCCACATATGCTGAAGACCGTTGCGGGCTTGCAAAAATCATTACCACGCACGAAGAAAAGCGGCACAAGAGCATTTTCGGTGACAGAACCTCTGCTAGCTTGCTAAAACCATTGCCAGGCATGATGAAAAGTGGCAAATGAGCGTTTGCTATGACAGTATTTTGTCTAGCTTGCAAAAAGCATTAGCACGCATAAAGAAAAGCGCCGAAAGAGCATTAGCGATCACGATAGCTCTTCTAGCTGGCGAAAACCATTACCATGCATGAATAAAAGCGGCGAAATAGCAATAGCGGTGACAGTATATAGCTCTTCTAGCTAACGCAAACCAATACCATGCATGAAAAAAAGCTGCAAAAGAGAGTTTGCCACGGCAGTACCTCTTCTAGCTTGTGAAAATCATTTTCACACGTGAACAAAAGCAGCAGAAAAGCTTGTGTGGCGGCGGCGCCTCTTCTGAGCCAACATTCCAACTTGACTCAATTGTCCGACTCTTGTCCCTACCACTGCAACTTCAGGAAGTGAGCATGCACCAAGGCCCTTACCATGTCATTGAACGCACGCCCCTGGCTAATTACCTTATCGAACACATCGAACCATCGTGGAGGGCGCGAAATCGTCGACGTGACGCGCCTCAAGGCCCACCATGACCCCTTCATAGTGACAAGCTTTTACGGCACTGGGCGGCTCACTTTTTGAGCCTATAATAAGTATATGTAAGCCTTGAAACATTGTAATCGCTCTCTCTCCAGCGCCTTCTAGTTGGTCAACCTGTCACAATGCCACTCGTTCGAAGAGTCCGTGCTCTGTTCTGTCCGTCACCTCTGTGCATCTCGCCGATTGCCGCCGACAATGATATTCTATTTTTCCGTTGCAACCGTTAATGAACGAAGCATCATGCTCATTTGCATGGCACGCGTACAGTTTATCAGAAAACTAATAATTACGGATACAACAGCTGAAATAGTCAGGTGCTGCGTACTTTTCTAATCATAACTTGAAGTGGCTGTCCTATATAATTGAAGTTTGCTTTTGTGCGTGGAAGAAAAATAGAAAAAAACTTTTTTTTCAGAAAAAATTTCAGAAACTTTGTCATTGAGCGAAAATAGCACTTTTTTGTCCTGTACTACGTGAAATATACAATTGTACCGAGTATTTTTTACTGCAAAATGTTATTTCATGAAGCGGGTGTAACAAAAGAGACATGCTTCAAATAACAATGTTCCATTACAGTGCAAATATGTGAGGGGCACTAACAATAAAAGGAACTCACATTACGAAAGTCAAAGTTGTGGTTTACGTTTGCACGTACAAAAGTGGTTCGCCAAAATACAGCACTCAAGAAAATTATGACCACCTTGGAAATATCCAAATACTGAGCCATAATGGAAAATACTCAATTGAAAGTATTTTCTGTATTAATCGACGCGGTAGTTGTATATATATTGGTGTCTACATGGACTGGTCGCCAAGTGCATATATAAAGTGCGTTTAAAAGTTGCTTTTCGAAATATAACAAAAATTATCGAGTACATGAACATTAAAGTATTGACGTGTGTGAGGGCGATCAGTAACAAAATGCAAAAAAATAGTTTTTGCACTGTCTCAACATTTCAGAGCGCCCTAAATTTATGAAGATTATGTCGGCACTCACTCGGAGAGTTTTTGCTTGGTTTGTGCGCACCCTACGAGAATTAGTTTCCGAATATGTTAATAATCTAATCGGTGCCGTTTCTATTTCAAACGTGCTTCCGCAGTAGGGCTGTGTTCGAAAAGTCATTTATTGACAGTTTGGTCTTCTGTTCTTGTTTTAACTTTTGTTGCTCTTCTGTTAGAATATACTACAAATTTTAATATTTCGCAAAGAACAAGGACTTAGGAAAGATTGTTCGGAAAGATTGATCTCCATAATAATGAAATGTTTAAAACAAATAAGAATTTTTTACAGGGCATAGAAGGTGAGTTCTCGTACTTTCTTGCTCCTACAAGCCCACCTGAACTTCTATTTACTTTGGTAGGATAACAGGTTCTTTAAATGTGAATGCTCCTACTGTAAGAATATTCTTAATTAACATACAAATATTCAATGTATCAGTCATTGCATCATATTCAGACTAACTGCACCATGTGGAGAAGAAAAAGCTACGTGTAGTGCTTGAATGTTTGACATCTAAGATGTTAATTGAGGGCAGCACGAATGGTGGTGACACGCTTCGACATTCGCATACTTTCAGGTTCATTTTGGCCTCATTAAGTATAATGATAAGCCGTACGAAACCAGGTATGTCATGTGGCACGACATCAGCGTGATTCTAAAAGTTACTATACCACTCGTCCTACCGTGAAACAAACCATAATTGCTGTTAATAGTAACTTTTCGGCGTTGCTAATTTACTTGGTGATGATACAAAAACAGTGAAAATTATACAATTCTAACCATTTCTAAATGATGAAAACCGTTTGATCGTGAATCTGTCATCACATTCATCCAGCTTTACATTGTTTTTCCAAATTTCGGCAAGGTGTCACAAATTATTGTGTATACAACCTGTCTGGCTCGTTATAGCATCGCTCCTTCTATGCTCATGTTACACTTGATAGTCAACCACTTATAATGCATGGAGATTGGCACTCTCTTTCTGTTAACCGTAGAATACTATCAACTCATATTGTGAATTGCAACAATAATTCTACCATTTCCTAAACTATTCGCATCTGCTACAAAGAACTACTAATGAAACTCACATTCAAACCAGCTTTTCAATAACGATTTGGGGAGAGTTCTAATTACTTTTTTGTAACTTGTAGAGCATTCAGCTCGAAAAAGACGTTTTACCGCTGAAAAGAAAACAAACAAGAAACTGCCACCCATATAAGCATTTGTAAGCACAAGATTAAATTGAGCACAACATTGTTACCAGGTAGAATAGCACCGTGAGACTGTTTTTTTACTCACTCGGTTGGTGTGAGCCTAACCTGCATGTCCTCCTTCTTAATGTTTAACTTGGTTCTGCCATGATCATTTTTTTTCTCTAATTTGTAATGTCTGCTATATTTTATAGTGTGGTTGGAAAAATTGCTTTTCCTGCCTAGCAATAAAGAATATAATCTCATGTTAGCACTAGTCAAACGACTAGTAGAGTCATCGCCGTTATGTCATGGTTTCTACATTGTGTCTTAGGTGCACTACAACCGCTCAACAAAAATAAAAACAATAACGAGCCCCACACTAGCGTCCGCTCTTCGCGTCAAAAGGGGAGGGGTGTGTGGCTCACACGACCCCTCTCCTCTCGAGGGTTGGCGGCATTGGTGGAGCGCATTGTGTATGAAGGCTTGATGGGGTGATGACACCCAACGCTCGACCATAATCTGTGCTGTGTTGGTTGGTCATTGTACTTTCAGGAAGAAGCTGGCAAAATTCCAGCGCATTCGGTCGTGCTGGTAATTTATAAAAAATATTTTCATAAACGAGCAAGTGACCAAGGGGTCGGACAACACTGGCGCGCTCACTACCCGTGACGTAACGAGCTAATTGCTACGCGAGCTTCTGCATGGTGAGCAGTACGGAGGGTGATCGCATTTCATGGTCACCTGCGCTTGCAATCGAGTTGTTTCAGCGTTATTCGACGTGCCACTGGAACTAAGTGACTTGCAGTGGTTGAAGCACTACCACCGCGCCGCTCATACTGCGTTGTAGGGTGCCAGAGAGTACACAGCAGGAAGAGCACTGTGTCATTCTTCAAGTTCCATAAAGAGTCCGTCAAACGCAAGGCTTGGGTGATAAATGTGCGCAGGAAGGACTTGTGCTCAAGTTATGCATCTGTTTTGTGCTCAGCGCACTTCAAGGCAGACAGCTACACTGATGACCTGCGTCTTCTCGGCGAGTTTGGTATACAAGTGAAAAAGCCGGGGCTGCGGCCGGACGCGAATGCAGCGTCTCCTAATCGTTAAGCTCGCTTGTCAACCTGGCACGCTGGACATAAAGCTACTTACCATTGCGAAAGGCCATCTGCAATGTCTGTCACAGCACCCGTGTCTTCGGCACCTGGGTTAACCCCGTCTTCGACGCTTTTTTCGTCGCTCCAGCTGGTGGTGATGGGGACGCATTGCGCAGCGTACACGACGTCGTCGCCGCTTCTGCTGCTCTATGAATCAGTGAACACACTGACCGTGTGCCGAAGGTGCCGTTTGATAACAAACGACGGAACAGCTCCCATCGGTTTGTGGCGTCACGCACATCACAGCGAAAATCGGGGGACCCTTAAGCTTCACCTTTAAGAGTTGTACGCGATATCGAAATCCGGCCCTTAGTGCACCCTTCAAACGCTAAGTGTATACTTATTTATATGTTTTGTTGCATACACACACACAAAAACGCGCACAGTAGATTGGACCAGCGCGTGCTATTATCGCCAAATGGGCTCGTTTTCGTCATGACACTTGTCGAACAAAATGCGTTAAAAGGGCTCTGAAACACTTTACTAAGTAACCATCGAATGAATTCACTAGAAGAGCTTATTGCCTCACGAATTCAACGTCGCAAAAGTTTTAAGAATCTGTCGAATGCGAGTGGAGTAACAAAGGTTTGTCGCATCCTGCAATTGCAATATGTCTTCTCTCGTTCCGACGAAAGCGCTGCACTCTAAGCCAAAAACGGCCGAAATGGGAGCAACGGCTGTTTTTAGTCCTTCAGGCCAACTGTTACTCTCCGAGAGGGCCAAGCAGAACAAGATGGCCGACGTATTCGAAAACGGGGGAGCAACTGTTCGTTTGAAATTTCTAAGGGAGTAACGGAAGGAGGAACCACTGTAAATGCTCTCGTCACGCAACGGTTACTCCCCTGAAGGACACCGCACACAAATACGCATGCCGCCCACATTAATATTCATGGGCCAGATTATTATTTGTTCTGCGTGCCAAACTTCACCAAACAAAAACAGTGGTTTATTTTATCATCCGCAGATAATAAAATAGCAACGCTGGCTGAACACAGAAGGCCTTAGGATACAGCTACCGCAAGGGCCTAACACACGCCGCAGCAGCATGGAGAGTTGGCACGTCAAAGCTGACCAAACGCCGAAACACGTGCGAAACAAGGATGTAAAAAAAGCCTAGACACGCCGTTCATCTGCTAGGGAAGGGAGTCAAATCTGATCAAGCGCCAAAACACGTCCAAAAGGACCCCCGCTGCCACTAAATATATCGGAGCAAAAAAAAACAGACCCAGGCGCGCTTTTCATCAGTTGTCAAACTTAGTAGCACGCTTCAACGTGTAGTTTGAGGGCAAAATGACAAATCTGCGCCATCTGCGCCCGCACGACAGGTGTGGCGCTGGTATATCAAGAGATGTAATTTTGAAAGTCATCATTATTCAATGTTTATGTGTACTAGCAGTAAATAAAAATTAAAATCAATTTTTAGAAATAAATATCTGTGTTAGAATACCTAAGTTTTTTATAAGTGTATCGTAAGAACACACTCCGTATTATAAGAAATCATTGCGCTGACGCCTGTGCTGCCACTGCTCGGCTTTTTTTTTTTTGGCGCAACTAGGTTCGCGTTCGCACTACTCATATTCATATGGTTTGTGGTCGGCGAGCACATGGACGTACGAGCTTGTGTGCTATGTTTTGATCGTGAATATGTGTCGCAGATTTGCGTTTCTACTTAATCGTGGTGAAAGTTAGTGTATGTTTATCTTTAGAGAGTGCAATGTTGTTGTGGATTTTGCTGCTGGATGGAACAAACACAACGTAAACACGTCTTCAGTTATCTGCAAGCCTGTTCGCTCGTCGGAAAAAGGACTGTGCATGCATCAGCGTGCAGGCGAGTGGCATTTCCAGCAACATTTAATGCTCTTACAGTGTGGGTCATTACAGCCTAGCATTGGTTGGGGCGTTTTCAACTCCAAATTCACGCTTGTTCACAGCTTGTAAAAAATGTTGAGTTTTCGAACAGCTGGCTCATTGTTTTTTCTCCAAATACGTTGTTGAGTGGTTGTTCTATCAAAAGAGAACTGATTTGCTCTTTCTTATTTACCGTAACCATTGCTGGCCATATCGGACTAAATTACCTTTATTATTACCGCCTGCACACCCTCTTGCTTCCTCTGTAACCACTGAAGTGCCAGTGTACTTTTGCAGTTAAAAGTTCCTCTCCGCAACAATACCTCGCTTGAAAAAAACATTGGGGCGGGGTTGTAGCTGCCTTCATACTGGTACTTTTCTATCATTGGCTTTATGTAACATTATCGGCTGGGTGTTGGGGCCTTGGGCCGCATTTTTTAGTGCTGCAAAGTGTATGTAAATCAGTAAGTGAACAAATCATTGTCTCATCACTTCACTGGCATAGCCATGCGGTGGCGCACAGAATTTTTCAGGCCTGGCGTAGGGTGCCCAATATGATGATCATATTTGCTTGTCCGGCCTCCAATTCAAATAAGCGGGCACCCCCCTCCCCTCCCCGCACGCCTTAAAAAAAACCTGCCCTCATCACTACGTCACTTGCGTCACCTCTACGCTGAACGTATTATTTTATAAGCGCACCATCAAGCAAGCACTTTACATATGGACAGAACAGTTGGAGGAGGAATGACCCAAATCTTTCCGATTTCTTTGGTGATGTAAAACCTTCGCAAAACTGAATATTGTGAAAGACAATCATAAATTCTTTAGGTTCACGTGAGCGTTCCAATTATTTTGCATAATGAAATCTTTATGCGCTGTGAAAACTTGGCAAGCCGTTGAAGTTACATTTTGACGTTATTACCAATCGACGAAAATTTCGACAACCTCAATAACACCATTTGGGATTTGCCGCATGCACATAATTAGTGTGCAGAACATCGTTGGCGCAAACTTAAAAGATGAAAGAAGAGACTCGGAAAAGCGCACATAATTAGGCTGATTCCCCCTTGGCTGTTCTTAACCAGACTTGACTGCTACCAAATAAAACAATATTTGATGCATGTCCTTTACTACTTTTTTTCAGGTGTATGACACAAATTTGGTCATACTGCAGATAATGATGCCCCCAATGATGCTAAAGTAAAGAAAGCAAGTGAATTTTGGTAAGTGCAGACTTTTTGTACTACGTATATGAAAGCATCGCTTTTTAGGGGCAAACTGCGCATGTGTTGGCCAGCGAATAGTTTATCGTGCCACATGGTTACACTGGCACTGACAATTTGACATGGCTCCGTTGGCCCGTGTGTGTGCTTACACTGTTACCGTTAAGATAAAATGTTTGTTTTCATAGCAGGGATTGCTGTTTGTACTAGAAAGCCAACTGCCAAGATTTGTTTACGCTGGTGCCACTAAAAGAACACTTTCCCTATTTACGCGGGTTTTGGCTTGCACAAAGCATAACACTTAGGCCTACATTCACAAAGCTGTCTATGCGCAGGCCCATCATAACAGCGTTTCTTGACTTGCCCCTACCCTACTTTTGTGCAGATGTTTCGTGGGTTTAAAAGGGCCACAGCATGTTGACCTCTCCCACTATGAAAAATTCTCGTTCAAAGTTATGCAAGAGTGAGCTTAACTTTCTTGTGCACCTCCTTGCTGTTCCAAAATCCTGAAGTGTTATGCTCTCACTAGAAGTGGCAGTGTTCCTACTGTTTGTATTTACATCACGTTGACCAAGTATGCGATGTTGGCTTGAATGGTAGCACACCCTCAACAAATGTCTTTGTGGCACATGTAGAAGGCAGTACAAAATAAATAGGCAGACATTCACACCAGGTGCTAACTTCTAATAATGCTTTTTTTAAACTACCTTGCGCTTATTCCAATTTGTCTAACAGAGCAGTAACCTGTTAGGCTGTGAACCAACAAAACGTTGAACTAATAAAAGCTTCACGTATTGTCGCACTCAGATATATAAGTATCGGCAAGCTATCTGTGACACTGTCAAACAAGGAATTAGAATATCTGGGCGTGCCTTTAGATATATTCCTTCGTTCACATATCTCGTGGCTTAAACTCGTCAACCGAGTGAACAAGTGCATCCTAGTTTCCTAAATTTAAAGCATTTTTAAAGGTAGCACGGTCTACATTTATTTGTATATAGTTTTGTCCAGCCGTTCGCGTCAGCTAAAAGGAAATATACTGAAGATTATCATGTAGCCTCTGCAAATGGTTGCTTTCAAGCAGGCTTTGCATGCTTGGCTTGTGCTTACAGGTATTGCACAATTCAAGACGCAGCAGCGTATAATAGAATAGTAGAATCGAGAGCAACTATGTGCACGAGCTAAATATGTATTTTAACATGAGCGGACGGTTTGTGTTATTTGCCACACACATGATCACGCTTAGAATGCCCATTGGTGAATGGGCTCATGTAAATGTCACTCAGCTGTGTATAGGAAACAAGTTAACTGAACATAAGGGTATCTTTAACTGCTACAAATATGCCTTCTTAAGGTGATGCACATTTTCTTTCAGAATATTGCTATCTGAGACATCATGTGAAGATTGTCTACCACATCCGCATTTATATAGCTTGCCATGTAACGTTTGGCCAAATCTACCATTTTAGATGCGGAAGCATCTTATACTAGCGCCTTGTAGTGCGCCGTGCGCGCCGTCCGCACCGCTTCTCGAACATTCGACAGCTGACGCGCGCGCATGCGCCGTAGCGCCGTCGCCCACCATCTGTGTACTACGCAGAGTGGACGTGCTTTGCTTCACCGAGACGTGGAACGCCAATGACGTCGACGTTGCGGGATACGCTTCGGTCGCGCGCACGCACGGATTCCAACGACCTGCGGGCGGTGTGGGAATTTACGTCAAGCGTGACGTCGACAACGACGACGACTCCTTCATTGACCTCCGACTACAGCCCGGCGTTCAACAACGCGCCAACGGCGAGCACTGCGTTGCTACCGCCTGTGGCGTCGACGTCATGACGATGTACCTCGCGCCAAACCTCTCTCGTGCCGCCGTAGAAAAGTACGTCGACGAGGCCGTGCAAGATTACAGAAACCAACAACCGCAACATCGACCGTTCATGCTAGTTGGCGACTTCAACGTCGACGTCATGAAGGACGATTGGATAGTCGAATACATGGCGTCGCGACACTCGCTGAAACGCGCAACGCACGACGACTGCAAACACCACCAGCCGACCACCATTCGCGGAACCTGCATCGACCACGTCTTTGCAAATTTTGACCTACGACCGATGCAACCCGATCCACTCACTCTTTACTTTACCGACCACAAAGCCATCGTCCTCAAAGTTCGTCGCGATAAATAAAACACCGCTCTTTCGCATACGTGCCGTACGTGTTCACTCATTTAACACCCCATTTCACAACCACGTTAACCAATTTAGCCATCGACCCAAGTAAGTCGCAATTTAACACCCGTTAACCAATTACATGCTTCCGCATCCTCCTCAGTGTTCCCCCGAGGGAAGCTGCGGGCAATTTTTTTTCACACTTCGTTTTGCATTAGACATCCTAGAATGTAAGCGCTGCTGCAGTGTTCGCGACTCATTGTTATGTATTGATTCTGGCATGTTAAACCTCACACTTTTTTTACTTGCAGCAATGAGATGCTTCACATATGCCTGCAGTGACATTCCGCTGTGCTAGCCTGATGGAAACACCAGCTGCGAAACTCGAGTCCTTCAGAATTGGAGAAATTGCCCTTCTCCCACCAATGATGACACAAACTGCCCTATCCTAGAAATTCAAGATTGTTTTTCCACGGAAGACGCAGAAAACCTTTGTTGTTTTATGGCGCTTGTTTACTGCTGGCTGTGGTGTGGTGAAGTCTACTTCTGCGTGTGCTCACTCGTTGCCTAAAAAAACAATAAAGCATTTCTTTTTCTTTCAATATTGTCCACTTTTTGTGTTAGAAGCACCCAAGCAGTGCTCTTCCAAGGAGCTCTCGCCATGTATTAAGCGTGTGACAAGCATACTCGAGATAAACAGTGATTTCCACAAGGAGTAACTGGGAGCATGTGCAGCTGGTTCTCAGAGAGTAACGGCGAACATGCGGGAGAAACGGTAAACAGTAACCGTGGGTCTTGGGGGAGCAACTGATGAGAATAACTGTTGGTCCGCTCGGAGCAACTGGAGTGAGTAACTGTTCATCCCCCGAAGGAGGAACTGAAAGGAGAGCAACGGTTCCTCCTCCTGCAGTTACTCCTTTTAGGGGAGTAAAGGGAGTGGCAATGCAATTGCTCCCTGAAAGGAGCAACCCCTATACCCCCGTTGCTCTCTTTTGGCTTAGAGTGTGGAAGCTAAGCAAAAAGGGGTGGCAGGGCAAAGAAACTACCGCGCCACGTGACCTTGAGCACTTTTTTTTAATGCGCGGCTTTTTAAATGTGATCACGCGCGCACGCGTGCACAATAGCGGCCTCGCGTAGCTATCTCAGTAACTTGATTTTTCGGACACAGACGCACAGACGATTTTTCCCTCAGAACCACCGGGGCCGATGCTTGCGGTGAATTTTCTGCAACACGAGCTCTTTAACGCTATCACGTAAAAATACACGCACCGGACGTGGGCGGCGATTACAGCCCAAGACTTCTGCGGCTCATTTTTGAGTGAAATAATCTTTCACAGTTCAGATTTCGCACGTTTACAAGCATATTCGAACCTCTATCTTTGTTCTTCACCGAAAACCGCAAAATGTTGGGTGACCATGTCATGGCCACTTTAAATGGTCTTTCAATTGTACTTTGGTCAATTTTCTGTGATTCGAAGCCTCCTGTTTTGCGCTCTGCACCTGCTGCTGCTAAACTGATTGTCAGTGCTTGTACATGTTGTGCTCGGATCCATAGTTTCAACCTGTACGTAAGAGGTGCTTAAATTGTCGTCACGTTTTTGCTCACGCTCTTCTGCGATAGATGAGCGTGACCTAGTTTTGACGTGCCCTGAGTGTGGATTTACTCTTCATATTGGACAGTGTTCGCGCGTGAGTCACGTTCAATAGAAGCCTTTAGGAAAATAGGAAATGTGAGATGAGCTGACGGAAAGGGGGCATAAGTGCTGTGCCTGTAGAGTTTCAGGTAAAATATCCGGAAATCATGGTGAAGTTGGTTGAATCGGACAATAAACTAAATTTGCTTCTTGATGTGCCTAGTGAACTGAATGTCATCGAGAAATCTATCGTGATGCTATCTGATAAGTTTGATTAAGTTAAGAGACGTCTAACTTTTCACGAATAAGACATTATCATTATAAAGGAACAGGTGGAAAAAATAAAAATGAAGTCTCAAGCTCCTAACAACATCAGTATGCTTAGATAATATTGATGCCATTGAGTGACATAGTAGGTGCCTAAGCCAGGAAATGCATAAAGTTGCTGGAAATGAGGATGAAAACTTGCTTTTTATGGAGAAGGAAATAGCACAACCGCTTGACATGGAGTGCTTACTGGAACGACACGTTGTGGCTATACACAGACTGCCTATTTGGTCAGGCACAACATGCGACATTATCGTGCGCTTCGCGCGCCACGAGCTACGCAATGCTTGGCTCGCCAAGAAGCGGTCGCTCAGAGATAGTTCGATGAAATTTTGTATCACCGAGAACATTACAGCTCGATCCAGAAAGCTTCTGGCTGCTGCTATGGAATTAGCGAAACATTCCGAATAGAGGTACGCATGACGGAGAATCGAGCATACACTTGTGTGCAAAGACATTTGAGCCTCTGCAGCAGGGGTAAGTGAGCTCTGCACATATCTACCTATAACTTTAGCAATTTTGGTTCTAGGAGTGTCAGAGTGGTGTCTATTTGTTCCTGAAGATACATAGAGTTCAACTGCTACAAATACTGCTATTACAAACGAAAATTTTAAATTTCAGGAGCGGAAAACAGTGTGAATCTGTGAAAACAACAAAAGTCGGACCACGTGTTTTTTTACGATTGCTTGTAGCTTCGTTAATATTGTACCGGGAAACTTCTTACTTATAAAGTTGAAAGTCCTTAGGGTAGACCTGACATATTGAAGTTTGATCAGGCTAGGTTTAATAGTTCCAGAGTTATTACGCAATCAAAATAAGCCTAATCACCAAATAGAATAAATGGGTAATATCACCTCGCAAACGCATTTAAGTTTTGTCTGCTTGATATAATAATAAACCGCACCCCATAGACTACCAGGAGGCCCAATTTCGTACACTCTAGGCCCATAATTAGGGTGGTAATCAGCAAAATGCTCATTTTATTAAAACAAATTTTCAAAAGGAGCTACAAACGCCTCCGAAAAATAGTAATATCTTCTTTTAGAACACAACAGTCCGGTTTTTTTCCGTGTAAACATAATTTTGATAGCTTAAGGTAACCGGAAGATACAGAGTTAGAAAGAATATAACGAGAACCGCTAATAAACGTGTGGCGCCCGCGTCTTCCCTCGCTATGAGGAGGAGGGTGGCTCACTGCTCGGGAGAAAGGTACGCCCGTCAGATCAAAGTCTTGAACCACGTGTTGTTTTTCTCTTAGGATCGCTTTTAACTTTACTAATAACCTCCCGGGAAAATTCTAACTCATACAGTGCAAAGCCCTAGTTGTAGACCTGTCGCCGCTCAGGTTTCATCAGGACAGGAGTAATAGTACCGGAACTATTTCGTGACCGACATTAAGCCTAATCACCAAAAAGATTAATTTGGTAACATCACCTTACAAACGAATTTAAATTTTAAATTTTGTCCGCTTAATATATTAATAAACAGCACCCCATAGGCTAATCGGAGGCCCAACACCGTACTCTCTAGACCCTTAATTAAGGGGGTAATCAGCAGAAATCTCATTCCATTAAAACATTTTTATAACAATAACCACAAACTTGACTTATAAACCGCTGAAACCTATATTTAGAACATAACAATCAGGGTGCGGCGATGGCGTAGTGGTTAGAGCATCCGCCTCGCATGCAAGAGGTCCGTGGTTCAAATCCCGGTGCCGCGCAGTTCCCAACCAGAAAAAAAAATCCGCGTGTTGATGGAACTGCATTAGGAGGCCTGGGGTGCGGCCTCACCGGTAACCACCGCCGGGAACGCACCTCTCACCAGAGAAGGATTGGCCACCCTGGTGCAGTACCTGGCCACTACCTCCCACATGCATACGTCAAATACCTCACGGCCCTCAGTCCCCAGCAGCTGCGAAGCAAACTGACCATGGCGGTGGTCAAATCTGCAACGCAGCAGAAGGTGCTAAGAATCTCTGGAATACAGGCCGCCATTGGAACCTGAACTTGGCAACGTTTAACGCTAGAACCTTATCTAGTGAGGGAAGTCTAGCTGTACTATTCGAGGAGCTAGAGGGTGTTAAATGGGATATAATAGGGCTCAGTGAGGTTAGGAGGACAGATGAGGCCTATACGGTGCTACAGAATGGGCACGTCCTTTGCTATCGGGGCTTGGCTGACAGAAGAGAACTGGGAGTAGGGTTTGTAATTCACAGAAACATAGCTGGAAACATAGAGGAATACTAAAGCATCAATGAAAGGTTGGTAGGTATCGTAATTAAATTGAATAAGAGATACAAGATGAAGGTGGTACAAGCTTACGCGCCTACATTCAGCCATGATGACGCTTCAGTTGAAAGCTTCAATGAAGACGTGGAATCGGCAATGAGTAAGATAAAAACACAGTATACTATAGTGATGGGCGACTTTAATGCAAAGGTAGGGAAGAAGCAGGCTGGAGACCAGGCAGTAGGAGATTATGGCATCGGCACTAGAAACGCCAGAGGAGAGCTACTAGTAGCATTCGCAGAACGCAATAAATTGCGGATTTTGAATATTTTCTACCGAAAACGAGAAAACCGCAAGTGGACATGGAGGAGCCCTAATGGCAAAAAATAAGAACGAAATAGACTATAATGACTGCACACCCAGGAATCGTGCAAGATGTGGAAGTGGTTGGCAAGGTACGATGCAGTGACCATAGGATGGTACGGTCTCGAATTCGCCTAGACTTGAAGATGGATCGACAGAAACTGATACGCAAGAAGCCAATCAATGAGCTAGCCCTGAGAGGGAAAGTACAGGAATTCAGAGTGTCACTGCAGAACAGGTACTCGGCTCTTAGTAAGGAAAGCAATTAGCGTAGATACAATGAGTGATTATCTGACGAGTATCATTGCGGAGTGTGCAGTGGAAGTTGGAGGCAGGGTAGTTAGACAGGACACTGGCAAGCTTTCCCAGGAAACGAAGAACCTAATTAAGAATCGTCAAATCATGAAAGTGTCAAGTACAACAGACAAAATAGAACTGGCAGAGCTTTCGAAGTTGATTAATAGACGCAAAGTATGCGAGGTAAGAAGGTATAGCATGGAGAGAATTGAACACGTTCTGAAAAACGAAGGAAGCGTCAAAGCAGTGAAGAGGAAACTTGGCATAGGCGAAAATCGGATGTATGCAGTAAGGGACAAGGAAGACAAAATAACTACCATTATGGATATCGAACCACGACCTTAATACTATAAGAACTAGCAATAACCCAGATGACACCCCACCAGTAATGATAGAAGAAGTCAGAAAAGCTTTGGAGAGCATGCAAAGAGGCAAAGCTGCTGGTGAGGATCAGGTAACATCAGATTTGCTGAAAGATGGAGGACAGATTGTGTTAGAAAAACTAGCCACCCTGCTTACGAGGTGTCTCCTGACGGGAAGGGTACCAGAGTCTTGGAACAACGCTAACATCATCTTAATACATAAGAAAGGAGATGACAAGGACTTGAAGAATTACAGGCCGATCAGCTTGCTCTCTGTAGTATACAAGCTATTTACAAAGGTAATTGCTAACAGAGTAAAGAAAACATCAGAATTCAATCAGCCAAAGGAACAAGCAGGATTTCGAACAGGCTACTCAACAATTGACCACATTCATACTATTGCCTAAGGCATGGAACGAGGTTTAGCCATGCCAATGCGAGTATGTGCCATGGTGTGAAAGAAGAAGAGGACGGTTGGTGTGTGCTCGTGCTCTAACGTTCGGTTCGGCTCGACGTCCAGTGCTGCTCCTGTGAACAGACGTTGTGGTCGTTCTGTGATCACGTGACATTTTCTGGTGGAGGTGCTGGGTAGTGTTGTATGCACTGCAATCAGCAGCAAGGTCCCGACACTGGCCGCGACTTGGAAGATCCAGCTGACCTACGGCGTAGCAGGCGTCAACTAGGCCTACCTCCTGAATTCGGACCATTTCCTCAACTCGGCAGTACTATGGCTAGTGCGGGAACGCAAACCCAAGAAACATCAACGCTGCCTCCTCCATGGTTCTTCAACGTCCCGCGTACTCCGAAGCCGTTCCACGGTGACCCTTATAAGGACGTCGACGACTGGCTTGACGACTACAACCGTTGCGGCAGCGTCAACGAGTGGAACGAGCAGCGAAAGCTTCGGTACGTCTACTTTTATCTCGAGGACTCTGCGCGCACTTGGTTCAAAAACCATGAAGCCACTATGACAACGTGGCCAGAGTTTTGCAACCAGTTGCGAAATACTTTCCGAAGCTCTGACCAAAAGGAGCAAGCGGAACGGCTCCTCAATTCCCGAAACCAGCGTCCCAACGAGAGTGTTGCCATGTTCGTTGAGGACATGACGCGGCTGTTCAGACGAGCCGACCCCGCGTACTCCGAAGCCGTTCCACGGTGACCCTTATGAGGACGTCGACGACTGGCTCGACGACTACAACCCTTGCGGCAGCGTCAACGAGTGGAACGAGCAGCGAAAGCTTCGGTACGTCTACTTTTATCTCGAGGACTCTGCGCGCACTTGGTTCAAAAACCATGAAGCCACTATGACAACGTGGCCAGAGTTTTGCAACCAGTTGCGAAATACTTTCCGAAGCTCTGACCAAAAGGAGCAAGCGGAACGGCTCCTCAATTCCCGAAACCAGCGTCCCAACGAGAGTGTTGCCATGTTCGTTGAGGACATGACGCGGCTGTTCAGACGAGCCGACTCTTCAATGACGGAAGAAAAGAAGGTGCGCCTCCTAATGCGTGGAGTGAAGGAGCAGCTATTCGCGGGACTAGTGCGGAACCCTCCCGGCACTGTAGAGGATTTCCTTCGCGAAGCCACGACAATGGAGAGAATGCTAAGGCAGCGTTCGTACCAGTATGAACGTCCTGGCAGTCTTTCGTCAGTGTCGTCGGCCCTACAAACACCTGACGTCACGATGTAAAAGACCTGACGGAGCTCGTGCGCAGTATTGTGCGCGAGGAGCTGCAAAAGCTGCACATGGTGTCTTCTCCGCCCCATGTTGCTGCTTTAACGGATGTCGTTCGCGAAGAGGTCCGGCAGCTGGTGCACCCCATGACGACTCTGCGTGCAGCCGAAGTCCAACCCATGACGGCCCCGCGTCCAGCCGAAGCTCCGCTATTAACGTACGCGGAAGCACTGCGTACTCCTGCACCGGCTGTTGGCTATCCGTCCCGTCCGTCCACCCTGCAGACGGCGCCGTCGTTCTACTCGGGACCACCGCAGTACGGCAACCCACCCCTTACACGGAAATCCAGTGTATGGCGTGCTCCCGACAACCGGCCTCTTTGTTATCACTGTGGTGAACCAGGTCACATCTACCGTGAGTGCGCCTACAGGCACATGGGTCTTCCCGGCTTTCGTCCGGATGCTCGTCGACCCAGAGATGGTGAGCGGCCCCGTGCTATCGCCGAATACTTGGCAAGCCAACGATCCTCAAACCTTCCGCGTCGCCAATCCCGCTCACCATCTCCACGGCGTTCCACGTCACCTGGCCAACAATCAACCTTTGCGGACGTCCTTTCAGAAAGATCACCTAGATCCACAAGCCCGCGCCGGGGAAACTAAGAACAGCGACCTCTGGGGGTGAGGCCGCTGTTGATCGACCGTTACAAGACCCTCCCCCGATTTGCCTGCCGACATCCGACGACATTCTTTCACCGACGTGTGCCATTGACGACAAACAGGTCTCTGCTCGTATCTCTGTTCTTCTCGACAACCACCCGCTGACCGCTCTGGTAGATACGGTGGCCGATTATTCTGTTATAAGCGCTGACCTCGCTGCACAGCTAAGAAAGATAACGACACCTTGGGGACACGGAACCAACCTCCGGACTGCAGGAGGTCACCTATTGACACCGCTAGGAATGTGCACTGCCCGCCTCCGAATTTGTGAGTCGACGTACATTGTTTCCTTCGTTGTATTGCGCGAATGCTCCCAAAACCTGATTCTCGGAATGGATTTTCTCCGCGAGCATGGAGCCATTATTAACCTTCGCGACCTGCTCATAACGTTATCTAACTACCATACAGCCCTACGTAAGGATGCAGTTGCGCCGACCACAACACTTCGAATTGCTGACGACACCATCGCACTGCCGCCGCGAGCCAGTATGTTGGTAACGGTGGAGAGCGACTGTGACAACAAGAGTAGTGGCATCGCGGAAACTAACCTCTCGGTGCTCTTGGCTCGGCAGATTTGTGTCGCGCGTGCTATCGTCAAACTGAAACATCGGCGGACTCAGCTTCTGATCACGAATTTCGGCGGCCAGTACCAACACTTAGCAAAGCGAACAGCAATCGCGAACTTTGAAGCCATCGATGACGCAGAATGTTCCACTATCGCTCCGATTGCCACTGCTGCCGAAGGTAACTCTGATATAGCCAGTACGGTTGACGTGAATCGCCAGCTATCCTGTGCGCAGAAACAGCAGATACGCATGATTTTACGTACGTATAGTGATTGCTTTGCGTCCACCTCCAAAATCAAGCAGACCCCAACCGTGAAGCACCGCATTATAACGGACCCTACCGAACGGCCTGTACGACAGCACGCCTACCGCGTGTCGCAAAAAGAACAAGAGGCAATACGTTTTCAAGTGAAACAGATGCTCGACGACGACGTCATCCAACCCTCGAACAGTCCATGGGCGTCACCCGTCGTACTTGTTAAAAAGAAAGACGGCACTCTTCGATTTTGCGTCGATTACCGGAAGCTCAACAAAGTGACGAAGAGAGACGTCTACCCTCTCCCACGCATAGATGATTCACTGGATCGACTTCGACATGCCCGATATTTTTCCTCAATGGATTTACGCAGCGGCTACTGGCAGATCGAGGTCGATGAACGGGACAGGGAAAAAACAGCATTCATAACTCCCGATGGCCTCTACGAATTCAAAGTGTTACCATTTGGATTGTGCTCTGCACCGGCAACGTTCCAAAGGATGATGGACACCGTCCTGTCCGGTCTGAAGTGGGAATCCTGCCTCGTGTATTTAGACGACGTCGTTGTTTTTTCCAAAACATTTGAGCAACATTTACAACGACTTCAGTCCGTCTTCGTCGCTATTCGATCCGCAGGCCTATCTCTAAAACCGGAGAAGTGTCATTTCGGCTACGAAGAACTAAAGTTCCTCGGCCACCTTATCAGTCACGATGGCATTAGACCAGACCCAGAAAAGACCATGGCTGTTGCTGCATTTCCTCCACCTTCGAACAAACGGGATTTGCGCCGGTTTTTGGGTCTCCGCGCCTACTACAGGCGCTTTGTCCAGAGCTTTGCCAACATCGCTGAACCCCTTACCCGTTTAACGAAGGAGGATACTCCTTTTGTGTGGGGTCCAGAGCAGAGAGCCGCTTTTTCCCAGCTTCAGCAGTGCCTTCAGAGTGAACCATTACTAGGGCACTTTGACGAAGATGCCACCACCGAACTTCACACTGACGCAAGCAACATCGGTCTTGGTGCAGTACTCGTTCAGTGGCAAGACGGCGCTGAACGTCCCATCGCTTATGCTAGCCGCATTTTGTCATCTGCGGAAACTAACTACTCGACCACGGAGAAGGAATGTCTTGCTGTTATTTGGGCGATAACAAAGTTCCGACCGTATCTGTATGGCCGTCCATTCAGAGTAGTTACGGACCATCATGCCCTCTGTTGGCTGGCCAATCTCAAGGACCCTTCAGGGCGCCTCGCGAGGTGGAGCTTACGCCTTCAAGAATTTGAGGTTACAGTCGTCTACAAGTCGGGCCGCAGGCACACTGATGCTGATTGCCTTTCGCGCGCACCCCTCGCGACGACATCAAGGGACGATGACACCGATGGTCATTTTCTTTGTGCAGTCAGTGAATCCGACTTGGCCCAACAACAGTGGAATGATTCAGAGATCCAACAACTTATCAAATACCTTCAAGGTCGCAGCTCGAGTCTACCATCGGCATTTGCACGTTCAGGGTCATTTTGTCTCCGCAACGACATCGTCTACAAAAAGAACTTCGAACCTTATGCGACTGAGTACCTCCTCGTCGTTCCACCAGGGCTACGTGCTGACATTTTATCTGCCTGCCACGACGAGCCTTCCTCCGGCCACCTAGGATTCGCACGCACCCTTGCCCGGATTCGGACTCGCTACTACTGGCCAAAGCTCACCCAGGATGTCAAGCATTACGTTAAAACATGCAATCATTGCCAGCGCCGTAAAGCCCCATCTGTGCGCCCTGCTGGTTTATTACAGCCTGTTGCACCCCCGTCACAACCGTTTGAACGAATCGGCATGGACTTGCTTGGGCCCTTCCCGAAGTCACATGATGGCAACCGCTGGATCGTAGTCGCTACTGACTATTTAACGAGGTACTGCGAAACGAAAGCCCTACAACGAGGCACCGCCAATGAGGTTGCGTATTTTTTTATCAACAACATCGTCCTCCGCCATGGAGCGCCAACAGTTCTTGTCACTGACCGTGGAACAGCATTTGCAGCCCAATTGATGCAAGACGTCACAAGACTTAGTGGAACAGCTCATCGCAAAACAACCGCATACCATCCACAAACCAACGGTCTGACGGAGAGATTAAACAAGACGCTCGCTGACATGCTATCTATGTACGTCGACCGTAATCACAAGAACTGGGATGCAATTTTGCCATACGTAACGTTCGCTTACAACACTGCGGTTCAAGAGACTACGGGTTTCACTCCATTCCGGTTGCTTCACGGCCGAGAAGCAATTACGATGCTTGATGCCATGCTGTTGCCTGACACGACCGATATTGCTACTGATGCGAACGACTTTCTCCGGCTCGCCGACGCGGCCCGCCAGCTTGCACTCAAGCGGATCCGAAAACGACAACGAATCGACTCGCAGAGGTACAACTCCCGTCATCGCCATGTCATTTACCAACCCGGTGATCTGGTCTGGCTGTGGATCCCCGTTCGCAAAAGGGGCCACTCGGAAAAGTTACTTCACCGCTACTTCGGTCCCTATAGAGTACTACGGCACCTCACAGATGTCAACTACGAAATTCTGCTTGAAGACACAGCTCAGCGATCTCGATGTTCCAAGCAGCCCGACATTGTTCATGTGTCACGGATGAAGCCACACTACCCCCGAGCCACCTGACACTCCTTCTTCACGCGTCTTTGTGCGTGTACGCGACTACTTCAACTTTTAATCAGCATTGGTCATCGGGGTGGTACTTTTTTTTCGAAGGGGGGGGGGGTAATGCCACAGGCATGGAACGAGGTTTAGCCATGCCAATGCGAGTATGTGCCATGGTGTGAAAGAAGAAGAGGACGGTTGGTGTGTGCTTGTGCTCTAACGTTCGGTTCGGCTCGACGTCCAGTGCTGCTCCTGTGAACAGACGTTGTGGTCGTTCTGTGATCACGTGACACTATCAATCAGGTAATGGAGAAATGCTCAGAGTATAACCAACCACTATACATAGCCTTCATAGATTACGAGAAGGCGTTCGATTCAGTTGAAATATCAGCCGTCATGCAGACACTGTGGAATAAGGGCGTAGATGTAGTATATATAAATATTCTGGAAGAAGTCTACAGGGGTCAACTGCTACCATAGTGCTTCATAAAGAAAGCAACAGAATACCAATCAAAAGGGGTGTAAGGCAGGGGGACACAATCCCCCCAATGCTATTTACCGCGTGCTTATACAGGAGGTTTTCAGAAGCCTACAATGGGAACAGTTAGGTATAAGAGTTAATGGAGAATACTTTAGTAACCTGCGCTTCGCCGGTGTCATTGCATTGCTGAGTAACTGAGGGGACGAATTGCAACTCAAGATTACGTAGTTAGACAAGGAGAGCAGAAAGGTGGGTCTTAAAATTAATCTGCAGAAAACAAAAGTAATGTACAACAACCTCGGAAAGGAGCAGCGCTTCGAGATAGGTAATAATGCACTTGAAGTTGTAAAAGACTACGTCTACTTAGGGCAGGTAATAACCGCCGAGCCTAACCATGAGATTGAAGTAACTAGAAGGACAAGAATGGTGTGGAGCACATTCGGCAAGCACTCTCAAATTATGACAGGTAGATTGCCACTATCCCTCAAGAGGAAGGTATATAACAGCTGTATCTTGCCGGAACTTAGCTATGGAGCAGAAACCTGGAGATTTACAAAGAGGGTTCAGGTTAAATTGAAGACGACGCAGCGAGCAATGGAAAGAAAAATGGTAGGTGTAACCTTAAGAGACAAGAAGAGAGCAGAGTGGATTAGGGGACAAACAGGGGTTAAGGTTATCATAGTTGAAAAAAAGAAGAGGAAATGGACATGGGCCGGGCACGTAGCGCGTAGACAGGATAACCGCTGGTCATTAAGGGTAACTAACTGGATTCCCAGAGAAGGGAAGCGGGTTAGGGGGAGACAGAAGGTTAGGTGGGCAGATGAGATTAAGAAGTTTGCGGGTATAAATTGGCAGCAGCAAGCACAGGACCGGGTTAACTGGCGGAACACGGGAGAGGCCTTTGTCCTGCAGTGGACGTAGTCAGGCTGATGATGATGATGATGATGATGATGATGAGTAGTCATTAAGTACGAGCATGAGCTGTCCAAACTTCCTTAGTTATCTCTGCTAACATCTCTTGCAGCTGATTTTTGACAGCATCTTGGATCAATTAGGGTTGCTATCTGAACAAAATGTTTCCCTATACTGAATATGAACTAAAGTGAATTCATAATAACGCTCAATCCGTCTCTAACAAAAGTGCCGAAATAAAAAAGCTTCTTCATGGGGTCAGATGATCTGGGTGACGTAGTCATAATAAGCGTAACTTGTTATACGAATTATCTTCACATTATCAGGTTCCTCGAATCAAAACATTTTACATGAATTGATTATGAACACGCCGGGAGGTGTGTTCTTACTAATATGTAACCATATGATTTGTGACCCACATAATAACGTTTCGCAAATAATGCCCCGCAGGGGCGTCTGATTAAGTAGGCGTTTGGTGCGTTGCGACACCACAGACACGAGCTAACGGGGGAGTTACGACTCCCTCCCACGCCTCGCCTGCGTGGCTCTGCCGTGCCCGGGGAAAGGGGGATCCTGGGAGTTGAGCCGACGCCGGGTGTCACAAACGAGCGCTCGAAAAAGGGCGCGCCGCCAAATTCTTGCGACCAAGCCATGGTTGAAAGACCATGGCTTCCGCTTGAACCCAAGAAAGCTGCTCGTAGCGTTTGATGAAAGGAAGGATGACCTTGACGTGTACCTTCACAGAATTGAGACGATTTCAAGGAGCCAGAATTGGCCGGAACATCAATGGGCAACTGCTTTGAGTACCTGCTTGAGTGTCGAAGCGCTCAGTGTGTACGCAAGGCTGACGCCGACCGATGCAGCCAACTATTCAAAGGTGAAAGCTGCTTTACAGAAGCGATTTAGATTTACTGTGGAAGGTTTGCGGGACAGATTTTGGACAGGAAAGCCAGCTGATGGTGAGACGGCAACACAGTATGCCGCCCGACGTAGCCAATATTTCGACAGATGGATCGAACTTTCAGGCACAGCGCAGTAGTACGATGAGCTTAGAGAGCTCCTTATTAGGGAGCAATTTCTTATTAGTTGCCACCCAAGTCTGTCGCTGTACTTGAAAGAGAGGAAGAATTAATCGCCTGAAGACATGCTCGAATTGGCCGACGAATGCTTGGAAGCGCAAGGTGGCACAAATTTGGCCAAAGTCAAGAAGGAGTGTCCCGAAGATTCGAAAAATTCGGCACCCGAACAAAAGGAGCGTGCACCGGAGAGTGTTCCGCGATGTTTTCTGTGTAACCGAGTGGGTCATCACGCGAACAGCTGTCGAACTATCTTTACGAGCCCTACGGTTGTAAAATGTTTCAAATGTGGTCAGACTGGGCACAAGGCAGACGCATGTCGTAACGGAGCGAGACAAACTAATTAGGTATCCTGTGTGCAAGTGGCACAGAAAACCGCTGATGACAACCTCACCGATGGATTCGTATAGTTGAAAAATGGGGAGAAACTTCCTATTGTGGGTGCTGTAATGACAAAACGGCCAACCGGTGTTACGAAGGGAATGCCAACGCTGCCTGGAAAAGTTGCGGGCAAGAAGGTTACGGTGCTAAGAGATACCGGTAGCTGGACTGTTATCGTGCGGAGAAATTTGGTGCGGGAAAGTGAGTTAACAAGCAAAACGAAAGCGGTTTGCCTAATTGACAGCATGGTTCGGATGCTTCCCGAAGCGGAGATTGAGGTTGAAACCCCTTACTTCAGTGGGAAGGTTACTGCCCTATGTAAGACGACCCCCCTGTACGACCTCATCATCGGAAACATTGACAGGGCGCGAGGGCAGAGCGATCCCAAACGTTTGGGAGAAGACCCAACGATAGAGCCCTCACCAACCCAGCGACTACGAGATACAGTGGAGGAGCATCCCGTGAAGGATTTCACTCGAGCACGAGGTGAAGCCTGGGTGCAAGAAACAGTGAACCAGGAGATGATCGTGTTGAACGGTAGAACGTGCTGGGCAGCTGGACTTACGTCGGCACGACCTTAACCGACTGACAGTGTAAAGATGACGGAGTCAGCCAGCCAGACACAATGTCGTTACATTAGCAAGCTGGTGAATAACTAGACAAGATCAGTTGAACGTTATGACCCATTAACAGTGTCGGAAGTGACAACGATGGCTGAGGCGCCGCCTCAGATACCGTCGTTGGAAAGGGCCCGCCGAAAAAGAACGAGGAAAAACAAGAGATCGAGCGAGCACCGCAAGAAAGGGCGCAAACGCCGCTCAATGTGCACAGGATAGTTGCGGAGGTTAAGCTGAAATGTGTTTGGCTGTGTAGAGCCTCAATGTGTTGTGTTTTGTTATCCTGTGTCACAACTGTGTGTCGAACGAGTCAAAATGTTTGTTACGGTGATGTGATGTATAGCATTCTACAATTGTTGTATTGACAGACCTTTGTACATTTGTATTGCTTGAAGTATGTGATGGAGTGTTGTATTCATGTACCTGTGAATATATTCTATGTGTTGTGAGATTGAATTGCAATGTACAATTGTATTGAGTGTTCTATTGTGATTGTGACGCGCCATGAGCGACGGACTATGTTACAGTCTTTAAGTGTGCGGGGACTGTTCGCACTCGTTCATGTGGTTTTGAATATTATGAGATAATATTCTTAAAGTGAGGGGGGGCAGTGTCACAAACGAGCGCTCAAAAAAGGACGCGCCGCCAAATTCTCGCGACCAAGCGCCAAATTCTCGCGACCAAACAAGCATCCAAAGACTCCCCGTGCACGCCGTTTCTCTCCCCTCAGAAGCGTAGGTTCGCCGACGAACCTACGCTTCTATCGACGACCACTCTTCACATCGACGGCCGAGCAACACTGGAACGTTCTAGAGGGAAAGGGGAGTGGTGATGCAGAGTTGCCTTATGTGTCGCAGACGACCCTCAAAACATCTCGCTCTTTCGCCAGCCTCGGCGGCGCATTGTGCCGACGTAAACGATGAGAATTTTCTGGAATCTAGCGCAAAGGGTATTTAACCGAGCAGCAGAGATGGTAGATCAGGAGAAGGAATTTTGCGCCAGAGTGAGTAGGGTGTTCCGCTTTGTCGGCGAAGCCTTTTGTCCTTAGTGACAGAGAAGAAGAAGAATGTTCACGCCCGTGTGCGTAAGCAGAAGATGAAAGTTTTGCGCAAGTCTGCGTAGGGTTGTTCCGACGTGTGGGCGAAGCCTTTTGTCCTCAGTGACAAAGGAGGAGAAGAGAATTTCCATCTAAGGGGTGAAGATTCGTGCTGCAGGCAGGAGTATGTATCTACCGCAAGCGAGCGAGGACGCGTGGCAACAGCTGCGCGTGGGAAGCCGACTTGTTACCGGCGAAGAAGTTTGCTGCTTGGAGAGCGACCAATTGAAGACACGAGGTTTCCTGAAAGAGAAACTTCGGGGGCAGCGGAACGACAACAGCGCTGGACTTTGAGTGAGTGGTTCTCGAATGAGTATCATTCAGACTTTTGTTCCAAGGACTTTGGACTGAATAAGTTTTCGAACTCTTTAGTCTTTAAGTGTCTTGGTTGTTCGATGCATGCGACTGCATTGTAGTGCGTTTTGTTGTTTGTGTCCGTTGTTTCGAGTGTGTCTGATTGTACTGTGTAGTACGTTGTTTGATTGGTAACATATCGTATGCAACTATTGTCGAGTGTGCATATTTTTGTATCGATCTGATCTGCCAAAATTGAGAATATAATTTGGTTTTGTTTATCAATTCTCAGACTCTGACTTGTTCTTTGGGCCACAGCCGGCGTCCGCTGGCGCGCCAAATGGGACCACTTCTAAATTGTCTACGCTTTCGTGGTGCAGTTTGGGGGGCTGATATTTCGGTCCCTGGAATCAGCCCGGCGATCGCCTCTCTAATTAACGGGACCTGTGACACCGGGCGATGGGACCTTTAAGGACCCCAAGCAACACACCCCTTTGGCCCCGGCTTCACGTAGACGGCACCCCGTGGCTGATCAACCTAGGGGAAATTGGCAGTCACCTCCTCCTCTCTCTCTCTTCTTACATCTTCGTTTTTTTGCTCCTCTTTAAGTCTGTCTTGTCTTCTTCTCTTTTCTGTTTACTTCATTGTTTCCTGGCGGCTAGGGTCAACCTTGTGTGGCTATCAAACCTAGGGTAAACCATATTCGGCGTGCTGCTGGCGTAGGGCAGACTTTATCACATGATCTGCCACCTCCCCTTGTTGGGCTCCGTGGTGGGTGGTAGGCGCCACTGCCAAAGAAGTCATTTTTTATGGGACCTCAGAAACCTCCTGTAACCAATCGTGCCCTCAAAATGGTACGCACCGATGCATCCTCTTTGTTTTTCACCCAAATTATGGAAAATTTCGCAAGATACCTTGTTCTTCACTGTGAAGAAATATCAACTAAAGCCAGAGCAATATCGCTTTTTCTCGTGGCCGAGTGCTTAAGAAACACCATTGGGACTGGCTATAAGGCCACAAAGATGGCAAGTGGGGACTTTCTCCTCGAAATAAAAGACAGAGAACAGTACAACAAACTTTCACACCTCGTAGCATTAGGCAATACCCCTGTATCAGTAACTGCACATCATACTTTGAACACTGTGAAGGGCGTAGTATCTGATCAAGACCGTATGTCACTAAGTGAAGAGGAACTCCTTGACGGATGAAAGGACCAAGGCATAACACATGTGCAGCGCATAAAAATCCAACGCAACAACACTGAAACCGCAACAAAGCACCTAATACTTACTTTCAATTCAAGCATTCCACTCCAGACACTCGAAACCGGCTATGTAAAACTTCGTGTGCGTCCGTACGTGCCTAAACCGAGACGTTGCTTTAAATGCCAGCGATTCGGACACGGATCTCAGACCTGTCGAGGTCAGCTTACTTGTGGTAAATGCGGCATAACTGGTCACGGTACTGATGAGTGCGAATATGATAAGGTTCACTGTGCAAACTGCAAAGGCAGCCATGCCGCATACCCCAGAGCGTGCCAAGCCTGTAAAAGAGAAAAAGAAATTATCATCATAAAAGTTAACGAGAATATAACGTCCCGTGCAGCGCGACAGCGAGTCTCACCTACTTTCGCACTAAGAACTTCCTTCGCTGAGGTGGTGCAACGAGGGGCGGCACCACAATGACCCTTGGCGGCTACCTGGACCATGCCTAGCGTGCCCAGATCAAAGCCACATACCCCTCTGGTGGAAGCAGCCAGTGCTGCCTCGCCCACAGCCAACCAGTCCACACCAGTGGCCTCTACAAGCCCTGGCAGCAGCCAGAGCAATGAGGAGAGCAGGAGGCCTCAACAGCCTCCTGCCCGGTGGGGTCAAAGACTTCGTTGACTGAGGCGAAGTCTAAGCTACTCACAGATCGCTCTTTGGAGCGGGTGCCCAGTGCCTCACAGGAGGCTATGGACACCACTTCTAGCCAAACAGTGCCGGTAGCGCCAAAGGAGTGGCGACCTCTTGTCGACCGCTTCAAAAAAATACAAAACACCAATTACAGGGTCTCACAAAGGCCCTATAAAATGAGCCAATGTCAACCTTGTCTACACACAGCACTTTTTTCAATTCATAATGCATAAAATCATACAGTGGAATGTTAGAGGGCTCCTCAGAAATCCAGGTGATATTGAAGAACTTCTCAATAAGTTCAACCCAAAAGTGCTGTGTGTGCGAGAAACAAACCTAACTCCTAAATACACCAACTTTCTCCGCCAATACATTACTTTCCGGAAGGACCGTGAAGATGCTGCCGTATCATTCGGTGGAGTAGCCATTATAGCTGATAGAAGTGTGGCATGCCAGCAGATTAAGCTCCGGACAGCTCTTGAGGCACTGGCCATTCGAGCTGTACTTTTAACAAACTCATCACATTATGCTCTCTGTATATACGACCTCACCACGTGTTTTTCGCGTCCTTCTTGTCTCTGTGTGGTCGTTTTGTTCTCGCGCTATAACTATAGTCTCACCATCAGCTTGAAAGGCACGACATGGAATCATTAGTAGTTGAACTCCCAGAACTTTTTTTTTATTTTAGGTGAATTTAACGCACACAATGCCCTTTGGGGCGATTCTCGCTGTGACGCTCGATGACGTCTCATTGAACAGTTTCTTTATTCGTCTAAGCTATGTCTCTTAAATGCAGAAGAGCCTTAAATACAGAAGAGCAAACAATTCATAATCTTCGATAGATCTTAGCATTTCATCACCATCACATTTAGCCGAATTTAAATGGATTGTTCTTAAAAACCTTTATAGGAGTGACCACTTCCCGATCATTCTGAGGGTGCCAAGTAAAGGCACTATCTTCGCAGGTTCCGAGGTGGAAGCTTGACTCAGCTGATTAGGAACAGTACCAAACTCTTACCCACAAGACATAAACTGAGTTGTCTGCTCCGACCATAGATGACGCTGTCCCGTATTTCACAGCGTTTATTCTTGATGCCGCATCTAAGTGCATTAATCAAACGAGCGGAATAAGTTCTAAACGGTGAGTTCCTTGGTGGAATGATGCCTGTAGGAAAGCTCGGATGATTCAGAACAAAGCGTAGGCATTGCTCCGTGATTTTCCAACAGTAGAAAGCCTGGAAAATGATAACCAGGTCAAATCACAGGCAAGGAGAACGCGCAGACAAGCCAGACGAGATAGCTGGACAACATTCATTACGAACATAAACTTGTACATAGATGAAAGAAAAGTGTGAAACAAAGCCAACGTTTTTGGTGCACAATTTGAAAATTTATCGAACTCCTCACACTACTCTGACACATTCCAAAAATACAAAGCACAGTTGGAAAAACAAAATCTCGAAAGGAAATCTAAAAAAATCGAGGCTCATAATGAGCCCTTATTTTAGCAGAATCGCAAAGAGCACGGAAGGGTTGCAACGCATCTTGTCCAGGTCATGACACCATAATGTATGAGATGCTGAAGCAACTACCCTCCAAAACACAAAAAACTCTCCTCTCTCTTTACAATCTTATATGGTTTCCTAGTGTGATCCCCTGCTCTTGGAATGAAGCTGTGATGATTCTAATTTTGAAACAAGGTAAAGATCCGTCGTTTGCATCAAACAACAGGTCTATAGCACTAACCAGTTGCATCTGTAAAGTTTTTGAAAAAAAATGATTAATTGCCGCCTACTCCATTTCCTAGAATAAAACAAGCTGCTAGACCCAAACCAATGCGGGTTTAGAGAAGGCCGATCCACCACCGATCATCTTGTATGGATTGAGACAAGCATACGTGAAGCCTTTGTCCATAACCAGTTTTTTCTATCTGTATTCCTCGACATGGAAAAGGCATATAATACAACGTGAAGATTTGGGATATTAAGAGACCTCTCGCATATGGGCGTACGTGGTAATATGTTCAATATCATCGAAAGTTACCTGTCTGATCACATATTCAGAGTTCGAGTGGGCAATGTCTTGTCCTGAACATTTGTACAGTACCACAGGGTGGGGTACTGAGCTGCACGCTCTTTATAATAAAAATGAACTCTCTCCGAATACAACCCCCATGACATATTTTACTCCAAATATGTTGATATTCAGATAGCTTTTCAGTCGTGTTCCCTCGGCATATGTGAGCGACAGGTTCAGCTTGCTATAAAAAAAATGTCCAAATGGGCTGATGAAAATGGGTTCTAAGTCAACCCACAAAAAAGCACATGTGTCCTGTTTACACGGGACAGGGGCTTACACCCTGATCCTCATATTGTCATAAAAGGCGAACCTCTGCGCGTAAGCACAGAACATAACTTATTAGGTATAATTCTCGATGAAAAACTAACATTCGTATCACACATCAAACACCTTAAAAATAAATGCATGACCACAACGAATATCCTGAAGTTATTGTCAACCACATCCTGGGGCAGCGATAGAAAGTGCCTCATGAATCTGTGCAAAAGCCTGGTACGTTCACGTCTTGACTATGGGGAAATAGTATACCATTCAACCTCGCCAAGCACATTGAAAATTCTGGATTCTGTACATCACCTGGGCATCCGCCTCTCTACAGGTGCTTGTCGAACGAGCCCTGTAGAGAGCCTTAACTCTGAGGCGAATGAGTGGTCACTCTCCCTGCAGAGGTCTAGCATGTCGTTTATCTATTATCTGAAAGTGAACGGTGATAAGGAACATACTACGCATTCCATAAATAATGATCTGTCTAGTTGTACACGTTTCGGAAACCGGCCCTCGATGAGGCAGTCCAACTCATTTCGCGTGAAGGGCCTAGCCGGGATGACAGGGGTGCCGCTTTTTTAACAGTGTCTCATGGTTCCTGCTGCACAACTACCACCGTGGCAGTGGCAATTGATAGAATTCGATGTATCCTTCCCCGAAGCGACGAAGCATGCACCTATTGCACATATACACACATACTTCATGGAACTTAAACGCAAATACGCTTGCCCTGAATTGTTTTACAGATGCATCAAGGTCTCTCACTTCTGTATCCTATGCAGCTGTAGGGCCATTTTTTTCAGCTTCTGGTGTTCTGCACCCAAAAACAAGCATTTTTACCGCAGAAGCTCATGCCCTCTGAGTTGCTGCCAACCATAATAAGGAATGAAAACTAGAACACGTGGTTATTTACACGAACTCTCTGAGTGTTGTAACAGCTTTGAAAACAATAAAAAACCTAAAATTCCTGTGCTTGTACCGCTTTACTCGCTTTTATGTACGATCTACGCCCTCAAACATGATGATGTGGTATGATGGATGCCAGGTCACCACGAGATTGCTGGAAAAGTGGCAGCGGGCCAGCTAGCTGTATCCGCGCACGACAACGCTGCCACTGACTCATCTTTGACTGTCCCTGCACTTGACATGAAGCGCTTCTTAAAACAAATCCTCAGAGCATATTGGCAGCGCCTATTGGACAGGCAGACTGAAAATAAGCTACATATTATCAAACCCAAATTTGAAAATTGGCCACCGGTATCTAAATCACGCTACGGACAAGTAACACTTACCAGGCTACAAATAGGACACACACAGCACACATTATTATCTCCTGTCTGTGGGTGAACAACCTAGCTGTGACAAATGTGGTGAACAACTTACAGTTCTCCACATCCTTCTCCAAAGCAGCGACTTGGATGGTATCAGGAAGAAACATTTTCTACCGCCCTATCGACAGCAGCTACCACTGCACCTTTCTATGATTATTGGTAGGGATGCACTGTTTAAACAAAAATTATTGATGGCATTTTTAAAAGAAGTACATGATTTTAACACTATATTTCAAGGTAACCAGCAGGACGGCCTTCGTCCGGAGGTTGCTGTTGCGGTAGCCGCATAGACAGCACCCTGTCTCGGGGCTCTTGTGTTCAGGGGCACTGATGAGGCAAATGTGCTGAATGACATGTCAGTCCCAAAGTTTTTCTTATTATTTTACTATGAGTATTGTCTTTAGTCTATAGCTAATAATTTCACCTCACTCACATTGTTTTGATGTATTATATTTTATTCGCCTTAAGGCGAGCAATTTTAGGCCCTTATACAGCCCTGTAGCATCATATTAGTCATTGTTACATTCCAAATCATTGCCACTCCTCCATCTTTTCCATTGCGCTCTTTGACCAAGACATGACCCTTGCGCCATTAAAACCTACATATCATCATCATCATCGCAAATAATGGAAGATTACGAAGTGCTGTGTGTTCAAGGTGAAAAATTCATCTTTTTTTCAATTCAATTGAGTTCATTCAACATTTGAGAGATGTTTGGTGCATGGACAAAAAGCGTGAGAAGGCTCGACTAGATCCACGCATCAGACTATGGCATACAGTGGTGTGAATTACAAGAATAATAAAGGTAGGACAGAACACATGAAGAGAAAAAAAAAAGCGCGAAGGAAAACGCAAAAAAGAAGTACATGTACACGTACAAGTAGTGTAGGTAATGTGAACCTGAGCGTTTGCTTTTTATAGGTCATGCAGCATTTTGGAACTTGCTATGTCTCAGGATGGCGTGTGTGGTATGTTGGGTTATTTTTTGCAATTTCGCCAACATTTTTTGAAGGAAAATTTTCTTTTTGTTTTGAACTTGTGTTGCTGAAATTAATCTGAAGTTGTGGATCATTGCTGTATGCTACGGCCCTCTTGATAGTATCCGCGCTCATTTTCTTTATCATTTTCTTTGTCATTTGCAAGCTAAACCGTGTTCATTTATTTATTGAAGGAGATTTTAATCTGAATATTGGCTCCGATACAACACAGTGGCCTGATTTTGAAAAAAAGTATTAATCGTGAATGGTTGTACAAACAAAATTCACTCTAGCACTGAAGTAACAGTAAACACGGAAACTATTCTTGTTTTACTTATAACGAACCACTTCTCCACTGTAAATCACAAGTGCTGCTTCAGGTAGTGCTATAAGTGATCATATGCCTGTTTGCGTGTGTGTCAAAACTACAGTAGCTAGAACCTTGCACAGAGGCGCAAAAGAAACTTTCTATAAAGTTACCGAGGATACCCATAGACTTTTTCAAAAAGTAACCAAAGAAACCCGCACAGCTTTTCAAATAGAGTTGAAGCAAATTAGCTGGGATGATGTTTTGCAAGAATAAAACACTGAATCTGCTTAGAATGTATTTCTTAGTAGGCTTGTTGAAGTTTATAAAAACATTTTTTTACAAAACAAATAGAAGAAATCGGTGTCAAAGAAAGTCATGGACAACGAATGCTAGTAAAAAGTCAAGGAGTGTGATGAGTTACATGCTAAAAAATAGATATAGAGAGCCTCTTATTTAGGACTTTTTGTAACACACCAACGAAGGAGTTACAGGAAGCACGAGATCCTTAATTTCTCCAGATGTTTTCCTCTTGCTTGGGGGACTCAAGAAAATTGTGGAGATGACTAATTGTTCTTATAAATAAAAAACAGAGGTGCAACGCAGTTGAAAACAGTTTGTACGGTAGATTGCTGCTGAGAAAGATTTGGCCAATGCTTTCCACAACTTTTTTGCTCACAAAGACGATGCGCCCAATTCTACATTGCCGCAAAACGTGTGCATTACACCAAACAGAAATTCAATATTTTTCTAGCCAGTCATGCCATCTGATATATGTTCTGTTTACTTAAAACTCAAAACATGTCGCAGCTGTGATTCCGAAGGTCTACAGGTTAAACCTGTAGAGTTTGTTATATAAATGACATAGCAATTGCCTGGAGACACATACGTATTCTGTGTACTTGAACAGGTATATTTAACGAGACTATGAAGGTAGCAAAGGTAGCAGTGTTATTTAAAACAGTAGTAAGTTAGATACAAAAAAAAACTATTGCCCCATGTCGATTCTGCTTGCTTTTTCTCAAGCTCTTGAAAAAATACTTCTAACACAGGCTTCTTCCTCTTGTGAAAAACACATGATAATTTTAAATTCCCAATATGAGCTTCGTAATAAGAGATCCACTGAACTAGCTCTTATGAATCAAAATAAAAAAAAATTCGTCAGATCCCACGTAACTGGGAATCGGCGTTATGCGAAGTATGCGGAGGGAAGTGACCGTGTTGCAATTTTCAGGGGCGAAGCTCCCGAAGCCGCGGGTCGTGCGTCCGAGATGTATGTAGTAGTAGTAATAGTAGTAGTAGTACTAGTAGTAATATTAGTAGTGCGTCGTCGTAGTACGTAGCCACCTGTACATCTGGACTAGAGAAGCGGCATGCGCGCACTCATTTTAATTTAGGAAGAAACCCAAGCGCGTTAATCATAAATAAAAAGACAGTTGTTTCTGAATAAATAAACTACAGAGAAAAGTATCGGTGACTTAACCTGCAATAATATTTGCCTTGTATTTGACGCTTACTAAAAAAAACTGGTATCAGAAGGACCCAGTGCGAGCACCATCTGGTTGCCGCGTTGAACTCACTGGGTGTAACCACTTCAGTTTTAGCAAAGTTAGGCAAGTGGTGGGCTGCAGTTCCATGACCTAGAGGAAGCGAAAGGTGGGAATGCGACACGAAGCGCAGGTCCTGAGAAAGTGCGCATGTGCTGCTCCTCTAGTCCAGCTGTGCCCCCTCTCGTTTAGTCCTTGAAATGTCTGCTGGATGGCGGCACTTATTTATGATGATTATAGGATAAAAAGATGTGAGATGGCGGTACTTGGAGGGTTCACTATAGAAGGACGGGCAAAAGGACAGATGCACGGATGGTTGAACGCACGGACGGATGGATAGTCGGACGCATGAATGAATAGATGCACGGATGGACGAATGGATGGATGCATGGACAGGCGAATGCTTCGTCCACTCTCTATCATGCACTCCGTGGATATGCTGTGATCTTTTTTTTTTGAGCGACACGTCATGTATTGACGCTAAATATGTTTAAAAATGTTGCACGCACAGACGTATGTTCAAGAGTCGCAGACATTTATACAACCAGTTGTTTGCACTTGCGCAACGGTGCCAACTGGAACAAGCGTATTATCAACACCAGAAGCAGATAAGAAGCGCTTATGCTCGTGAAGATGCTGGCCCTAGACACTGCTACATGAACTTCAGCACATGGCAACTAACCACAATTGTCATTAAGCCGACGTGATGGGTGTATTAAAGGAGTACATATGTAATGTTAAAATTGGTTAGGCAGTACTGCACTCGCTATTGACGTTTCACGAAGATTATCGTCTATTTGAAAAGTAGTTCCGAAATCTGGCGTAGCTCTCTGGTATAATGCTTCATTGCGACGCAGAATGCTTGGGTTCGTTTCCAGCTGGGACCCTGACATTTATTCTTTGCATTCATCGAACCGCTGCTACCAATGTCGCGTATTTCTTAATGCTCACGCGTTAAAATTGCCCATTTGTTTTCCCATCGTTCTTCGGTAGATACTAAGTGTGATCGACACTTGGTGTCGATCACCTTTGGCACATACCCGCATACCAGCAGTAGATAGATAGATATATAGATAGATAGATATATAGATAGATAGATAGATAGATAGATAGATAGATAGATAGATAGATAAATAAATAGATAGATAGATAGATAGATAGATAGATACGCTGGAAATCGGCGAATTTAAGTAATCTTCGCATTGAAACAAATACGTAGTACAGAAGTTCGAACTTACGCTATTATCACTAAGCGTCTGTATTGATCTTACAATGGCGTTTGGTCACCTTAATCTCACTCTACAAGCTAGACAGATATGGAATTAGAGGGTTCCTGTACGACTACTCAAATGTTATATTAGTGAGACACGCCAATTTGATTTTTAAGCAAGAATGCATCGGTAGTCAAAAAAATTTTGCGGCTTCCCGCAGGGCAGAATTCTGGGCTCGTTGCTCTTCAATTTGAACGCTAATAATATTATTTTCACGTACAAAAACGCAAATTCTTAAATTTATGCAGATGACTCAAGCATTTTCTTTTCATCCAGTTCTCATAATAGTTTATTATTGATGACAAAATTATTTGCTGTGCAGTTTGTCCTATTGATGTGTAGAAAACAGTTTAAAGGCGAATACGACAAAGACAAAAGCTGTAACTTTTTATACCAAAGGGGTAAGCTTTTCTTCAAACCAAACATTAATCTGTAGATCTACAAATATAGAACTTGTACGTTCTGCCATGATAATAAGCAATGCATTGGGACGATAGTGCATGCTCGGTACTTAAACGTTTTTGCCGTATAGCATGTGTTCCAAGTCGTTACCAAAATAGCTTACCCGTTCCTTTAAAATTGTTAATTTATACAGCTTCATTTTTATCTCAAATCCATAATGGGCATCTTGTATGGGGCACCACTACGCAGTTTAAGTAGGATAAACTATTTAGTACGCAGAAAAAAATTACGCGCCGTCGGTACTATATCTTATATGGCTCATACCTAAAACATCTCTAAGAAATAGAACATAACTAAAGTCTATAACATCTACAAATCTATTCACTTGCGTGAATTGTATTTTAGTACTAAATGCAACACTTTCGTATTATACCTTTTTTTCATTTACAGATACTGCAGGCTCTTCGTGGGCCCATGCAGGAGTGAAAACCAAGAAATACATTGACAGAAATTAGACATACAAGCTGACAATACATCAGTGTTGCTTGACGAAATTTTAAAACGTACAGCGCAGATAAGGGGAGGCATAAATAAGCTTACACAGTCGCGTGTAAGCATACGATACGGTACGCACATGGTAAAAGAACACAATGATAATGTGTTCCAATTTTGGAACGACACTTTAACTAAAGCTTATATTACAAATACGCTGAGAAAACACCTCTAATGACAGAAATCTGACCGTCTCTTAAGGCAACATATTCCAATTAAAAAAATCCTCGAGGAAACTTGCAAAATTATTGGGCAATTTATATTGTTATAGCACTCGCACTCGAGAAGTGTTGAAGGTTCCGCACTTTCAAACGTATTATGATTACGAAATGCTATTTTTCAATCTGTATAGACTTTTTAACTCAGACAACAGAGCAGGTTTTCATTTATAGCATTTATCGTTTTCACATTTTATATTGATATTGCGTTGCCCTCTATAGAGTGGTTTCAGGATGTTAATAATTGATTCATATGTGGGGTTTAACGTCCTAAAACCATCATATGATTATGAGAGACGCCGTAGTGGAGGACTCTGGAAATTTCTACCACCTGGGGTTCTTTAACGTGCACCAAAATCTGAGTACACGGGCCTACAACATTTCCGCCTCCATCGGAAATGCAGCAGCTCCAGCCGGAATTTGAACCCGCGACCTGTGGGTTAACAGCCGAGTACCTCAGCCACTAGACCACTGCGACAGGGCCTTAGGATGTTAATAATGAGTTAAGTTTTTCTTATTTTTTCTTGCTAATGACGTAAATATATATTTTCTTCCCGCTTTTGTTTGAATAAAGTAAGCGACTTTGGTATCGTTTAACATTGTTTTTGTAACTGCTATATTTTATAGTCAATGTATAAGTGTATTATACAAGTGTATTATCTGCCGTACCATATGTAGCCGTACCACACTAAGGGGGTGAGTTCTTCCTCGAGCCGCGTTTGCGCGGCTTTTTTTTTCTTTACACCTCCATTTACTACTACGTTGCACAAGTGTATAAACGAAAAACAATAAAGCAAATCAATTATACTTTCCATAAGTTTTTGTTGTGTAAACGAAGGTGCATAGTTCCGTAGTTATGACCTTGTTGTCGGATCATCATAACTCTTATAGGAACTGTGACTCACCACTAAATTATTATTGTTGGTTTAGGCTTATTTCTTGTTGTGTCCCCCTTCAGTTAGATTTCTTTTCCATGGTCGATCACGTAAGCTCACTTTCTTTCCTCCTAATATAAGGCTTCTCCTTTCTCCCTGAACATGTTCTCTACTTTAGTTCTGAGAACCGGCACGAGGTTCTTAAAGGAAATTTCACTGCAACATTTAACACAACTACATCTCAGTTTAATTGCTTTTCCGGTCACCCTGCTTCCATTGTTCATCAACATTACAGCGATGTTCCCAATTTTAGGTGTGGTAACCCTGCTCTGAGTGTAGCGTTCCACATAGGTTGAATGAGAAGTATGCTTGCTGAAAAATAATTGTGTCAAAAAAAAGAGTTGAGGCGTGCCCCCTCTCCACGTGTAAGATCCCGTTATCAACTGTGTCCTAGCTGAGCACTTCAGGATTCATCTCGTTATTTTTGCCAGGAGTGTGAGTCCATGCACGCAGCTCAAGCAGCCAAGCGCGACTCATCTTCTAGACGTCGTGATGTGAGTGATGTTTCGCCTTATTTAAACAATAAACAATACATGGCGCTCGTCCCTGCAACGCTCTCGCTCGCATTGTATTACCATGCAGTGAGTCGGTGATGAGAGGCCGACAAGTGCGAAGAAAACTGAAACTCAAAGCTGTTGCACACCAAAAAATGAAGCATGACAATGCTGCGTGTTTCGCAGGCAAGGTGAGGAACTACCACAACATTGTGCCGCAGCTCACTTCGAGCTAACACTAGTGATGAAAGTCGCAGAATCTCTCACTGAAAATTGGTGAATGTTTGTTGTGACCACTGCAATTCTTTGGCGGGCCGCACACAACTCTCACACAACGGCACATTGCAGACTACCGATCGCGGGGCCGGAAGTGGCTTGACCCTTTATAGGGTTCGTCTTTTGATGCTTGTTCAGAACACTCTCTCCTTTTCCAGCACGCTCCAGCCCGGCTAGGCGCACCGCAGTGGCAACGCTTTTTTTCTACGTTTAACCAACAAAATGGTCTTATGCTTACGGCGGTCGCGTAATCAAAGCACGAATTTTGAAGTCATCTTGCACCTGACGTTCTTTTTCCCGATTGAGCTTTGGTAATGTCCAAGAATTCTGGCTTTGTCTCTAAACGACAAGCAGTTATGTTGCCTTTGCATACGCGTATACGTCCTACCCATGGCCAGTTTTTTTTATATACGTCTGATATATTCCGCTCCGTGCTCACTTTTGAAGATTTCCCATGTCGTATTCCTGTTCACGGCTTCTGTTTTATACGACTCAATGCTTCTGTTCCGCAGACAACAATAAGTAAAATGCTGCTTTTATTCACCTGCATCTTAAGGAATAGTGGTAAAGTATACCAGTACACACACTCTGTGTGGTGCACAATATGCATCTTTCACTACCTTTGTCTTTCTCTCTTTTATTCTCTTATTGCCCTCTCCACTCGTGTAGAGTCGCAAACTGGACGTAGTCTACACTCTAAGGCAAAAGGGTGTTAAAAAGGTGTGTGGTTCGTCCTTTTGGGGACTAATGGGGCTGCCACAACTAATAATTCCTTCTAGGACTAACGGCACCGGGTCTAACAGTCAATCCCCACAGACGAGCTAAAGGGACTAACACTTAGTGCTCACATTTACACCTTATTCAGCAACCGTTTGTTCCACAATTACCCTCAAAGGACTATCATTTAGTCCTCACATTTGCACTTGATAGGGCAACTGTTAATCCCCTCATTTACACTTTACCGGGCAACCGTTAGTCCTCACAGTTGCACCTTGCCGGACAAACGGTTGATTCACTCTAATACTACAATCGGATGCACTTTTTGTGCCCAGTTCAAACATTGTTTTTGTTTATTTTCCACTAGGCCTATTACTTTTTCGCCTGTTTTTCTGCGCATTGAGCAACAAATCGCGCAGAAAAGAACATGCGAAAAAGTAGTTAGCCACCTATGTGTAACTGTTTTCACAGTCACGGCAACAACGAAAGACAAAAGTGAGACATCGAAATCTTTTATTGTTGTACATACACATGAATTTTCCTCATTCTTTTAGGTGAATTCATGGTCAAGTGTACGAATCCAGTCTCGTTGTCAAATCTTGATCCCTCCTTGGGGAGCTCTTCTGACGGAAGCGATAGATGACAGGCATTGCAGACGCCAGCGCACGCAGCCTTTTGCCTCTTGTGTTCCGATGGCTGCACGTACAATAATATAGCAAAAATAGTTAGGCACACGTCGAGGAAGATGAAGATGCACGCATATGACAAGTACGTGCACGTTAATATAAAAACAAGCGTTAAAACATGACACACAAATAACTTCACCTTCACATCTCGCACAGTCCTTCTGAAGCTGCTCTGAGGAAAGAGATGGATGACGGGCATCGCCGACGCCATTGCACAGTCTTCAGCATGGTGTGTGCCCACGGCTGCACAATAAGTATGTAAAATAGGGAGTCACACGTGACAGAGGATGAATAGAAGGGAATATGAGAAATACGTGCAAAGTGAAATGAAAACGTACGGTAGATATGGCATGCTAATAGTTTCACCGCGATGTCACACATCGTCAAAAACTCATTTCGATTCCCGTAGCGCAACATCTTAGGAGCGGCGGCCGAAGCCACAACTCCGTGAACCACCATGCCGCTAACAAGTTGGCGAGTCCTAAGCGAGTGACGTCGTTCAGCTCGAGCAAGCGAACGCGAGACCAAACATGGCACTGAACGCGTAGTGTCTGCCGCCAGCGAACTTTGAACAGGATAGCGAGCGTACGCTTATCTGCCGCCATGAACAGCGCCGAGCTGGTTTGGAGCTAGCGCCGAAGAATTCGACGGCAGCGCGGTCCTTTTACGCAAACTCGAGCGGGTGCCGCGCGCAAACGCGAGTCCGCCACTGCGGCCAGCGGAAGGCTTCGAGCTGCTTGCAACCGACCGACGGGAAAGCCAACTGTAATGGCGACCAATTTTCAGTGAGTTCTGACGCTAGATAAAGCCCCGCCAGCCCGTGCTGGTGCACTTACAGCGCGCGACCCACTCCGACCAAGCTCTTTACGAGAACTTGTAACGTGTTTTCGATGACTCGCAACACAGCGACGAGGTCTCAGCCCAATATCGTCATCACGGAGCTCATCGTGGCGGCGAAGACAGGCGAGCACCCGATGAGCGAGCATACGGGAGGCCGACGGCAATGGCGGACTGAAGCACAGGCGAACTGAAGACGCCGAAGCTGACTTTTGCGATGCATTTCGAGCGTGCGATATACAACACGACCAAGCCCGTTACCGGCAAGAGCGATCCTTATCGTACAAGTGACAAGTAGAGTAGAATAAAGAATGATAACCTAGTTGCCTTATAAGCCAGCGCTGTTTTCTGCCCTGAGTCGGACTGTCCGATAGGCTTCTTGTTATTTAGGCCGTCATAATGGCCTTCTCAACTATTGCTGTCGTGTGTTGGTCGTGACTATCTTGAAGCCAGAGATATACAGCGCGGCGTGGTGACCTGTCGAGGCTTGCTCCAAACTTCATGGGTGCAGCGAAAAGCTAAAGCAGCAGCCCACGCTCACCCAGGCGTACACACAAGCACCACGTCGTAATTCTTAAATCGTCGAATCCAGGCGGCCGTGCTCGAGCACTTCGAGCGCGACGCTACGCGACCACCACCGGCAAAATGCGGGGAAACACTGAGGCAGCAGAGGAGGAGAAGGACATGTGTTCTGTGGAGAAGGATGGCGGCCACATTGGCAACGCTTTTCGCTCTGCCTCCAATGCCCGGGTGGTGCATCCGAGTGGAGACTAAGTGGTTTCGCGCCACACGCTTCCCTCTGTGGTTGCTCCTCAACGGTCTATTCGTTCATCGCGCACGGTAATTTGGCTCCATTACTACTTTTTTAGGTAGCTTCTAGCATTTCTCAGATTCCTTCTCTCTCTACACTTCTTCAATTCAACTAAGATGTCTGAACAGCCACCCGCTCTCTGATGTATTCCGCTTTGCACTTGTTCTTAAGCTTTAACATGCCATATTTCTGTTCACAGCTTGTTGCGTCATCTTCAGTTTACTTCGAAACCCTCTTCTTAAAACTCCGAGCTCCTGTTTTGTACGCCACAAGCAGAAAATGCAGTTGTTATTCGCCTTCTTCTGGAGGAATTGTGTCGAACTACCATATATGATTTAATATTACCGACCAAAAGGACTTTATTTCAACTTCTTCATGTGGGCACGCGTTGAAGAACGTTTAGGGGGCAGCGCAAACAGGTGCCCATGTATGTAATTTGCATACAAATGTTTTATGGTTGATGCCACTTAGGCATGGCAGCAGCTATACAATGAAAAAGAAACATATTTTTGAACACAGTTTCACTTGGCTCTTACTCCAGAAATACTGCAGCGTTAAATTTTTCTAAAACAACTCTCATAGGAACAGTGAACTAAACCTCTATATGATTGACATATAATCAGTGACTAAATTGGCGTTTAATGAATCGTGAACTCTAAGTGTAAGTTTGGTTAATAATTAACTTTTGATCGTACAGATGAGATTGAGCTTTTTATTGACTTGTATATTTTTGGCACCATTCTTTTTGGATCCTGCCCATTCATACATTGATACCAATGTTGCACCATCAGGTACAGTGCAATCATCCCAATACATTCATTTCCTTTATTTTGTTTCTAATTGTGATATTTCGACATTATAATCAACAATTCACTAGGCTTGGTGCAAAAGTGTCGACAAACTTGTGTGCTAAGAAAGTACGTGATTGTTTAAATGTTGTAGAGAATGTTATCATTCAGACCAGTAAATGACAAGTAGTTAGCCTCTTAGCGCTGAACGAGAACACTTGTGGTCTATTCTTTTCTAACAGCTTTATTTACCTCTTCATTATAAACAAATAGAAAAATATTATTTCAGATGACCAAGAAAAAAACAACTTCTTAACTTTGACTGTCCCCACACAGAGCCCTTGAATATTACCAGGTGTGAATATACAGAAATCTCTTTTTTTCAGAAGAAAAAAATAAAACACTTTTTTTCAGTAAGTCACTCCAGATTTATCTACACATTGTCTCCCTTCATTTCGTATTCCATTTAAGGTTTTGGTGCTCCGAAAAGTGTCATTGGATGTCATGACGTAATGAAGTCATAACTCGCGCTTTCAAGGGGTGAACAAGCCATCTGACATCTTTTTCAACCAGTCGACGTTTCTTCTCGTGAGTTTTCATCTTCACTTTCTCCCCCTCTATATTGCATATTGAACGCAGTGAATAACGTTAAAATCCAGGGTGTTGCAGCGTTCGTTTTGAAATTTACGTTGGGGGCAAGTCAAGCGTTTCAAGGCAATTCCTTACTTTTGTATTTTACCCATCCTATAAAATATGCAATATCACATAACTATGCCAACATGCGCAAAGCCCATTTTTCGCGTAGTAAAATTCTGTATAGTAGGACACGAAACAGTTGTATAAGGCGACTCTACCCATACACTTATAACTTGTTGCACTTAGCTACCGGGCTCACCAGATTCACAGTCACCTTCTTTTTTTTGTACACCTGTAGCGCACCTCAAGTGAGGCCGCACGGATATAAGAGTAGCAAGCGGCAGGCTCACAGGCTTCCACGTTTTGCTTCCACCTTCGACGACTGAAAAGCCTCGAAGCGGTACATATAAAATTTGTAAAGGCCGGCCGACTGGTGCGGTGCTGCTCTTGGAGCAGACACGGACATTCCGTTAAAAAGTGACCAGCACCTAATTAGAACAATGGCAATGGCAAGAGCTCAGAAAAATTACCTAAAAGAAGACACAAAAACGCACGCTAAAAAGAACAGCTACAAAACAAACTATACTCTAAAAGTACACCACAACAGGTAGAAGTAGACAACGTGGAAAGTTAAGAACATAATGGGCATGGTGGAACCTAAAAGACATACACAGAAGTACAGTAAAAGATTGTGTTCGCACTGTTGAGCTTCTCGTGCAAGCCAGCGCCCACTGAAACAATATTTAAAAGTTGCTTACAAAAATAAAATGAAAGTTGGAAAAAGTTCACAATGAAACAAACATTCAATACGGACCAGGACCAGCTCGCGGTGCGCGAAGGGCCTTGACGGGTGCCGCTGAACGTCTTGCCAACTTAGGCGAACGACGAGAGCACCCGGAGTTGCAGCCGACTCAATTCTTTGCCCGGGACACTTCGTACGCGCCGCCTACACGAGACTCGTGGCACTGATGACAGCCTTCTTCGTTTGTTCAGCATCAACTGCCGAAGATGTCAAACTTTTTCGGTGTGTACGCATCCCCCCTAAGATCAGTTTCTCCGAACACATACATGCCCCCTGTGCTTTAGGTGTAGCGAAGACGTGACGGCGCTGTTGCCAAGTGGTTATTGGCCGAAAGCTTTCTCCCAATACTATTGTGAACGGGCGCTCGGGCGGGAATGTCAGACGTTTGTGACAACGCCCAACTGTCAGTAGCACATAGTGGCCCAATGCAGTCGATGGTACCAAGTCTTCTCCTTGACGACACATATTTTATTCACAATAATTACTATAAACTGCCCTACATCTCCTCCTTGTTCAGTGGAGTCCTTTGAGCGAGACGTTGTAAAATTTGAGGCATTTTCATCCCTTCTGACACACTCACTCAGACCCGGTGTAGCTGCCGTTGTAAGCATCCTTGCCGATAAACTCGGAATCATCAGTGTGTGAAGGTTCAGCATCACTCATTTGCACTATTTGTTCCATTTCTTTTTTAGTGTGTTACATACGTGTCACTGGTAGTGTGGTACTATAATCCGCGACTCGCGATCAATTACATCTATTTTGAACAAAGTTAGGTGCAGTTTAGAATCCAAATCGTGCACCAAAGTATATTACAATTGCATTCTACATCTTTCAATATAGTTTTTTCACTCATAACGGGCAAACACTAACTTCCAAAACGTGTAGAAAAACTTACATTTTCATCGCGAGGACGATGATGTGGATGTTCGGTCGAAAATGCGCCTTTAAAACTCACCCTGCGTGATAGATGAACGATATAGAGTACCACGTTCATAAGCTTAAGTGAAGTAGTGATCTCCACGCGAGAACTTCATCTAAAGGTGAAAAATATATGATTCACAATTAGCTCTGGCTGCTATATTACGTGGCCCAAAACATTGCCACCAGGCTACTAGAGGATAATAAGTAATTTCAGTAAATATAGCAATGATCAACTAGAGCCCATATGTATTCCTAGAAAACATAGAAGGCGGCGCAGCCGGAACGAAATCGAGAGTTGTGTGATACACGTTTGTCTCTGTATTAGTTGCTGGCGAAGATTATGTACAAGAAATTGTGAACATTTTACAGCCAAGACAAGATAAGAGCTTATGAAGAGTGAAGTAGTCAACGCAGAATGGGATCAGATGTTATCTGTTTACTCCCTGCAGAGCTAAAAATCTGCATAATTTGCGTAGTGCTGTAAAGATAGCTGATCTAATGGGCACCCACCCAAACAGTTATAGCTGTTCATGAAGTATTAGGTTTTGCAAGTCTTTTTATGCCTTTCGTTCTTTCCCATCTTCTCTCTTTTTTGTCTGTTTTTTTTCGTTTGTCTTTTTTAACCTTCTATTATTTGTCTATCTCAGTCTTTCTTTCTTTTTATTGCCCCGTGTTACTCTGTCCTCTATCTGTTTCTTTTAATCTTTATTCACTTTCTCTGAATCTCTCTGTTTCTGTCCTTCAGTTTCCTGCCATTTCCGCCATCTGTTTTTTTTTCTACACTATGTCTTGTAAGCGTAAAGCGGAAGCAAGGAAGCGTCTAACCTCCCGAAGTTCACTTCCTTTAACAGCCACCTTGATATTTTATACCATACAGGGCTATTTTGGTGCTACTTTTTAAAGCCACACATTTAAATTACCCCTGCCTGTCGTTACTATCTTGAAAAGACGTTGAGTCAATCACCTGTTGTGCATTTCCGCTTACCGCGGTGCGTGGTAAAATGGCATGTTCCATACGTGTCTGGAGGAAAGGGTTTGACAACTTATCCAACGGTATTTTCAGGTTGTTTATGTCACGAGCAGCCATACGTGCTTGTCAGACCTTCTTGCACTCGCATACTAACTTTGGTAGTCTATCCTTAGTTAAGGAAGTTGGCACGAGAGCATCAAGGCGTGGGTGGGCAGATTGAATAGATAGATATATAGATAGATAGATAGATAGATAGATAGAATTAAAAAAACCTTCAGTTTTTGAAGAAATGGTTCACATTTGAAAGACGACCACAATAAAAAAGATTATATACAGCGTACGTAAGTTGATGACAATAATTGTTTCACTATAAGGTGGACTGATTACATCGAGGCACAGCAGCTGGGTGTTAAAAAGAAGAAAAAAGTCAAGTTAATGCACGCTTATGAGTTTTCTGCTTCCCTTTCAAGTGTTCTGCTGTCAGTTGATGAAAGCTACTGTATGAGTACAGCTGAAACAGGAAAACTCGGTGCAAGCTGTGTACTGAAGCCACTCAATGTGTCTGTGTGAACACTTGAATACACTAATCTGCGACAAGATTCCTCTTTTTTCTTGGAGTTCTGAGATAGCGAGATGGGCTAAAGAATCAGGAGTAATTATTCGCCCAGCAGCCAACGACAGCATGCGTTTAGACTGCAGTCGTCATTTTGCTACTTGCAAGACAGCGCCAGTGCTTCTTGCAGATTGCTTGCACGACGGCCCAGAAATTGTGAAATTAATAAAAAACCCAGATTTTCATGCAACCAGTTAATAAACACTGGATAATATAGATGTTATTTAAAAGTTCTACAGCAAAATACCACATACAAATCCTGAAGAATGCAGCCTTGTCAGAAACGTGATAACTTCTCATGACGAATAACACCGACCAGTAGGAGCTAGGGCAAAATATATACACGGAACATTCAAAAGCTAGTGGCATGCTGGAGCATCTAGTAAAATATTGTGCCATCATTGCGATCGAGTAAGCGTTCTGGCCCAGGAGGTGTAGTCAGCATGAATGCAGAAGAGTGAAGTGGTCTGCCCAGAGCACGTGAGGTGGAGAATCTGAATTGATTGATATGTGGGGTTTACCGTCCCAAAACAACCATATGATTATGAGAGACGCCCTTGTGGCGGGCTTTGGAAATTCCGACCACCTGGGGTTCTTTAACGTGCATCTAAATTTGAGCACACGGGCTTACAATATTTCCGCCTTCATCGGAAATGCAGCCGCTGCAGCCGGGACTCGATCCCGCGCCCTGCAGGGAAGCAGCCGAGTACTTCAGCCCCTAGAATACCAGGCGGGACTGTAGAATCAGGAGTAGTGAAGGAGGAGACAGAAATGACCGATGACACCCGATCAACAGAGATCGTGGTTTTGCTTCACAACGTCACGTTACGAAAGTTCAATGCAGAAAGTCATTTGTATACGTTATATTCAAGACCTTCACTTCTTTATGATGCAGAATCTTTCTTCGTGAAAAATCCGGAAAACTATGTCACTCATTAATCTTCCGGCTCTTATTTCTTCGCTGGATGACACTGGTCCTTCGAGTGCTCAAGTAGAATATAGCCTTATTGTCCATGACCCTTTTTCTGCAGCGTTTAGTCAGAAATGCCAGAACATCATTGAATCCATAGGCCTACCTGCTATTTTCGCCCCAATTTCTTCCTTAACAATATTTCAGTCCTCTACTGCCTCATGTAACAAAATTCTTACGGTATCAAATTGCGGCACCATGTAATACATTGCGCAAAATATAAATAGCACTGCCAGTCAATCAATCAACAATCTCATTTCTTTCGTCAGCCGGTAAGGACGGTAGTTAATCGAACGAGCTGTATATATGAGAAATATCTTCTCATCGTTAAATCACGTGCTAATAAACGTGCCAAAATTACTGGCCCATATCACTGATATTATTATCACGCCAGATCACAGGGCAAGTAATAGTCATGGTTGTGCAGCATCCTAGTACTAAAATTTTGTCGCTAACCAGCACAAATTGAGGAAAAGCTTCTTATTCGAAACTGAGGAACCCTACGATAGAGCATTGAGAGGTGTTCCGAGTGTATTCTTTTGACCTTCCGGCCCTAAACAGCTAAATTCATGACTGCCACTGATAGGATCACTGGCTAGAGTCGCAAAACACTAGGTAGGGCTGCCGCGTGAGTTCATTTCTCTTGTTTACTAAATGTTTTTTACTACCACCACACAAAACAAATTAAGAAACGAGTACAACCAAATCTGCATGAAATTTTAGAAACATATTGTTAGGGAAGAGAAGAGACGCCGTATCAACGACGCTGTAGATAAGATGTATTTCGAACCAGTGGTATCGGCATGACCGCTTGACCAGCGACCAAGCGGAGACCCACCTTCGTACTCTTCATCGGGCTCACAAGTGCGTCACCGCCTAAAATGTCAATATTCATGCACGTAGCAATGTACTTTTGATTCTTTAAAAATTTGGCAACGTTACTTATTAGCCTGTAATAACAAAAGATAGAAGGAGCTGGTGTGAAACTTCGAGGACTCATGAAAGGGCGTAGCTGAGAGCTTTGACGTCCCAGTTTCTCTCCTCCTCAGAATCCCTTGTCTTCCCCCCCTCGCTACATTAGACTATGCAGGACTGTAGAATACGCTAGAAGTGGGTCTAGAGAGCCGGCTAAATATGACGTTCACTTTCAGATAATGGGTACGCTGCTTGGAATGCCCGATAATCATTTGTTCCCTTCCTTGTACTTTCTATCACTTCATTTATATCTGTATTTTTCAATCTCTCCGTGCTGGTTTTATCACCCCTCTGAGTCATTGCATAACTTGTCAGACAACTGGACGCACGTCATGTGGAAAAAAAGCAGCAGATAAGTAACGTGACGTAGGCAGTAAACAACGCACGCTGGTTCGCAATGCAGACTTTATGTTCCAACAGTTAGCAAACATCTTCCACTAGCTCTAGAACATACTTGGACAACTTAACATTGCATAGTATGTTTACAAAAGTACACTTATGACGAGATGGCACGTTTTGTGTAATTTAAAGGCTTCAGTGTCACTTTCGAATGCTTCCAGTGAGGGTCGAGAAAGTGGTCCTAAGATTTGAACAGCTGAAGACAACTACATCATTCGTTTTGCCCGAAATTGCTAAGTAAAAAGAGAGCTTGAGAATGCGAAAATGCAGAAATATCAACTTCCTTTATTTACTCCTTGAAGGTGGTTACCTATGTTCAAGCGCCATTAAACTTTTCATTAATCAGCTGCTACGTTTCTAACAGGCATTCTTCTTGATTTATGGGTGCTATGCTACCATCATGGTCTTTCTTCTAAACTTCTGGCGTGGTACCAAGGTGCATGTCCTTAGTATTTTCTATTATAGCACTAAAATAAACTCTCTCGCAAGTGTCTAAGGGGGCAATGCACGGCACTCATCCAGCATAGGAATATTGGGCAGTACACAAATTTTTCTAGTCTTTGTTCATGCGGCTTCCTTTGAGATCGAGTGACCTAGAGCCACTTTGTCACGAGACAACAATCATTAAATTATCAGTGGTTGTGCCTAACCTCTCTGACATTTTTAGGCTCACCAATTAAAATAGGGTGGCAAAGTTCCAAATGACCCGTCGTTCTATTCGGAACAAAACCAAACAGAACAGTAAACAAAGCCGCAAGTGTGCTTGAAGGCCGCAAGCATGAAGATCAGGCAAATTCGTGTACTACCCATCACTCACACAGTGGCTGAACGATCACAGCGCCATAGCACCTTTAATTAATTTTAAGGAACTCTATGCATGTCCTCTCACTGATACCACTTCACCGATGAACTGCATCGTGGAATGGTTCACGCAGTCACCACACTTATATCATCGTGGACGCTACACTTGAATAATTTTTACCTGATGCACCTAGCCTACGTGACCTTTCGAGCAACCGTGTAATATCCGTGTATTTATTCTACAAGAAAAATGAAACACAAGACATTCTTTAAAAAACGAAGATCGTGGCAAGTGGACTTAGAATGCGTTTATTTTTAGCCTTTTCGGAACAAAGTTACTTTTCGCTACACAGGTTTAATATAAAGGACTTCATTGCAAAAAATGACATCCTGGCATTTAGCGGAAAGCTACCCACTGCAAAGGGCCCCGAAGCCAAACGACTCCTAACAACTTTTTGATGGCACTGGACGCTGGGCTAGACACTGCTGCAATAGGCTAACGAGGTCATTCCTCATGAAATGAAGTAAAATATAAGGCTCACCAAAACGGTATTCGGGAAAACTGACATTATGGGTTCTACGTGCATGTCTTCTTCACTGAGCTGAGAGGATCGAAACTTGCTGCCTAAATGCACGCCAGTAATCGGTTCAGGTGCCTTGCTTGAGCTGGTTGAATATTAGTATTGATATTAGTGTTGTTTTGATCAATCGTGTTCAATTTACCGTGTTTAAGCTAGCATGGTAATATAATTGTTTTGATTAACCATGTTTAATCACAGGGAACCGCCACGTTTCTACAAACTAGTTCTTATTTGAATTTCGCTTTCATACACTGTCTATTCCGAAGTGACTTCATCTCGCAGTGCCCTCGCTGCGGGGAAATTCGCTATTTAGAATAGATGCTTTGGCGGTGCCTCTTGTTACGTTGGGATAAGGACTTCACGCAGCAGAACTGGAATTCGGCCCGCGAGAATTCGGAATATCAACATCAACTTTGAACTATCCAGAGAGCCTGCGATGCAGGGTTTAGATTAGGCCTAATTGTTCCCACGTGTAACTGGTCGACGGGGTTGCCTTCAAGGGTTGCGCTTCTGCGGATATTTAAACAAAGTTCTTCTTGCCATACCGTACTATGCTTAAATGTGCCTGGATAGTGAAAGGTCACAGATGTATTTGATAGTTAATCCCGTCTTTATTGAAACAAACGGCTATGGAGAGTTTTCTGTGCTCATACCACAAAGTGAGTGAACCTAACAAAAAAAGATGACACGCATAAAAACAGTAACCTCATAATTTACCCTTTTTGAGCCTGAAATGCTCACTTCCCCAATTGCGATTCGTACTCTTTCAGCCTGAAAAAAATTGTCTTTGACCAGCCATCATGGTCGCACCAGTATTTATTGTAAAAGTCGTGGGCCCGGAAACGTTTACGACCTTTACACGATGCACTTTGCGCTAAAAGCAACAACGTCTGAAGAGGCTCATTAAATTTCTTGTGTTTACGTTTAAAATCCTTACCGAGGATTCATACGTAGCCCACGTAGTCAGGACGTGGCTTTACGGAATCACCATATCAAGCGTGCCGTGCTTGTCTCCTTTCACAATCAGTTAGCGTCACAAGTCACTAAAAGAACAGCGGCCATGCACGTTGGCGATAAAAGCGCGCTGCTCACACTAAAAAAAGTAACAGCTGTGGCAGTTAGGTCACGCTAGTCTTGGGTATGCTTGTGTATTTTTTGTGCCTCTCTTCTTGCATTTCAACAGCACTATTTAAGTGCCGAGGTGCGACATTTATTAGTTTGTAATTGTACTGTGTATGATTGTGTGTTTGTTTTGTGCCTCTCTTCTTGCGCTCGAGATGCGCTTTTGAAGTGTCGATTTGCGACACTTGTTAGTTCGTGCTTTTTCTCTGTATGCTTGTGCGGTTTTTTGTTGTTGTTGTTGTGCGGCCTTCCTGCTTGAGGAGCACGCTATGCAAGTTGTGGGCTGCTTAGCGTTCTTCACGTGACAGTACAACTTGTTGCTATAACATTCATTCATTCGCACATGTGCCGAGAACAGTGCAGAATGAACACTCAACCACGTCCATGAAGACGCATTTCCCTTTCGTGTTATACTGATTCCTATAACAAAAGGATGAATTATTGTTAGCTACAGTAGGCGTTCGCGTACTACAACCACTTCTTGATATGTTTTATCATTCATTATATATTGAAGCATGGCGTGTTCTCTCCGTCATGAGTATCACACGTACATAACTGTCTTGACAAGCATACTGACCTCTGTCATTTTTTGTGACAGCAGAAGTGCCAATGGTTTGCAGAAAATTAAAATAACCCGTCTGATGTGCGCAAGAATTCTGGGTCTTTGCATGTCACAATAACGTGTCACGTACCACTACTCCCCAGCAATGAATTAACGAAAAGGAATCTTTTGGAAATGAAGAATCAAAGAAAAATGAAGAAGGGATTAATACACTTGAACAGATGTTGCCAGCAACCGTGAGTTACCTTGTCTCATGCATCGGCACACGACAACTCGCACTTTGCAGCAGAACCACGGTAAGAAGTGGTTGCGTGGAAGCTTTGGTTTACTTTTTATTTACTTTGTGCGGTAACTTGAGGGAGGTATACCAGCCATTGTGCTGAATTTGCTCCGGCATGCAGCATTGCTTTGAAGGCCTACAGTCGTAGTGTACTAGCGGGTACCTTCGACCATACGTACTGTGGTGCTGGCATGACACTCCGCCAGGTGCTACGGCGCCTAAGACTACCGAGCACTTCTAGTTTCTGTAAATTTCTGTAAACCCAGGACAAAGGAACCAGCCACCAAGTGGGCGACAAATGGGTAGGAATAGAAACGTCGTTTGGATGATCCCCTTATTGCTTCGCGGCACCCTCCGCCTGCGCATGAATGGGCCTCTTCCGAGACCCAGTAAGGCAGTAAGACTCCTCACATCGGTTCGGCTTACGGACCCACCCTGTGTTGTTCGCACCCCTAACACTCGCCGCTGAGTCATAGCGGAGTGCTTTGCATGTGACACCGCGGAACTGCCGGTGGCCTTTCGTCAATGTTCAGCTTGCTGCTGGTAGCTCTCAGAAGTGGGCGTGCTCGAGACACGCGAAAGCGTTTTCTACATAGCGGTAAACGAACGCCTGGTCAGCCCCGATGAAAACTGGCGCACTGGCATGCCTTCGGCTATTGCCGCGCTAATCATTTCAAACGAGCTCGTAAGTGGAAGTGTGGCAGCTTGGGCTAGTTGGTATGGCATGACGATAGTTATAGCTTGAGAACAAAACGACGACACAGGGTCAAGAAGGACACGAAAGACACTCGTGTCTTTCGAAAGGCGCTCGTGTCTTTCGTGTCCTTCTTGTCTCTGTGTCGTCATTTTCTTCTCGCATTATAACTATCGTAAGTGGAGCCACGTGCGCAGAGTGAGCGGTTCCACCTACGGCGCACATGGTACCGGTGGATTACTGTCCCGTCGGCAAAACGTTTTTGTGCTACCAGAGATGCTTTTCTTATGGCCGACAATCTCAGCACGCTTTTTTCAAGTTTAGATAGTAGTGTGCCCGCTTAGCTTGCCCTTGCCTCTATGAATTTTGTCTAGTTTTGCTTTATTTGCATTTTGTTCTAGTGTTATTTGTGATGAGGGCCATGAGTTCTCACACATGCACGAACATAGAATCCCTGGGGTAGGTTCTTAATTTGAGAATTGCACCATCCCATCACAAGAAAACAGGTGAGGGTTCACCGGCAGTCGCGTAGTATTGGAGCATTGATTGACTGAGAAGCGGCCCTGGTGTTACGTCAAGTGTTCTAAACCATGCTTTAAGTATTAGGCAGCATAAGCTCTGCCGAATCCCGCAAGGCGCTTCATAAACTGTTCATTTCCTAAACGTTTTCTTTTTTGAACTTGTATGTCTATATTATGAATGATATTCTACAGTTAGTAAAGAGAAGTTTTTTTCTCAACTCTACTGCAATTTCTTCAGCGTTCATTTCCCCTTAAAGTGACAAACGAGACAATCGCTGCTGTTTGCATGTTGGCTGCACGTTACTTTCTTCCATTTTGCTATACCACCTCGGGTGGTGCGTTTTAGGCACTGAGTAGGGAGAGTTGGTTTCACCGCTCCAAAAGACCCTAAATTTTAGTGGCGCAGTCGACAGGACTGGCTAGCTGTGAACGGAGTTGGAAGTAGAAGTTGGGTGAGGTATCACTGCGAACGAAGAAGGTACTGATGGAGCAGCCATTACGAGTCGGCACCGTACCAACAGATACAGTAGCAAGTATCTGTGGCAGCTGGACGCTGCAGAGAAGCTTGTTTTCTAGAAAACAACGGGGAGCAACTGGTTCAATGTAGCCATCAATGAGTCACCGCCAGTGACTCACGACCCCACCCCCCATCGAACATGGTCGAATCGTGGTCATCGGAGACGAGAGTTGGCAGCAAAAGAGAGTGAATTGCTTCGGCGTCATTTTTATATTTCTGTATTCGTGTTGGAGCCGAAAGAAATGTGCCTCGTTAAGGCAGGATTTAACCACTATGGCATTTTCCGCATTTAACAGGCAGGGTTAATGACGCACAGTTAATGCATGATTGTCTCACATAGATGAAGGAGCTTAATATCAAGTTAACAGAAGAGCGCTGCAGAACGCTCGAAGCAGAGCAAAAGCTGGCATCACTTCGCATGGCAGCAATCGACTCGTTTACCACTTCTCTGCATTTAACGCCTATGGTCCTCAACGTAGCGTTATGCATGATTGGCCCACATGAAAAAAGGAGCTTAATCTCGAGTTGGCAGAACGACGATGCCGGGTGCTCAAAGCAGAAAAAGTTGGCAAAAATATAGGGTGCCTGGCCTTTACGCCAGACTCGGAATGCCAACGAAGAGGTGCTGGGAGTAGAATCTTTACCTCATATGCTTCGAGTAAGCACTATCCAAGAGGTAGCTGATGGTGAACCGCTTATGGTTGCCTAGAGTAACATTGAGGTGCTTTGGGTAGAACATTCCGATTCGTTTAGCATGCTGTGAACGAAGTTTCAGGGCACGACCGAGTTGACACGCGAGACAGATGTGCATGGTGCGGTAGTGGCGAAATGGGTTGTGGAGTTAAACGACGTTTCCCACAGAGACCTTCAGTCGGAGGAGAGTTTTCAGTGTGATACTAACTCTCACGGGCAACCTCAGGATACTGATTTGGGAACGAATTTGCAGGGCGCAGGGCAACTCGTCCGTCCTCTATACAATATCCCTTCCAAAGATAGGGTGACGACAGCAGCATCATCGAGGAGCTCCGGGTAGTTCGATAAAGTAGCGCGGCGCAGTAGTGACACGCCAGTCAAAAAACTATGAACGAGTTCGGTCTTGATGCCGAGACTCAATTGTTTGAGTCGCTCAGCGTAGAGATTGCGGTACCTGAAGCCGTAGCAGGTGATTCGTTTGACTCGGCGAAGGAGCGATTACTACATGGAGAGCAATGGCACCCGGGCGTTGGTAGTTTTACTTTTTATTTAACATCAAGATACAGCATACAGCGATGTTCTGGAGAGTGCACAAAAAGCCTCTAAACTGGGCTTGAAAGCGCCCACTGTCTATAGCATTTGACAGAGAGCAGCACGTAGCAAGTAGCAATACAGTACAGCAGTGCAAGCGAAAAAACATCTCAATGTACCAAAAACAAATTAAATATTACATATTTACAGTGTTTCAAACGAGAAAATGCAGTCATACTCAAAGTGTTGAATAAGTATATAACCTAAATACAAAATTGAGGCTAAGCTTCATGAGCGAAAGTCTGTCACTAAAAACATTCTCCGAAAAAAAGGAAAGGGAACAGCAACAGAAAAGACTTGAGGCGCGAACAGTGAAAGTCGATATGACGCACACGCTAAAATACTTATTTATTTAGGAGGCGCGGTAACTGTATACAAAACCTTTGTTCCCCATAAATACTTCTGCATTGCAGAACCTCCCACAATTCCCGTAATCTGGTGTCACGTGTATGTACGTTAACTGAGAAGTAGGCGATGCTTCTAAGGGATTGGTATTTTTTTCTCACTATAGCAGTTAACGAGGGTACGTTCATACAGGTTTGGAAGCGAAACCAAATGCAAGTGACTCAAAAGTGGTTCTGAATGACTACCGTGTGAAGCGGTCACAATGCCTCGAATGATATTTTTTGTACACTGTGTAATTGTTTCATTTTATCGCATTTGTAGTACCCCATCCTAGGTAGGAGTAATCTAAAACTGAGAGATATAAAGAGTTGTATAATGAGAAGCTTCACAGTCCTGGGAATCGAATAACGCGCCTTACACAATATACCAGCGACTCGAGCTGGTTTGGTTGCTGGCTTCTAGGTAAGGACCCCATGACATGTGCTCTTCGGAAAGAACACCAGGACATTTAACTATAGATGCTAAATAAATTTCGAATGCTGAAACTTCAACAGAACTTTGGTATCAATTTTACGATTCTTGGTTCTAAAAAGAACGGCTTTTGTTTTAGTAGCGTTTATTACAAGGTAATTCGCAGGAGTAAAGGCTGGTAATTTGTTTAGTTCTTCGTTTCTCTTTAGAAACGCATCGCTTGAGTTTTAAGTATTTATCATGGTACTAACATGAGAGTAAAGGACAAACTCAAAAAAATTTTCAATATTTACGAGGTAATTCATATATAAGCAAAACAAGAGTGGTCCCAGGATGCATCCTTATGGCACTCCTGAGTTTAGAGGTTTTAAGTCTGAAGAGTGTCAGATTTCATCGTTTTATCCTTACAGCGTTAGAGTCCAGTTTTGCATAATACGACTCGAGCGTGACCAGGGTGAAGAGGAGGCCGAAGCAGTCACCTTGTGAATGTGTTATGTGCAGTGCTTGCTGTGACTGAATTGACTCCAGTGGACACTTATGAAGGAACGAGTGTTAAGTGACATGTGACTGACTTTCATGCCTACGAGATCATACATATATAAGCAAAACAAGAGTGGTCCCAGGATGCATCCTTGTGGCACTCCTGAGTTTCGAGGTTTTAAATCTGAAGAATGGTTTTCTAGTAGCACTTCTCCCGGTGACAATGATGGTAAGAGTGAATAAATCACAAGAATATGGTACAGAAACCATAACGACAGATTTTTTGTTCGAAATTACATGGTTAATGAGATGGCATGGTTTTCAATAATCGAGGTAAATGCTAAGAGCACATTACTCGCGTTCAAAGGCATCACGGACTTTTTCCTTTTGTGTTAAAACAGCATGTTCTATCGAAAGTTCTTTCTGACAACCGAGCTGCGATGGTGTTATTATTTGATACTTATTAAGAAAAGAAGTCATGCGAACGTGAATTAACTTTTCAGGACCCTTTGAAAATACTGGTAAGATGAATAAAGGCCTGTGTTGAGGAAGCACACTATTCATGTCTTTATGTAGAACATTTACCTTAGTCACTTGAAGTGTCTTCGGAGAAACTCCATGAACGAAAACAACGCTAAATATGTGTTCCCGTGCTAGCGAAGCAATGTCAAAGAGGAGCTTCATGGGACGAATCTGAAGTCTATCAACGTCACTGCAGTTACTTTTTATAGATCTAAATACATGAATAATTCCGTCTGCGTATGCAGGAGCCCGAAACACGTCTTTCCCGGTTACTCAAAAATGTCACCATTGCGAAAGTAAAAAATCTTTTGCTGTGGTGATGGTTGATAGCAATGACATTTACATGTCATCTCCACGTCAGCGTAGCCGGTGCATTTCCAGAATAATCCGCACAACGAAAGTCAAACATTTCGAAGTGGCCAGATGGTTTCGAATCCTGTAGAGCACAGGTTCACCAAACACAAAGAAGGCTCGCTGGGCATCGCCGTCATGGCACTGGTATAGCATTCGACGAAAGTTTTAGGCTAAATGCACTGTCTTACGCCGTCGATGGCAGCGGTGGCGTTACTGTAAATATACACTCAAGGCTATGTACGCTCCGAAAGATTGCTTTATGGGGTTGACGAGTGCGCACGCGAATTAAAATCGCGGCCACATTAATTTCATTGAACTTTGCATACGCACACTTGACCCTTGGGGACAATTGATGTATTAACACCAAGGGTCATTTGCATGGCGGAAATTGGGTGATTACATGAAAACTAGAGTGTCAGATTTCACACCATTTCACCGTTTTATCCTTACAGCGTTAGAGTCCAGTTTTGCATAATACGGCTCGAGCGTGACCAGGCTGAAGAGGAGGCCGAAGCAGTCACCTTGTGAATGTGTTATGTGCAGTGCTTGCTGTGACTAAAATGACTCCAGTGGACACTTATGAAGGAACGAGTGTTAAGTGACATGTGACTGACTTTCATGCCTACATTGGGAGCAGTCTGCAAGAACACTCGCGAATGGTGATGAAGCTATTGTGCATCATACAACAGTGTGTGACAATGGCCAAGTGTATTCTCTTGAAAGGCGAGTTATTGTTTGCCTTTACGTGCCAATGTTTTTGCGTTTTTTATCATGTTGGGAGAGGCCAAAGCGCACGATTATAATACGAAACGTGTTGGAATGTGTGTGATGTTCCTGAGAGTGCTTGCGTCGTTTTCAAGCGATTGCCTGCGGCATGATTTTTAGTATTTTCATGTCTACAACAATGTCAGATGTCACATGCATTGTAAACACTTGGCCAGAAGGCGTGCTCAATTAGCCGCTTTGACAAGTTTATTCAGGTCTGCTAGAGACTGTTTTACAGCTGCATGATGTTTTGCTTAGTTTTGCTGTATTCAGAGAGCGGGGAAGGTCGCGAATGAGCTTTAACACGTCAGCTGGCGCTGCAGGCCAGTTTAGTTCATTGTGTTTTTTTTCTCCCTGAAAAAAAAACTGACATTTTGCGCGCTCCCGTTTCATGATAGCATTTCCGCACGCTGTTGCAAGCTGGGACAGGCGTGGGGTTTCCCTCCAGCCGGGCAGTTTAGCTACGGCTGTACATCCACCTTACACCCACTGGTTAAGCGCAGTTCGCTTTATCTTGTGTTTACTTCAGAAACATCGTAACCAAGTTTTTGCCAAATCATGAATGAGGGGTACAGGACCAGAGTAACTGGGACATTTTACGCGCTTCCGTTTCAGGAAAGCACTTCCGCACGCTGCTGCAGGCCGGCAGTGGCACGGTCAGCGCGTAGTTGGGATTTCTATCCAGCCGGGCAGTTTAGCTACGGCTGTTCATCTTTCTTATACCCACTGTTGATCGCAATCCGTATTTCGTTGTGTTTACTTCAGAGACACTGTAAACAAGTTGTTGCGAAGTCTTGGATGAGGCGGTATAGGACTGGGGTAAGAAGTGGTTGCGTGGCCGTTCTAGTTTTCTTTTATTGATTTTCTTGTGGAAGGCTTGGGGAAGCATGACAGCCATTGCACTCAATCTGCTTCGGCATCCAGCTATGCTTTGACGGCAAGCAGTCGAAGTGTACGACCGGATCAAGTCCGACCATGGATACTGTGGAGCCCACACGGCCCCCCACCATATGCTGTGGCGCCTCAGACTACCGAGTACTTCTGGTTGCTGTTAACCCAGGACAAAGAAACCAACTTCCAAGTGGACCACAAAGGGGTAGGGATGGCAACGTCATTGTAACGACCCCTTGATATTTTCACAGCACTTTCGCTCTGCGCATGATTGGGCCTCTTCTGAGACCCAGCGCAGCACTACGACCCCTAGCATTGGTTGAGCTTACGGCCCAACCGTGTGTGGTTAGCGCGCCCAAACCTCGCCGCTCAATCAAGACGCCGTGAGTGGAGATCCTGTGGAATCAGTGCTGATCTTTTATTGCCGTCCGGTCTGCTGCTGGTAGAACTCGGAAGCAGGTGGTCTTGAGACACGCGAAAGTGGGGCATACGTCAAGGCAAACGGGCGCCTGGGCGGCTCTTTTGATAACTGGTGCAGTGCCATGCTTTTGACTATTTCCGCGCTAATCCTTTTAAACGAGCTCATAAGTGGAGCCACGTGCGAAGATCAAGCGCTTCCACCTACAGCGCACAGGGGACCAGTGAATTACTATCCCGTCGGCATGAAGTTGACGCGTTACCTAGAATGTCTTTCTTATCGCTGCAAATCACAGAACGCGTAGCTTCAAGTTTACATAGATGTGCGCCCGCTGAGATTGCCGTTGCCTCTATTACTTTTGACAAGTTTTGTTTTATTTGTATTTTGTTATGTTATTTAGGGCGAGGGCCATGAGACCTCACACGTGCACGAAAGTAGAATCCGCAGGGTAGGTTCTTGATTTGAAAAGTACCCGGTTCTATCACAGGACAAACAGGCGATGATTCGCTGACAGTTGTGTGAAGGCGGAGCATCGAGCAAATATAAAGTGGCCCTGGGGTTGTGCCAAGCCTTCTGAACCGGGCTTAACGAGTTAAGCACCATCGACTGTGCCAATTCCCGTAGGCTCCCCCTGAATACGGTTCATTTCCGAAATGTTTTTTCGTAACTTGTATGTCCGTAACTATGTGTGATATTGTGTACAGTGTGTAAATATAAGCTCAACACATCTCGGGGTCCGGAAGATCACGCAGGTTGCTTCTCTAGCTGCCACGGCCGCGTTAACAATCGGAGCACGCTGCTCACACACGAAAAAGTAAGAATTGTGACAGTCGTTCCCACGTGTTCTGCGGATATTTGTGCGTCCATTTCGTGTGCCTTTCTGTTTGAACAGCGTTCTATAAGTGTCGAGCTGTGACAGTTGTTAGTCCGTGCACGTTCTGTTTCGCAAGTCCTCATTTTGTTCATATTTTCTGCTTGAGATGTGTGCCACACGTTCCGAGTTGGTTGTCGTTCTACGCGTGGCTTTACAATTTCTTGCTGTAGCATTCATTCCTTCACCCTTGTGACGAAACAATGTAGAATAAACGCTCAACTACCTCTGTGAAGAAACCTTGCGCTTGCGTGCTATATCGATTACGGAAAGAGGGATCAGTCACGCTTTTTTGTTCATAATTTGGGCAACCTTTCAGTGGGGAACTTTTTGGACATTGGGTGCGTTTGAAGAGCTTCGGTATTGCTTATTATATACAGTAGGCCATTCATCAAGCCAGTAATCTATTAAAAGAAGCTCGAATGTAAAAGACGCTGCAGCAAAAGAATGATTTTGAGAAAAATATCTATCAGTCGCCATGGCTTCAAAACTCAAGTCATCAGGCTTAAGAAGTATAAATTTATCTTATTGTGAAACAACATATCACTGACTTGATGGGTTTCTACATGTCTCTATGAAGGAAGGATATGTAGATTGATGGCCTTGATTTCTTAGTTAGAACCAATAATAATGAATTCGAACAGACCATAAGGGCAATAAAAGGGCAATGAAAGGACCATAAGGACCATAAGGGCAATGAAAGTATACGGGGCAGTAGTAAAAGTACTTGTAACAAAAATTTGAAGGAAGAAAAGTGGACAAAAGATAACTTACCAAGGGTAAGAACTGAAGCTGTGAGCTTCAAGTACGCGTCCCATGCTATCGGACGCATTATTCGGAGATTGCAGGTTATAACCCTGCCCTCGGCAAGTTTTTAGGTGCGTAGCAGCTCTCTGACTAACACATGTAACATTGTCCCTCTGAATGGGGGCGGTGCCAAGTAGGCCACACATTCCCTTACAGTGCGCGCGCGTGACGTCAATATCTCCCTAGCCTGGCGCCGCTTGCCCCGTGTGATCTCTTTCGCTTCACCTTCTCCATGGCTCGCAATGCTCGACCCTACTTTTCACGTTGGCATATCTTCACTCCCGCTCCTCCTTTCTACATCTGTCGGCGAGAAGAAGCCACTGGTAGGTGCGCTCGCGTGCCGTTGTTTAGCCTAGCCATGGTCCCGCAGCGCCGGCAATGTGCACAGGGCGCCACTGCTTGCCGCGCGATCACGCCACTGGGCGGGACGCCACCGGGGCATTCTGCCCGCTAGTGTGCGCGTACGTTTTCTGGCCGTCACCGGCGTTGCGGGTCACGTCGCGCCTGGAACACTGAAGAGGAGCAATTCAAGAACGCCGATCGTGTTCAAGAATAAAGACGCCACGCGGGTAACAGCAATGCTACACCGAATTTCGCTCGGACTGTTCCAGCCCCCGCGTCGACGCCCGTTTCATCTGGATCAACGCCGTGCGCCCCGCTGCTTGTTCGTATCACATCAGGGTTCCCTTCGGCATAGCTCATAGTTTCCGGCTCGGGCAGTGGTGCTTGGGGAATTCGAAGCGATTCCCGAACTTCTCGCACAATGTCGGCGATCGAATCCACTCGAGGCTGCGCCGAAGGCAACAGCTTGCGCAGCTCTTTCCGCACGGTCGCTCGGGTCGTTTCACGCAGGTCTTCGAAGTCGATGGCTCGAGCAGCTTGGAATCTGGAGTCAGGCAATGACTATACTGTCTGGTGAGCATTACCAGAGTCTTTTCAATAGTCTTTTTGTTCTTTTCTGGGCACGATCTCCCACTTGACGCTTTTTTACGTGGTACAGGCTTGCTCCGCTGTGGTTTCACGCAAGTGGTGGTAACAGGCATTGATGGTAAATTAAGAAAGGTGCCTCCCGTGTTTCATGGAGCATATGTGTAGCAAATACCATAACGCTGTCCTGTAGCAGGACATGAGAAGGGCACATTTTCAATGAAAGATGTAAAAAACTTTGCACAGAAAATAAATACTACTCTTCACAAAAACGCACAATTTTCGCTAATCTCAATAACTGTGGCAGCTGTGCACTGCAGTTTTCGAGATATAGATTTGACAACTTATTGCTGCTGCAAAAACATGCAGCTCAGCGCTTGAGGAGGACGGCATTTGTTTTTTTTAAAGATACATTCAGGACATCTTTTTGTAGTTGTAGAAACAGGAAGATAAAAAGGAAGACGACGAAGAATTAGAATGGAAAGAAGACATATCATCATCATTATTTTCACGTTTAAATCATCAAAAATAAATGGTGTTAACTGTCGTGGCTCCTCGGTCTGTTTGTTCACAACACGGTGCCGTGACGAGCCATCCCTCGTCGACAAAACCAGGACGCCAGAGCCCCAGCTGAAGAAATTGATGCAGCAGACGTTACACCGGGAGCGGCATACATGGAGCCGAGAGCTACCGACAAAAAAGAGGTAATGGTTACATCGTGAATGTAAACCTGCAACTTGTTCACCATGAATCAAAACATCGTTTCGCAGAAGAGGAAAACATTGGGGACGCAGATAAATAATCTCGTCGCAGAGGCGGAAAGAAAGATGAATGAAGGAGAAGACGTAGACTATCAAGCATACCCATTAGCCGAATCAACGGCATCATGGAGAGTTTGAAAGGGGCCAATGTGCAGATGGAGTCATTTATAACAGAGGAAGCACCAACAAATGAATTCGCGAGAGTAGTATATTACGATATTCTTACTAGAAAACGTACATTTGCAGATATTTAAGATATTTGACGCGACGACCATGGCTGGCGCACTGGTGGGCTGGGACCAGTCTCTATCTACCTCGTAGTCATTTCTTCCAGGCAGAGACCCTCTACCGCTTTATGCCCCAATCCCCCTACTGCCTTGAGGTACTATCCCGCGGCGTTAAAGCACCGACCCGGCGCTTGTCACGAAAGTGGAGTGTTGGGCGACACATAAGGCTTCAGTATTACGACGTGCACAACCGTAGATGGTGGTGGCGTTCAGTGCGCTTCATCGACGACTCGCTGTATCTCTTAGGTGAGGTTACTGACCTTGCGTAGGACTTTGTATGGTCCGCCATAGCGAAATAAAAGCTTTTCTGAGAGGCCGCTGAGACGACATGGGGTCCACAAGAGTACTAGAGAATTAGGTTCATACGAAACTTTACGGTGGTGACGATCCTGCCGATCTTTCTGAGAGCCTTGAGAAAGTATGGGTCGTTCTCGGGCAATCTGTCGTGATGCGTCAGCTCGTTCTATGGCATCGCGAACGTATGGGACAGGGGAGCTTGAACCAGCGGGAAGGAGTGTATCAAGAGGCAGAGAGGGTTCACGTCCATAAAGTAGGTAAAACAGAGAATAGCCCGCGGTGTCATGTCTGGAGGAGTTGTTAGCTAAGGTGGCGTAAGTTACAATTTAAGTCAAATCTTGGCTAGACTACACGCCCGCAGGCGGGAAATCAAGTCAAATTATCGCCGCTTCTAGAAAGGCGACTCCGTAGCCGTGTTGCAGAGAAACCGGCCTGATTTGAAGTGACCTTCAGAATAGCCGGGACAAATGTTAGCCGGGAATTTATGTCAAATTATTCCTGGCAAGGTGCGGCCCGCAGTTAGGCGTGACTTTCCGTAGGCGACCAGGCCTTGATGCGGTGGCGGAAAGAAGTATCATTTTACATTTTACGCTTTGCAGAGCGGTTTCTCTCTGAGAATGCGTGGACATTACGACTACAGGTAATTAGAAAACCATTAGTATCATAGTATTACAATTACCTGTATTTGCGAGATTAACATGCAAAGCACAGCCCTGGAGTCCAACTCAGGACCGCACGCACGTGCAGCAGATGTCTTACCCATTGCACCACAGCGCCACCGCATGACGATGAGTCTTTCTACGGGGGTATATATCTTCCAAGTGGGCTTTTGCAAACCATCTTCGGAACCTTTAACTGTTTTTAAGCCATGTGCATCCATTTGGTCAGCGAATAAATTGCAAGGCTTCATAAATTCGAGACAACCAGGGTGAGCGCTGTCACCTCCGAGTTCGGTTCATGGTGCGCCGTTCAGCAAGAACGTATAACGTGTGTTTGTACATCGTTTTAGTGCTTCCCCGTGAACTGCGGGTGTTACGCTCACCGAAATTTGCGGACGAGGTTGTATTCGGCTGTCGAAACGTGCATATCTTTCTCGCACATGCGTGTGCTGTGCGAAATATGGCTGATTTGTGTCAGGATGTACACGAGTGTCAGTGACAGCAGCCTATTCTCAGCTGTTTGAAGACAATTCACTTTCGCACATAAACGCTGCATGGATATATTAGCGTGGCTACTCTAACATTTGCATTTCGTACGCGCGAACTGCCGCGAGCTGCACGCTGGGGCAGCCACACCTCTATAGTATTCCAACGATTAATTATTCCTGCAATTAGAATGTATGCGCATTCTTTCGCAATATAGAGTGCTTTTTACTCATTTTCAGTCATTAACTGATCTTATTTATGGGGGGGGGGCTACTCTTGCCTTTATTCAGCATCACATTGCTGTTCAAGTTAATGCCAAAACACGCGCCAATGTCAAGTATGACGTACACTAATTAGCGACGGACAGGTCAATCTCCGTCCAAATAAATAATGCATCTGCACAACTCTTTTGCGAACGTCGGCGTGCGTTTGGGGTCAAGAATTGGTGCAGAACGGACTTCAAAAAATTTATTCTTACTGCTAGCAGTTGCTCTTCAGAAAATGGGGATTTTTGTACCTGATACATTATCTCCACAGCAGTACAGTGGTTGTTTTGGTCGTGGCTCACTGTTAATAATTCATGCTGGAATATGTGAACTGCACATAATATTCAAAAGAGTGAGCAAATGTCGGTGACATACGCTCTCCTGCTGACTTCGATTGATGGATTAATATGTGTGGTTTAACGTCCAAAAACCACCATATTAGAGACGCCGTAGTGAAGTGCTCCGGAAATTTCGACCACCTGGGGTTCTTCGACGTGCACCCAAATCTGAGCACACGGGCCTACAACATTCCCGCCTTCATCAAAAATACAGCCGCTGCAGCCGGGATTTGAACCCGCGACCTGCGGGTCAGCAGCCGAGTACCTTAGCCACTAGACCACCGCGGCGGGGCTCTCCTGCTGACTTCTGAACCTGACTTTTGTACTTGATTTTCACCATCAAATTACGCAACCACTAATCAAAGATCACCCAATAGATTTTCAATTTTGATCTTTTTCTGTCTCGCGGCCTTTGGTTAGTTTCTTGTCTTGCCATGCTTTCCCAAAATAGTCAGTTCAACTTGTTTGGTAGAACATGAACATCAACATGCATAGCCCAGTGTTTCAGAAAGCTGTCACGCATGCACTAGTACTATTTCATTTAGTGCAAGACACAGTGTCATACCTTGACAACTGATGAGCGGAAAGTCGTTCGTACTCTTTTATTGAAGTCAAAAGAGTAACAATGGGACTGCACATCCCAGTGTATGCCCAAATGCAGAGAGATGTATGATACCTTGAATAAAGTGTGCCATATAGCACCGGAAAATATCTCCCTCTCAGACCATCTTTTAGAAAAACGACCATCACAAGGCAGTGGGACGAAACGGCGACGCACAAATACCACGGCATGCAGGTGACGGTAAAAGTCACGCTGGCACCCGGGTGCCCAGCTGGCGATGGCAGGGGGGCAAGGGGCGTTTCTTACTCTTTTTTTTCGCGCTCTCTCTGTGGCTGAACGGTTCTGCGTAAGTTGATGCCGGCTCTTGGCGCCAGGCTGGCGTGACGGAGATGGCGGCTCTCCCCCTTTTTTTCTATTTGTTGCTTCTTGCGCCTGCTCTTACCGTCTGTATGCAAGACTTCTGTGCCGCGCGGAAGTCACGGGTATTTTTTATTGCTGGGCTCCTTATAGACATGATTCTAGTCAGTACGCAGAAGCGCGCCGCCTATGTGCCGTTCATTATCCGGCACCTGACTTAGAGTGTAATGTTGCGTCCCTGTCGTGGTGGTCTATCCCTGTCGTGGTTGCGTACCTGTCGTGGTTGTATATTGACAACGTGTCGATGAGAGTGCGATTCAGGCGCACTGTAAGTCCATTAGTTTGTGGATGGTATGCCGTTGTGAACTTGTGGTTCGTGGAACAGGAACGTACGATATCGTGGACGACGCGAGATAAAAAGTATCGGCCTTGGTCAGTAATGAGCTGTCGGAAGAGCACCGTGATGCGAAATGATGTTGTGCAGTAGAAAGTCGGCGACAGTGGTAGCGCAGCTGGTTTGGAGAGCGCGGGTGATCGCATAACGTGTTACGTAGTCGATCGCCACGGCAACTCGTTTCTTCCCGGATGCAGAAGTGGGAAATGGCCCAAGAAGGTCGAGTCCTTCGCGGTAGAATTGTTCAACAGGAATCTCAATAGGGTGAAGGAGGCCAGCTGGAAGCGATGTTGATCATTTTCGACATTTACAAAGGTCGCAGCTTGCGACATACTTTTGCACGGAGTGGTATAGGGGTGGCCAAACAAAAGCGGCGCCGGAAGTGGCCACAAGTACGGGTGACTCCCAGGTGACCTGCGGCAGGTTCATCGTGAAGCTGTCGGAGTACATCTACACGGAAATGGGAAGGCACGACGAGATGGCGGTCAGGACCATTGGGGCACTTGGTGTGGTGGTAAAGAACCCCTTTATGAAGTAAATACAAGTTCAGAGAAGTGGGTGAAGTTGCGGAACTCAGGCTTTCCTTGATGAGAAGTAAATTCGGGTCATGGCGTTGCTCATAAGTGATATCAAGAAAGTCTGATATTGATACGATGCAAGCCTAAGTAGCTTTCTCTGTGGCGTCTGGCGGATCCGCTGGACACCGTGACAGGCAGTGGGCGTACTGATTGACGTGACCAGATTTATACACGACCAAGAAGGTGTATTCTTTGAGGCGGAGAGACCAACGACCGAGACGTCCCGTGGGATCTTTGAGCGACGAAAGCCACCAGAGCGCATGATGATCAGTTACAACAGTAAAACTGCAGCCGAACAGGTACGGGCAAAATTTAGCGACAGCCCAAACAAAAGCAAGACACTCTCTTTCGGTGATGGAATAGTTCTTTTCGGCGTAGACAAAAGGCAGCTGGCGTAGGCGATGACGCAGTCACGTCCATGCTGTCGCTGAGCTAAAACAGCACCAATTCCATGGTTACTCGCGTCAGTAGGAACTTATGTCGGTGCGGTTTGATACAAGTGGACTGATCCAAGTGATCCAAGTGATCCAAGTGGATTGGCGTAGTCGTGAAGGCTGCAATGAGTGCCGAAAATGCAGAACTTTAAGGCGAATTCTAAGTAAATGAGACGTTTTTTTAAGAAGCTTGGTGAGAGGCCGCGCAATAACGACAAAATTACGGACGAAGCGGTGAAAAAAGGAGCACAAACCAAATAAGCTCTGGGCACTCTAAGCAGATGAGTGTACGAGAAATTGAGTCACTGCGTGATTTTTGTCCGGATCGGGCTGTACCCCAGATGCATTAACGAGGTGACCAAGTACAGTTATTTCGCGACGTTTGAAACGGCATTTGGAGGAGTTCAGCTAGTGACCGGCGTTTCGAAATTGTTGGAGAATACTGGACCGTCGCTCAAAATGGTTCACAAACGTCGGTTAAAAAACAATTATATCATTTAGGTAGCACAATCAAGTAATTCATTTGAAGCCACGCAGAAGGGAATCCATGATGCGCTCAAAGGTGGCCGGCGCATTGCATAGCCCAAATGACATTGCTTTAAATTGATATAACCCATCAGGGTTACAAATTCAGATTTTTCTTGGTCCTGTGGGTGAACAGAGATTTCCCAATGACCATAGTGAAGGTCAATAGCCGAGAAAAACTTTCCGCCATGAGGGCAGTCAAGGGCGTCCTCTGCTCTTGGTAAGGGGTGAACGTCCTTCTTAGTGACCTTGTTGAGATGTCAATAGTATACGCAAAATCACCATGTATTGCCCTTCTTCTTAACAAGCACGACCGGAGATTCCCACGGACTAGATGAGTGTTCAGCGACGCCTTTGGCAAACATTTTCGCGACCTCTTTCTGGATGACAGAGCGTTCGGCAGCGGAGACATGGTAAGGGCGGCAATGTATTGGGTTGGCATCGCCAGCATTGATGTGATGGGTCACAACTGATGTCTGGCCTAAAAGTCAGTTGTCAAGGACGAATATATCCGCCTAGAATGTCAAGAGACAGTGGAGGTATTGTGCTTCGGTGGGCGAAAGGTCTGGCACAGTCATTATGGCAATGTCAGTACTTGAAAGGTTGGGCGCAGTGAGCAAGTTGACGTGGGGATTAGGTTGCTGAGCTGACAGTTCAGAGATATCACACTCTTGCATCGACGACATGACGCCTACTTTTATACCAGCAGGCAGCACGTGCGGGGAGAAACCAGAGTTCAAAAGAGACAAATTGGTCTGTTTGCGGCGTACTCTTACCATGGTGTGCGGGACAGCAATGGAATGCTTTTGCACGTCTACAATGGGCGAAACGACATATCGCTATCTCCCACAAGTGGATCACACATGAGCTGCACGTTAGTCGCGACTTGCAGCCGAAGATGCAGGAACTCGGTGGCACAAAGGCGACTTTGAGCATCACAGCAACAGCAGCGTCAAAAGGCAGTTTCAGCTGAAAAAGGCCCGTCGAGCAGTCGATAGGGACGGAGTGTGCAGAGAGAAAGTCGATACCAAGAATCACGTCATGGGGGCACTGCTCAAGTACAGTGAATAAAACGACGGTTCGACAGCCAGCAATCCCGCACGCGAGAGGTGCACATGTTGAGAACGGTAGATGTGCTCCCATCGGAAAACATTTCTGCACATTTACGAGGAGGCGTGACGACTTTTCACAGTTTCATACAGAGAGCAGGGCTCATGACTGAAATTTGTGCACCAATGTCTATGAGGGCTGTAACGGTTACGTCATCTACCAAAAGGTCCAAAATATTGCGGCGTGTAGTAATCGTCAATAGACGATTTGCAGATCGGGTCGTTAATGCAGCGTCAAATCCGGGAGCTGCACGGTCCAGTTTCCCGATGTTGAGGCCTCAGGTCGTGCAGGGGACCTGGATCAAGGAATCATCGGCGAGAGGGATCGGCGCGATTGGGGTGATGGTGACCGGCTGAACCTTCGGCTGTGAACATTAGTAGCAGCAGGCTGGAAATCTTACAGATTAGAAAACCGACGAGAGTTGCCTTCAAAGCGACGCCATGTCCTTGTGTTCCAGGATGGATTGGACGTCCAAAGATTGCGACAGTAGCACGCAATGTGTCCGGTGCGAGAGCAGTGGAAGCACATTGGTCATTGACCCGACGCCCTCCATTTAGCAGCGTTCCGGTACCAGGAAAGGTAGCGTGAATGGTACACCGTGATCTGGTTAACCGAAGCCGAACTCTCGGTAGTGCGAACAGCGCAGACAGGTGCAATGCCGAGATTCGCTATTTCATGGCGAATGACGGCTAGAATGAGGGAGATGGTGGATCCGTTATCTTGAGGGCTGTCGAAAACGATGGCGGCAAGAGCCATTGCTTTGAGTTCATGGCGAATGATTCGGGTGACATTTTCAGATGATGCAGCTTGCATGAACTTGGGGCAGTCTTCGCAGGTCAAAGTGGCTGCAGTATTAGGCAGATGCGCAAGCTGGCGGGTTATGCGACGGTTCTTGGCGTGCACGAAGCGCTGACATTCCTTTACCACCACGTCGATGGTGGCGCAATCTTTATCGATCAACAGATTAAAGGCGTCGTCGGCAATTCCCTTTAATATGTGGGTGATTTTGTCAGTTTCGCTCATGTTCTCGTCCACCTTTCGACAGAGGCACAATACGTCCTGTATATAAGGTACATATGATTCTGTCGATGTCATTTAGGGTCTTTTCTTGCGGCCTACTGTCGCCCAAATGACCACCTGAACAGCTCGACAAACTTCAGCTTGCAAATGTTCGAGCTGGTCAACTCCGACTCATGCGTCTCACACCAGGTGAGTGCCGTATCCCGCAAGTATTATACAACGTTGGCCAGCATCAACGTGGGATGCCACCTATAGTATTTGCTCGCGTGCTCGTACACTGCGACTGAATCTTCAACATTCAATTTGTTCTTGCCTGTGCTCGATAAGGTTCTGGGGTCTCGTGGAGGCGAGAAAATCAGAGGAGGCAGCTGCTGCTGCTGCTGTGGCTGCTGTTGCTCTTGTGGGAAGACCTGCTGAGCCATTGCAGAAAAATGAAGGTGGCGACCACTCCAAAGTTCCGCGTTGGTTTGCCAGAAGAGCCAAGTAGGCGTACCCAGCACGTCCACCAATTCTCCTACAAGGAAACGTATATTAGCGGATATTGACAATGTTTACATGCGACGACAATGACTGGCACATTGGCGGGCTGGGATCAGCCGCTATCCACGTCATAGTCTTTTATTCCAAGCAGAGACCTTCTACTGCTTTATTCTCCAATCCTACAACTGCCCTGTGGCAATATACAAGAATAGAGTCCTACATGAAGAAATTTAGAGTCACAGTGCATGATGGACAACTATCCATAGGAATAACAACACCTGAACCGACAGTGTCAGAAAATCACACTACTTATTGCTATGTGAAACTGCCTAAAATCTACAGGCTCAGGTTTGACGGCAACATGCTGACATGGCACAGATTTTGGATGCAGTTTGAATACGCTATACATCTTCGATAGAACTGACCAGTAAGTCAAACGTTCCCCTTCCTGATTTCTTATCTTGACGGAAAAGCAGCAGCATTTATTGAAGGACTACAAAACTCCGATAAAAATTACCTGAGAGCTGTTAAGTTTCTGAAACAGGAGGTTTTCAATGCAGAACAATTTGAAGGAATTCATATCAACACAATGATGAAGTTAGAACCAGTTAGAAATCGAAAAGATGTGTAAGGTTTACGCGAACTTTGCCGGACAGTGCAAGTGCCCACGTACGCATTGAAAGTGCGTAGAGTTACTGTGCGTTTGTACGCTACGATGCTTATGCTGATCTGAAAGGGTTACATACCACAAAAACTGTACATTGAATACCAATTTTATGAGAATAGAAGGCAAAGTACGCAAGAGGGAGCAGGAATTTCAGAAAAAGAAAGCAACCTCGGTAGTGAAGATACACTAAACGAATTGATATCATTTCTGTAAGAACAAGTGATGTGCAGGGAGTCACTAGAATGTTTCGCAGACAGAGAAGATAAGGCCGTGAAGATAATAACTAAAAGTTCCTGCTTAACAAGCAATACTTTCGAATTTCAGAGCTCTGTCCCAAAAAGATGTTGCTTCTGTAATTTAACCAATCACAACACTGAAGACTGTAGGAGGTCGCTAAGATGTGACGACAAAAAGAAAATCCTTCTAGAAGAAAACAAGTGATCCAGGTGCAGAAGATCAAATCACAACGCAAGAGTTTGTAAAGCCACGGTAGTTTGTAAACGTTGCAGAGCAAGACACGCAAGTTTAATGTGCAGGACAGTTCGCAGTGAAGGCAGCAAGCATAATTATAAAATTGAGGAACGAAACGACAACATGGCTCTTAACAAATCGTGCAACCTGGTAGAATTGTCTAAACTGCAAGAAGAACGCCATTGTGTTTTGTGGCAGACGACCATAGCATAAACCTAAAATTAAGGCGAAGGAGAGTACGGAAAAATTTTATTCGACAGCGTAAGCCAAAGACTTATCATACAAACCAGCCTGTCACGATGAAATGGTTTTAAGGTACTCCGTTGAGAAAAAGTGACAGTTGGAGCAATTTGAGGAAAGGAAAGTGAAAGTGTTATGAACATTGTTCAAGTTGCGCTAGAGAAAAACCGAAATGGGGAAACTCTAGTGTTGAAGGCTAATTAAATATACTTGATATCAAGGACGAGACTCCCGAGCCCGAACGACTACTCAGAGTCTTATATGAAGAAAATGGGAAAAAAATCTGATGACAACCATGAAAAACGTACAGCGCCGGAAACAAGCTTACTCTTAGGATGTGATTTATACTGGGAGGCAATAACTAGACGTGTAAACATATAAAATGAACACACAATGCTAGTCGAAAGCATTCTAGGCTGGAGTGTACATGGACCATGTAGTGTGGAATCATACGTCAGAGAAAAATAATCAGTGATGGTACTTCACAGTAAAAAAAGAACAGACGAGCTAACGGATGCCATCCAAAGATTTGGGGAGCTCTAAAACACAGAAATAAAGGAAACGAAGAACAGGTCGCATAGAGTCGACAACCTTTTCACATCATTTGAAAAGGCGGTGTCGAGGAATGGAGATAAATACAAAGTAAGACTACCATGGAATTAAACAGTGAACATGGAAGAGAAGGAAGTAGCAATTAGAAGATTGATGCAAGTATCTAGAAGATTTCAGAAAGACCCGGCGCTAAGAGAAAAATGCAACAGTGCTATAAAAGAATACTTTACATCAAGAGTAGCAGAGCTAGCGACGTCGGATGAATCCGAGCACGTTTCATGCTACATGCCATACAAGCAGTCATTTAATAAGATCGACTAACAACAAAAGTGACGACGAAGCGTCAAACACACCAGAAATATCATTGAATGAAAGCCTAGAAGCTGGGAAAAACTTGAATCTGGAAATATTGGCACTGGTAATGAAGTTTCACAAACACTCAGTTGCAGTGATGGCAGATGTGAAAAAGAGGCATTCCTGCAGATCAGTATTCACGAAGAAGATGGAGACGTGCTTCTTTTTTGGTGGTGGAAAAATGAGCTCTGCAACTTAACCAAAGAAAACATCGTTGCATGCAGCATTACCAGGATGACGTTTGGTACAACGCCAAGCAGTTTCTTGTCGGCAGCAACAATACAGCATTACCTGAATCAAGAACAGGAAAAGTTTCCCGAAACGGTGGGTAAGCTTTGAAGTTCAATTTTCTTCGATGATTTCGTGAATGGAGCAACGCACTAGAGCCAAGCGAAAGGCTTATATCGGGACACAAAGGAAATTTTTCGCAGAGCAGGGATGAGCCTAAGAAAATGCACCACGAACAGTGAAGAGAAGAGGAAAAAATTTTTCCCGTGAATAAGGATGCCATTTCTACAATAATTGAAACCAATGTTCTCGGCAAATTGTCAAGGAATATGAATGACAGTACTTTGTGCTATCTTTTGAAATGGGAAAATGGGGAACAGCAATGGTGAATGAAAGGCTGACCAAGCGAATAGTGCTTCAGAAAAACGCCAAGATATTCTATACACTCTGATTTATAACACCTGTCACAGTAAGAGTAAAAATAGTCATACAAAGGCTCTGGAAGTCTGGAATTTCTCGGGATAATCAAGAAGCAGGGCAAGATGAGAAGATATGAAGGAAATGGTTGAAGAAAATTCAATCAATTGAAATTATGAAAGTATCATGGCAGTACGTCTCAAATAAAAAACAATAATTGAACACAGAATTCCACATCCTTTTTACGATGCAAGCCCTGCGGCGTATGAAAGTGCAGCCTACATGGTACTGTCCCACGAAAACTGAGTCAAAGAGACAGTGCTGTATTTCGCAAAAAGTAAAGTGTCTCCAATGAAGGCAATCGGCTTAGCAATACTAGAACTTTAGAAGAAACTCTATCTGTCAGAATGTGGAGTTAAATCAAAAGTAACCTGAAGCAAGAAATTGACCTGGTGAAGTTTTGGACAGAAACAATCATGTTAAACTGCATAAGGAATGAAAAAAAGACGTGAAGAATGTTGAACATCGACCACAAGAAATTGGAAAATTATCAGCAGAGAGTCAATGGGCATACGTGAGCAGTAATGAAAATCCGGCGGATCTTCTACTCAGTGGGCTCACCATGAAACAACTCTCGTCAGCAGATATTTGGTGGAAATGACTGGAGTAGTCACGGAACAAAAGCTATACAAGTTAAAAATAGCCAAGTGGTAATTAAGAAACCAGGCAAGTTGAAATAATTGTTGAATATATGACACAACAAGGCGCAGAATGAGGAATCAAAATTGTAAATTTTGGCTCTGATTCAAAAACGTTGATGGTAACAGCTTGGATGTTTCGCTTCTGCAGCGATGTTCTACACGACGAAGTATGCTGTCCTCTGACAGGTTCAGAGATAGAGGCCACGAAGAATTGTATTATTTGGCAAAAATAAAATGTGGTACTTACTCAAGAATTGAAGAAAGTCGGAGCATATGCACAATAAAAGGATGTTAGGTATTTCCAGAAGAACAAGGCATACTGGGACTAAAAGGACGACTGCGAGAGACAAGTATGACATTCAGCAAAAAGCATCTGATAGCATTACCTAAACAATCATCATACAAAGATACCGAGTAGATATGTGCATGAAGAAACATTTCAAGGCAAAATGCAAGACACATTAGCCTGTTTAACAACCAAGTTTTGGATACTCAGAGGACGACAGGAAGTAAAATATGTCATTAGAACGTGCATTATATGCAGGAGGTAGAATTCCACAGTACTACGACAATAAATACCTCCTCTGCTTTTCGACCAAGTAACAAGGAGTGCACCTTTTGAAATAGTTGGACTTCGCAGGCCCCGTGTAAGCAGCTAAAACAAAGGGAGAGACAATGAAGGTTTACATACTGATCTTTACATGCACAGTTCAAAGACTTGTGTATTTTTAAAAAGCTAAAGACATTTCAGCCTAAAGTTTTCTGCGAGCTTTTCGACGCTTCATTGCAAAAAAAGGAATGTGCGCAGTCATGTATAACGTCAAAGTAAAGGCATTCAAGAAAGCTAACAAAGACTAGCACAAGACCACGATGTGACAACGTGTGACAACAATGAATTTTATTGTGAATTATTGTATCAAGTGGAAATTTATTCCCGACCACGCACCATTGTAGGGTAGATTTTATAAACGACTAATAAGCAGCTTGAAGTCATGTATGCGAAAAGTGGTTGGTCAGCGTTTACTGCATACTGATGCGATACATTCCTTAGTCTGTGAAGTTGAAGGAATCATAAACAACCGACCTCTTACGTAAATTTAGGAGGAACCAGACAACCCACTCCTTTGACCCCATTAGATATGAATAACGGAAAGTGGAAAACTGGAGCCGACATTAATGAAGTATGGGACCACAACCTTCAACAGGTGTGGAGACTTTGCGAAGAAGAATTATGGTGGCAACGATGGAACACTCAGTACGTGAAAGAAGTGAGGAGTGCAATAATAAAACCTGCTATGAGAAGTGGCAATAAAAAACTTAAAAAGAGCGGCATTGTTTCACTAAAAAAAGAAATCCAAAGGCTTTTTGGAAATTATGCTTGGTAAAGGAAGTTTTCTCAGCGTGACAGCAACTCTCTTGTGTGTGTGTTTTGAAGACTCCTGACGATAAGCTTCTGCGAAGACCCACAAGGTTGTTGCTTTATCTACTGGAAGGCTGCTAATAAGTATGAGATTTGAGGCCCCGGGAAGATGTAGAAACAGCAAGATGAAATAGAAGATGACTAAGAATTGGAAGAAAAAGAAGACATGTCATCATCATATTGTTCACGTTCAAATCATCTAAATTTAGCAGTTCTAACCGTGAAGAATCCTCGGTCTGTTCGTTCATAAAACCAGTACAACAAAGGCTACAAAGCCCAAGCACGCCCTCTTTTACCATGCTTCTGCATGTAATCAATGAACAATAATTTTTGTATACTGCGTAGCATAATGAAGAATATAAATTGAAAAGGTGTAGAAAATGTGTTAAAGATTATTTATGATTATTATTCGAAACATTCACCAGTGTAGGTTTTCCTTTTCTGGTTTACTGGGGCCGTTTCACAATTTCCCTGCCCCAGTAAAAAACGATGGCATCGCTCGGTTGCAGCAAGTTCACATTGAAACTTGCGAGCGAGCTGCGTGTTCATTCGGCGATCTGTATTCATCAAGTAGGGAGAAATGAAGACAGTGGTGCGTTGTGAAATATTTTGTTTTCCGCTTACGCAATTGCTGAGGTTTTGTGTGTGAGTGATATCATCAGCGCAAGTGGGACTCTAATCACTAGAGCCACCTTGAAAGTGACACCGCTGACCTGTCAGTCTTCAGCAACAACAGTGCTGCTTCAAAGAAAAGTTTTGATTGGAAACTGTACATAAAACCAACAATCATTTCTCAAATTGCGTTGCATACGTGGTCCGCGTTTAGATTGCCTATTATAGCAGATACGCTAACGACGAAGATCGCGTACTGTAACACCGCTCCCGTCGGCGTCTACGGAGGGAGTCATTCCTTGTTCTTCGCCTGAGTAGCGGACGCGTTCATGTATATTGCCCTGTTGACTGTGCAAAAACGGCGTTCTATAATGAGTAAGGATTGCGTTTCACACCTATAATTACAAATGCGAGATGCCCGCTCATCACTGATTAGTGCGAAGAATTCTGTTCCCCATTTGGGAGCCTTCATGTGCGCGCGTCTCCGTGTTTTAGGGTGGTGGTAACTCCGATCATGGTTGCTTACAACTGGCTAAAACGGCCCCCCTACTTGACGGGCCACCATGTTGGTTTTGAGTGGTCCCTAATTTACATTGACGACAGCGTGGGTTTCAACGAAAAGAGGGTTTTTTTTGTATAGCAAGTGCTGAAGGCTGAAGGGCTGTTTTCTGAAGTTAGCAGGGGCTTGGTAGAAAAGGAAAGACATGTTCATGACTGGAGTTTGTGTAAAAGACTTTTAAAAGAGTTCTTTTCTCCCACATGGTAGACCCTCCGCATTGGCGGAGTGAGGTTATTTAGGGAGCCTATATTTGCGAGGGGGAGAACCTCGATGTCACTATGAATGGACTTCAAGGTCTGCACGCCATTCATGAAGTATATTCACCTTAGCACTGCAAATACCTCAAAGGCCTCTTAGTGCAAGGCTCGAAACCGTGCTGTTTATATGATGGAACTCGTAACGACAGGGAAGGCAGAAAAAACAACCGGGTAGCTCGCGATGTTCTCTGTAAACCGAATAGCTCAGCTAGCTTGTTTCTCATACGCTAAACATTGCATTTCTCCGTAATATAATTTTCTACAGCATGTTTAGTTCCTGCGAACGAATCTGCACAATGACTGCTTAAAAACTTTACAAGCTCTAAGCATTGCCCAAAAAAGTAGGGCATTCAATCACTTTTCACCGCCCTCCCCATATGACCGGAAGCTTGTATATTAGCCTAGAAGAAAAGCAAAAGGAAGCAATGAGGGACAAATCAATTTTTTCCTGGTCAGACTTTATTGCAAACAGCATCCAAGCGGCATCTGGCCTTGTGTCTTCAAACCATCCTGCCTCCTTTGCTGGAAGCTTGTGTCTTCGCAGTGGGCCTAGAGTAAAGCAATTAGACGAAAAATCATACACGGCTCCGACCACATATACGAAGTCCATACACATTTTCTCTACAAGCACTAAATAAAAGCGGAACTTATGATATCAAATCATCTGTGTGTCTGGTTATGAAACAAAAGGACGACACATAACGATGCATTACATAGGGCATATTTGAGTTATGGGCTGACAACCGACTGGCTTAGTGCACATATACTGCTCCGTTTAGGAGCGACAGATAGACAGAAGGATGGACGGACACGAACAGTAAATCTGTCGCGTTCTATGTTATTAAACGATGCCCTGTTTGCAATTATTGAGCGAGTTTCAGTGTGGTTTCGCGTGTCATTAAAGCGAAGAACGAATACCCCATGGCAAGCCACACAAAAAGTTAGTTGCGTTGCAACTGTGCACGACAAGCGCCTACAGGAAACGCGTTCATCGGCTCGTCTGTCTACCTCTCCAAATGCCCTTCCTCAGCAACCGAGGTAAAATTGCAGGAATGCGAACATCTGCCATAAAAGGAAGAAGCGAACGAGAGCGTCTGTAGGTGGTTTACGGGCCTCGCGTTTTCCGCGACGAATGCAGTGACGGCTTCGGAAACCGACTAAGTGCAGATAGTGAATGCATGCAGGACCACACATTCGAGTAGTCGTATCATTCGATTGAGGAACTGCGCTGTGACTACAAGAATAAACAAGCCTACTCAACCATCTTCTGCTTGCACAGCGTAGCCGAACGAAGCCTACTTCATTATTATACTGTGCACGTTGTCGTGCTTACTTTGCTCAAACTGCTTTTCGTTGCATGGCTAAGTCAGCCATTTCACGAAATGTGATATACTCAACCCACTCGCAATACAACGGGTACTCACCTCACCAACACGGTGAGAAGTAGTCGCCTCCAAACAGTCTCACTTCACTTGTGTAGCCCAGTGTTTCCATGGGCTAGAGCAAGCGGGAAAGCGGGAAGGTCTCCAGATGGTTTTGCATTGTGGCACGGAGCACCGTCGCATATAGACTTCAAAGTTTTTAGATGCGCAAGCATCTTATACTCGCGCCTTGTAGTGCGCCGTCCACGCCGTCCGCACCGCTTCTCAAACATTCGACAGCTGACGCGCGCGCATGCGCCGTCGCGCCGTCGCCCACCATCTGTGCCGCGCGCGCTTCTCCTTCGAGAACATTCGACAGCTGACAGCGCATACGCCGTCGCGCCGTCGCCATCTGTGCCGCGCGCGCGCTTCTCCTTCGAGAACATTCGACAGCTGACAGCGCATGCGCCGTCGCGCTGTATATATACTCAAGGTCGGCGCTCGCTCGCTCAGTTGCCGCTCGTCCGTTGGTTTGTACGGCGCGTCGACGTCCGAAGTCGCCGTGAAATGAATGCCAACGAATCCACAAACACAATGATCGACGTCCCTTCGACCAGCGCCACCCTTTCGCATACGTGTGTACGTGTTCACTCATTTAACACCCCCTCCTACAACCACGTTAACCAATTTAGGCGCCGACCCAAGTAAGTCGCAATTTAACACCCCATTTCACAACCACGTTAACCAATTTAGCCATCGATCCAAGTAAGTCGCACTTTAACACCCCGTTAACCAATTATACGCTCCGCATCCTCCTCAGTGTTCCCCCGAGGGAAGCTGCGGGCAATTTTTTTATGTGTGGTTAGCACGAGGATGGTGTCGTAGCGGAAACTACGTCTATGGGGTAATCAAACGCAGTACATACCGCAGCTTGCACACCCGGGCCAACATGCAGCTGGTGCAGTGCGACGGAGCAGGAACGCCTGGCCGCAAGAACACACATGGTGCCTGTTGCCACAAAAACTGGGACTGGCAACATTGTGTTTTAGCGGGTGGCGGCAAGTGGTAGGTCAAAGGCTGACAGCACTTTAAAACATGGAGACGTGCGTACATGAAGGCACCCAATTCCCCATCGTTGCCTTCGCGTCTCCTAAAAAATAACGTGAGCGTCTCCAGAACGGTCTCAGAATCTCTAAAACAAGAACAAAATATTTTCGACCAAGTATGCACCAAAATTCAGGAAATGGTTTATGGGCTTTGAGTTGTTTCAATCACTCACTAGCTGCTCGGCTGTACTTTTCTTTTTTCTTAAATAAATCTCAACACTTCAAAAATTTTTGTGTTCTTCCCCCTAGAAAATGAACATTTTATTTATTCCCTTCCTAACAAATGTAAGATTTATTGCATGGAGATCGCGGGCAAAAGTACATGTTCGATGCGCTTGCGAGACAGAAACATAAATGGCACGCAAACGAACTACCTGGCGTAGTAACACCTGTGCATTACCTCCGCATCCATAGCGTTGGCTGAGCTGCCTCAGAGTGTTGTGACCGAGTATAGTGGAGAATGGCTCAAGTCTAGCCGAAGTAGATGTGTTTGTTCGTTCATGTGTCAGTGCAGATGTGTGTGTGTGAACGCAAGAGGCATGGCATAGTTCGATGGACGCTGTGTGGGTCCCCTCGTGCGACAAAGTCGAGGAAGTGTCGCTTTGGTGTGAACATTTTTTTGTTTGCTTTTCATTGAATAAAACTGTTTAATTTTCTCTCGAGTACCCCTGTGAGTTTTCGCCACCCCCTCTGAAGAAGTTGTGTGTTAATGCTTGTAATTATGATAAATGCCGTAGTTGAGGCGGGGGGGGGGGGGGGGGGCTCTGTGAAAGCTCTTTGGTGATGCATGCACTCCACATCGGCTTCGTGAACTTTCTTCAATTTCTGCGGATCACAACCAATACACCCTTCAATTCTGGGTTTCTCGTCACCTAAAAGTCCAACGCTTGACTTAGACACCACTGCTGTGCAGGTGGGCTCAGCTTTGGCACTTTCATACAATTTTTCTGCGGCTTTTACGCCACCTCACCAGAGGAGTGTCTTGTGCGGCTCTCGGCTCAGCGATGGCAGCTGCCAACGTGGTTACGGGCTAGGAGCCTGTCTCGACGCAATTAGTGTTTATGAACATTTTTTCCCCTGAACAAGGTATGCCGTCATAAGATAAATATTTCGAAGACATGGTGCAAACATGGAAACGCAACAAGCACAATTCAAGTCTGGGTCCCAGCAACAGCGAGGCGCCGCAGCTGGCCGCCATTCTCCGGCTGTGCAAACAACGCCGGCACCCGGACCCACCAGTGGCGATCTACCTCTGCTCCCTCAAAGCTGCCAATGAAGCAACGCAAGTGGCGTCCACGTCAGACGCCTCGTCTTTTTCGAGATGACTACATCGTGGTCTTAAACCAAGCGTTCCATCGATCTGCGCACATGTGTCTGGGCTGATAGCACTGGCGCCGCAATCCAGAGCTACTAAAATGACTGGACCACCACACTAGTTCAAGTGTGGCCGTTCTGGGAACGAAACATCTTGGTTTGCAGTACTATCGTGCTGGATATGGCAGAGAAACTCCTGGGTGACTTCTATCTGCAAGTGGGGGATTTACAGCTGCCTGACCGAGGCCACACCAAGGCGTCAGGGGTTACGTACAGAGGTGTGATCACCACAATCCTACTGAGACTACGGAAAAATAAAATCAGAACTGTATTGGCGTCGGGCAACCATCCTTGTGGTCCGAAAATTCTGATACTCCGAAGCGGCGGTGGTGACTTTTGAGGACACTAAGTAGCCGCGCTTCCTGTTCTACCACTTCGTGGCGACATTTATCCGCCCCTGGAGCAAAACCGTCGCTGCTTACACTAAGTGCAGCACCACTGGTCATTGGCCGCCAAAGTGGCCTCACCCAACTGCGACACAGTATACCAAGTGTGGCACCAATGCCCCCGAAGGCCTCACTGAACGTAATTGCCACCTCAAGTGCCTTCTCTGCCACGGCGCCCACGAGCCTAGGACCAGTGGCTGTGCTTCAAAATACCAGAAACTGAAGTCGCCCTCACCATCGCATCGAGGTGCTACTTCATCTTCGTCACAACCGAACGAAGGCCAACACTCAAGCATTCCCGCCACTCTTCGAACCGGTGGCAACACCTCAGGCTAGGAGTTGCGCAGGGGTTGCTGCTTCAAAGCCTCTTTGTCCCTCTGCTGTCACTCCTCCTTTCTCTGAACTTGTGACCCTTCGCTAGTAAGTTGTGCAACTTCATAAGCAAAATGAATTCCTAGAAAAACAGCTCGCACTTTTAACTAAGCAACTTGCTGCCCAACAACAAGACTCTGCAAAGCCCCTAGGTACCGCCGTCCCTGTCCATGTGGCTACGCCAGCAACCTCCAAGACTAGCCCTCCCGCTAGCGCACTTCGAATAACCCTCCGGCTCCAGTAGCCGATACACTTACTCTGGAAGCTCCGGTTGCTACTGCAGCACCTCATGATCTCTTGCCGACTAACCAAATTCAACCCAGTGAAGAAGGCATCACTCGCATGAAGGATCACTTTACGAGCGTCGAAGCACGGTTCGTTTTCTAAGGCATAGCTTTGCTTAATTAGAAAATATTGCAACTCCACGTGGGATCCAAAGGTGGGGTGAAATCACAAAAATTAGGAAAGTCACACGATGCAGACAATCGTAAACAGTGATATACATGCATTTGATTTATACAAAGAACGAAAATTCCCATCTCCATGGCTAAATTAACAAAGAAAACGTCGCCTGTCACTGCTCATATCATACACGAATACCAACACTGAGTGACAAGTTTATTTATCATCGTTGGTAGGTGTTAGCTTAAGTAGTACGGCACACACTGCCTTGCTGGCAGTGCTCTTTACAATTTTTAAGTGCTTCTGTGTTTTCAGGTAGTTTCTCCGCTACTGCGCCAACATTTTGATGCGATTTAAGCTCTTTTAAGCATTCTTGCTCCTCCGCCGTTTCCATAATGTCATGCTTTACACGAAAGTCCACCTCAACAACAGAATCTAAAACAAAAGAATAAAACAAACACTTAAGCACACTATGGCATTCAGTACATAAAATGCATATGCTCGCTAAGATCAACATAGAGAGTGCAGCCCACATATTGGTTATTGTAAAATTGTTGTCCAAAAAAGCCCCTTTTTGAAACACAGAATTTTAACTTCAACTCTAAGTGTGATGTTTTTGCAGGAGGTTCTCTTTGCAGGTCCTTTTTTCATAAAATTCGAAGGCAGTGCGTAACAAACTGATGTCTGGTAGCACATATTGCTCGATGGCCTCAGTGACACACGTAGTCGAAAACTCTGGGTGATTTGCCCAAAATGTGAAATTCAGCGTATTTGATTTTCTCAACACTTTCAGCCAAAGAACGAGTGCCTGTATTTTTTAAAACTTGCAATGAGTGTATTTTACTATGACAGCCACACTGTTAATAAATAGTTGAATTTTCCCTGTGTAGCTACCTGGGTGTGGCTTCTGAGACAAAGTTGACTGGAGAAGAGTTTGAAAGAGTGCACCGAGAAACTTGTGCAAAAATTGGACGTTCCCATAGCCCGAATAAAGTCGAATTGTCATTGTAGACTACTTTTCTTGTGGGACGGTGAGACAGCGTGCCAGTTCCTGTTGCTAGCACCAACGTACATCGAAAGCATATTTCCCAGAATGCGTTTCGTTCTCTCAGTTAGATATTTAGTTTCCGTTTGAAAAGGGTTTTATGGACTATAAGAGCCACAACTACGCAAAATTTCTTTAACTTCGGCAATTAATTACCATTCAGAGTCACTGATGACGACTCTTTAGCGCCAAGACGAAGTGTGACCCATTGTAACCGAATAGAACAGACATCAACTGGTCAGGCCATTGGCAGATTATCTGTTTCCACATGTCGGATCAAATAATTCACGTACTCTTGAAGTTATCAAGTGGCCGGATAGATCCATAGAAAGTGGTCCGATCAAGTCACTGCCGACTTTTTCACAAAAAGATTTCGGTGGTTAATTGGACTACAAACTACCTGTCATAACAGTCGTGGTTCACATACAGGGTGTTTATTATTATTACAATATTTTCATTTACAAACTGCAATAGTTAAGCACATGCTGCTTTCAGACCATTTCTAAAGCGAAGCGAAGGGCTTTGTCACTAGTTAGATTACTCGAATTGATTATTAACTAAAGTATCTCAATTCCTTTTTTTGTTCATTTTAGGGTAATTGTTTATTTGGTGACTTTAATACACATCAAAATTGTTGATAACCTAGTGAATCAAAAATACCCCGAGTAGTTTCAGAAACCCCCCGTCAAATTTCTGCAACGCGATGCGGCAAAAAAATCTCGGCATATCCATGGAGTGGATGAGAATTAGGGGGCGAAGCGTGCTTCCTCCCATCCGTCCGTGTGTCCGTTTGTCCAAGCATGCGTCAGTGCGTCTGATCGCGTTCGCAAACGTGCACAGCACATGGGTAACATTGACGAGACGGGAGCCAAGGTAGCCGACCACAAGCGTCTTCAGTCCACCCGCCGCTCTGCATCGACCATGCTCTACAAAAGTCCGTCGCGTACGGTGACTCTGCAGGAAATTGAGAGAGGCACTCCTCCTCTGCCGACCCAGGGGACAGGGGATGAGAAAGGAAATGGAGTGACAGCCCTATCGGAAAAAAACGAATGGTGGGCATGGTGGAAACCACCACCCACCATTATAGTGGATTAGTGTAGTGGGTGAATGGTGGGAAATGCCCACCATGGCGCATGGTGGGTATCGTGGGTGCTGCAGTGCCGGCAACACTTTAGCGCGAAATGACGTCATAATCACCGTGACGAGCTGCCACAAAAAATAAAAAAGAATTATATAAAAACAGTATAAAAAACACCCGTCCCGTAAAAAAAAACAAGGCGCCACGGAGGATCGAACGTGCAACCTACCGATTCCCATTCGAAGACGCTAACCACTGCGCCACACCAACTTTTTTTTTCTTTATTTCCGGTAAACTTCACAAACGGGTTACTAAGATATATTACAATTCACTACATACAATACAAAAAAACTTAAAACTTAACTATAACACATCGCATCCTAGAATTCCTTCATGGTCAGTAGGGCTTCTACCCTTTCTACCCACAAAGGTACACATTCGTCTGTTCTTACTACCTCAAGAAATCTTGAGATGCTTTCCTTAAAATACTCTCTTGCTGGTCTTCTGTCTGGGTCACAATGAAATCCAGCCATTCTAGAGCGCCATATACTGTGCAAGGCAGTCATCATGAGAAAATCGAAAGGTAATCCATCCTCGTTCTCTATTGCCAAATACCTGATACCATGAGGGTCTAACGGAAACTCTTTTTTGATTGTCCTTTGTAATACGTCCCAAAAATAAACTCCTTCCCAACAGTGCAGGAAAACATGGTCAATAGTTTCCGGTTTCTTACAGATTAGACAGTGAGATCCCCAAGGCATATAAAACCCCCGCTCCTCTAGGAAGGTTCTTACAGGAAGTGTTCCAGTGTGTAATTTGAAAAAGAACGTTTTCGCGCTAGGAGCTGCTGGCATTTTTTTTACTCGTTTAAGTACGTTCTGACCCTTGCGTGCTGTATATAGCGCTCTGTACAGTGGGACGGGAAGCATCGTGTCACATAAATCTTTGTACAGTTTTTTCTTTCCAACAGACCACAGGTAGTCAGTTGAAAAGCGAACACACAAAAACCGCACGCTGGCCACTACTTCCTTCATGTATCCTTGCACAGCCCCTGGGGTAACATGGGTGCTCACAACAAACTCGGGCAACAGTCTACTTAGTCTTGTTTGACACACTGTTAGTAGGAAAGGATCTCTCGTCTCACGAAAAAAGAAAAACCTATTTACTAACTGTTTGATAAACAGATGTCCTAGCCCAAGGCCTCCACACTTCACCCGTCTAAACAAATTCGTGCGACTGCACCTTTCCCAGTTAGACCCCCACACAAATATTGCAAACACCCGATGTAATTTTTGCACATTGACCCGGGAACAGTACAGCACTTGCATCACATACCACAGCTTAGACACAAAAAACCAGTTGCATGCAGTAGCCCTAGCGAACATGGACAGATAAGTTGCATTCCACCTATTCGCTTTTTCTTTAATTTCTTTCGTTTGCTGTGTCCAATATTCGTCGGTACTTTTGTATGACTCGAGCGGTACTCCAAGATATTTAACTGGCGTTCTTGTCCATTTAATGGCTGCGAAAAATTCTGGTGTTGAAGGCGAATATCCATGCCAGAAGCCGAGGCATTTACCCCAGTTTATATGGCTTCCTGTAACCTCGGCGAAATATTTAGAAACTCTGATTGATTCTTCAATACCGACATAGGTAGTGCTACAAATCGCAACATCATCAGCGTATGCGAGTAGTTTGACCTCTGAAGATTGTACTCTAAACCCATTAATGATGTAATTCTGCAATATCGACTGACATAAAGTTTCAATATAGATGCAAAACAAAAGTGGACTAACAGGGCAACCTTGACGCACTGAGCGCTCGATTCTTATGGGGGGGCCCAATGTCTTGTTGATAATTAGTCTCGTACTACCGTTCCGATATGCCATGGCTACTCCGTCAATAATTATCTTACCAACATTAATGTGCTTCAATACTTCAAACAAAAGAGCGTGGGAAACGCAATCAAACGCTTTCTCCAGATCCAGCTGGAGTATGGCCACACGAGCATGACAGGCGTCAACACATTCGAGCACGGATCGCATTTTATGAACGTTAGTAACTATGGACCGACCTTTTATTCCACACGTTTGGTGTGGACCGACGATATCTTTTATTACTGACTGAAGTCTGGCCGCCAAAATTTTCATTAATATTTTGTAGTCAACGTTTGTAAGTGCGATTGGCCTGTACGCTGTGACGTGCCTAAGCTTTTCAACCTCGTCTGTTTTCGGAATCAGAACGGTACGCGATTCACCAAAGGATGGTGGTAATTTCTTTTCCTCATATGCCTCATTAAAAACGCCCGCAAGTATTGAAGACAATTCGCTTTTAAAACATTTGTACCACTTGGCACAAAGACCATCTGGTCCTGGAGATTTCCCAGGATTTAACTTATCAATCGCCTGTTCCACTTCAGATGCAGATATAGATAATTCCAAAGCGCTTTTCACTTCCTCACTCACTTGCGGCATGAGTCCTAAATATTCGTCTTTAAATCTTTCTAGGTTTGCCTGTCTACACGCAAAAAGGTTTTCAAAATGACTTGAAAATACGGATAAAATGCTGTCCATATCAGTTACTTCGCGACCATCCTTCTCTATTTTCTCGATATGATTCCGTCGAGCGTTCGTTTTCTCCACCCCTAACGCTCTTTTGGTTGGCGTCTCTCCAGCCGTTAAAGCCTCGGCCATAGCACGGACGAGTGCACCGCGGTAGCGTTCCTCGTCATGCAGTGCAAGTTTCTGCTTAATATTGCGTATGTCAATTTTATACTCTCCCGGTTGTCTGCACTCCAAGTCTACTAGTCTTTCCAACGTCTTTCGGAGTTCTTTTTCTTTCTTTTTCCTTTCATAACTCAATGCGCAAGAACGATCAATAGCTTTTATTTTTATTTGCTGCTTGAACTCTTCCCATTGTTCTGCAAGTTTAGCTCCATCATCCATTTTTATTTCATTGATGCAGTTCATAACCTGATCTAGGAAATATTCGTCAGTGATCACAGTGGAATTCATCTTCCACAGCTCCCATGAGAAAGTTCCACCTTGTGTTTTCTTTCCCATATCACAATTAACTAAACAATGATCACTAAAGTGTATTGGGTAAACAGCATATGTCTTGCAGTGGGCTATTAATTCAAGCGACACGTAAATGCGATCAAGACGCGCATGGCTATTCCCCTGAAAATGTGTGAAACGCACCTCCCGCGTTCCCTCCATACAGCTGCCCACGTCTTCTAACTCGAATTGAGTAACTACGTCCGCTAGTGTCCTACTACTTTTATCGTAATTGACGCGTCCATTTGCTCGATCTCGCCCATTGAGGACGCAGTTAAAATCACCAAGTAATACAGATTTCCTTTCCAAAGTGAAGTGCTGCTTTAGGCTTGAAAAAAAAAAGTAATCGCTCCTCACAAATGGTTGGTGCATAAATACACACTATACGCCACTGACATTCATTGAATACAAAATCACAGGAAACCAATCTACCAGATGGGCAAGCGAAGGTATCTTGCACTACCAGACCCGATAACTTCTTAATGAACAAAACGCAGCCTGCAGACGTGCCTATTGCTTGAATTACAACTGCGCGGTAACGCGCCGTAAACCTCAGCACCATGCCCCGGGTCCCCTCCTCACCGTCTACTTTTGTTTCTTGTACAGCAAGTACATCCAGATCATGATCCACAAGTAGCCTGTAGACTTGGCTCTGTTTCCGCTTGGCGGCGAGACCTCGAACATTTAACGTTGCCACTCTAAGATTCGGTACAGCAGCCATGTCCACACAGTGAAGAAGTTAGCCCGGGGCACGGTGCTTACCTTCGGCGTCTAGCATAGAGCTAGACATCTTCGGAGCCTCCAGGTGGACCCGTGCCACTGGAGGACAAAGGTGGCCAGTGATTGTCCGATATCGGGTTGGGACGCAGCCTTGTGCTGCTGCGTCTGAACGAAGTCGCCTTCGCAGGTGGCCCCTCTTCTTGCTTTTCGCTGGACGCCTCACGCCGTCCTGCAGACTGCTCGCGGGGTCTTTTGCTTGGCGCCCCACCACTGATACTCTCGCAAGACACCGGGAGTTTGGTTAATTCCACCGGCTCAGGCTCCTTCGATGAGGTGCTTGTGAAGCCTTCTTCGATTTTGCCGGCTGGCTCTTGAGTAACCAGCTCCCCAGATGCTATGTCTGCTTTGGCTGTTGGTTCATCACCACCGGTCGGTGTAACTGTACCTGTTGAAGGTTCAGGGTTCACCGCGTCGCCTGCGCCTTTCGCCGCGTCTTCAGCCTCGGACACGTCCATCACCAACGCAGCTGTGTCGTCACCTTCGGCTGATCCGATAGCCGATGCGTACGTGCGCATGCACGCATCTTCGCTGTGGCCGAACCGCCGACAACGCGAGCATCGGGGAACCTTGCACTCTCTTCTAACATGACCGGTACCTTGGCAGCGCAGACACTGCATTGGCCGACCAGGTGCAACCACAAGTGCCAGTTCACCAGCCACCCTGATTTGATGGGGGAGATCTTCAACCTTCACGCCACTCTTGAGCTTAAGAAGCACAGTCCGTGTGGTTGAACCCTTGTCGCTGACACCCTGAACACGCCAATGCTCCCTTGTGACTTGTACGACCTTCCCATAAGCCGCCAACGCCGTTCGCACGTCTTCATCGTTGACGCCGTACAGCACCCAATGAAGACGCAGCCGCACCTGCTGATCCTGGGGGTCTACGATGATGCAGCGTCGGCCCTTGACTTTCAACTCCTTCACATCCAGCAAGCGTTTCGTAGCGTCCGCGTTGTTCATGGTGACTGCCCAGACATGATTTATCTGGTAGGCCCCCAGCGCCAACACCTCCGGCAGCAGTCCTGTAGGTCCGAGCGCGTCTCGGAAATCCTCGACTCGATACGGTCTGCCGCGCACATCACCGTGTAAAAACACGGTGTTTTGCGCGATGCGTCCCTTGGGCAGTGGTGGCAAAATAATCTCATATCCTGCGTCTTGGTCCTCGGTCATCCTGTTACCGCGGCTAGTATGTGCCGCAAACGCCGCTCCTACGGAGCACATGATTCTTGCGTCCGACGCGCGTGAGTGCCGACGAAAGAATGACTTCGCCACACCAACATGACGCATGGGTGTTAAATACTCAGTTGGCATACAAACTTACGGTTCAACTTAAGCTGTGTTTGTCGTGTACACAACATAGACAAGATCTACACCTGCTACTAAAAATTGCACATTTATTAAACACAAGCAACTGCGGCCTGTAACGATTGCCACTATGTTAACGGCACTAGTGCTATTTTTTTTACAATTCACAACTTCAAGAAAAAAACCAAGTGGACTGGGGAGCAGCAATAGTTTACCGGCGGGGTCTGCCAAGTTTAATATCCGTTTCGCGCTCGTTCTAAAGGGTGACATCTGCTCACGCTTTATGAGGTCTCTAGGCTCATTCCATAGATACGCCCGCCTAATTTATTTGATTGAGCATTGGGATGCTTTTCGCGCAATGTAGAGGGCGGTCGCGCCAGCGCAATGCTGTAGCTTTTTCGCTAAAGCAACTTCATAACGACTTGGCCAAAACGAATGCAGTGTGCCGGAAACATTACGCTTCATGTTGGTTCACCAAGCATGCAAATTGCCACGTCTGAGTTCTCGTACAAAAGCTAGAGAAGTGCCGGCGAGTGCGACCGGCGGCTGTCGGTGAGAAGACACTTAATTACGTTCTCTGGGAGTGCTTTAATCGCGTCGCATCGATGTTTGTTGCTTCTTGAGCGGACACCATACACAATGAAAAATGCTTCATTTAGGTTAATTGATGCCATGGCTGCGCTGTATTGTCATACTTAATCGTCGAAATCGTGTATTCTGTAACCCGGAAGCACGGATAACACAATTGTACGGGCTCGGTCGGTAGGCCTAACTTTGATGGAAATCATGGTGGTAGAACATGTAGTGTACTGATCCCAGATTGGTACACTATATAAATTGCCCGCCATTATAAGCCCACCCATCGTCTGCTTACTGCTTCCCAGCATTATCGCGATGGTGGGCAGAGCTTCTCATCTTGGTACACCATGTGGCCCACCATAACAAGCAGCACCCATCATCTGCTTAGTGCTTCCCAGCATTATCGCAATGGTGGGAAGAGTTTCTCAACTTGGTACACCATGTAGCCCACCATAATAAGCACCACCCACCATATGCTTAGGGCTACCCAGCATTATCGCAATGGTGGGCAGAGTGTCCCATTATTGCCCACTATCTAGCCTCTGCTTTCCACCATCATTTCCACTTTACCCATCATCTGTACACCATACCACCCAGTATGTCCCGGCATAACCACCATATTTTCCACTACGTCCCACCATAGCCATCATAATTTCCACCATGCCCACTATTATTTCCACTATGCCCACTATTATTTCCACTACGCCCACCATGTTTTCCAGTATCCACCATGGCAATTTTTCCGATAGGGAGGGCATGAAGTCGCAACGTCAAAGGTGTCGGCTAACACTTGACAAGTCAGACACGTGTCAGAGATTTCCGGTATGAAGTGCCGTGTGACCACTGGACAGAGGAAAATGTTAGTCTGAAAGTGGCGTAACAGTCATTCGTACGCTTTCACCAGACCCGCATGAAGGACCAGAGTAAAGTCGGTGCGAACTCCGATAATATTCTAGAATATCATTGTAGCGTGTACGATTTGAGTTTCCATAATCTGACTCAGAACGTGGAAGGGCAGCGGTCCGGAGCGGAGAAGGGCGGACAGTGGCATTTGCAACTTCCTTGTCAGGAAGACCTGTGCGGCCTGGAGTTCATACTACTCTCATGTATTGAGCATAAAGTGCCAGGAAGCGACTTGGAGGTGAACAGCCAATGAGGTGATATAACCCTGGATGTATCGAAAACCGGCTGAGGGCGAGTCTGTTAAGATATTGTGAGCTGTGTGATGAGAGGCGGCCAAAGCGATGACAACCCCCTCTGCATGAGTTCCACTGCCAGCTCTATAGAGAGGCTATCGGCATGGCAATTCTTTGGGATCACAGCGACCATATTTTGACCTAAAGTGAAATTTCCCGAGATGTCTTCATAGAAAATGCCAGGCGATCGGAGTGACGCACTTGAAGGTCGTAGACAAGCGCGTAGGTGCTTGCCTAAGACCGGAGGGTTGTTCGTGGACCATGTTATAGAGTAGCGGCTCTAAACATAACATCGGCGCCATAGTTCTAGTACAGTTGATGGAGGAACCGGGGCAGAGTTTCTGCGTCTGCGATAGGCGATTGAGTTGGTTGTTTCGATGGACTTCCCGCACCTCAGCAAAGGAGTTGTGCACTTCCAGCGCCACAAAGCGGCTACTGGAAGTGGCATTGAGAAGGTCCAGCGTGCGTTTACACATGGTGCGTAAAAGAGTATCAAGTTGATGTTCAAGTATCCAAAGAGTATCAAGTTGATGTTCAAAAGAGTATCAAGTTAATTTATCAAGTTGACAAAAGGGTAGGGTGAGGCCTAGAAGACTCGACTGTTCACAAACACTTGCCCAACAGGAGGGATAGGTTCCCTCGGAGGCCGCCACGTTTGGTAGAGACCCGCCTGATCATACGACTCACTTGTTCGCTGGTGCGTCAGAGAGAGTTTGGTACCCTTAAGGTTCTCCAGAGATGAGAGGTGCAACCCGAAAATTCGAAGGTCTTGGACTGATGGGACAGGTCTGGACAGAAGAAATATTTTGGAGTGATGGTAGGCATGAAACCGAAAGAAGGCCGGTTTTGTGGGGAGGACTGCAGGCCGCAAGATGAAACGTAAGTGGCTGCCACAGAAAGCAGGGCATTCATTTCACAGAATTTTGATAAAGCAGTTGGACATATCACGGAGCTTCGCGCTTCAAAGCGTTTAGCTCAAAGCAGAGTCGCAGGACGGCACGCTGCAGGGCCGCGGCACTGTCGTGTGCGATGTCTGAAAAATCAGGTGTCCCTGTCTCGGAGTTCGTAGCGGTTTCAGCACTCTCGCCGGTGATATTCACAAGCTGGGAGGCCTGGACAGCATTCGTTGGCGGCTCGTATGTTGGCGAAAATACCGGAACGGGAGTGCAAGCTATGGGAAACGTGAGTGGCATTCCCGGAGGACAGGAGCCCGTGCTGGTCTCTGTCATGAAGTGGTGGTATGGTGGTCATGCGGTCATGCTTTAAAACCACAATGGAGGTATGGACGCTGTCTATTAGTGGTCTGATGGTCAGCTGAAGCGGCGGTCACCATCATAACTGAAGAAGCGTGAGCGGGGTTTCTGTATAGATAAGCCTGCACTGCCGTCGACGCACAAGGACACGTAAGATTGGCGTCAGCCATAGGATTCAATTGTCGAATTGTGCCATTGTAATGAATGAGATAAAGAGAGCACCCTTGCTGAGAGTCGGCTGTTCTACTTTCCCCTTTTTTGTCCACCTCGCACAAGCTGTTTGCATGCCAGAGCTTCGGTGCTGTTTTCGTCATCACAATATATATATATATATATATATATATATATATATATATATATATATTGTAATGAATTAATGAATCTGAATAACGGACGCTCTGCTGACAATGAAGAAGACGACGATGATCGGTGGCTGCAGTAGTAGCTCGCGCGCAGTAGTGTCTGGGTCTACCAAAGTTTGTTGCAAATAACGTGTTGTATATGGAAGCTCGCCTACCTTCTCTGCTAAATAGGTTTAAAATTCTTACTGTGCAAGCATTCTTAAAGATATACAGTTCGCACCAAAGACTCTCATTTTACGCTTTCATTCAAGAACCGACTTTATTTTTCGAAACCCATTGGTCGCGACTACACACCCCGCAAATAGTATTTGCACAAGCGCTACTAAACCAACTGAATGTAAAAATTAGACATATTGGTCCAATACACAACCTAAAGTCAATGCTTAGCATACAATTCGATGATATATTTCCTCATAACGCGAAACAATTGGCATATAGGTATTTAAATGACCAGTTAGCAGATTATCTAGCCCACCTACAGATAAGCAATATCATAGCGACTGATGCATCTGTGTAAAAAGAAAAGGCTGGGGTTGGCATCTTCTCTCCTTCTTTGGACTGGTCCTTTTCGATTCGACTCCCAGATTGTACCCCGGTATTCATGGCAGAATTATTGGCCATTGTTCTTGCCCTACGCAAATTACCCTCAAGCGAATCATTAGCAGTTATCATTACAGATTCATTATCAGTTTGTAATGCACTTTCTGCGGCAGTAAATTCAGAGCTCATGAATACGTTTCGGCATTTAGCACCGAAAAACGTAAAAAAACTGCATTTGCTATGGGTACCAGGCCACCGCGGATTATATTTGAACGAAATGGCGGACTCTTTAGCAGCAGTATCCCTGGGTGGGCCCACCATCCCAGTTTTGCCAGATACGGCTTACGTAACCGCGCTAAGGTTCCGAAATGCTTGCCTGCAATGGGGAAAAGGTAATTTGGATAAATTCAAAGATTTCGAGCATTTGAGCTATTGCTGGAATAAAGAGTGGTGTGTCTCTCGCCAGTTAGAGGTCACTTATACCAGATTGCGCTGTGCAGTTCCACAACTAAATTATTACCTTAATAAAGCTCAGCTCAAGGCGTCACCGCTATGCATTTGGTGCAACGAAATTGAAACAATTGAACATTTCTTTTTATTCTGCCGTCGTTATTCTTATCAGAGAAAAAGATTTTTAGTAGCCCCATTACAAAAGCTAGGAATACAAGTAAATTTACCAGTAATTTTATCATTTGGCGGAACTTCATTTGGTTATTGCCACAAGGATGTATGCTCCGCTGTGTTTGATTACATCAACGCAACTAAAAGATTACCATGCTAGTGAACCACTACCTTTTCAGATCTTTAGTTTATAATTCATAGTTATGTCTTTCAAAAACAAAAGATGGTTTGACCGCTTGCTCAGCACACATTTTTTGTTTTTTGGTAGTATTATTTTAAGCTTCTTTTTCAGATTGGCTTGATTTTCAGTTTAGTTTCATTTAAGTATCCTGCCGCCCGGTTCTTGGCCCATCCCCCTTTGTGGGTAAGCGCCATCCATCAGAGGTCATCAGCATCAGCATCAGCATCAGCTCGCGCACGCCGCTCGCCATTAGCCAGACCTGCCTGAAAAAGCATATTTTGCCAAGCTGCGTCTGAACCTTTTTCGACGTACAACACCTCTATTTGAAGTGGTGGAGGAGCCGGGGTTCCCATCAACCTGGAACTTCGCAATCGGACGCTACCCTCACCGTTCACCATGACTGCTCCTGGCCCTTCTCAAGCTGCCTTACCAACGACAGTCTACTGTACTGGCGTACCTCGGCAACGCGACCCACCAATTTTTCGCGGCAACGACGAACAAGACGTCGAGGACTGGCTCATCGAGTATGAAATCGTAAGTGCTTCCAACAAGTGGAACGCCTGCGACCAGCTCACAAACGTGCGCTTTTACCTCGCTGATGTGGCCAGCCTCTGGTTCAAGAACCACGAAGGCGAAATCACCAACTGGTCCGCCTTCAAGACCACCATCGCCGCGGTCTTCGGTCGTCCCGCCGTGCGCCGGCTTCGCGCGGAACAGCGTCTCCGTAGTCGAGTCCAGCGCAGGGACGAGACCTTTACGAGTTACATTGAAGATGTCTTGTCTCTTTGCAAGCGCGTCGATGAATCTCTAACCGAACGCGACAAAATCATGCACATCATCAAAGGAGTTGACGACGACACCTTCCAGATGCTCGTCGCTAGGAACCCACAGACCGGCACCGATGTTGTCCAGCTCTGTCAGGAGTACGACGAGTTGCGTAAGCAGCGTGTCTCGACGCGCAGGGCCGCTGAAGATACGGCTGAAGTTTCCGCCCTCGTGCACGACGTCACTGCTGATCACACCGTCTTACTGCCCCACATAAAACAATTCATTCGTGAAGAAGTTGCGCGTCAGCTTTCTCTTGTGGCCGAAGCATCCGCGCCAGTGACCTCGTTAGACCCACGTTTACGCCAGGTCATTGAGACACAGGTCACGCAGGCACTGCCTCCATCGCCACCCGTCCCTACGCCGTTGACCTACGCTGCCGTCGTTGCTAGACCCCCAGCCCCACCTGCCTCTGGCGCATACCGGGGCACCGGGTCCTCCTACCCTACGACGCTGCCTACATACACGGCACCCCATCCCGTTTCGCTACCTGCACCTCCTGTCGTTAACCCATGGCGCACCTTAGATAATCGACCCATCTGTTTTGCATGCGGTTTCGTGGGACATATAGCACGCTACTGTCGCCGTCGCAACTTCCAGCCTCCAGATCATGAGAATTCTGCGAATTACCAAGCTGCCCAGAATCCCCAGCGACCATCTTCTCATATCACCGACTCATTGTCCCCACGACGCCCTGTCGATTCTCGCCGGTCATTACCACCCCGTCGCCGATCTGTCTCCCCGATGCTTCGGCGCACGAGCCCCGCTCGAGAGGAAAACTGACAGCCGCAGTTCCGGAGGCAAGAACTGCGTCGTCGTCGAACTTTCCAAGACCTCCTCTTTGTCCGCCCAACGAAATTGATGTACTAGTAGAAGGTGTTGCTGTACGTGCACTTGTCGACACAGGCGCCGTCGTTTCTGTAATTAGTGAAAAACTGTGTCGCGATTTGAGAAAAGTTACAACGCCGCTTACGAATCTTGCTCTGCGTACAGCCACCTCCCATTACATCGCGCCGACAGCTCAGTGCACAGCACGCGTTCTTATTCAAGATGTTTGGTACGCTGTCAACTTTGTTGTTCTCCCACGTTCATCTTACGACGTCATACTAGGATGGGATTTCCTTTCTACTCATCAGGCCCTCGTCGACTGCGCTCGTGCTGAACTCACGTTGACGAATCCGTGCCTTGACATCGACCACCACAGTCCCTCAAAAGTGTTTGCCGCAGCTGACGTCCACATCGCACCGTTGTCCGCCGTCCTAGTGCCTGTGTTTTCTCCTGCTGCCACTAACTCGACGCTCCTGTTCCAACCAACTATAGCTAGTGTGCAACACCGAACCATCGTCCTCCCGTTTGCCGTCATCAACTTTTCCAATGGTTCGGCGGTACTTTATGCGTGCAACATTTCTGCTTGCCCATACATCCTGCTACGCGGCGAGTGTCTGGGGAGCCTTGAGACCTTAGATTGTATTTTCGAAGACCCGATCTATCCAGACAAGCCATTCTTACCGACTTGTGCCATTACACCCGCAGCTAACGCTAATGAACCTATGGATGTATTCCGCAAGTGCATTGATTGCAACCTCACGCCTGGGCAGCAGGAACAGCTGATCAAGCTCCTACAGCGTTTTTCGGCCTCGTTTGACCACAATCAGCTTTCCTTAGGTCGAACGTCATCTGATGTTAGTTGGCATGGTCTATTACAAACCCTTCTCTGGAACCTCTCTCACCCAGATTTCTTTTCGGAATTCCTTTGTCGCAATCTCTTTGTTCAATGTGCATGGCAAATTCCTCCACTCCATCTTAGTGACTGCCCATAACCTCCTTGGGGGGAGGGGGGAACTTCAATGCTGCTCACAGGCTCTGGCGCTACCCTCACACACTATAACCTCGCCGCCATTGGCTTGCTAGGAATGCAATGTAGCCTTTTTAACACTCCTGACACCCCTACACGAGTGGGCACTATCTCGCAGCGCTCCACTACAGTTGTCCTCGTTTTATCACAGAGTTTCCTTCCTTTTCATTGGCGCGTCTCTCATACTCATATGGTGGTTTGGGGACGTTAAACCCCACGTATCAATTAATTCCTTTCATTGGCAGGTGTAAGCTGAAACGTTTTTCAGTGACCACTTCCTCACACACATCAACACCCCTCTTTTTCTCGTCAATGAGAAACATCGCGTTCTTCACACTGACTATGCTGCATCCTGCACTAACATTCTTTCTGCCTCCTTTGAAACTTGTGATGAGTGGTTGTTGCGGAACTCCGAAGCACTGACAGCCTGCAGCCGTCGTATTCGCTCTCTATTACCTATTCCTGATCCTGATTGTCACTTTTTTATTTATGGCATCTTTATTAACTTTTAATGCGTGCATTCCAGTCCTAGCCGAATAACGTCCAACTTTCGACCCGTACTGCTCTGCAAGCATAAATAATTGCTCAAGGTGCACCACTCGAGCACTATTGTTGGAACGTGCTGTGTGACGGCCTTCACTATACTTTGCACTTACGATCCACTTGGTCTCTCTTTATATGTCTCTTAGGCTCTAAGCCTGCTCTTACTTCCACCCTAGCTAAAGCGCTTATTCACGGCACTCCGTCTGATGTATTTGACAATTCAGCGTCTGTGTATTTTCCTCCCCCCCGATCACACCTCTCCACCCGGCTTACTGCGCTGATCTTAACCCACACCTGGATCGCCCATTCACTCTCGGGGAGCTTGAAGCTGCCTTGGCGACTAATTATACCAGACTGGCTCGTGGCGAGGACGATATAATATTTACTACCGTCCGCAATTTTCCCGACAACGCGAAAGAATTCCTCCTATAAATATTGCACGAAGCATCAAACAGCGGCTGGTTGGCGAGATCTTGGACATGCTCTCTCATTTGCGTGATTCCGGAACCGGGTAAACACTCCTCTCTCTTTAACCTTTGCCCTATCTACATGACGTCGTACACAGGCGAGATACTTGAGCGAATGGCCCTTACTCGCCTGTGTCATTTTATTGAGGCGAAATAGTTCCTCTTTTTATTTTTTCTCTCTTATCGGCTTCTGGCCGATAAGAGAGAAAAGATAGGAGGAACATTCGCTGTGCGCGTCTGTGCACAGGGAATATTCCTCTTCCGTCAGCACACTTTCATGACACCTTCTAGAAGAGAGACGTATGATTTTGTAACCCTTGATGGCTTCAAGGCATTTGATAGAGTCGCGAGCCCATATTAGCCCAACTCTCATTCCTTTCTTGTGGTTCCCGTATGTATTGTTATATCCGATCACTTCTTTCAAATCAAGTAGCTCGCTATAGAGTAGATACTCATCTGTACAACACCCACATTTTCATCCTTGGAATCCCTCAAGAGGCTGCACTATCACCTCTCCTTAATATAACTATGGCCCTCTCGCCTCACAGCTATCTGAATTTCCTAACCCTCACCATATGTTCTCTGCTAACGGCGTCACTCTTTGGCGTTTATCTGAATTTTCCGGCTACGGGAGCAATCTCTTAACTTGACCTCAATCTTATGCTTCATATCTTACCACTGCTGGCCTGTCTATAGCTCAAGAGAAATTAGAGCTGCTTTTGCTCAATCGCTCTGCTAACCAGCATTCCAGCAATGCCCTCATCTTCTCACGTCTTGCTGGCTCCCCCATTCCGATAGTTCAGAAATGCAAAGTTCTTGGCTTCGTTTGCATGCAAGCAAGAACGTGCAGCCCCTACATCATGTTGTCAAGACCTTCCACTTGGTAACTCAACTTTTGCGACGCGTTGTTACTCGGCAGTCGGGTCTCTGCGAGGCTCATGCGTGCCCGGTTTCCCAAGCACTCGTCCTTAACAAGTTCCTTTACTTTGTAACCATCTCACTACCACTATTCTTTTCGCCACAGGGATCTTCCGTCTGTTACGTTTCTCTTCTATTTTTCTTCACTGTGGCTTTTAGATTATCCCCCTTTCTCTTACCCGTCAGGGTCAATAGCTATTGGTGCAAGCGGGTATAGCTCACAATCCCGCTCCCACATTGCGTTCTCTTGCGTGCATTCTAATTTCTAACCTACGCATCCTTTCCCTCGCCTAAGGCATGTCCCCCATTCTGCATGAAGTCTGTCATCACGCAGCGACGCAGCATCATTCCCCTGCTCTTTCTTCGCAGGTAGTCGCCTACACGAATGCCTCATTCATGGCTCCTCGAGGCTCTTGCGGCTACCCTATATATCATCCAAACCTTTCGCCACCTGAAACTCACAACAGCAGGTCATACTGGAACCCGCCATTTTTACTGTCGCTTGACGTCCTTTCCATCGTTCATGCGTTACAATCATTTTCCTTTCTTCCTTCTGTTCTTCAGTACACAATTCCGTCGGACTCTTACGCCACTATTTGTCGCACACCTAGAGCAGGAGGTCGAGCGAGTGGTCCCGACACTCCAACCATCAACTGTCTTCCTACACTGGGTTCCTGGGAATGCAGGGTTAGACGGGAATTAGTTGGCTGATCAGCTCGCCCGCGATTTATTGCACCTGGCACTGTTTATTCCCTGCCCTATATCTTCGGAGGATGGTGATAGTTCCGTGAGCAACCACAGGACTCTATCTTTGTGCCATAGTATTGTCACGATGAATCACAAGGAGTGGAGGTTTATTAAACCACCGATTAGCTAGCTCTAGAGCGATGCGTCAGTCGTGGCTGGCTCTCGAGTCGAGAAAAAGCACGCGGTGTTCTTTTTTTTCTTGCACAATGAGAGCCACTCTTGTATTCGACCAACCACCTGTGTGTGGCATTAACTCCCTTTTTGAAACAAAAAAAAGTCCCAAAAGAGGGAAGTGAAAGTACGTAGCAACACCCTAATGTTATGACATGAGCACGTGAAAAAAATAGAAATTTGGATAAAGTAAAAGTAAAAATTAAAGAGCGTGCCAATATTAGAAAAATTAATGAAAGAAGAGGCAAGTTTTCAAAAGTAAATAACACAAAGAACAGCGTACGGCAAAGAAAACGTTACAAACAACATACAATAAATGGTTTCATGCACAACACGTGAACGACATTCGGCCTCGGTCGTGTCGGGCTCCGTGCCTGTGGTGTTGAGTCCGGAACCACTTCGTAGTTCACGTCACCGACGCGGCGTAACACTTTATATGGGCCAAAGTACCGGCTCAGTAACATTTCACTAAGGCCACAGCGGACAGGCGTCCACACCCATACTTGGTCTCCGAAGTTGTAACACACTTCTCTGTGGCGGGTGTTATAGCACGGTGCGTCTTCCCGCTGTTGCTGGCTGATGTCTAGTAGCGCAAGCTGCCGGGGTTCCTCAGCACGATCTGTGAATTCTTCGGCGGTAGTTGCCAACTCGTCTTCGTCTTGACACAGTAGCATAGAGTCCAACATGGTCTGCACTTCGCGGCCTTAGAGAAGTCGAAATGGCGTGAATCGCGTGGTCTCTGGCACGGTGGTATTATACGTGAAGGTGACGTAAGGTAAGATCCAGTCCCATGTTTTGTGCTGTACATCGATGTACATCGAGATTATGTCTGCGATGGTCTTACTCAGTCACTCAGTAAGTCCGTTGGTTCAGGGGTGGTAAGCAGTAGTCTTTCGGTTTCTAGTGTTGCTCAGTTTGAAACTTCGTCCATAAGCGTTGCCATGAATGCCGTCCCTCTGTCCGTTATTATACTGGAAGAAGCACCGTGTCGTAACATGGTGTGGCGCATGAAAAATTGCGCTACCTCAGAGGCCGTGGCTCGTGGGATCACCTGCGTCTTAGCATAGCGTGTGAAATAGTGGGTCGCGACAATCACCCATTTGTTTCAGTCCGCAGGCAGGGGAAAATGCCCGAGAATGTTTATGCCGACTTGGTCGAACAGTGTGCAAGGTGCTTCAATGGGCTGAAGCAAACCACCTTACTCAACAGACGGTTGCTTTCGGCGCTAACATTCTCGACAGCTCTTGACGTACTTGTTGACGCTTGCCGAAAGTCCTGGCCAATAGTACCTCTGGCTCCCTCTGGCAAGTGTTCGTGAGTAGCCCAGATGATCGGATGTAGGTTCGTCATGGCAAGCGAAGAGGACGTCGTCTCGCCTATCTCGAGAAACCACCAGGAGGTAAGCACGGTTGTTTGAACGAGCGTTCTTCTTGTACAGCACACTGTCTCGAAGGCAGAATGACGTGAAAGAGCGGGATAAATGACGTGATATGATTCTGCACTGGCCCTCTATATAATCGATGATCGGACGAATCTCTGCGTCATCTCGTTGTCGTTTGCTCAAGTCTGATGGGCTAATGGCGCCGAGGAAGCCTTCGTTCACCACATTGTTCTACCGATTCGAACAAGCATTGTTCTACCGGTATCTTACGGCTCGAATGGCCATTGAGCACCAATTTCACTCCTCCAAGTCGCACTTGGCTACGATCAGTGGAGTCTCTATGGCTACCGCCCCGAGCTCCTATTTACATTCCTGTGTCGCTGGTGGCTCTCCTCATTAAATTGACTTTTACGCACCGCATCGAACAACCACATACTATAGTGGTTGTTGCCAACAACACAGCGCTACTTCCAGTTCTGAACGTCTCTACGTCGACCCAAGTTCTTCCCCAAGGCATCACTTTAGCCGATCTTTGCATCCTTAATGAAGATGAACGTTCGATTTGTTCTTTTACCCCTGACACTAAGACCGCGGCGAAACCTGTCATCACCTCGCAATATAAGACATTTCTCGACAAAATGATATCCACCGACCTCTTATTTCCCAAGTTGCAGCGCTCCGGGGTGTCCTATTTTCTTACCTGGATATCTTTGACGTCGCCGACCATCCCCTGGACCGCATCGACACCGGCGACGCCAGTCCACTGCAGAAACGCCCTTCTCGCGTGTCACATGTTGAGCACCAAGTTTTACACACGGAGGTCGAGAATATGCTGAGAAAAGACGTCATTGAGCCCTCATCGAGTTCTTGGGCATCTCCAGTGGTTTTAGTTAAAAAGAAGGACTACACCTGGCGCTTTTACGTCGACTATCGCCACCTGAATCGGATCACCAAAAAGGATGTTTACCCTCTAGCCGAAATCAATGATGCGCTCAACTGCCTTCACGGCGCCAACTATTTCTCGTCCCTTGGCCTTCAATCCGGATACTGGCAAATTTCGGTCGACGACCGCGACCGCGAGAAGACAGCATCATCACACGCGACAGCTTTCACAAATTCAAGGACATGCTTTTTGGGTTGTGCAATGCTCCAGCTACTTTTGAACGTATGATGGACTCTCTTTTCTGCGGTTTCAAATCGTCGACCTGCCTTTGCTATCTGGACGATGTAATCGTTTTCTCGCCCTCTTTCGAAAGCCACCTGTCTCATCTCTCGGCAATTCTTGACGTTGTTTCTTGCGCTAGTCTCCAACTGAATTTGTCAAATTGCTCATTTGGACTCCGGCAAATTAAACTACTCGGCCACCTTGACGCCACTAGTGTTCAAACTGACCCTGACAAAGTCCGTGCTGTCCGAAAATTTCTGGTTTCGCGTTCCACACAAGAAGTTCGCAGTTTGATTGGGCTGTGCTCATACTTGTCTTCGACTTCGCTGCTTTGTCTTCGACTTCGCGGAATGTGGCCTTTTCTTAGGGGAGAGACAAAGAACAATCCTTCGCGTCATTGATTACCGCCCTCACAGCACCACCTGTGTTGGCTCATTTTGATCCGGCGGCTCAAACAGAGTTTCGCACCGATGCAAGTGGTCAAGGCATTGGCGCTATACTCGCTCAGTTACAGAATGGCACCAACCGTGTGATAGCCTACGCTATTCGCCTTCTGTCGCAAGCGGAAAAAATATTCTATCTCTGAGCGAGAATGCTTAGCCCTCGTTTGAGCCATTGCGAAATTCTGTCCGTTCATATATGGACGTCCGTTCGCAGTCATCACGGACCATCATGCGTTTTGCTGGCTGTCGACGTTCAAGGACCCTACAGGAAGACTGGGCCGATGGGCACTTCGATTACAGGAGTACACGTTCTCGGTTGTGTACAAATCTGGAAAGCTTCACACTGATGCTGACTGCTTACCCAGGGATCCCGTTGATCCCCCTAACTCCACTGATTTGGAAGCTGTTGCCTGCGTTTTAGCCATCAATGACTTTCTGAACGTGGTCGACAAACAACGCAGAGATCCATTGCTGCTCAACATCACTGACCACCTTCAATCGCGTCATACTGACCCTTCCATTAGCAGATTCCTGCTTCAGGACAACGTTTTGTATCGCCGCAACTTACACCCCGATGGCACGGAACTTCTACTCGTCGTACCACATCACCTGCGAAAGGATGTTCTGCGACAATTCCACAATGCTCCAACTTCTTGACATCTACGAGTCTCCAGAACTTATGACCGCGTTAGACGACGAGTATTCTGGAAGGGTCTCTACCACTCCGTTTGCCGTTACGTCGAATCTTGCGACCTGTGTTGGCGCCGGAAGAAGCCTACAACTCCCCCTGCTGGTCTTCTTCAACCTATTGAAGTTCCAGCCGAGCCGTTTTATTGATTGGGGTAGGACTTGCTAGGTCCCTTTCCTATATCTACAGCTGGAAATACATGAATTGCAGTGGCAACAGATTATGCCACTAGGTTTGCGATCACTCGAGCGCTACCAACCAGCTGCACAACAGACGTTGCTGACTTCCTGCTCTACGACTTTATTCTGCAGCATGGTGCTCCGTCTCACCTCCTCGCAAACCGTGGTTGCTACTTTCTACCTCGTGTGATTGTTGATCTACTCCAATCTTGTGCTACCCGTCACAACTTCACCGCATCCTACCACCCTCAGACTAACGGCTTTACGGAACGCCTAAACTGCACATTGACAGACATGCTTTCCCTGTACGTATCTACCAACTACACGGATTGGGACATAGCTCTGACATTTGTCACCTTCGCCTATAACTCGTCGCGTCATAGAGCAGCAGGCTACTCCCCATTTTATCTACTCTTCGGACATCATCTCTTACTGCCCTTCGACACACTGCTTTCACCAGACCAACCATCCTCCACTTCGTATGCTCAGGATGCAATCACCCGTGCTCTCACGAACTCGCAGTAGCCTGCGCTCGATTATCGTCGTCGCAGACCACACAAAAGTCCTTTGCGACCGTCGACATAAGGATGCCGTTTTTTCATGCGGGATCTCTTGTTCTTCTGTGGCTCCCATCTCGACGTGTCGGCCTCTGCGAGAAACTAATATTGCGATACGCTGGACATTACCGAGTCCTTCATCAGGTCACACCTGTGACCTATGACATTGCCGCAACCACGAACTCATCGGCTGCTGCACCCAGAACGGAAATAGTCCACGTTTCCTGTCTCAAGTTCTACGACGCGGACTCGCTCATTCAACAGGCACCGAGACGGTGCCTTACCGGCCGAGGTGATGATACGTGTATGGAACTGTCGCTTCGGCACAACTGGAATGGCACCCGAAAGGAGAAGACAACGTGATTGTAGTGGGTTGCTCTCTCAAGATTTCTTCGTTGGCCCGCATGACTGTGCGCTCTTTAAGCCGTTAACAAGACCTGTTGTTGGTGAGCAAATTTTCCCCGTAACAATATTTCTTTTTGGCGTGTCCGCGTTGTCCACTAGTTCTGACGTGAGACAGTTTGTTACGTTTGCTACTTCGTGGGCAAACGCTATCGAAGTGCCTCGGAAAACGTGTCGATGCTTGTTGCTAAAGTTGGTAAGGAGCAATTCAGGTCGGCCAATCACGAACGTGTATTACACTTCTAGTTGCACAGATTCCTTGTTGCAGGAAGTGTTCTAAATTTGTCTTGGCCACCACATCGCCATCACTCAAGCCACAGCATGTTACAGCAACACTTGCTCGGGGAGGAAGCGTCGCGCTCTGTTCAGAAATACGGAGTACGTCGACACGCCTTCCGTCATCCTGCACGTTGATTACTCGCTGGGCTAAGAACGTCACGCGGCGATCTTGCAAATCAATAAAAGCTCCATTTTCCTATAGAAAGTCAACTCCCAAAATGATGTCATGGGAGCATTCACGTAGAACAAGGCAGCTTGCCACAAATTTATAACCTTTAATCTGTACTCTAGTTGTGCAGGCACCCAGTGAAGTAGCCTCATGGCCAACAGCTGTCCGAATCTGCAAGCTATGTCACGGCGTGATTATATCTTCAGCTGCGTTATCAGTTTCCCGCTCAGTATGGAATAGTCTGCGCCGGTGTCCACTAACGCATCAACTACACACTCATCAATGGGCACTGCTATGTCGAGTGAAAGCCGGCTATCCTTTGCAGCAGCAGGTGTTGTTGGACCAGTTTCTGTACGGTTCTGCGTCAATAAGAGGTCTGCAGTGCTTCGACGCTCAGCGAACCCACCCTCAGAGGTCACTTCGGCTAGTTTTCCAGGCGGGGTCTGGCAGATCTTGCAGTAAAATACCGCTAGGCGTTAATGAAAATCACCTCGGTAATGGCGAGCATAACTGGCGCCCAGCAGACGGTGGTGCATGCTGCTGGGAGAGGTATTTTTTGATGTTGCGTGGTCCCTGGCTGTAATGGGGTGGTGGTGAGTACGCAGAGAAGTCGCGAAGCCAAAGACGCTGATATGGGCACTGGCGGTACAAGTGATCAGCTTCTCCGCAGTGAAGGCATAGAGGCCGGTGATCGGGTGTGCGTCAAACATCAGACTTCCGAGGAGACGTGTACCGATCGTCGATTTACTGGACCGGTTGCATCGAACGATGGGCGGCAGAAGCGCCACGGACAAAGGGCAGGGGCAGTAGCGTGTACGTGCCTTCGTAGTATGGTATGTGCTGCGCTGGCTCGAGTGAAACAGCAAGGACAGGATGAACGGACGATGGCGGCGATGCAGCAGGGCGTTTCAAGCCTTCCGCGTAGGTTGTCCCACAGCGGTATTCAGCAGGCAAGGTGTTCCGGAGAGCGTGGTGCAGCTCATCCTTGATCACAGTTGCAATGGAGCTAACCGTAGGATGAGGTTCTAAAATAGCCTCTTGAAACTCTTCACGTACGATATTACGCATGAGTTCCCATAGAAAGTCAATGCTGGTCCCAGCAGCAGTGAAAATGTCAGCAGTGGACATGCCACTGACTTGCCTGTCTTTTTGATTGGATCGCTGCAGCAGCATTTTTCATATTGTCAAGGGCTTCGGACAAGAACTCCGCAAACGTCTTCGGAGGGTTTCGCACAAGGCCGGCAAAAAGCTGGTCCTTGACACCACGCATCAAGTGGCGCAACATCTTGTCCTCCGTCATTCTTGAATCGGCCCATCAAAAGAGGTGCGTCATGTCTTCGACGTACGTGGTCACAGTCTGGTTTGGCGACAGGACGCGGGCCAGAATAGCTCGTTCAGCTTTTTCTTGGCGACCAGCGGTGGTATAGGTCTGCAGAAGTCTACAAGAGAATTCGGGCCACGTCGTCAGCTGCTTTACTCAATTTTGATGCCACGTATGTGCCCCGTCTTCGAGATAGAAATAGACACGACGCAGTTTCCCCGCGTCGTCCCACTGATTCAAGGTGGCTACGCGCTCGAAGTCCGCCAACCAGTCCTCAAGATCCTCGTGCACAGTATCGTGGAACGTCGCCGGTGGCCGTTGGCTTTCCAACGCATAGCGGTTGGACGTCGTGCTTCTCGTGCCGGTTGGCGATGTTTGCACCGAAACGCTGGTCATGTTTGCTGACGTAGTGGGAGCAGTATCTTCGACTTCCGGAGGCAATCCACTTGATTCGGCGGATGTTCCAGTGCACGGGAGTATTGAATGGCACTGGACTCTTATTGCAACTTCCTGGGGGGGGCGTCTGCAGCATCCGTGAGACTACCTTCAACCAGTTTGTCACGATGAATCACAAGTACTGGGGGTTTATCAAACCAGCGAGTAGAGAGCTCTAGGACGATGCGTCAGTGGAGGCGGAAATGTTGTAGGGCCGTGTACTCAGAGTTGGGTGCACGTTAAACAACCCCAGGTGGTCGAAATTTCCAGAGCCCTCCTCTACGGCATCTCCCATAATCATATGGGGGTTTTGGGGCGTTAAACTCTACAAATCAATCAACGATGCGTCAGTCATGGCTGGCTTTCCAGTCGAGAAGAAGCCCGCGGTCTTCTTTTTTTTCTTGCATATTGAGAGCCGCTCCTGTAGTCGACCCACTACGTGTAGGTGGCACTATCATGCAGGTGTACCTCAAGCTCCGGCTTGACAATTGTCTCTACCCTCTCCTCATCCATCAGTCGCAGTTCTAGAGGCAAAAATTATACAGGAAATACAATTAAATTGCCTGATAACACATTCTCGCTTTTTTCTTTATCATTATAGATCTGCCCCCATTGTTCCAACGGCCCTTGCATAAGCCGACCACTCACACTGCCTTTTTTATTGCGCGACTGCCAAGGAACTTAGCTTTTACCCTCGCCCTCCTGTTTCCATCACCACCTGGCTCGACTAGATTAGCGCCGAAGGCGAAGAACAGCATCAACTGGTCGTGCAGGTGGTCGAAATGGTCAGGTTTTAGTTTTGGCTGCAATAAAAGTTTAATACTGCTATTAGGCCATTGACTAGCGCCTACCCTGTCTACGTGCTATGTTCCCCGCCCATGTCCATTTCCTCTTCTTCATTTCAACTATATTTTCCCTAACCCCGGTTTGTTCCCTGACCCACCGCCCCGCCGCGGTGGTCTAGTGGCTAAGGTACTCGGCCGCTCATCCGCAGGTCGCGTGAAGAAATCTCGGCTGTGGCGGCTGCATTTCCCATGGAGGCAGAAATTTTGTAGGCCCGTGTGCTCATATTTGGGTGCACGTTAAAGAACTCCAGGTGGTCAAAATTTCCGGAGCCCTCGACTACGGCGTCTCTCATAATCATATGGTGGTTTGGGGACGTTAAACTTCACATATCAATCAATCAACCCACTCTGCTCTGTTTTTAGCTCTTGTGGTTACACCTGTCATTTTTCTTTCCGTCACTCGTGGCGTCAACTTTAATTTAAGCTGAACGCTCTTTGTAAGCTTCCAGGTTTCTGCACCCTAGCTAAGTGCCGGCATGATGCAGTGGTTACCTTCCTCTTATGAGTTTGTGGCAGATTGGCATTCTTCGTTTTAAAATTAATATTTGTCAAATGTGAGTCGCCCTCTCCTTATTCTGTTATTTCACTCTCGTGGTTCGGCTCCGCGTTTAATACCTGCCTTAAGTAGACATATTTTTTAAAACTTCCAGCGTCTCTCCACCTATAGCAAAGTGCGTTTTTCTGCCAAGACCGTTGAACATTACACTACTTTTGTGCATAACTATTTTCAGACCTACTCTTCTGGTTTCCGTCCCATTTCAGTTTGCTGAATGAAGACAATGTCATCGGCAAATCATAGGTTACTAAGATATTCTCAATTAACTCTTAACGCTAACTCTTTCTTTTCAGGAGCCCTGTCAAACCTTCTTTAAACACGTGGTGAGCATTGGAGAGATCGTGTTCTCCTGCCTCACACCCTGCGTTATTGGTATTCTGTCGATTTTTTGGAAAATTATGGTGGCTGTGAGTCCACCGTAGATTTTTTAGTATGCTTATATATGGTCCGTTGATGCCTGATTCCGTAGTGCCTGCATCATTGCTTATGTCTCGTCTGAGTCAAACGCCTTCCAGTAACATATGAAAGCTATGTATAGGGATTGGTTGTATACAACGCATTTCTCTATTACCTGACTGACAGCATGAATATGATGTATTGTGGAAGTACCTTGTACGATATGCTGCGCGGTACTTTGGTTCATTTACCTCTAATGTCGCCTTGATTACATTAGCTGATATCTTTATTATTAGTTTGCATGGAACAGACAGTAAGCTCATAGGCCTGCAGTTTTTCAAGTCATTGGCATCTCCTTTCTTAAGGATTATCATAATGTTGGTGTTCTTTCAAGATTGTGGTGCACTTCTCGTCGAGTGACACATCGCATATAAAGTGGCCAATTTTCCTAACAAACTTTCTCAACCATCTTTAAGCAGATCTCTTGTTACCTTATACTCCCCAGCCGCATTTCCTTTTTGCATTTATTTTAGAGCGTTCACTACTTACCCTGTCATTACTGCTAGGATGTCGTTAATGATAGGCTCGTAGCAGGGTTAAAGTCGTGTGTTGTGAACTGTTTCGCAGCCTCGGCAGTGATGATCTGGCGATGGGTTGACAAAATCAAGGACGTAGTTTGCGGGAGATGTCTGCTCCAGTATGCTGCAAAGCCTTTGGTAGCTCGACAAAACAATAGTGCAAAGACCAGGAGCAGTGGACGGAACCAAGAGCCAAAGCAGCATTCCCGCGGATTAATGGGATCAGACGCAGAGGCTTCATGCAAAAATTTTCGGTGCCACTGATCTTGCGTGGTGAACGAGTGAGCAAGTATACGGCATTCTGCTGCAAAGTAGGAGCTTGATCCTATCTGGGTTTGGCATCATAAGCGTGTGGTTGATTGGCCAGAAAGGCGTCTATGCAACATGAATGCTCGCTTTCGTACCATACAGGAGAATGAAGAAAGAGTTGCCAGTGGTAGTTTAGTATGGTTAGTTGTTAGCGTATGTGACGAAACGGAGTTCGTGGTCTCAATTGGTATGTACGCGTACATCGCTGGCATGTCGACAAAAATACGATTGAAGCGCTTTGCGGTGCCGTTAGTCTGAATAGCGCATGATGAAACAGTGGGATGTACAACGTTCAATCAATCAATCAATCAATGAAGCTTTATTTTCATAAATAGATATATGCAATTACAGGGATTATTTGGACCGATAGCCTAAAGTGGCTAGTGGACGGTCCAATACAATGTGCAACATAAAAAAGTGTACAGGTCAGCTCTGAGGTAACAACATAAAAAAACAATCATGTGATACAGATAACACAGTAATACATTTTTTCTTGCAGATATGCATACTTATTAGCTTGCAGCTAGTTTCTATACATAGGCACTTATTAAAAAATACAATGAAAATCGAATCACACACTCATGCTTACATGTCTTGACTCCACAGAAAAAATGATTTACATGCCATGCTGAAATTACGTGCCGTTTTAATCTCTAGGGGGACCGTGTTCCATATTTTTGTTCCACTAAACTGTATCAGTCTTTCTCCGTAAACATTAAAACATTTGGGCAGATTGAAATTACCATTCGAAGCATGTCGCGTATTGCGTTTAGGAATTGAAAAAAGATCAGCAGGCAAAGGTGAATTTCTATTAATTATGTTATTTACTGAAACAGCAATTTTGTAGTCACGCAACATCGGAACCGAGAGAATGCGTTGTGATTGGAAAATATTACTTACTGATTCACCTTGGCTTATGATTTTCAGTGTACGCTTTTGAAGTCGTTCAAGAGTTTTTATATAACTGTTGTATGTCACACCCCACGATTCCAGACAGTAACCTATGTGACAATGACACAATGAAAAGTAGAGTGTGCGGAGTATAGCTTGTGGAAAATATTGGCGAGCTTTTATTAGAGAATAGCAGCCATAGGCTAGCTTTGCGCACACACTTTGTACTTGCTCATGCCAGTGTAAGTGTATTCTTTTAGCAGAACCTCGATGGCACTGAGAAAAATACGTGGCCATCGTTGCTAAGTAATTCACGTGGGGCAAAATGGCGTAGAATTACATAACAAAGAAGGTACCACGAAACGTCTTTCACAGTGGCGGCTGGTACCGCAGTTGTTTCTACGTACCGCGTGAGGGTGCCGGTGGTGACTACTATGAAGCGGTAGCCGTCAGTAGTGGTAGGGTTTGTACCGAAGGGATTGATTCCGGCATGGTAAAATGGTCTGGCAGAGAAGGGCAATGCCTGTAGAAGTCCAGTGGTGCTGTGTGTAGGTACCTTGTGAGGTTGACACGGAAGGCATGACAGAAGAAACCATCGAAAGTTTCGAACGTTCTCGGGTGACTGCATCGATATAGCAAGCCTTCACAAAGTGCAAAATGTCAGACTTGACAGGGAAGGGTGCATGAGACAGAGTTGAGATTGGGTAGAGAACATGTCAAGCAGAGAAGTGATCCAAGGATCTTTGTGCTGTTCCGTCGACGTGTCGTTGATTGTCATAGATGATGAATAACAGGTACAAGCTGATGAGCAGGCTGAATCAAAAAGCAAAGGCAATCGAGATAGGGCGTCAGCGTTTGAGCGCTTTCGTCCACAACAATAAATTCCACTTATATCACTATATTGTAGGCCACTTCAGCAGAGACACTTCAGACACTTCACCAGAGAGTGAAGTGTCTAGTCCTGTCTCTTGAGAATCAGAGCCATCATATACCGTCGTGCTCGATTATATCAAACTGACGCCCATTGAGGTAGTGCTCAATTTACCGATCGCCCAAGCAATTGCCAAACACTTCTTCACTGTGTCGACGTAATTTGATTCCACTTTTGAAAGGCTACGACTGGCATATGCGAAAATGTGCTCGCCAAAGTCAAGATTCCGCTGAGCGAGTAAAGCGCGCACGCCTACTCCTCTAGCTTCCTTGTGTGTTTCTGTGGGCAGGTGGAGATCATACTGCCGCAGAATTGGAGGTGTTGTGAGGAGTCAGCGAAGCATCCTAAATTACTCTTCGCAATCAGCGTTTTAAGCTGGGAGATGGTTGCTGCCAATGAGAAGCAATGTCAAAGGGGATCTGATGGGGGGGTAAATTGCTGATGAAGCGCCAAAAATATAAGCACAAACCTATGAAGATTCTGAGTTCCTTTAGAGTGCTGCACTTGGAATATTCGAAACAGCTCGAAGCTTAGCAAGGTCTGAAGAAATTCTTTCCTTGGAAACGACGTGGCCTAAATTGATAAGCTGACGAGCGCCGGAATGACATTTCTTTAGGTTAACAGCTCACTGGTGGTAGTGAGGCACTTCAAAACTTGCTCAAGGCGAGCGATGTGAGATGGGAAATCTGAAGAAAAGACCTCAAAGTTATCGAAGTAGCACAACCATGTCTGCTATATGAGGCCTCTTAGAACATTCATCTATCTCGGAGGTTGCAAGAGCGTTGCAAACGGTTAAAATAAACTCTCCTAAATAGTCAGGGTGGACAAACGCTGTTTTCAGATGGCTCACTTCCCCCATGGTACTTGCCAGTAGCCTGAGCACAGATCCAGGGAAGAGAAATATTTGGCTTCTTGAACGCAGTCCGGAACGGCGATGATACAGGGTAGGGTATAAATATGGGTTAACTTATACGTGTTTATCTGGCCCTTGTCAACGCGAGATTTTATCGGGCCGTCCTTTGTTTTGCACCAGCGTGAAAGCAGAAGGAGGCGTTCGGCCTGCGATACTCAGAAGGGACGCTTTCGAAGGAGAGCATGCTTATTCGTGTGAATACGAGTAATCACTGCAGACTTGCGTTCGAATGATGAGTGGCCGAATAAGGTGGTCAGTGTGGCCACTTGCCTCAGCTAGAACGGCGCTCTGCTATAGCCGATACAAGTTTTTTTCACAGTGTCTCACAGACGGCACGCAGACACACACTTACGTGCCCGTGAACAAATGGTTCATAGAGGCTCCTGATCAAAAGCAAGAGTCGAATAGCCTCCAAGATATGCGCTGCGCGCTCGGCATTTCGAAGGCCATATAGAGTCTCACTATGCTTCACAGGTGGCAGCACATATCTATCATTTCCATTTCGCTTGATGAACGCCTCTGGAAAGGCATGATATGTTGTGGAAATATATGAGCGCACAAAGTAGAAGGAAAAGCACTTTCCTGTCAAGTGCTTTTCCTACCTTGTGCGCTCATATATTTCCACATTAGGTTGTACCAACTGGCCGAGCCTTCCACTTTATTCAGCATCATATGCTTTCCTTTGATGGACATGGTTGTCCATTTTTAGAGGTGTTTGAAAGTTGATATGTGTTTTTAGCGGCGATGGCTTCACTATTTCAATCTTTTTCGATGTAGTTTGATGCCCTCCTGAATGCGCCTAAATGACGCCGTATGGACTCATTTTTGTCGTGACACCTGTCGAACAGATGCGTTATGAAGACTCCTTCCACTACATGATATTTATGTAGTGTGTGTACCCGAAGCGGCTGCAAGTAACATCATGGTTTTGTTGTAGAACCCCTGTTAACCCACGCGAATGGCATGGAGACGCTACAGGCACCCGTCGGTGACGAACGTGCATCACCTCAGCTCCAGTAATGACCGTCTCGAATCGTGGTCACTCAACCCAGATCCGGCTAATTTTGCGCGCCTCATCTCCGTGAAGTTCAGCTACGCAAGTGGACACCACTCTCATCAAGTTGGAGCCATTTTTTACAAACTCCTGGGAGTTAGAAGATTTCGCCGACCACCGGGGTGATGGCCTAGCAGTAGCAACGCTGCCATTAGCCCTGGCCACTGTTTCCCCGGAGATGGCGTCTAATAATGTGACTGGTTACAATCCTGCTTCGATGTGAATTGTGAGCATGGATACTGCACAACTCGAGGAACTTCCGCCATCCGAAGAAGAACTTTTGGACGATATGGTCCGAATATGGTGACGCAAGCAGACAACGCTGGTGCCCAAAGACACCAGAGCCGCCGTCCAGCAACAACCGACGCCTTTCTTTGCGCCTGCTACGCACGGGGACGAAGCTAGCGCGGCCTTGGAGGAAAAAATTTGCAAAACCCTATGGTGTCCAAAGCACACGCCACATTATGGGCGTGATGAACTCATCTTGGGGCTCAAGCCACGAAAAATGCTGGATCTAAAGGCTACCTTCGTCCTAGGTCAAGCTGAGGCTGCTTCACGCAACCAGTACGTGAGTGTGAGGAGGTAGAACTCACCGTCTGGCCCGTATGGGATTTAAATGTGATTGTGTCTGGACTGAACTCTGTGCCGGCCGCCGAGAGGCTCCTCGGGGACATTTTGTTGGTAGACGGGACCCGCCAACTCCCATTCCATTGTCAAGCTAAAGCTTCGGGGGACGTCTGCAAGGGTGTATCAACATTGATCCTAACGAATACATCAGGCTCTCTCAAGCAAAATCTGAGGTGGAAGCACCACAGCATCTTGTGTGTGAGAAAGTTGGGCGAAACTGACGTGGCAGTGGATACATTCGAAGGCAAGAGGGTGCCCCGTTATGTCCACTGCAGCGATCAAGTCATCCCTGTGAGACTTTAATAAAAAGACGATTCCCGCCTGTCACCGATGTGGCACGGTGGGGCATAGGGCTGACATCTGCACGAGACCGCAGTCAGGACGCTGTGGCCACTGGGGATCTCAAGTGGTCACCACTGCCGAGGGCGCTGCTGAACACGAAAGTGCACCTCGTTGCCTGATCTGTGGAGGCAGTCATCTGACCGGTGCGGCCGACTAAAGAGAGAAGTACCGGAAGCCAATCAAGCAGAGAATGTCACCGAGTGACACGAAGATGACGTCAGCTCCCAAGGAAGCACCGTTCTCCACAGTGAACACAAAGAAACCTTCTGCGCCGGGAAAATCTGGGCAAGTCAAGACGACCAACAAGGCTGAGGCCAGGACGAAGGCGGCAAACTTCAACTCGGGGGACTTCCCACCCTTGGCAAACACCCAAATAAAGGTGAGTGGTTGGATTGTGGTTGCCTCCGTTCCTCTCTCCCCTTCCCCTACTGAAGTCACCCTACAGCGGCAAAATGCTGAACTCAGGCACCACACCGCAATTTTAGCATAGATAATTCAGCTGCTAGAGGCGAAATTTGCCAGGCTTACAGAGCCTCAGGCACACGCTGATCATTCGAAGCCTATGCAGCAAACTGAGCCGGTGGACCTGGATAATAGGACCTCGGTTGTGTCAGGTCTTTAGAGGGACTTGCAGTCAACAGGTGGCACACCACTCCGGCATGCACCTGTCATGGAGCACCACATAGAACAATTAGAACGCACGATAGCGGACATGCCAGGCAAAATTTTCGAATGCGTCAGGACTTCCTTCAGGGAACTCTGGCAACGCGAGCTCTCGCAGATTGTGGAGAGCATAACTTTCACAGTGACCGAGTCGATTATGTCCATTATGCAGGGCAGGAACCGTTCAATTTAGAAAAAAAGTCGCCCTTGCTCGCATTTCTCGGGACCAGATACGCAATGGCGAACGGTGATTTTTCGTCACAGCACCGCAATGCAGGAACTTATTCTCGCGGCCTCCTCCTTGGAGATGCTGGTTCCACTGCCTAATATGCAATCACCATCGGGAATTAAGCCTACGCGTAATAATTAATTCTAATATTCACTATGGCTACCCGACGTCAGCGGAAAATCAATAATAAAATAATTGAAGAAAAATTCGAAATCGTTCAGTGTAACTGCAAGGGTTTTCAAAATTGGAAGAAACAGCCGCACCTCCAGCTCTACCTGCAGTCACTTGGTACGTCACCAGCAATCCTAGCTCTTCAGAAGGCAGGATCAGAAGCTAAACTCCCTGGGTATTGCTCGTTCCGGGGGGGGGGGGGGCTACTACGTGTACTTTGGTGAACAGTACACCGCAGTCGCTGTCGACCTTGAATTAAATAACGCTGAAGACTAGAGCATGGCCAAGGTCCAGCCAATGAAGCGCCGAAATCCCTCCATACACATACTGAACGTTTACTGCCATCCACATAAGCCACGTCTGACTTTTCATGAAATTTTATATTGCGGCTTAAAATCAGCTGCGAAAGAACATCGAGTATAGGTTGGAGACTTCAACGCTCCAAGCCATCTGGGGGTTACCACTTTGAAACGGCAAGAGAACGGAAGTTGGCAGAGCTAATCTCCACACTTCGTCTTACGTTGCTCACGGATAAAGCATGTGCCACACGCATGGGTAATTCGGTAACGCGGGACACGTGTCCTGACCTGTCTCTCGTAACGAACGTTAAAGATTCAGTCTGGGAAAACCTAGAGAAATCACTTGGTAGTGATCACTGCCTTCTCCGAATCACTCTTCCGCTGAAGGCGACTCGCAAAAAGTGGGGCCAAGTTAAATAGACTGATTGGAACCACTTTAGAAAACAAGACATTTTTCCGTGCTTTTATCACGCGGATTTGCGGAACAGGTAAAGCATTTGCATAAAAATTACCAACATGTTGAGACCCCTAAGACTACCGAAGAGATCCCTGCAGTAGAAAATCACCTCCTGCACCTGTGGGTGGCAAGTAGGAGTCTTACCAAGCGTTGGAAAAAACAAAGCCTAATCGCAAGATTAAGGGTCGTATTACTGACCTCATCGAACAAGCCACACAGTATGCCGCTCAGCTTACTAACTCAAATTGTATCTAGAAGTGTAATACAGCGGCGTGTCAAATGAACTCGAAAGGTACATCGCGCCTCTTCGCACCGTCATTGACCCTACTCAGAGGAGAGGAGAGACGCAGCGACAACTCCGGTTGGCTTTGCACGGGTACCAAGGCACGGCGGCTCAGCTCGCGGACACCCTCTGTGACCGATATTTCTATCGCATAGCGGATTCCATTGCGCCCAAGTAGGAGAACACGGGCAAGCCTAATCGAGAGGTGGATGCCCCTTTTACGATACATGACCTGATTGCGCCTTTTGCTAAGAGGCGCAGGGGTATGGCTCCGGGTAGAGATCGCATAACAGTCAAACTGCTGGCGAATGTTTCGGACTCTACTTGCCTTCACTTGCTAGAGTACCTAAACCAGACTTGGGATGGACGTCCACTTTCCATAGACTGGATGATCTCCTTAGTCACTCTCGTTCCTAAACCAGGCAAGAGGTGAATACCGACAACGTGATGCCTATTTCACTAACTACATGTGTTGGTAAACTTATGGAGAGAATGGTTCAGGATCGCCTCTCCCCATACATAGAAGCTACGGGCCTGTTAGCAGACACTATGTTTGGGTTTCGCCCGCATATGTTTGCTCAGTATGTCGTTCTTCAGTTGCACCGTGACATAATAGAACCCACTGTCATGCGACACAATACCTGCCCGATACCTGCGGGTCAGCAGCCGAGTACCTTAGCCACTAGACCACCACGGCGGGGCGAGCTGCCGAATCTGAGCTCTTCATATTGCGGTGACAAGGCATTTGTCTACGTAAGAGACTTCTTCTCGAACCGTCAGGCGTTCCTTAAATTTGAGCATGATGGATATGGCCCATACATTATGGGCACAAGGGGTACTCCCGAAGGAGCGGTTTTCTCACCGCTCCTCTTCAACATTGCTATGATGCAGCTTCCACATCTATTGGCCTGGTTGGAAGGAATTTATCACGCACTCTACGCGTATATAAAACAATTTAGACTACTGAAGGTAGTCTTGAAAAAATGGAGCACCACCTATAGTCAATAGCTATGCTTTCAGCTATGGTCTCTGATGCGCTCCTGCAAAATCAGAGCTTCTGCGCGTCAGAGCCAACCCCAAAGACTACACAAACCTACATATCTTTTTGATAGAAGCTCCTGTCATGGAAGTCGAGGAGATCGGGATTCTGGGTCTGTTCATTCATAACAGACTCAGAGCGCACTCTACCATTACCAAACGGAAACGCATAGGTGAACAGGTTGGACGTATGATCCACAACGTTTTCAACAAACGTGGTGGGTTGAGGGGCAGGGATACGCTTCGACTCGTTTATGCTATTTACTCAGCCGGACCCTCTACTCGGTGGCCTATCTTCGCACTACGAAGCAACACAAACAGCGCATAGACGCCATCATTAGGAAGGCTACAAAGTGGGCTTTAGACTTACCGGTAACTACCTCCAATGTCAAGTTGTCGGCTCTGGGAGTGCTAAACTCTTATCAGAAATTGAAAAAGGTGCACCTCATCAACCAATATACCTGACGGTCACAGACGGTATATGGGCGCCGCTTGTTAGGCCGCCTGCGCATAAAACATGACTGCATTCCAGCGGAGACATGCAGACTTCCTGAGCTGTGGTGCCAGAAGCTCTGGGTTCCTCTTCTTCCACGAAACATGCACTGACAGACACACGAAGGCAGACGAGCGGCGCGCACTGTGGCCATCGGGCACCAAATGGATCTAAGCCACCTGTATACTACGTTGATGTGGCAGGGCGGTCACCCACTGAATTCTACACGGCCGCCGTAGTTCACCAAAACAAACATGTTAACGGGCTCTCCTATTGGGTTTCACTGAGGACGTAGCAATAGCACTTGCCGCCTCGCACACGGACTCTAGGATAATCCTTACAGATTCACGCCAAGCCTATGAAAATTATCTGGCGGGCAAGGTATCACCTTTACCCTACAATATTATAAAACAAGCCGTGAAGCATTTAGACCCCTCACCAATACGCATCGTTTGAGCTCCCAGCCACCAGGGCCTTAGGGGTAACTAGGCTGCGGATGCGGCCGCCCGCGCGCTTAACCACCGGGCACCTGATTCAGGCTTTTCCGGCTCAGAAACTAGCCAACCTCTTCTACGATTTAGAGAAATTGTGGTGTACTATTGGGAACAACATCGGCTTTTCCCGGTGCCTACTAAGGCCCTAGGTAAGGCCGATGAACGAACCCTCAGGCGCCTACAGACCAACACTGTGTTGTGTCCTGCAGTAGTAAAACATTTTGACCCAAAAGTCGAGGGACGGTGCCCTAACTGTGAAAAAGTCTCCGATAACTTTCACATGATGTGGGCACGTCGAATGAATCCTTCCCTTCCTCCTAACCCTTCCTCAACTAGAGAGGCACGGGGGGCAGCTATACTCCATTGCCCGGGGCTTCAGGCTCAAAGAACTCCAGTCCGACGGGCGCGGGTCGCTGCCTTGCCCAGCGGTGTCCTGGAATGAGACTCCCCCTGTGTAAAGCACCCTTATGCACCTGCAAAGTCTCTATGAATAAATGTTTTTCTCACACACACACACGAACAGCCTGGGCTCGATCCTCAATGACGCTGAAAAATTTATTCTTTTATTTTATTTGTTTCTTGCTCAATTTCTCGCTCACAACCAACGGTGCCGACGCCGACGGTGGAATGTCTGCTACACAAGCTCTCTAACCACTAGTTCACACTGAAGCGTCCACTTTCTACACTGACCAAAAATTTCCTGCCACCAAAACCCAGCGTCGTTCGCACCGGACGTGCCCCGTGACGCCGACTATCCCATCTTCCACAGGGCGAATGCGGGTTGGATGCGCTGTCATGTGGTTGTTGTCACGGCTTGGAAACACCACTAGGCTATCCAGTGGTCGCGTTTTCGATGATTCTTGTATGCAGGAAGCAAGAAAAAGCGTACTACTTACTTTGCTGGAGAGTCGCTGTCTTGTAATGCATGAAGAGTAGAAAAAACTAGCGACGCCAGCGGTTTGCAGTGTTTTGAAAGACCGCGACAAACTCGGCCACTTAATCCGCTAAAAAGGACTTAAAGTAGGCACATCATGTGTTAAAGTCCATTGGTTACAACATTCCGTTGTGTGCACTGCGACATGACAAGTGAGTAGGGTTTAGCCACCACTTTTCGAAATTCTTTGACTAGCACTTCTATTGGTCCGCGGCGACCGATTCACCTGAAGACATCGTGAAAATTTGTCCAAGAGGGATCGGAGCAGATAGGGCCCTTTCGGCGGATCTTGCCGCCGCCGAATCGGAATCGGTGCATTTCTGCGGTCGAAACGCTCAGTGTGAACTCGCCCAAGTGCTATCCCGTTAGAACAAATATGTGCACAATAGAATCCTGTGTGCTCTGCTGTCTGCCATGGTATCCGCCGCCGCCGTAATTCTCGCACTCTCACAGTAACCGGGTGCACGAGCCGATACTCGTTCATTTTGCTCGGAAGCTTGGCAATTGGGACGGCCGCAGAGAAAGACGACGTGCACCCGCCATCTCAAAGCCCATGTACACACACACACACACACACACTTAGACCTGATAAAAATTGGCCTTGTATCTGGATGTTTCACTGTACACGTCGTCGAAAGATGATTGTCTTGCGCGTAGAGACAGACAGAGAAAGAACTTTATTGAGTACTGAGAAACGGTTCTCTTTTAGAGCAACTTCGCGGGCCACTCCCATGTAGGAACGAGGAGGCCTAGCCTCACCGCCGCATCGTGGGCTCTCTGGACAGCTTGTAGTTGTGGTAGCTTCGATGAACTTCGTAAGGCAGAGTCCCAGTCTTCTTCTGTGAGCCGACTTGGGTCCCGTAGCGAGGGGCACTGCCAGAGCATATGTGGTAAGTCACTAACTTCACCACAGTCAGGACAAGTAGAGTCAAAAGCTTCTGAGGAGACTCTGATGAGGAAAATAGGCTTGTATAGGACCTGGTCTGGAGCATTCTAAACGTGATGGCCTGAGGTCTTGACAACTTGTTGTGTGGAGGTGCAAATGGCCGCCTACTCCACTGGTAGTGTTTAGCCACTTCACTTAATATAAGTAAAGCGTCCCTGAACATCTCACGGCCAACCTGTGGACCTACGTTCTCCCCAGCGCGAAAGGTTGAGCAATGTCATACAGGTTCACTTGAAACTTTAGTAGGGGTTCGAGATGTGCAGAAAACCAGGTAATGGTATGTGGAGAAAGTGTCCTATTTTCAAATAGTTTAAGTACTTCAGTACAGACAGAACCAGAGGCGAAAGCCTTGATAGCTGACCTTGAATCGGTGAAGATTGGCGATTTACTGTCATCCAAAACGGCAAGGGCTTCAGCCAGCAGTTTGGCTGTTGAAGGAGTTGAGCCCCCAACTAACGCAGCATTGATAATAGAACCCATATGATTGACGGAAACAACAGAAAACCTATCTGAGCGACTGTACTGAGCGGCATCGACAAAACACATTGAATAATGATCGTTCCTGATGTCCTTCAGAAGTGTGATGGCCCTAGCCCGGTGCCTTCCTACCTTGTGCTGAGGATGGATGTTCCGCTGGAATGAAGAGACCTGGATGGCAGTGCGCTGTTCATTCGGTAGTTGAAGATGGTGATCTTCTACGAGCGCCAGACTGAGGCCTAGGACAGACAGAATCTTCCTACCAGCCGGCGAAGACGACAGGTGCATTAGCTGTGCAGTCTCTTGGGATTCAACTATTTCATCTAGGGTGTTATGAACTTCTAGCTGCATAGGAAGTTAAGTGCTTGTTCGTAGGGGAATGCCCAACACCCTCTTTACGCTTTTTTTACCAAAGTTTCCAGCTTCTTCTTTTCGAATCCATACCAAGAATGCATGGCAGCAAGGGACGTTATGTGACTCATGAGGAATGCATGAAAGAGCCACAGTAGATTGTACTCTCTGAGTCCTCCCTTTTGTTCGAAACCCTATTAATCAACCTGATAATGTTCCCGTTCCTGGTTGAAATCTTAGCGATAGTCTGTTCGTTGTACCCATGTGACTCTATAATCATGCCCAGCACTCTAATAGCGTCCACTCTCGGAATGGGGGCGCCAATTCCGGTGTGAAGTACAATGTCTACATCTGATAAAGGCTTCCAGTTTTTTGGCCTGGCTCCTTTTCTAATGGGCCTGTATAAAAGCAGCTCCGATTTACTACAGGAACACGTCAGTCCTGCGCCAGCAAGAAAGAGCTCTGTCTGATCGATGGCTTCCTGGAGTGCACTCTCGACTACCCCTTCACTATCTCTGGGACACCAGATGGTAATATCATCAGCGTAAAGCGTATGCCTGATGCCCTTCACGTTAGATAGCAGTGTGGACAACTTGCTCATAACGATGTTAAAGAGCAGCGCAGATATCACCGCTTCTTGCGGCGTGCCTTTAGGGCCCAGTGCTATGGGAGAGGATTTGAGGTCTCCGATATTGAGCATGGCCTTCCTGGATTCGAGAAAGGAGCTGACGCATCTGCGGAAGGCTTCGCCTAGTCCAAGCTCCGAAATGGAGTTTAAGATGTACGTGGGAGAGATGTTGTCAAACGCTTTTTCCAAGTCAAGACCCAAGATGCCTCTTACGTCCTTTGTGTTCATGTCTATGATTTGATGTTTGAGCAGCTTCATTGTGTCCTATGCGGACAAGGACGGACGAAACCCAACCATGTTGTAAGGAAAATGACCTTTCTTCTCGACGTGCTTAGAGACACAATTGTAAATTACGTTCTACGCCACCTTGCCGACACAGGACGTTAGCGATATGGGCCTTAAATGCCTAAACCTAGAGGTCGCCCCGGCTTGGGAATGAAGACAACCGATACCATTTTTAATAGTCTCGGACAGAACCTTCTCTCCATATGCGATTATTCTCATTGGTAAGAAAATTGATAGATTCGTCTTTCAGGTTCCTGAGGGCCTTGTTCGAAATACCATCCGGCTCTGGAGCCTATCGTTCATTAAGGTTTTGAAGAACTTCTCAAATGTCGGTTGGTGTAAATGGCTCTCCGAGCTCAGTGCAAGGGGGTCCAGTGTAAGACGGATAGTCTGAACAGCTGGAGGAGCCAATGGGTAAATATCTGTGAGCCATCTCATCTATCTGTGAGTAAATATTGCTCGCGTTCTTTTCCAATATGCCGGAAGTGATCCCAATCTGTGAAACTAAACTCTGTTACGGGTTTGCCCTTCACACTGATATGGGTAGCTAAGACAATATGGTCACTACCCAGATCCACGTGCAAGTTGTGCAAAGGAGCAGATTCAACATTTTTAACAAAAGTAAGATCCGGCGTGGTGTCCATCGTGCAGGAGTTACCCCTCCTGGTCGGAAATGCTGGGTCCATGACCTGGGTGAAGTTCAAGTTCGGCGCTGTTTGCCACAAACCCTCGCATTTAGGAGATGACCGCAGATAACCCAAAGCCTGATGAGGAGCGTTGAAATCACCCGCCACCACAAGCGGAGAGATACCGGCCCTGCGGCAGCCATACTCAAGAGCGCCGCAAACCTTTTTCTCGAGTCATTTAGTGAACTATAGATATGCAGGATGAAAACGCGACTCTTTAAATGACCCCCCGGAATAATTTTGACCAATGAGTGTCCCACTTTACTACTGTTCATAGAAAGTTCATGCGAGACATAGGTGTATTCCTTAGATACGAGCGTGCAAATGCCCCTTCATTCGTCTCCGTAAAGAGCGCGAGATGTGTAACCCGGCAGAATGACAGAATCTGAAAGTGTCTCCTGAAGCAGAATGACGTGCGGCTTTTCAAAGTGAGAACAAAAAAACTGCTGAAGAACTGCCTTCTTGCGGGTAAACCCCCAACATTTCCACTGCCAAATCCTGAAATCTTTAGACGGACGCGTCATGGTTAGGCTTGAAAGATATGTGCCTGCGTTCGAGCGCATTGACTTTAGCGTAAAAGAAGTTAGCGTCCAACGTATTGACCTTGGCATCGAGTGCGCTGAACTTGTCCGCCAAGGTATTAACCTTAGCATGAACCAATGCAACTGTTTGGCTGAGCGACTTGAACATGTCTCTGATCTCTGTTTTTTTTAAATATTCAGTTCCTCATCAAACGCGGGTCTCGTCAAAGCCCTCATTTTGGCTGGATGAACAGTACACTGCACTTTAATGGGTGTTTCGACGGGCGTCTCCGCGGGTTTTTCTACGGGCGTTTTCATGGCCGTTTCTATAGGTGTTTCTACGGGCGTTTCCATAGGCGTTTCAACAGGCGTTTTGAGTCTAGTGACCTGGGGAGGTTGTGGAGCCTCACTCTTAGCGTTATTAGCTTGCTTAAGTGCGACTATCTCGGCTCTGAGTTGCACGATCGCCTCCTTTAGTGCAGCGTTCTCCCTTTCCAGCTGAATAATTATTTGTTCTGCTCTGGCAGTATGCCCCCCCGTTACCTGTTTCTGGGATCCTTTGACGCGGTCAGCCCACTAGGTCACTGAGGAAGCAGGCACCTGAATGCTGACGGCCGGGCTCCGTTATCGGGAACAGCTCCGGGAATGGGAAGGGCCTGCGGATTGGGGACGGCTCCTGTATCGGGAGCACCCCCTCGAGCTCCTGGACTGGGACCTGCACTTGTTGGCCGGTTCGGACAGCTCATGTATCGGTGGCAGATTTTTGTCAAAGTCAGGTCTCCCTCTTCTGCGCTGTCTGACGATGTAATGTATCTAAAAGTTTTGTGTACAGGTTCTGTCGGCCGTTAGATGAGGCTCTTCATACAAGGCGCACTTCGGTGAGCAAACGTGCTGGTCACCAGGGGAGGTCATTCCGCAACCTGAACAGATAACATTTTCAGGAGTGTGGCACACGTCGGCTCTGTGGCCGAGTCTACCACAAGTATAACAGACATCTATCTGCCGTCGGTAGAAGGTGCACTTGACTGTGCTGGGCACACATGACGTAATTTGGGACGAAGTCCTTCGAAGAGAATAATGACTGTGGTTGAATTCTTGATTCGCTGCACTTCGAGAACAGTGGGATTCCTCGGCTGAATAAGAAGTCTTCTGAGCTCTTCTTCATCAATTTCTATATCGATGTTTCTGATGATGCCCTTGCATGTGTTGTCGGCCGCAGCAATGTAAGAGCTGACCTCGTATCCTGCGTTATTAACGGTGATGGCCTCTAGACTTGCATAGGCCTTGGCGTTGGCTTGCGATGGCGAACTAATCACAAGAATGTTCTGCATAGCGTTAAGACAATTGATGTCTTCTGTGTTATCCGCGGCGGAGAGACACGCCGCTGTTGTGAGGTCTTGAGAAATCCAGACGTTACTGGTATTCTTAACGTTCAGGCTTCCGCGAGGCCTAACAATATTTTGAAAATGCTCTCTTGGTAGATGAGGCAGCCTTGACGCGTTGGCTAGGCGTTTCTTCACGTTGGTGGGAGGTTGGGTGCCAGCGTTTTCGCTGTATGGTGGGCCTTGTGCTTCAGCGCCCGCCACAGATGTTTTAGTTGATTTACGCTTAGAAAGCACCGTTGTCCATCCAGAACACTAGAATTCTTTGGGAGAATATCCTCCCCTCGCACAGTGACTTGCATGGCCATCTTGATAGCTCAAACGTGCTAAGCCTAGCGTTAGCCTCAGCTAAGCCTAACCTTAGGCCTAGCAACTCACAGCGTTGACGAGCAAAAAGTCCTTCAAAACTCGCTAAAAGATGCACCCACCGTGACAAAATTGTTTTCACGTGGTCCTCAAGACTTCAGGCGTCGACTGGAGCATGATGCATCAAACAAATAGGTAACTTTCACAGAAAAAAAGATGAACAAGCAGGAGCCGAAGTTTTTACGACAACATGAATCAACGCCCCCTAGCGTCTGTCTCCTGCGCGTGAAGAAAGTGAGTTCTGTGCGAGATAATTGCTGAATTATATTCTCGAAGCGCTGCGTTGAAAGAGCCTCGATCCGTCCAGGGAAGGCGAGCGAGCGCATCGAGGCACGTTAGAGTTACTGTATACGCTACCGTAGGTAGCAGAGCTGCGCATATGTCCGCCATCTTGCCCGCTGGCGCGTTCATGTTAAGCAGAAAAGCTACCCCGCTGGAGTGTAGATGTCTACACATCTACGTGGCTCAGCGGCTCCATGTATTTTCTCAGTGTACACTCGTTCTTAACTCGTCGCTGACGCTGGTTCATTGCTAAAGGAAGGGAGGGGGGACCTCTTTCCCGAAACTTTGAGTACGTGTATTTTACTGAAAATGACTCATGCAAATGAGTGTTTTTCATGGTATTGAGCAAGACTTCCCCCAACCACCACGAAAAAAAAAATTACTGCATATGGGCTGGCGCTGGCACAATGACTCTCGCTTACAAGAAGAGAAGAACTAAAATGAACAGCAGAAAACACCACCGCAACACCGACAAACAATCCGCAGTCTGTGAGCCAAACCGCTTGGTGCCTTTAGGGGGATTGTTACCGCGGCCAAACAGAAAATTGTACAGACAGACAGGCAGACCAAAATTTTGGCGTCGAAAGTCTCCAAGAAAGACTATCGTCTTTAAAAACACACCACCTCCCGCTAAGAGGAACCACGGGTATACGCAAAGAAGTGTGCGCTAACGCTTACACTTCTGGCGTCGTTGTCGCTGGTGCTCATTGCGGTGTTGCGCCGGGGAGAAATAAGAAGAGGCCCAAAGGACGCTGTGATAGACAAGTGTTTTTTAGTGCAACATGCCAATCGCTGCTAATGAGCAATGAGAGACAGAAGACGTTGATTAGACACATATATTCACAGTCGAATTTTGGTTAACGCGCATGCTCTGAATTTTTATTGCTCCAGCGCAATGTAGTGCCTGTATGCGAGGTGGCCAGTAAACGGCTGTGCAGCACGAGTAGTCAGATTTTTTAGTCAAGAAACTCGCTAGCAGGCGCTGCCTGCACCGGCACTGCAAGGCGAGAGAGGCGAAGCGTCAGAGAGAAGAGAGTTGGCACGGACGCACATGCGCAGTAGGAATGGTGAAGCTGCACCCCAGGTTGATCTCAACCTTTAGTATCTTCACATCTAAAACAGGCGTACCATTGCAGCATACTTTGCAGATTCAACAGCTCTCAGTTGTTCTGGGTCTGGAATCAGAGGCCTCTGTATTATCTGTCGTTACTTTAAATTTTACGTCGTTTTAACGATTTTGTGTGTAATTACACATTTTTTGAAACAAGCAGATGTACTGAATGCGTTATGATTACCTTGTTTTTGACTTTGTCTTCTTACATCTGTTTTTACTGCAAAAGAAAAAAGATGAAGAATTAGTGCACTGTTCACTAACAACTGTTTTGTATTAGACCACTGTTTCTCATAATGGAGTGTCTTTAAAAACTAATGCTTCTTCCATATGACTACCCGCAACACCACCCTTTGTATTGCACGGATAGCGCAATAATGTGTAACGCGTAGGAATACTGAACGTGGCAATATACCTGCCCAAGATCACCTGCGGCATAATTCTGACACATTTTCCAACCCATATGCAATTCCTTAATTCGTGGGCATGTAGCCCTCTCAGTAATCATCTATTGATCTCATAAGTTTTGCAGAATTCTTTATAGCACACGGACACGAGATACTTTATATTTGCGCAAAACTACGGCTATTATATTAGAGACGGTGAATTATACCACTACGAACGGCCGGACTGGTTGTACAAAATAAAAACCCATCAATATAACCAGCACACACACGCCACGAAGAATGTCACGCACATTGGTGACGTTCTTCTCTCAGTACTTCTTGCTCGTCCACGTCTAAATAAACTTCCCGGTGCCAGTGATTGTCATCAAGCAAGGACTTTGAATGTGGCTGCTCGTGGTTATTGAATGAAATAAGTCTTTTCTTTCTGTACGCGGACTACCACATATAAAGCAGAGAGCATTTTAAGGCTACCTTCATATAGATTGGTTATTTCAATAATTTCGCCTTCGCTATGGCTTCATGTCAGAATGAAGGCATGAATTTTTGCTTTATGAAAATAAACGACGCACTCTTGTTCTTGGTTATTGGTATGACATCGTCCGACATAGTGCAAATATTTCATTATGTCTTATTCTGTCTTTGCTATATCCTTCTAATTGGGTACAGGAGTTCCAGTAAGTTCTGAATTTAACCATATTCGCTATACATTTGTAAACTTACCGTTTCGAGGAAGATGGATGGGGCGTTCAGTGTAGATGACGGTGAACAATGCGCACTTTCGACTACGGCTTTCGAGAAGCATTGTTTCGGTGCTCTTCCAAGATTTTTTTACTCGACTCTCTAAAAAAACAATTTATGAGTACTCAGTGAGTTGTGTCCGGAAGATTGTGAACATTTTGTCTATTTGATATTTTTCTGTAATAGCTTGTGATAACTCGCAGCTGTTTATCTGCTAGGCAAGAAACGAAACATTTCACGCACGTTTACCTAATTTGTAGTCAAGATCCATACTATGGTTGTTTATTTCAGCTAAATGAGTTGGTGTATTTGTTTAACGTACTTCTACTCTTTCCTTGAATTACTCAATGGAGAGAAAAATTTTTGCAAAAGGGTGGCTACTTGAGTTGGCTGGTATTGCATTTTTGAAAAAAAAATTTATGCTTCCTGACTGCGCAGGAAACGTTTAAGAAGAAACATATGCTTGAAAGATAGGACAGAACGAACTTCTTTCTTTCAAAAAAGGATTTTCGAAACCCATATCAGCAACCATTGCAAAGTAATATGATCATTTGGTAGTTAATTACTTATTCATTGATTTATTTACTTCCTTAACTAATGTCTAAGTACGGAGAAATAGAGCTTCATATCTCCGCCCAAGTGAGTTAATTATCAGCGATTCGAGGACAGTCTTAACGATAGAGAGGTTTGTGTAGCGCAGGACGTTGGCAGTCAGACATCCTAATGGTTTGATATACGAAGGAAACACGTAGGGCACCAGTTAGGTCACAATGGGTGTGCGCGGGGCTTGAGGGGAAAGTAAATGCAACTGTTAAGTCAACGTTGATTGTTCAAATGACGGTCCAGTAACCTGGTTGGTATGTGAGGTTTAATGTCTCAAAACCACCATATAATTATGAGAGACGCCGTATTGAAGGACTGCGGAAATTTCTACCATCTTGGGTTCTTTACGTGCGCCCGAATCTGAGCATACGGGCCTACAGCATTTCCGCCTTCATCGGAAATGCAAGCGCCTAAGCCGGGATTCGATCCCGTGACCAGTGGATCGGCAGCCGAGTACCTTAGCCACTAGACCACCGCGGTGGGTCTAGTGGGTTAACCTCCTAGTGTTATTTTTGTGCCAAAGAAGTGCTTATTTTAAAATGAAATCATAACTTAGGGGTCCGCGTCGTGTTAGCACACTTCAAATTACCCGCCTCTAGCAGAACGTCTGCCCCGCCGTGGTGGTCTAGTGACTAAGGTACTCGGCTGCTGACCCGCAGGTCGCGGGTTCTAATCCCGGCTGCGGCGGCTGCATTTCCGATGGAGGCGGAAATGTTGTAGGCCCGTGTGCTCAGATTTGGGTGCACTTTAAAGAACCCCAGGTGGTCAAAATTTCCGGAGTCTTCCACTACGGCGTCTCTCATAATGATATGGTGGTTTTGGGACGTTAAACCCTACATATCAGTCAAGCAGAACGTCTCACTTTACTGTTGCCGTGCACAACGTTACGTGGCTTGACTGCGTGGGTGCCGACACCAGCAGAATGAAAGTAGCGGGAACCACAGCATCAACAACGGTAAATCCACAGTTTACTGCCATTCGATCCGAGATGGGAGATGTTATTGGTTACACTGCGCCCCAGTAGATGGTGCGGCTTGTCCAGTACAACCAGGCGGAAGATAAACTTTTGAACCACTCACACCATTTCCCATAATAACGTTCGACCGTTCCTTTTTTCCATGAATCAAACAGAAAAACACAAGCAGCATTTTAGTACGTTTTTACATGCACGGAAGGCTCTTTATTTGGTGCAGCTAGTTGAATTAGTAGTGTAAAATTGTAGGGGGTAACTGTGACGTCATCTGGACCTTTTTGCGAATGTCGCAAAAGGACGCACGCAAATTTCTCGATGAGTAGGGCACTGCTGTTGATATTGCTATTGTAGACTTTGTCGTCCAATGACTGACTGATCGATCGATTTATATGTGGGGTTTGACGTCTCAAAACCACCAATTCATCGTGAAAGACGCCACAGCTGAGGGCCCCAGAAATTTCGATCACTTGTGGTTCTCTAACGTGCACCCAAATCTCAGTACACGTGCCAACCGCATTTTCGCCTCCATCGAAAAAGCAGCCGCTGCAGCCAGGATATAATCCCGCGACCTGCGGGTCAGCAGCCGAGCACCTTATCCACTATACAAGCATGGCGGGGCACTTTATCATACATTAACCTTTCACTTAAAAGGCCTAACCACTTGCATGCGCCGGCACACGTATCAAAGTACTTATGCGTCAAATGCGCCTTTCATTGTGGGTCGTGAAGGAGAACACGTGTCACCATGCCTCGAGGCACGATGATTACGCAATGTGCGATGTTTGCGCTTACTTCACCACGCCTACGTCAGAGCGCACCAATTCGACTTCATGAGACCTCCAAGCTTTGACATATTAGTCGTAGTTCTGAAACACGATAGAGTTCTGTACAGTCACATAAGCTACGGTAGCGAAGGTTCCTCACTAACTGCGACGTTAGCCACTAAATACCACAGGGCGAACAACGGCGAGTGTGCCACTGCGATGCAGTCTCGTGCCGAGTTCGGGCAACGCCAACAAAAGCAGCGAATGCCTGCCGGGGACCCTTGCGCAGGTTTTCAGAGCGATCGTAGGTGGAATGAAAACGTCATGCCGACAGCTGCAGCCCCAAAAGTGTTTACTGAGCAAGTTGGTGTACTTCTATGTTGAACGACTAAACAGCCTAAAATCAAACGGCGCAAAGAGAGATACGACAGACAACAGCGCTGACTCGCAACTAAAATTGTATTTTTGACAAATGGGAATAAACAGCATCTCTAAAAGCATGAAAATAAACAGCCACGATGAATGATTGCGATGACAAAAAGTAACAGAATTGTCACGTTCATGTGTACTCAGCCACTTAGGTTTCTCTTTTTCGCTTCTTTATACCACCGTCTGCGTGATGAATTGTTTGTTTTTACGATTTTAGAAATGTTGTATATTGTACATTGTTTCAGAGTAGCAATTTGTCTGGAGTTCTTGTCTCTAGTTCATTTGCTCGTCCACGTCTTCTTTCAGGTGGTTTTATTTTTTTAGGGTATGACAACATGTCACGGCTCCTGTACCTTGATCTGTGTTAAACTAGGCTGGAGGCGATAACAAACAGCCCGTCGAGGTTTGATGTCTTCAGCTCGGGAAAGGAAAGGAGGAAGAAAGGAAAGAAAGAAGAAAAATAGGAGAGAAAGAACGGCAGGGAGGTTAACGGGCCTATCAGTAGCCGGTTTGCAACCCTGCGCATGGGAGGGGAATAGGGGAGATGAAAGAGAAGAGAGAGAGAAGACAGATGAACACAAAACACTTGGCAGCACACGCGCGCACACTCAGTCATAGTCCAGTCTTCTCTTTCTCGGTGTGGGACATTGCTGTTACAGCCGCTTGTTCAAATCCGTGTCCCGTAAGAATTTCAACATAGCTTTTGTCGCCTTTTGTTGCAATGTCTTCTCTCGGGCACTTGGAAGAACAGTGTCCACAGACATTTCGCTGTTGTCGATGCGCGCAAGAACGGACGCCAGTGACTATCTTTGAATGTGATAATACGGACAGTCGCACATGATGTGGTGTAGCGTCTCTTTGCAACGACAGGCATCGAAAAGAGCGTTGTTGGTCATTCCGATGACAAAGGAATGAGATTTTGTAAATGATACTCTAGCCATAAGCGCTGAAGAAGGGTAGCTTCTCTTCGGTAGAGTCCAGTGGCCATGCAGAGAGCCATCAAAGAGAACAGGTAGTGACGATTGGTCTCGTTACTTGGTGGCCACCATAATGAAAACGTAATTTCACGTGAAATTCGTCAAAAATTACTGGTTGCATCAGTCCGCGAAAGTGCTATGGCTTCTCCTCGTGTTGCTTCAAGAGCTGCCCGTGCGGCAGTATCGGCCTGTTCGTTCTCTATGCCGCCGCAGGGACTTGGCAGCCGCTGAAACGTCACATGATGCCCTTTCTCATGTGAAGTATGGAGAAGGCATCGAATTTCAAAAACAAGCTGTTCGTACGGCCCGCGACGCAGTGCTGAGAGCACAGATTGTAGGGCAGTCATTGAGTCTATGAAAATCGATCATTGCTTCGGCGGTTCCCGATTGACCCCGCAAAGTGCAGCCTGCAAAGCAGCTAGTTCCGCTGCTGTAGGTGCCGTGGAGGGGTCAGTCTCAAAGCTGATGGTAACACGTCTTGCTGAGACAACTACTGCACCTGACGAACACTGGCGGTTCGTGCAGCCATCGGTATATATAAGTACACTGTCTTCAGCGTGGGGCTTGGTCTGCCATGTAGTCAATTATATACTGATCTCGTCTTCGTTCAGCGTAGGCCTTTGCTTTTCACCTCGTGGCGGCCAGTTTTTCAGAGCAACTTTCGTGGAGGGAAGTTGAATGCGGTTCTTTCCATAGCATCATAGACGCTATAGGCAGGGTGTTTCAGGAAATGTGTCCAGTCATTTTCTAATGATACAAAAAGGCGGTATACCCGTGCTATAGGTGGCATTACCTTACCGCGCCTTATGCTATACGCGCACAAACAATAATTATTACAGTGGCCATAAAAATAATACAGTTAACGTTTACCCGTGAAAGTAAGCAGCCGAGTCAAAGGGGTGAATTCAAGTCTTTCGTACGAATGAACTTTCAAATTTCTGAAAGACGGCCACTGGTAGTCAGCGCATGGTTATGAAGTCTGGCTAATTTAGCAGGTGAAACCAAAACCAATGCTGCAAACAGCGCATCTACCACTCACATCAATGACCCCTTCAATGAACATCCTGTTTCCTTAACCATTATCAACCGTCAATTTGAACATTTCATTTCGGGGCAGCGATTTTCTGCCGCGTGGCAACTGATCTACACTCGCTTATCCGCCTACCCCGATTGCCATCATTTCGCATGTTTTCAAAGTCAATGGTAGATGCGCTTTTTGGTGCATCGGTTTTGGTTTCTCTTGCGAAGTTTGCCAGACTTCATCATCGTGCGGCGAGTACAATGCACTAGCCACCTTCCCGAAATTTTAAATTGGCTATGAGCTATTCACAGGAAGGACTTAAATTTCCCCTTTTGACTTACCCGCTTATCGCCACTGGTTAAAAGGTTGATTGTGTTTATTTCCATCATTTTATTGTAACTATTTTTTCAACAAATCCGCAGCTGTCTTCTGCAACAGTAAAGGGAATGCTACCGGGTTCACGCGGATACCACCTTTCCATAATTTCTCAATACGAGTGCACACACGTTTTGAAACACCCTGTATATGACGCCCGTCGCATGCCGCAGCACTCACGCAACCATATTTATACGCATTTTGCCTATTTTCAACATCCGCTGTCAGCTCATCAGTGCACAAAGCAAATCTCGCACTCGCCTTGACAGTTTGGTTATGTGACAAAATACATGGGTGCCCTAGCATACTTGAAGGTGGCGCAAATCATTTTTGCGTGGTGTCAAGCTTGTAACAAATGCTCCCTTTTCACTAAATGAAGACATAGCACTAAGAAGACAGGAATCACAGAAAAACGGGAACACATGCGCTACAAACTGAATATTCATTTTGGAAACGTGTCACATCAATACAACAATGAAAGGAATAACACCAAAACATTTGTATCATAAGTGCAAGCCTGCATTATTCAAATACAAGATTTCCTTTGCACTCAAACCAGTAAGAGGGACACTGGCACACTGTGCATCTTTGCTAGCAATCAAGCAGTCCTCGACAATCTTTTCACGAATTTTTATCGCCGTTTTATACGAAACTATACAAAAATTAAAAATATATCAGAAGCCCGGAAGGGGCGAGAGTGCTGATCGCAGGGACGAGACGCAGTCGCCTTGATCCCTTACATGCAGCAGCTATCACACGGGAAGCGAAAGGTCGGTTAACGAATGGGAATGCAAGTCGTTTTTTCCACACCTTACAAGCCCCGACCATTAGGCGAAATGACATAAGCAAGCAGTGAGGCGAACCACTCTTTCAATGTCAGGTATAGTAAGTCTCTGTTTTTCAGGTGTGACACAAATGTAGTGTACAGAATTCCGCTACCATGTGGCGCGTTTTGCATAGGGAAGACCACAACTTGCCTCAGTGAGCGCCCGCGTGAGTACCCACGTATTGCACACAATGGGGCAAGGTTCTGTATGGCGTTGCATAAGTCAGTTGCCAGGTTTAGGAGTGGTTGTTGCCACACTGCAGCCAAATTTGGCAATGAAATTTGCCAATGTAATTGAAACTTACCCATGAGGGCTGTGTGTCGTCCGCGGTGGATTTTCGAGTGCGTGTGTGAAGTTGGCCGCGGAATGAACGTAGAACCCACGCAGCAGACGTTGGGGTGGGTTGTATAGCTGTGTGCGCAGCTGTGCGAGTAAGAGGCTAATCGAGAGTGCGTGTGCGACGTCGTTCGTGAATGGGCGGTGACATTGGCCATTTTAAATAATAAAATAAACGGCGCTTGGCTGAAGTGCGGCGCGTGTACATTATACGTCGGATTCGTGTCACTGAAGTACGGAATATCTCAGTAGCTGTGCTTACCTTGTCGACTACGCAGAAAACATTTTCTGGGGAAACTGAATAGAGGCGCGGGAGGTGGAGCACTTCATTTTTGTGATCGTGTCCGATCGTGTCTCAGAAGTAGGGAGTCTAGCTCTCTGCACAGCTGATCGTACCGCATCGACCACGCGCGACGATGGGGCCACTACGCTTCCCCTAGCTCTTTCAGCCCGACATATGACTTGGACTCATGTACATAATAATGATAAATGTGCCAAGGCTGCAAACTCTATCCAATTTCTGCAGAAAACATATCGTTGTGCGTAGCTGACAAGGTACACACAGATACAGAGATGTCCCGCGCTTCGGCGACACGAGCTTGACTAATGTATTGAAACGTGGCGCACAAATTCAGTTCCTCTTAAGCTTGTACCCATAAGCGTCGTTGAACGTTTATTCCCTAAGTCTGAGACACGATCGAGACTGACCTCTTAATGGCACAGCTGTGCACACAACAACACAACGCGCCTCGACTTCTGCAACGTGCATTGTACGTTCATTACGTTAAATAAAACGGCCAACTTCGCACACGCACTCGCAAAATGTGCCCCGCCGAGGGGGTCTAGTGACTAAGGTACTCGGCTGCTGCCCCGCAGTTCGCGGGGTCGAATCTCGGCTGCGGCGGCTGCATTTACGATGGAGGCAGAAATGTTGCAGGCCCGTGTGCCCACATTTGGGTGAAGGTTAAAGAACCCCAGGTGGTCGAAATTTCCGCAGCCCTCCACTACGGTGCCTCTCATAATAATATGGTGGTTTGGGGACTTTCAATCCCAAATATAAATCAATCAACTCGCAAAATGCACCGCGGATCGCACAGAGTCCTGACGAGAAAGCCACAACTACAGGAGCAAAGTTTTTTGCCACATTTGACGGCAGTCTGGCAACACTGACCCACTAAGTCTGACAAATGTTTATGCAACGCCAAACAGAACCTGGCCCTTATTGGTAATGAAGGCTTCTTGACTCAGCATATCAGTAGACATGTTTGCCACGCGCAGTTCGTAAGCAAAGTTCCAGTGCATACGTACAAAGGCAATCGTACGTTTATGATTTTTGAAGCCAAGAAAATGGCGCAGGTACTTCATCACTGCTTGAGTACACCCTCTACGGCTCTCCAAGGTAAAGCGTTTCAGTATTTCTAAAAATACGTGGATGTGCGATTAGTCTGCTCCTCTACCGCCTCTGTTAGGTGTACAAAATTTTGTTTGTTAAAGTGATCCCATTTTTTCTTCGTCATGTTGTGTCATATAAGTGGTACGTAAGTAATAAAGATTCGGTTAGTCTGCGCTTGTTCTTATCTACTTGACGTCCGTGTTCTCTACCTTACAGCATACCTCGACTAGGAATTACCAACTGTCCAAGTCGTCCATATTGGTATGCGTAAAACGAGTGCACAAATTGTGGGGTGTCATGCAGGCCAGAATAAACACAAATTATTCCGCATTATTTTTGTCATATCGTTCAGAAATTAATAACACGGGCCCAAATTATAGCCTACTTTTCCGATTTTTTTTTTCAAACAACAGAAGAAACATGGACGGGCGCAGTGCACCCGCCCATGTTTCGTCAGTTTTGCTGGTTTTTCCGTGCCTGTGACGCGCTGCTGTGCCCATCGTTTTCGGTATACCATCGGCGCGCTCATCACTTCCACTCACAAAGCACATAAATGATACACATGCAGATGCCGATAAGCGTCTGTTGGGTTCCTCTTCAAGAGGAAGAAGGGGGGAAGAGAAGGGGAGAGAGCCTGACGTATGGGAGAGCCTGCGCTCTCTCCTACGTCAATACGTTCATGTGTCGAGCAGGCTTCGGCTATTCATTTCTTAGATAACTAGATGGGATAGCACCCTTGCCTCCCCACTCTCGTGTTGACACCTGCGCAGATCCTCGAGCTTCAAGTGCGCTGCAACGCACCTATATTGAATCCATTTAAGCGCGATTGTGGACAGTTTTACGCAGTCGTGTTAGGCAAGAGAAGCAGCGTCTTTTGAGGAGTTGAACGAAAATTTATTATAATAAACGCAACTTGCTCTATATACGCAGCACACAGCATTTTTCTTTAACTCAAACTCGTTATTTAGTTGCTTTCGCACTCGCTGAAGTTGCGATCGAGCCGGAAATGTTTGAGACCCGCGTACCTAGATATAGGGGCATGTAACAGAACCCAATTTGGTCGACATATCCTAGCGTTTCATTTAGGCGTCTCTCATAACGGTGTTGTTTGGGGACGTTACGCCCTAATTGGATATGTTATTATTATTATTATTATATTATTGTTGTTGTTGTTGTTGTTGTTGTTGTTGTTGAATGTTAACTAGCTCGCATGGTCGAAGTTTCGAGCCCACCCGCTACGGCGGTTCTAATAATCATATAACAATTTTGAGACGTTAGACCTCACATATTATTTTAAAACTGCGCCGACATACAGGTCACAACAATACAGATTGGGAAAGGACCAACGCAGAATACCACTGATTTATATGAATGACGTATCTGTCCCACAATTGCTAACGCACGTGTACCATCAAACCACTGTTCATTTCGTATGAAATCTTAAACAAGAATTTTAGCTTCTTTGATATAACTGTACGTTCATGTGCAGAAATAAACAGAAAAGAGAAAACAAGCGCTTTCTCGCAAATAAATGATTCCTTAGAAAAGAAGAATATATAAAGAGGCAATAAAAAAAACAACGCATGCGTGTGCAGGCAAAAAGTACACCCGTGGCACCTCGAGAACAGAGGGTAAAAGAAGAAATATTACCTCGGAACATAATCTAAAAAAGCAAGCACTTTATCGTGCAGCAAAACCGAAGGATGGCTGACGCATTCTTCACCTTTTTTTTCAATGTGAAAAGTTTCTGTCAACTCACAAACTAATTGATGGTTAGATCGAAAAACCACTTCAGTATCCTGGAAAAGAGGATAACAAGTGCACTCTCTGCAATAAGCCGCGAGATGCGATGCACCCAAGGACTTCAAAGAAGAATCATGCTCTCTAAGACAAACATTCACGCACCTTCTCGACTGACCTATGTACATTTTACCAGAGCTAAAAGGAGGCATGTAAACAACGCCCATTACGCAGTCTACGAACGTTTCGCTGTGTTTGATGGGATATTGTGGAAACTCTCTGCGCATGCGCGAACAAATAGACTGCAGTTTGCTTTTGAATGAGAAAAGCACATCGACTTTATATCTATCAGCTAGTTGCTTATGTTCATGCGATGTCTTATGAAGGTAAGGAATCACTGCTATCCTCCTACCTTTTCTACTCTCATCACGACGCTCCGGGTGATTCCCTTCAAATTTAAGTTTCTTAATCATGTTTTTACCCGCGGACGTGATGATATACTAGGATACCCTGCTTGTACCAGTTTCTTTTTTTGACTATCAAAGCTGACTTTCATTCTGTGTTGGTAGGACTGTTTTAGAGTAAAACCCAAACACGTAGCAAAGATACGTGTATTCCCTAGCTTAGAGTGGCTCGACCTGTAATTGAGTATATGCTTTACAGATCTAGGAGAATATTACCTGCAAACAATGTGGGGTTCGAAGACCAAGTTATTATCTAGAAATTGCAGTTGCTTTAGACGCGGCAATTCAAGAGAAAAGTTTAGTTTCCTGCCTGTTTCTTTTAAAAAACCTTGAAATTATTCACAACATCTCACGTAAAATATGAGGACGTAGTGAACACAAAATAATCATCAACGTATCTGAAAACATGAACCGGAAGTCATGGCAAATGCTTAAGAAGTGCCACATGTATCTTTCCGAGAGTAATTTCGCTTAAAATCGGAACTTCTGAAGAGCCTATGCATATCTCTGATCTCTGGATATAAAGATTACCACGCCAAGCCACGAAGGTTGGCTTCAGGTAGAAGCTAAGTAATTCTAGAAAACTAGATACAGAAGTTCCACACTTCAGGCTAAAAGACAATTCATCATTATTCTGCGCGATGCAGCTTTGAACGCTTGCCATCAGCTCATCTTGAGGTATCTGATAGTGCAAGTCCTCAATGTCTATACTGAAAGCTCTACACTTGCTAGAGCTCAGAAACTGCACCACCTCATCGAAATTACTAACACGAAAAGGATCCGGGATAGAAAGAGTTTCTAAATTGCGTTGAAGGTTTTTCGAACCAACGTTTCGCGACGTGTCTCTTTCAAACACAATCGCTCTAAAAGGCATTTCTGGCTTATGTGTTTGACCAAAAAATATATCAAGTTCAGATCGCTTTGCAAACAGATTTCGCCCAATTTGTAAATTTTTTGCAGATAACAAAATACAACTTTTTGTAGCTGACAAGGAAGGTTTCTTAGTTGTTATTGATGAGGGCACCGTTTCAGTGAGGGCTGAGAAAGCACTCGCAAGAACTTTGTACCTGCAAATTGCAAGAGCTCAAAAGTAAATAAAAAATGCTTGTTCTTTGCTTCCTGACATGAATTTTAAGCGGTTAGGTTCTGCAGTCAAATCTACTGAGTTATTCGAACGTGATATATTTTCTTTGGTCAAAACACACAAGCCAGAAATGCCTTTCAGAGCAATTGTGTCTGAAAGAGACACGTGGCGAAACGTTGTTTTGAGATACTTGCAAAGCAATTTAGAAACTCTTGCTACACCGCACCCTTTTCGTGCCGGCAATTCCGATGAGGTGGTACAGTTTCTGAGCATTGATAGCTCTAGCAAATGTAGCGCTTTCAGTATAGACATTGAGGACTTGTACTATTCGATACCTCAAGATGAGGTGATGGCAAGCGTTCAAATCCGCATCGTGCAGAATATTGATGAATTGTACTTGAGCCCGAAGTGTGAAACTTCTGTATCTAGTTTTCTAGAATTACTTACTTTCTACCTGCAGGCAACCTTGGTGGCTTGGCGTGGTAATTTCTATATCCAGAGATCAGGGATATGCATAGGCTCTTCAGTAGCTCCGATTTTAAGGGGAAATGCGGGTCGAAAAACGCGAGTTTTTTTAGCAATGTTTTTTGCCTGCTTGATAAGAATAGTAACTGTACTGTTATGAAAAAAATACAAGTCGAGACTTAACTGGCAATGTTTTAAAATTGCATCTAAAGAGCACAAGGTGCCTGTTAAAAGGTCCAAAGTGTGCGTTCTTCGAGCACCTTGCCTACCAAAATGCGCCATCGCTCGCCATTGCTGATCGCATGAGCCGGAGAGTCGAGCCTGACTCTTCAAATAACAACAGTTTCCATCGCTTAGGCAGTGCAAAAAACAATTAAAAGAAGCACGCTTCTGTGCGTTTTTTGAGCGCCGCGACGGGCTTATCACGTGGCACTGGTTGGGAAACCGCCATTGGCTGCTGCGCGTCTGTATGTGCTGTGAAGCCTATTGGCGGGGTCCCTGTCTCTTCGAGCAGTGCAGCTGAACAATGCTTTTCTCGCGTAATTATAAATGAAAAAAGCCATCGCTCGCAAATGAAAGCCATTGTGCGGCGCGCTCTCTAGAAATAGGCTACGAGCAGCTGCTCCGATTTGCGGCAGTTGTTGGCTCGCAAATGCCAGTGCATCAAAAGTCATTCACACCCGTACGCCGGAAAGTTCGTGATCCGGCAATGAATGACGTCAGCGCCAGTCTTGTGAGGTCGAAGGAGCTCGCAATGAGGGAATTTAGCAGGGACGACATTGATATTATATATGACCATATGTGGCACAAGCATGGCTTCGAAATGACTTGACACTGAACTTAGATTGAATTTCGCAGTCCTGTCGAACTTTTTCCTAGCTTGCAGTGTGCACATGGCTCTGCCAGATGGAGCGGAAGTTTGGCAAGCGTTTCGTGGCCCTGCCTGTGATCAAAATTTTTGTGAGGATTCGGCTCGAAAAAGCCGAGAGGGACAAACTTGGTGCTGGCGTATTTTAGTGGCAGTGGCCACTACAAAAGCAGTGTTCTTTTTGGTTGTCAAACTTCATCAGATTTATTGATATCTTTCATTAATAAAAACTATTATAACTTTAAAACTCGTTTTTCTTAAAACACAAATTTTGCCATTTTTTTAATGTGCCCCTCCTTTTTCGGGCACTTCTAGTGCTTAAATCTGCATGAAATTTTGCCCAAATGTTTTCCTGAGTATGACAAATACAATTAAACAGTTTAGATTTCAATATTTTATTGTATAAAATTGTATGTATACCTTCACTAGGATAGATGAAATATGGACTTTTAACGTTTATTATTTTTTGAGCCAATTACATATTTTGTGTATGTTTCCTAGTTGTTTGCATTCTACACTTTAATTCAATCATTATGAACTATGAATGGTAAAAAATTGCGGAAGTTCAAGGATGAAAAGAGGGGGGGAGGGCAAAAGGGTTAAGGTTTTCACTTTGTCATGATGCAGAGCTAAACGTATACCGCTTGCAAGGAAACTAGTTATATATTTGAAATCAGCCTAAAAAGTTCTATAAATAGCTCAAGTTTCGTTGCTTTAGGGTGAATATTGAAAAACAGTGTCTTTGAGTAGCATCTCCCCTTAAGCGAAATTTTTCTCGTGAAGATAGATTTGGCAATCCTAAAGAATTTGTCAGGACGCCCACTTCACGTATTCAGATACGTTGATGATTTTCTTGGGTTCACTACTTCCTCAGATTTTACGCCAGATGTTGTGAATAACTTCAAGGTCTTTAAAGAAACAGGCAGGAAACTGAACTTTTCTTTTGAATTTCTGCGTCTAAAGCAATCGCAATTTCTAGCTCTTAACTTGGTCTTCGAACCCCAGCATGTTTGCAGGTATTATTGTTCTAGATCCGTAAAGCCTATACTCAATTACAGGTCGAGCCACTCTAATCTAGTTAAGAGAAGTATTGTTACTATGAGTTTTGGTTTGCTTTGAAAAAATCCTGCCAACACAGAACGAAAATGAGCTTTGATAGTCAAGTAAAAAAACTTGTACAAGCAGGGTATCGTAATAATGTCATCACGTCCGTGTGTAACAACATGATTAAGAAACCTAAATTTGAAGGGAACCAGCTGGGGCGTCGTGATGAGAGTAGAAAAGGTAGGAGGATAGCAGTGATTCCTTGACTTCATAAGATATTGCAAGGACTTAGGCAACTCACTAATAGATATAAAGTCGATGTGCTTTTTTCAGCCAAATGCAAACTGCAGTCTATTTGTTCGTACATGCGCAGAGAGGTTCCGCAATTTCGCATGAAACACAGCGAAAACTTCGTAGACTGCGCAATGGGCGTTGTTTACATGACTCCTTTTAGCTGTGGTGAAGTGTACATAGGCCAGTCGGGAAAGTGCATCAATTTTCGTCATAGAGCACGATTCTTCTTTGTAATTCCTGGGTGCATCGAACCTCGCGTCTCTTTGCAGAGAGTGCGGTTGTGATTCTCATTTTCAGGATACTGAAGTAGATTTTTGATCTAACAATCAATTAATTCATAAGTTGTCAGAAGCTTTTCACATAAGAAAAAGAGGTGAAGAATGCGTCAACCAGCCTTCGGATTTGCTGCACAATAAAGTGTTTGCACTTTTGGTATATTTTCCCAGGTAATCTTTCTTCTTTTAACCTGTGTTCTCGAAGTTCCACGGGTGTACTTTTTGCCTGCACAAGCTGGCGTTGCTTTTTCTTATGGCCTGTTTATATAGTCTTCCCTTCCTAATAAATCGTTTAGTTGCGAGAAAGCGCTTGTTCTCTCTCGCTTTCTGTTTATTCGTGCGCTTGAACTGACAGTTATACCAAAGAAGTTGAAATTCTTGTTTAAGATTTCATACAAAATGTACAATGGCTTGATGGTACACGTGCGTTAGCAATTGTGGGACAGATACGTCATTCGTATAAATCAGTTGGTATTCTGATCTGGTCTCATCCCAATCTTTATTGTTGTGACCTGTATATCGGCGCAGTTTTATAATAATATTTGAGGTTTAACGTACCAAAACCATGATATGATTATAAGAACCGCCGTAGAGGTGGGCTCCCGAAACTTCGACCATGTGTGCTAGCTAACAACAACAACAACAACAACAACAAATCAACAACAACGAGAGCAACGACAACAACGAGAACAAGAGCAACAAGAACAAGAACAAAAAGAATATATAAAATGTAGGGCGTAACGTCCCCAAACAACGACACTGGTAAGAGAGACGCCATAGCGGTAGGCTTTGGATATGTCGACCACCTGGGGTTCTGTTATGTGCCCCTAAATCTAGGTACCCGGGTCTCAAACATTCACGGCTTGATCGCAAGTTCAGCGAGTGCGAAAGCAACTAAATAACGAATTTCAGTTAAAGAAATGAACTGTGTGCTGTGTATAAGAGCAAGTTGCGTACAAGTGCTTATTGCGTATTAAAACTTTCGTTCAGCTCCTCAGAAGACGCTGCTGCCTTTGCCTAACATGACTGCGTAAAACTGTCCACAATCACGCACCTAAAGAGATTCGATATAGGTGCGTTGCAGCGCACTTGAAAATCGAGGGTCTGCGCAGGCGTCAACACGAGAGTGGGGAGGCAAGGATGCTATCCCCTCTAGTCAACGATAAATGAATAGGCGAAGCCTGCTCGACACATTGACGCATTGACGTAGGAGAGAGCGCAGGCGCTGCGACCACCCTTCACTTCCCTTCTCTTCCCCCCTCCTTCCTCTTGAAGAGAAACCCAACAGACGCGTGTCGGCTTCTGCATGTGTATCATTTATGTGCTTTGTGAATCGAAGTGGTGAGCGCGCTGATGGTATACCGAAAACGATGGGCACAGCAGCGCGTCACAGGCACTGCAAAAACCGGCAAAGCCGACAAAACACAGACGGGTGCCCTGCGCTCATCAATGTTTCGTCTGTTGTCTGAAAAAAATCGCAAAAGTAGGCTATATTTCGGCCTGCGTTATCAATTTCTGAACACTATGACAAAAAAATAATTAGGAATATTATGTGTTTATTCTCGCCTGCATAAAACCCCACAATTTGTGCACTCGTTTTATGCATATAAATATCAACGATTGGGACAGTTGGTAATTCCTGGCAGATGTATGCTGCGTGGTAAAGAACACAGACGTCAAGTAGATAAAAACAAGCGCAGACTAACCGAATGTTTTCTTCACGTAGCACTTATATGTATAACAATCATGACGAAGAAAAAGTGTGAGCATTTTAACAAACAAAGTTTTGTACATCTGTTAGAGGCAGTAGAAGAGCAGAGTCATCGCACACGCACGTGCTTTTCCAAATACTGAAACTCTTTACCTTGCAGAGCAGTACACGGTGTACTCAAGCAGTCATGAAGTGCCTGCGCCATTTTATTGGCTTCAAAAATCATAGACGTATGATCGCCGTTGTGCGTGTGCGCTGCAACTGTGCTTTCGATCTGCGCGTGGCAAACACGCCTACTGACATGCTGAGCCAAGAAGCCTTGATTAGCATTGAGGGCAACGTTCTGTTTTGCGTTGCATAAATAAATTCCAGGCTTAGAGGGTCAGTGTTGCCAGACTGCCGTTAAATGTGGCGGAGAAATTTGCCCCTGTAGCTGTGCCTTTCTCGTCAGGACGCTGGGTCGTCCATGATGCATTCCGTGAGTGCGTGTGCGACGTTGGTCTTTTATTTAACGAAAGGATCGTACAACGCACGCTGAAGAAGTCGAGGCGCGTTGCGTTGTGTTGCTGTGTGCGCAGCTGTGCCATCAAGAGGTCAGTCTCGATCGTGTCTCAGAATTAGGGAATAAAAGTTCAATAACGCTAATGAGTACACACTCAAGAGGAACTGAATTTGTGCGCCACGTTTCAATTCGCCATGATCCCGGCCGGGTTATCTCGTGGTAATGGGAAATGCGTGTGTGAATCATGCATTCAATGACCTTACATAAAGTAGACGTTAAAGGTATTGGGCAGAGGTTCTTTCAGAGGGTCTTCTTTTTTCCATGTTTTGAAATAGGATAAATGAGAGACCGCTTATAGTTCTCCAGAGCATTTCCTGAGGCCTCGAGGTCATTCATTACCGCCAAAAGTGCGTCTTGGGCTTCATCGGCGAGGTTGCGGAGTTCTTGTCATGTGATTCGGTCGTGGCCAGGCGCCGATCGAAGACGCCCGTGTTTCATGGCTGCTACTATTTCCCATGCGTTAGGTTCGTTATCTGGGGGCGTTTTAGTGCAGGCTTTCGGAGATGTAGGTGGAGTAAGTGAAGCGTGAGGAAAGAAAGGGGTAAAACCTTCGTCTTCCACAACTGACGGATCTGCTTTGAGGAACAGCTCGTCCAGAAGAGACTTGCCCTTTCCTTTTCCACTGAGGCTACGAAAAATGCGCCATAGACCTTGGAGGCCCAGTACACGGTTAAGGCGTTCGTAAGTAGATTGTCAGGCTTCACTTTGAAGTTGGAGCTGATATTCATTGGTAAGCTCAAGTTGGAGCTCAATTTTTATGATGTCAGAGTGTCGTTTGCCGTGCAAGCGGTATCTTCTGACTAAGTAGTCTGCTGTTTTCCATCAACTGCTTAAATGGTTATCCATCGGTTGAGTACGGTCTTTGCATGGCACTGTTTCCCGTTCCAGCTCACGGGCCTGTTGAAAAAAGTGCAGAAGGCCCTCAACTGTCGAGAAGAATCCAGTAACATTACTACGAAAAGTATTCCAATCAGTCATCATTGTTGTTTTGATCCGGAGGCGTTTTCGATAAAGAGCCACAAATATCGGGAGATGATCACTGCCCCATGAATGAATGGAGACTGTCGAATGTCGTACAAATTAGTTACTGGCGAGGATGAGATCTGGGGTTGTGTCTCTCTGCGCTCTATGTAGTCCTATTCTTGTAGGGGTGTCGGGGGCGTTACAAATTTCTAAGGAAGAGAGTTCAATAGCGTCATAAAGATATTTTCCACATTTATTCGCCTTTCGGGCACCCGAGGCAGAGTGATGAGCATTAGAATCACCCCCAATGAGCAGAGGGAGGTTCTTAGATGCTTGCTTAAGCGTCTCCAGCCATGTGTAGGGTCCAACTGAAATATTCTCTGGGCGAAAATACGCAGACATGGCCACAAATGGCTTTTGGCTAGAGGGAAAAATTTTAACAGCTACTATTTCGCGAACTGAGATCAAGAATGTCTAATTGAGTGGCCGGGCTGTCATTGAGCTCACGAAGCGCTGCGTAGCGTTTGGGAAGCTGCCGCTTATGTTTTATGGTTGTTGTCCTAAAAGCACGGTAACCAGGAAGCGAGCACGTGCCGTGCGTCTTCTGGAGAAGAAGGAACAAGGGGTGATGCCTTTGAACATGATTACAAGTAGTGGAGCACGTTTGGTTTAAACTACGGCAATTCCACTGCACCCCCTGAGCGCAAGAGCTCATGAGGAACGCCCTGGTTTGTGGCGCTCATTGTCATCCACGAGGACATTGGGCTGCAGTTCATCAAACATATCTTGAAACCGAGTTTGCGTGGTATCAAGGGCTTTTGTTAGAATGTTACCATCTCCAACCGAATAGCATGCTCCAGCTTACTCGATTCTTGAGCCGGTTCTTGTCGAGGAACCCAATAATGTGAGAATAGGTAGAGTCCTTGTCTGTGGCCGGTTTAGAACAACGTGTCGGAGAACGGCTCTTTCTTTTATTTCTAGACCGTTTGCGGCTTGGCATTTGGGACCAATTCCCGTTCTTTGGTCCAGCATGAGGTCACGAAACTCCTAATTTACCTGCCGTAATTCCTGTATTTCTTGGCGAAGGCTGTTGATAAGCTGAGTCAGATGAGAAGATGCGGCTGTTTGAGCCCAGGTTACTTTCCGAGAAGTCGGAGAGGTTGGCTGTGTGGCAGATCTCGTAGGTGTTGAATTATTAGTGTTCCGAGTAGGGCTGATGGAGATATATTTCGTTCAGGACAATCAGGGCTGAGTGAATTTTGTGGGACGCTCCGCAAGCCACGCAATGAGGAAACTGCTTACAGTTTGGGTCGACCTCATGCGAAGTTTTGCCACAGTCCTGGCATACTGGCGGGAAGGTACAGTATTTGGCAGCATTGCCCAAACGATGAGAGTTGTAGCATGCGACCGGACAAGGCCGACGTTCGCGAACACGGATGACTTCATATTCATACACCAAGCGTTTCGGCAAGGATTCTGCATCAAATGTCCAAAGCAGCAGCTGTGTTTTACCGAGAATGCGCACATCGGAGATTCTTGCCTGCTGACAGCACAGATGCGCTTTGATGTACTCAATTTTTAGGCCTGGTCTGATCTTTATTACCCCACGAGAGCTGCCGACTGCGTGTGGCTGAAGAGGCGATGTGTAGACATCAATTACTCGCATGCAACCATTGACTGTTGCCACTAAGCGCGAGAGTGTACATAGTTTGCGAAAATGACCTTCATCACGAAGTGTGATCCGTACGCAGTTACTGGTTATGTCAAAGCGGAGACTTGACATTTCTGCAATAAAGGTTGACGGAGCGCTTTGCTCTATGGCGTCTGTAAAGGCTTGTTTCGTAATGTCTGTCACATGCACTTTGTTTAGCGGCCTGATCAAACTAGTATAGCGGGGTCGACTCACCCGTTCGGCGTTCAGTCTATTAGGTGACACTTGGCGTCGGTAGTACACAGCGTTAATCTCTTGTTCCCCGTTGTCGAGAACTTCCGTGGTGCCGGTAGAAGAGCCCGCTGCCGTGTCGTGGAGACGAGGTCGGGTTGATTGATATATGGGGTTTAACGTCCCAAAACCACCATATGATTATGAGAGACGCCGTAGTGGAGGGCTCCGGAGATTTCGACCACCTGGGGTTCTTTAATGTGCAACCAAATCCGAGCACACGGGCCTACAACATTTCCGCCTCCATCGGAAATCCAGCCACCGAAGCCGGGATACAAACCCGCAACCTGCGGGTCAGCAGCCGAGTGCCTTAGCCACTGAACCACCGCGGCGGGGCCACGAGGTCAAGTAGACGATTCTGATGACAACATAGACTGCGTTGCATCCATTGTCTCGTTTTCGTCAGATAGCGTTGGGAAATCGCTTGAGTTCACTAGAACGCTTGGAATGCTTGTGCATGCCGTGGTCGTTTTCATAGTAGGCGTCTTGAGATTCAGAGTGAAACGGGCTGGGCGTAACAAGTTCACTAGGTACGGCATGGCCGCGCGGACGCTTCACGAACGCGACCACCGGCAGCTGTGCCCTAGGCCCGTCCGAAGCTGCTCACTAGGCTTAGGGTGGCCAGTTCACGAAACACAGAGAAAAAGAGAAAAAGGTTCTCCGAAAACGCTGCCTGTGCGACACAAGCTCACCGTATCACAGGCGTTCACTTCTGCGGCAACGAACCATCAGCGGAACAAACTAGTCAAACTCTGGTACGGGAAAATTTTAGACAACTTGAATTTCGTCAGGATCAGGTTGCACGCGTCGAGCACTGACAAGGTGGCTCAGCACAGGGATTTGCTGTCGGCCAGAGCGACATTTGGAAGAGCTAAGCTGCAGTCCTGCTGTCCGGAGAACTTCAAGAACAGCCGATAGGCGGCTAAGTCAACTTTCGAATGTAGGTGAAATACGATGACGTCATCGAGATATCACAGGCGTGTTGACCATTTGTATCTATGCAGGAGAGATTCCATCGATCTTTCAAATGTAGCTGGGGCATTACACAACCCGAATGGCATAACCTTGAACAGGAAAAGTCCATCCGGTCTAATGAATGCGTTTTTCTCACGGTCTCGATTATCAACAGAAATCAACCAGTATTCTTATCCTAAGTAGATAGATGAAAAGTAGGCATGCCCATGTAGGCAGTCGAGAGCATCGTAAATCCGTGGCAGTGGATACACATTCTTACCTGTTACTTTGTTTCAGTGACGGTAGTCTACGCAGAATCACCAGCTGCCATCCTTCTTCTTTATTAGCACTTGATGAGCTTCTTGATTCTTCTTGATTCTTCTTGATTAGCTTCTTGATGGGCGATGCCCATGGATTGCAGAAAGGTTCAATGACATGTTTTGTGAACATTTTTTCAACTACGTGCAGGATAACATGTCGCTCAGCATTAGACACGCGTGTAGGATGTCGTCGGCTGAGGCTGGCGTCGCCAGTGTTGATTCTAGAAGTTACAATTGATGTCTGACCCAAGGGTGGTCATCAAACTCGAACATATCATGGTAGCTTTTCAGCAGGTCTCGGATATCAGCTGTTTGTGTTGGAACATGGTCAGGGGCGATCATCTTGTTGATGGTGGCATCCGCTGCGCTCTGTGAGGAAGAGAATAGAGGAGAGGACGAAGAAGATTCGGCAACAAACGCCGAATTGGCCACATCGATAAAATAAACCTTTGCCAAAGTCAGGGATAACTTAAGTGCACCAGCTGAAGTTTAGGATCGGAAGAAATGCTTTATTTCCCGTGACTGCCAACTGTATGTGAAGCACGGCGAAATTTTTGGCCAGCAGAACGTCAGAAATAGGTGTCACCATGTAGTCACCATCGGAAACAGGAGGGGCAGACCTCAGGTTCAAGTAGGTAAAAGCTTGAGGTGCTAGGCGAACGTCTGCTACAGAAAACAGACGTCATTGAGCTGATGTTGGGTCGTCACGGTAACACGGTAAATCAAGTTTGGGCATGCTGGTTTCACATTCAATAAGGGCAGAGTGGGCGGTTAAAAAGTCTGTGCCGAGGATAAGTTCATAGAACATTTCTAAAGCACAGCAAATAACAATGTCGTGGAGCGATAAGCAACACTTGTACTTGCGGAGCACATTCCAAGCACAGGGAACGCACCATTGTCAACGACCTGGATGAGTGGTACTGTGGGTGGCGCTATAACTTTTCTAAGGTGGCAACGAAGTTCTGAATTCATCACTGATAAGTGAGCCCCTGTGTCCACATGTGCAACAACAGGTGTGTCGTTTAGTTCAACGCCAATAAGGTTGCGTCCAGTCGGCAGCATGGTCAGAGGATTTGGCAGACAAGTGGTTGATTCAACATCACCTCCAAGATCTGCATCATCTAGTATCCCCGCGGCAGGAGTTCAGTCGGTGAAGTTGGTCGGCGAAATGGGGGCGAGCGAGATGGCGGGCGACGGGGGAGCGGTGAAGGGAACTGGTGATCATGCAGAGACGGAGAATGACGACGATAGGACGGCATGGAAGGAACGCCTTCACTGGTAGCCTCAGGTTGAAAGCGTCCACGATTCTTCTCTGGGCGATGGGTGTACCCATAGGATGCCTGATGCGAATACCACTGAGTGTTACAATAGCGGGCCACGTGTCCGATATGGTGGTTGTTGAAACACATCGGACGATCGTCAGCAGTCCTCCATGCGGCTGAATTGCGAGGGCGCACCAGAAGGTTTTGGCTTTGGGCATACGAAACAGCAGGTCGACAATGGTCGATCGGCTGAAAGGTAGCTGTAGTGCACTCGGAGGCCAGTCCAGCATGGAAAAGCTCTTGTCGCACAATAGCATGTACCAGTGGCACCATCTGGGGGCTATATTCAGAGACATGGGAGCACGTACACGCAGGAGACACGACTTCAAGTTCCCGTCTGTTGATCTTGGTCACGTGCTCTGCAGTTATGATTTTTGAAGAATATCATTGAGATTGTCTTGATTACACTTCATGAAATGCACAACACTGATTAGACCCATAGCCATAAGCTAGTAGGGGGGTCTAACGGGAGAAAGTTTACAAGCGGAGTACAATTTGTATTAAAAATCAGAACAAAAAAAACTTGGTATATTGGTATAATGGTAAAAACTTGGTATATTGGTAAATGTATAAAGAACACATTGTTGCACTTTGTTTATAAGTACTCAAATAAACAAGTACAGACGAAACATGAAACTATGTGTAAAGTTTTGTACATGGTGAATACTATTGTTCTACATGTTGCAATTATATAAAAAATAAATGAAGACATCAATGGAATATAAGGTGACGTAAATGTTTGATAGAACGTACACAAATGTATAAAGAACACATTGTTGCACATTGTTTAAAAGTATTTAAATAAACAAGTACAGACGAAACATGAAACGATGTGTAAGGTTTTGTACAAAGTCAATAATATTTTTCTATATGTTGCAAATATTTTTTGAGTGCGCTCGAGAAAGCCCTAGACTCTTTACTCTGAAGTGGCATGTTACTCTACACTTTAGCTTCTACAAACTGAAGTAACCGTTCAACATGCACGTTTTAGTAGGTGAAAGATTAAAATTTCGCAATGTCATGTATCTAGTGACGCAGGACGAGAAAGAAAATATATATAAATCAAAAGGTACACTGTGTGCAATAACATTACTGATGTGTGACTGTGGTTGTATGCTGCCATAAGTAATCAAAAGGTAGAATTTTTAACTTGTGAAACACAGACGTGCTGGGTCCATTATATACCGCACAATCTATTATTCGATGCGCTCGCTTTTGTAACATGCGGATAGGATTAAGGTGAGTTTTAAAGGTCCCTCCCAATGAGCCTAAGCAGTATAATTTGTGACAATGAACAAACAAAAAAAAACTCGAAAAATATTCCTACTAAATTAATTTTAGCAGCCAGTAGCATACTGCAGCCATATGCTTGCGTAGTACAAGCAGAATTAGTTTTGTCCAGTGTAATTGGCTGTCGAACACTACATCGAGATATTTAAGTTGTTTCACATCCTCAAGTTGGCAGTTGTTCATTGTAGGTCGAAATGAATCCCAGTTGAAATTTTGGTAACGGGAGTGAAAAACTATTGTTTGGGTTTTCTTTGCATTCAGTGTTATTGTGTTCACTGTAAATCACATGCAAGTATTTTTTCTGAGTTCTTGATTAGCTCAATATTCTAGATCGGCTATGTTATCAGCGGTAACTGTTAAAAGCTGTTTTATCAGCGTACATTAGCAACTCGGCCGATTTGAGTATGCATGGCAAACCATGTACATATAGTGAGAATAACAGTCGCCCCAGGACTGACCCCTCAGGTACCCCTGTCTTTGTGTTTAATAATGCCAACGTAAGACCTCGCGTACGTACCTTTTGATGACGTTCATCAACGTAGTTAGTAAATAGGCTATTAACTTTGCTGCGGAATTCATAGTGTTCTAATTTTATAAGCAGAATATTATAGTAGTTAGTATCGAATGCCTTTTTTTAAATCAATGAAGACAACTGCCACAAGAAGGTTGTTGTGCAGTGCTGTGTTAATCTTCTGTGATAACAATAACCCAGCTGTTCATGTGGAATGGTGTTATCTAAATCCATGCTGCTCCAGGCAAAAAGCATTATATTTTTAAGAATAGGTGCATTTGTTTTCCAAAAAGCTTTTAGAATAAGGTGTTTATAATTCTTAACACGGATATGGGCCTATAGCATGAATGATCAGAGCAATCGCCCTCTTTGTATACCGGCACAACTTTACCCTTTTCCAAACAGGATGGGTACGTCGACGTATGCAAGCAATAGTTAAATACGTGACACAAGATGGAACTTACGCTGTCAATGTTATCTTTCACTAAGCCAGCAGTAATACCATCTACTCCACTGTTTTTGTCAGTGCTTATATTGGCATGATTGTAATAAATTTCATCCTCGCTGATATAGTGACGAGCAAACGTGATTGATAAGGAGGTTGAAAAACATTTCATTTCTCTACAAGGGAATTTCGCGGCTAAGGTTAAACCAATTTTAGTAAACAATAATTTAAATTTATCAAGTACACGCGCATCACCTACATCAGGTGATACACGCTGTGTTGGTTTTTTACCTACAACTCGTTTTACAATTTGCCATTCTTTCTTTGAATCGCCTTGTGCTTGGAAAATGAGTCGAGATAAATAGACGTTTCTTCGTTGCCTCATAAGGTTTACGGTTTGGTTTCTTAGCAGCTAAAATTGCCCTAAATATAATTTATTTTCTTTGTGCTGTCTCCACTTGTAGTATCAGAAGTCTTTTTTTTTTAGTAATGCCAAAATCTTTTTTGTCATCCAAGGAGTTGGCGAGTGGTATATGAGCGAGCGGACACGTTTAAACGACTGCATTCAATTGCATCGCGAAGGGCTTCTGTTATGTTCTTTAATTCAATGTTGGCGTCATCGTCATACAATTTTTTCAATTTGACGAGAGAATATAATTCCATGTTATGTTGTAATTGATATTTGCTTGTATTTATTGAAAATTGTTCATTCTTGTTTGGAATTTTTTTAGGGAAGCAAAAGTAGAAAAGTGATCTTCTATCGGTTCATTATAAACACCAGCATTCACTTTCATAATACGTTGGTTAAGATGGGTTCAGTTTTTGTTGCCTAAGTACTGGTTACTCTCGTAGGGGTATGCATGAGATTACGAAAATTGAATGAATGAACTATTTGTGTGTAATGAATGTAACTAGTATTTGCGGTGCCCTTATTCATATCCCCAACGATTACGGCTCGGTTCTGGTACTTAGTTGAAAGACTGAAACGAATTTCTTCCCTCCTATCGAGAAAATGCGCTGCGTAGGAATATGGTGGACGGTAAACCATGCCAATTATACCAAAAGAGTGCAGTCTGATAAAGAGTGCTTTTAAATCAGGAGAACTGCGGTTCATAAAGGATATAACTGTATATGCGCAGCCTTTTTTTACAAAAAGCGCCACGTCACCACCACGTGAACATTAGTCTCTCTGATGTGATATGATTTCGTATCCGGTAATGTTAACATTCCCTCCTTTTTTAACCATGTTTCAGTAGTTGCTAGCACATCGAAGTGGTTTTTTATGTTTAGGTTAGAAAACAAGAAGCAAATTTAGGTTTTTTCTTATAATGTGAATATTGCAGTGAAACAAGTTAGTGCATGTCTTATTGATGTGTTGATCTACTGGAGCTATCGGGACAGTCACTTCTCTGGAAATTCCTGTGGCAGGTGATCAAAAAGAGCAGCTACACTAGTTTCGCAAAATTACCCTCGCATGTAACGTGAAGTACCTTCGACTTCCTAGCAAGGATTTTCCCTTCAAAAACCCAGACGTATCTCCGGTTCTAATCTTTCTTTCTCTCTATGGCCTTACCCAATAGAACCTTATTTTCAAGGCACAGATGTTCCTTCACGAACACAGGTTGATTTGTCTTGAAACCAAGAGTTGACGTGTCAAGCCTCTTCTTTCTTGCTGACTTTAATATTAAATCATGTTTAGAGCGAGACAAAAACTTAACGACACCATTTGAAACATTGTTTGCCTTTGTCGGCACTCTGTGAACAACATCGAAATCTTTGGCGCTGACCTCAACACGCAGACAGTTAGCAATTTTTTCCACAATCTTCACTAGGTTTTCATTCTAAATACAGGGAAGGCCTTTCACTTCACTGTCGTTCCGTCTCGAGTATTGCTGTAGATCTGTCAGTTGTTTTCTTGTATCCCTTAATTATTTTTTAATTTCAATTGTTTCTTTCTGAAACTCGATGCTTCGAATTGTGGACTCATTCCATTCCATACGCAGCGACTTTATTTCAGTCTTTAGTTCGTCAACGCTGTCACTAGTGAATTTTATAGATGCCCTGATGGGTATCAATTCTGCTTTGATAGCATTGTACAATGAGTAAGTAGTGTTCACGTCTGTTTTGATAACAGAGAGGACGTCAAGAAGCTTCGTGTTCATCTCCTGCAGTCCCTTCCCTATTTTCTTTACAGTACTTGGTGGCTTTTTACCTAAGGCACTGGCTAAATCCACCAGGGCATTCATTTTTTTTTCTTTCTTCAGCTCACCCTTTGCTCACAATTAGCGACAACAAAACGACAGTGTCATAAAACAAGTGCAAGTTGAGGGCGGATCGGTAGCCGTGCTTAGCTACACAAATGATCAGAATCCTACCAGCGATGTGTAGAATACACGGTTAGTCAGTCCAATCAACGTCGGCTGCCCGATCCGTCTGTAGTGACCCGTCGTCACACGACCAGATTCCTGCTGTGTTTCGTAGTAGAGTGAAATGGTGGGCGATACGTCTGCTTTTTACGGCCTCAAAACGCGTGCACTCCTTAATGATGACATTGACAGTACTGGAGTCTTTGCATATGAGAAGGCTGTACGCATAATCTGCAATGCATTTCAATGTGTGTGCTGCTTTTTCGGTTTCTTCGATGCTATTGTCTACTTTTCGGCAAAGGGCGAGCACGTCCTGTATGTAAGTCACGTAGGACTTTGCTGTTGTTTGCGCACGAGATGCCGACTTATTCTTGGCCACTGCCGTTCTACCCACAGACTTACTGAAAAGGTCGCGCATCTTTTCCTTGCACGCATCTCAGCTTCCAACTTCTTCGTGGTTCTCCAACCACACTTTTGCTGTTCCTTTCAAGTAGAACACGATGTTGGTCAACAAAAAAGGTTCATCCCAGCGGTAATTCTTACTTGTACGTTCGTGTAACGGCAACCATTCTTCAATGTCAACATCATCAGTGCCACAGAACGTGCCAGGATCTTTTAGCTGCGGAAGCACAACAGTTGTTCTTGTAGTCTGCTCGGCGCGAGCGTGTAGCTGGTGTGCCGTCGCGGAAAAAAAACCAAACATTGGCCGCTGCGGAGCTCCGTTATATCATGTTATACCCCGCACCACCACCAATTGTCACGGGATTGAGAGAATGAATGAAATAAATATATGTACAAAATGTACAGGGAGAGCCAGAGGCAGCTGCAGCCAAGATGGAGGAACAACTGCAAAAACATCACGAGGGCGATCTCATTGTTAGTCTTCGTCGTATACCTGATGCTCTCTCGTTGTCAATGTCGTGTAACAACTTATATATATATATATATATATATATATATATATATATATATATATATATATATCTTGTGATATAACGGATAAGGCAACCTTTATGAGGCCCAGAAAACACGGTGAAGCGACCACACCTAAGGCACAGAACTCAGGCAAGCCAAGTCCCCACAGCAGATCAAGATGACGACCACTCATGATGATGAATATGTGTAAAGATAGTAGATGTGCTTAATGAATGCCTACACTAACTTCCCCCCCCACCTGAAAGCGGTCATCCTGACCGCAGTTCTTGGCCGCAGTTGAAATCGAAAAGGAACGCCGTATGAAAGGCTTCATGCGGGATACGTGGACAATTTATGCTGCCCTGTAGCGGCGGTCCGTCGGAATAAGAACGGGTGCCATGCGACAATTCACAGGAGACGTTTGCTCCAAGACAGTGTAGGGGCCAATAAAACGTAATTGAAACTTCTCGCACAGTGCGGGAGTGCTAATGGGTGTAAGAAGGAGGACTTTGTCCGTAACCACAGTAAAGTGGCGGCCGTGGAGATAAGGTCGAAACATTTGTATCGACCATACGACCGCTAGGCACTCCTGTTCGGTGATGGTATAATTTTTTTCGGCAGGGGTCAGTGCACGGCTCGCGTATGCGACCACTTTCTCACGTGAAGATATGTATCGCTGTAGGAGAATTCCACCAATGCCTCGACCACTAGCGTCTGTATGCAGGAGCGTAGGCGCGGTTTCGTCGAAATGGCAGAGCACTGGTTCGGATGGAAGTGCACACTTCAATTAGGCAAACGCCGCTTCACATTCAGGAGACCACACAAAGGCGACGCCTGATCCGAGCAACTTGTGCAATGGTGAAGCTGGTGAAGCTATTAAGGCGAAGTCTCGAATGAATCGGCGAAAATAAGAAGCGAGGCCGAAGAAACTGCGCGAATCTTTGGCTTTTTCAGGACGCGGGAAGTGTTGGACAGCGGAAATCTTGTCAGGATCGGGACGAATACCATCCTTGCTTACAATGTGACCTAAAACTTTATTCGTCTTGCTCGCAAAACGCCACTTCTTGGTGTTCAGCTGAAGGCCTGCGTTTCCAAGGCACGTAAGAACTTCGTCCAGTCGTTGCAAGTGCTGAGGGAAGGTTGACGAGAAAATAACAATATCGTCTAAATAGCACAAGCAAGTCTTCCACTTCAAGCCTCGTGAAACTGTGTCGATCATCCGCTCGAATGTTGCTGGAGCATTGCAAAGGCCGAATGGCATGACGTTGAGTTCGTACAGCCCATCTGGTGTTGAAAACGCTGTCTTTTCTTTGTCACCCTCGTGCATGGATATTTGCCAGTAACCTGAACGCAGGTCTAAGCTTTAAAAGCAATCAGCACCTTGCAGTGAATCCAAAGCATCGTCTATGTGCGGCATGGGGTAAACATCCTTAAGGGTAATCTTATTAAGTGCTCTGTAGTCCACGTAAATTTGCACGGAGCCGTCTTTTTCCTTACTAAAACAACAGGGTATGACCAAGAACTCGCGGAGGGACGTATAATGTTCCGTTGCAGCATATTGGCTACATTTTGTTGAATGATCTCACGCTCGGACGAAGAGACGCGATATGGTTGACGGCGTACGATGGAAGTGCCATCAGTCTGGATACGATGCCTAATAATTGACGTCTGTCCCAGGGATGAGGAATGGGCATCAAACAATCTTTTATGCTTTTGTAGCAAGGCAAGCAACTCATATTTCTATGAAGAGGTCAGCTCTGGACTAATAGTCGCAGCAAGAACAGAAACGCTTGATGAACGTTCAATAGAAGGAAAGTCAGAACACGCTGGCATAAGCGGGACAACAGAGACAGGTTGAGATCCAGAAACGCAAGCCATTGTGGTGCCTTTAGAAATGAGAATTTTCTCAGAAGTCTGGTTTGTAGCGCAGAGAAGTCCGGAGCCATTGTGGAACCGCGCTAGACCTGAAGCAAGGGCTATACCTCTTGCGAGGCAGCGTGCAGTTGGTTGGACAAACACGTCACCAGAGTGGATCACATTAAAAGTGATGGCAACTATTCGCTGATGACCAGGTGGTAGCTCGGTATCTTCAACAGCGAGCAAGCGAACGGGCTTGTTATCCGCATACAGGGCATAGTCAGTTTTCATCATATGAACAACATTTTCTCGACAGCAGATGGAAGCGTTCGCCGTAGACAGAAAATCCCAGCCTAATATAAGCTCGTGGGCACACGAACTCAGTGAAGCAAATTGCACAAAATGAAGAAGACCAGCTATGAAAACACGAGCGGTACACATAGCGGCAGGTTTAATGGTGTCCCCTTGAGCAGCGTGTAGTGTAGGTCCATCATAAGGGGTGGTGACTTTTCGCAGACGTGAGCACAAAGAACGATTAATCACAGACAAACAAGCACCAGTGTCTACTAAAGCGTCCACGTACACACCTTCTATTAAAACAGATATGGTATTATATGGACGCACTTGAGGAATTTCTGTGTTTTCGTTCGATGCAACTTTTCCTCCAAAAGCTGCAAAGGTTAGTTTACCGGGCATTGGTTGGTGAATTGCGAGACAGGTCGCAATGGAGACGTGGATCGGCGTAGGGGTGAGAGTGAGCGGCGTCTAGTAGAGCGGTAGGAAGTGGTTGGCTCAGATGTCAAAGTTGGAGACGGTGAGCGACGTAGCGGCGGATCATAAGGACGACGTTGGAAAGCGTACCAGCTTGTCCCATCATCCCGTCCGTAGGTGTCGAATCCACGACACTCGTCCTGCTGACGCTTCCGACAGACGCGTGCAATATGGCCCCGATAGCCGCAGTAATAACAGATCGGACGAGGTGGCCGCCACGGTGGGTGAAAGGGCTGGCTAGGCGCATTCGGAATCAACGTAGCCAGCGGAACAGGCGTCGAGTGTGCGGGCATCGGTTGTACGATGGGTGGTGAGCCGGCGAGGACTTGTGCGTACGTCGGGTGGAGTCGAGGTACTGGAGAGTCTACATTTGCTGGCCAGGTCATGGATGTCTTCTCCTCTTTGGTAACGTCGCGCAAAGCAGTGTTGGAGGGGGGAGGTGGACTCGGTGTCATTGAGAGGCCGAAAGATTGCAGCTCTCCGTGTGTAATCGCGCGGATGATGGCACGCAATGAGGCGTCAGTCGTGGCGGTGTTTTCAGCGCTGTCCTGTGGTAACCGTTGGGATTCAAGTTTCTCTAGGCGTTGGCACGTTGCAACAACCTCAGCGACTGTAGTCGGGTTTTGAATGACCAAGGCATTGAACATGACCGTGCCGATCCCTTTCAATAGATGACGAACTCTCTCTGATTCAGACATGAACGTGTTGAAACGGTGACAGAGAGAAAGCACATCCTCTATGTACGATGTGTAGGACTCACCGCATTGTTGCTTGCGAGCATCCAGTGTCTTCTTCGCGAGAGCTGAACGAACCACCGGGGTGCCGAAAATTTGGCGAAGCTGTTGCTTGAAACGTGTCCAGTCCATAATGTCCGTTTCATGATTGAAAAACCATGTTTTCGCTATGCCTGTCAGATAGAAAGAAACACGGCAAAGCTTGGTAGGATCATCGCAGTTGTTAGTGGAACTCGCTCGATTGAACTGGTCCAACCAACCTCCACATCTTCACCTCGAAGTCCGGCGAACGTGGGCGGCTCACGCTGGTGCGCGGTGATAATCCACGATGGATAAGCCGCGGTAGCCGAGGTAGATGCAGAAGCGCCGGTTGGCTCGTCCTGAGGCATGTTACCGGACACCTGGCACAAACGACGACCTGAGCGGAGCTCCAGGAGGCAGATCGGGCTGGGAGAGGATGGAAGATCGTAGGGCACATTCCACCACTTGTGATGTAACGGTGAAGGCAACCTTTATTAGGCCCAGAAGACACAGTGAAGCGACCACACCCAAGGCACAGAACTCAGGCAAGCCAAGTCCACAGAAGATAAAGATGACGACCACTCATGATGATGAATATGTATAAAGATAGTACATGTACCTAATGAATGCGTACAATATATATATGTGTGTATGTGTCTGTGTGTATTCTTACACGACATCGGCAGTATTCTTTCCCTTATTCATTAACGAAGGTCTCCTACTAGCAGACTTGGTGCTTTAGGTTGTATCCGAGGGACTGCCATCCCGTAATACGTTCACGTACTACGTGACGCCACACAGCTTCATAAAGAGTGTTCTATAGTCCCCGCCATGACTACAGATAGCGCTTACTGACACTCCCATGTTTAAATTCACATATTGACCCAATAATATGGCTGGGGGGATGACCGCCGTGATAGGTCAGTGGTAGAGCATCGAACGCGTTATTCGGAGGTCGTAGTTTTCATTCCTGCTCACGGCAAGTTATTTTTTCACCCACAATTATTTCTTCTTGTGTACATCGCATTGGTTCAAATAACTTCCCCAATGCAATATTGTCTGTTAGTCTCATTATTATTGTGCCAAAACACAAAAACAAGCCTTTAGGTATACACTTCTTTCCCGTATATATATATATATATATATATATATATATATAAATATATCTATTGAGAGAGAGAGAGATAAAGATAGAAGCAGGGAGGTAGGGAGAGAGAAATAGAGTACAACGCACGTTGGTATTGCACTGCATATTTGCTGACTGACGTTTCGGCTGGTGAATCAGCCTTTGTCAAAGTAATAAGTACATGTCCACGCGTTTGCTTATGAATTAATTTAAAGGGATAGTGCACGGCGACGTATATCAGCGTTTAGACAATTCATAGCGTGAAGTGTTGATGACGGTGCAGTTAGAAAGCATGCAAAAACAAAAACGTATATATACATATATACATATATATATATATATATATATATATATATATATATATATATATATATATATTTAAATATATATATATAATACGTAAGACTGAGGGTAGCCCGAAGACAGGAGACCAGGAGGCTCGAAGAAAGAGAAGGGAATCCGTTTATTTGGCGGACTCTCCCCCACTAAAGGAAAATATACGCATCGGCTTAGTGGGGGGCGGACAGCGTGTTCGACGGCCGTCGGAGGACAGAATGCCCCACTGGATTGCAAGGCGTGTTCACCATCCGAGATACGCCCCCCCCCAAGCAGGTATAATAGTAGTCGTAGAATCTGGGGCTATCTCGTAATCAACGATTGGTCGACGTGCGGGCCACGATCTTCGCAGATGAATCGCGGTGCGTCTTGAACCACGATAAGGCAGCGTGCCGGCGGTATCAGCATGCGCAACACTATCCGCAATACTCTTCGCGGCATCGCTCCCCTCCTCAGCGTAAGCATCGACCCGATGCTTTGTTTAAAATAAAACAAAAACAAAAGGACAGCCTGTGTGAAGGTAAATGGCCAATAAGCGCGAATCACGCACACATATTCAAAACAAGCGATGCAAACAGGGAGCGTCCTTTAGCGCGCATGATAGGGCTTTAAACGGGCGGCGTGTACCACTTTTTGTCGTGCGCGGCGTCATTGGGATGAGCTAGCCCCATTAGGGACCACCTAATAGTCCACTTCACCCATTTTATGGATGACTTGTATGGGCCGAAATAACGGCGCATGAGTTTTTCGCTTAATCCGCAGTGGCGAATGGGCGTCCAAACCCACACTCTGTCATCTGGCCTGTATGTTAAATCGCGTCTCCGCAGGTTGTAGCGTCTTGCGTCGTTTCGCTGTTGGTCTTTTATGCACAGACGCGCAAGCTGCCGGGCTTCTTCTGCGCACTGAAGGTTGGCGGCCACGTCTAGGTTCTTTTCATCGGTGACATTAGGCAGCATGGCGTCGAGGGCAGTAACGGCATCCATCCCGTGGACGAGAATAAATGGTGTCATTTAAGTGGTCTCCCGCACTGCGGTGTTGTAGGTGAAGACCAGATAGGGCAGAATTAAGTCCCAGGTCTTGTGTTCTATGTCCACGTACATAGTGAACATATCGGCAATGGTCTTGTTCAAGCGTTCCGTGAGACCGTTTGTCTGCGGATCGTACGCAGTTGTTCTTCGGTGATCTGTATGACTGTAATGTTGGATTGCCTGAGTAAGATCAACCGTAAACGTCGTTCCCGCCTCTGTTATTAGTACCTCAGGTGTGCCATGCCGGGGGAGAATGGATTCGACAAAACATTTGGCAACTTCTACAGCTGTGCCGTTCGGAAGAGCCTTAGCTTCAGCGTATCGGGTGAAGTAATCATTGGCAACTATGATCCACTTGTTACCGGATGTTGACGTGGAGAAAGGTCCAAGCAGGTCTATACCAATCTGTTGGAATGGTCTCGACGGTGGTTCAATTGGCTTGAGCAATCCAGCTGGTTTTGATGGAGGTCTCTTCCGGCGCTGACATTCCCGGCAACCATTGACATACCACGCAACATCTGAGGAGAGGCGGGGCCAGTAGTACCGCTCTTGAGTTCTGTGGAGCGTGCGTGTAAAGTGTAAAACCGAGGTGGCCAGCAGTGGGTTCGTCATGTAACTCTTGTAAAATTTCTTCTCTAAGGCTGCTTGGAACGACAAGAAGATAAGCTGCCTTAATTGGTGCGAAGTTATTTTTAATGACCACCCCGTTTTGCACACAGAAGGAGGATAACCCACGCTTGAACAGTGCATGCGGTATGGTGACCTTTGCTTCGATGTAGTTGATCAACTGTTGTAGGATCGGGTCTGAGCACTGCTGTAATGCAAAGGTGCTGCAGCTGATAGGCCCAAGAAAGCCATTGTCGTCTTCATGGCTTGGGGGCTCTTGAGAGGCAGTCTGCGTCGGAGTGCATACGGCTAGACGTGTGGACCACCTTCACGTCAATCTCCTGCAGCCGTAGGCTCCATCGAGCGACGTGGCCAGAAGGGTCTTTCAAACTGGCCAATCAGCAAAATGCATGATGGTCCATTACAACCTTGAAGGGTCTGCCATACAAGTGTGGGCGGAATTTTGAGGTGGCCCATACTATCGCAAGACACTCCATCTCAGACGTGGAATAGTTCACTTCCGCTTTCGACAGTAAGCGGCTTGCATACGCGATGACGCGCTCGCAGCCCTTGTGCTTCTGAACTATAATGGCATCTAAGCCAATGCTGGTGGCGTCTGTATGTATCTCAGTTTCGGCATTTTCATCGAGGTGGCCCAGCACCAGCAGCTACTGTAAACATTGTTGAAGATCTTTGAATGCCTCACATTGCAAAGCTTTTCATTTGAAATGGGCATCCGACTAGGTGAGCTGTGTCAAAGGGTCAGCAATGTGTGAGAAGTTCTTGATGAACCGCCTGTAGTATGCGCACAGTCCTAAGAATCGGCGCACTGCTCTCTTATCTTTCGGCTAAGGGAACTGTGTGATAGCGGCTGTCTTTTCGGGATCTGGTCGTATGCCATCTTTGCTTATATTATGGCCAAGGAACTGTAGTTCTTCATTGGCAAAATGGAACTTCTTTTGCTTCAGTGTCAGCCCTGATGATCTTAATCACGTCCAGTACCGTCCGCAGCTTTTTCAGGTGGTCGCTAAAGTTGGAAATGAAGACGACCACATCGTCCAGGCATACGAGACATATTTGCCACTTGAGGCTTGCCAGTACTGTGTTGATTAATGGACCACCATGCGCTATGTTGGCTTTCGTCACTGAAGTATCCTACTGGCCGACTCGGGCGCTGGGCTCTGCGACTGCAGTAGTATAACTACACGGTAACGTACAAGTCCGGGCGCCTACATAAGGACGCTGACTGCCGGTCCCGCTACCCGGTTGCTTAGTCGAGCTCTATGCCTGACACCGACACCGTGCCTTGCGTCTTTTTCCTTTCGCAAATGACATGCATCGGTGACGAACAGCGCCATGATGCGTCACTGCGTGCTATCATTGAGCACCTCGAATCATGATCTTTCGATGAGTCCTATCATTCACTCGTGCTCCACGATGGTGTATTATACCGCCAAAGTGATGGATTGGCCCTGCTGCTTAATTGTCATTCCGAAACACCTTCACTCGGAAGTTCTACATGAACTTCATGATCTTCCGACTGCTGGTGACCTTGGTGTGTCACGCACTTACGACCGAATACGCCGACGCCTCTTTTGGCCAGGCCTTGCACGCTCAGTTAAAAGATACGTTGCGGCTTCTGAGAAATGCCAGTGCCGCAAAACACCATCGACGCTTCCCGCCGGATGCCTTCAACCACTTGACATTCCGGCCAAACCGTTCTTCCACGTTGGCCTGGACCTACTTGTCCCTTTCCCCTTGTCTTCCTTGGGTAACAAATGAATAGCCGTGGCCACCGACTACGCCACGCGTTATGCCATCACACGAGCTCTTCCAACAAGCTGCAGCACAGATGTCGCCGACTTCCTCCTCAAGGACGTGATTTTGCAACACGGAGCCCTATGGCAGCTGCTTACAAACCGTGGCCGCACCTTTTTGTCGAAGGTCATAGGCGACATCTTGCAGTCCTGTCAAACGAGACACAAGCTGAGTACGTCATACCACCCGCAAACCAATGGACTCACGGAGCGTCTGAATCGAACTCTTACAGACATACTCGCTAAGTTTGTTTCTACCAGCCATACCGACTGGGATCTCGCGTTGCCGTACATCACATTTGCCTATACAGTTCTTCTTGCCATGACACTGCTGCCTACTCCCCATTTTTTTCTGTTATTAAGCCGAGAACCTACATTACTCCTAGATACAGTCATTCTGTCTACCGCGACACCGACCAGCGAATATGCCTTTGACGCTATCACTGGGGCCGCCAACGCACGCGAAATCGCCCGCACTCGCTTCCTGGCCTCTCAAGAGAACCAGCGGCGTTTGTACGATCAACGGCACCGCGACGTGCACTTCTTACCCGGTTCACTGGTGCTGCTGTGGTCCCCAACCCGTCAAGTCGGCTTGTCGGAAAAACTTCTTTCCCGCTTCACAGGTCCATATTGAGTCCTTCGAGAAATTACTCCTGTGACAAACGAAATTACCCCCGCTGCCCCATCGCCTTCAACTGCCTCACAGACCACCGATATCGTACATGTGGCACGCTTGAAGCTTTACCACTCTCCCGCTGACGTTGATATCTAGATGCGCAGAGATGACGCTTCTGCCGCCGGGGATTATGCTACATGCATGTTGATATTTTGTGGGACGATGCGCGAGTGTGCCTGGTGAAGAGGAAGAAAGGTGCTCTCGGCTCGTCTGCTGGTGAACCGACCATGCCATTACTGCTGGTTTTAAGTAAATCTCTTCCACAGCCTCGTCGATACGGGGTCGTGTCTTATTCGTAACAATATCTACGCGTTTACATAATGCATTCGATCTTGACGACATTGTCATAAGCGCTTCCATTGACGAAGAGGCTTTCGAAATTTACTGTGCTGCCCTGACGTAATTAAGCTGATGCAGGTATGGGCCTGTGAAAGTAGTGCTCCAATTCAAGCCTTTCGCAGCTATCTTGGTAACTTGATATTCCGGTCACATACAAATAGACGATTTATCACTCACAACCAACGGGGCGGACGCCGGCGGCCGGTTTTCCGCGACACAAGCTCTTTAACGTTTCTGCATTATTACCCGCTGCTGGCGTCGGCCTCAATGGTTGTGAGCGAAAAATTGTCTGTGCGCCTGTGACCGATAAAATGAAATTACCCAGATAGCCGCGGGAGGCCGCTACACTTCCACGCGTGGGCGCACGATCCCACTGAAAAAGCTGCGCGTTCGAAAAAAAATTAAGCTGCTGAATATTATGAGGCACCGTGAATTCTTCGCCCTACCACCCCTCCCTGCTTAGCTTCCAGCGCTTTCATTGGGACGAGAGAAGAGAGAATGCAATTGCAGCATGTGACTAACCTAGTTTTGTAACTCCACTCGCACTGGATGGACTCCTGAAATTTTCGCGGCATTGAATTTATGAGGGAATAAGCAAATTCATGTGATGGTTACTTGAAAAAGTGTTTCAGAGACCCTTTAACGCATTTTGTTCGATAGGTGCCGCGACAAAAGTGAGCCCATTTGGCTATAATAGCACGCGCTGGTCCATTCTACTGTGTACGTGTTTGTGTGTGTGCGTGTGTATGTTACAAAACATGAATAAGTATGCACTTAGCGGTTGTAGAGCGCACTGGGGGCCAGATTTCACTATTGCGATGAACTCTTAAAGGCGAAACTTAAGGGTCCCTCAATTTTTTTTCGCTACACGAAGCCGCAGAAACGACCCTACCTACAACAGGCACGGCCGCGTAGTAAGACTTTCGCTCTTCAACTTCTCGCAATATTCTTACGCCGCATTTCTAGAGACGTCTCTACATAAGATTGTTGACAGTAACAACTCCTTTAGCTTCGAAGAAAATTGGGATTCGACGCCAAAGTGCAGAAACATGAGCACAGCATTCGTGGTAGTACCTCTGTGCTACGAGCGATGAAGCACTTTTCAAAACAAAACAAAACTGAGAGAATTAAAACGCACCCTGTGCGCTGATGTTTCGGTCCGTAAAGGAAGGAAAAAACCTTAGAAGAGACCCTGACGTCACTCGTTGTGAAGCCGTGGTGAGCCCGAAGTCGGCCATATTGGCTGGGCAATTTCTCCTCTCTTTTCAATATTTGAATGTAAAGCAGAAGGCACGACTCTCTTTCCGGCTAGGAAAGCACGTGGGCTGCGCAGCGCACGTGTCGCGACGATCCGAAACTAATACAATGGGCTCCACACTCTCAGCCAGCAGGACACCGTCAGCGAAATCATTTGTTCCGAGTATTACCAGCGAGTAACTGCTCGCCGACAACGAAGCAAGTACAAGAGAACGTGCACTGGATGTACTGACAACAGCGAGCGTTTTCACGTCATGAATTCAGCAACTGTACAGACAACACGATCGGTCATGCGCCTTTTACGGTTGTATTCCGCCACGCGGCTGACGCAGCTTCTGGTCACTGTGCCTGTGTTCCGCGTGAAACTCACCGGCGTCAGCATTCTGCGACTGTGGTGACTTTGAGCACGGTGCAAATGACACTTGAACGTGGTTGCTCTGATGTTGAGATTACAATGCTGGGGCGAGTATAAAAAGCGGAACAGACAAGGTGTTTTATTACGCACATGCAAGTTGTTACTGTACATATACCGAACACAAAACAATGTATTTGCACGTGCTTCTCGTTGCATCTTGCTAGGCACAACAGTTTCATCTGTTGCCATAAGCCGAAGCACTGCCCAACCGTAACTGAACTGCAAGGCATTCGTCGTCATTCCGCTTCGTCATGGTGCCTAACGCAATTATGCTCAACACTTCAAATGCTTCATCTGCGTCATCCGCCGCACGACACATGGATATGCGCTCGTTCTACGCACTGTTCAGTCCTCCTGGTAGAAAAAAGGTTTTGTAAGCGTTGCTAAGAGTACAGTAACTGCCAGGAGAACACTGCATAACCAATACCGCGGCACCGAGCGCGGATATTGTTCGCAATGGCTCAGCACGAGACCTGCGGAGGCACACATGCCATCGCCATCCACGGCCGCTCACTGCTAGATCAGCTACAATGCTCAACACGTACCATATAACGTCGCCATTGTGACCAGTGAATATGGCCACCATGATGTAATTTCCTCTACACTTTTCACGTAAAGCGCCGGCAGAGTATAAAATATCATCATCAAACGCCGGAAGAAGAAGAAAGAAGACTGCTGCCTGGAGCGAGCGCGCGCTACTTCACTTCTTCTAATAAACCGTATTCGTTCGAAGCAGTCCCTGGTCTCGATCGTCTCAATAATGGTGCCGTGACCAGGATACTACCTCCTCGCCGGCAAGAAAGGTCAACCTGCCACAGAGCAGCAGAGAAGAAGACGGCGGAGGAGCAGAGGATCGACCTGGATCGAGCGACGAGACCACGGTGGACAGTACGAGCATCAGAACGAACGATTGACAAGTAAGGAGTCATTGTTAACCACCTCAAAGAAGTGATAACAAAGAAAAAGAAAGCGCTTCGCTCCCAGATCACGCGACTGATTAACGCAGCCGAGCAGCAAATTAATGATGGAGCCAACCGGGAGCAGCTGCTTACAGCGCAGGCGCAGATTAAAGCAATAAGCGACAGTCTCAAGAGCGCAAACGAGCAAATGGAAAAGTTTCTAACAGAAGACAATGCCGAAGCTGAATTCGAAAGCGTCATAGAGTACGACATGAAATTAACGACATGAATCTTATCTGCAATAGAAACCACACTTCGACAGCCTGAACAATCGGATTCAAGCGATAGGACAAGGCAGGTGATGCCCTCAAGTACGGGACAAGAAGCAACGGAACTAGTTAAGCTACCAAAGCTTGAAATGATAAAGTTTGGGGGGGAAAACTTTGGAGTGGAACCGCTTTTGGTCTCAGTACGAGTCAGCAGTTCACCTGAGACCGAACATGAGCAAGGGACAGAAGTTCAATTACTTGTTAGCATCACTAACCGGAAAAGCTGCGGCTGCTATTGAAGGACTTCAGTACTCGGCAGAGGAAAATTATGATAACGCAATCAAAATACTGCAAAAAACGTTCGGCAATCGAGAACATTCCATTGAAATGCACATGAATGAGCTATTGAGTTTGGAGAAAGTGAGGTCTATTCAAGATACCGATGACTTAAATAGGCTAGTACAGAGAGTGCAAGTTAATATATTGGCACTCAAGTCACTAAAAGTGGAAACCGAGATCTATGCACCGATGTTATTACCGGTATTGAAAAGAGCAATTCCACCAGAATTATCAGTGCTGTTCAAGTCAAAAGAGGCTATGAGAAGCAGCTCAGCTTCAGAAAACGGAGAGCAAAACAACGCAACGGGAAAGGCGTACGAGGAAAAGCTGGACAGGCTTATGTTATTCTTAAGAGAGCAAGCGGCTTTTCGTGAAGAAACACAACGTGAACAAGAGAGGATAACTGCAAAACCAAGAGAGAACCGCGGACAGATGCGCACAACTTCAAGCTTCTATAGCTCAGCGGACAGAATATGCGTATTCTGCAAGCAGAAATCCCACGCAACCGAAAACTGTCGTAGGAGCATTCCAATGAATGAAAAGAAAGCTATGCTTACCGAAAATAGAGCATGCTTCAGATGCACGCGACCAAACCACACTGCACGTATTTGCAAGGCCCAAGTAAAATGCAAGCAATGCAAGGGACGACATGCCACGTCAGTGTGTAGAACGGTGATGCAGAAAACAAGGACAGAGCTGGTCTCAACAGCGCAAGCCGAAGCGACGACATCTACGCTACAAGCAACCGAAAATATCAAGCATAAGTTTGTGCTTTTGCAGACGGCTGTAGAGTGCGTAGAAGGAGAAACATGTGGCCGACATTGCCGCTTGTTATTAGACAGCGGAAGTCAACGTTCATTTATTGAAGCGGGATTAGCGAAAGAAATAGGTGCGAAGGTGTTGCGACAGGAAAGGCTGACGATTGGTTCATTTGGAGAAGACGAAAAGGTCAAACTAATGAACGTGGTGCAAGTGACTGTAGGATCACGAGAAACAAGCACGTTAACAGTGATTGAAGCGTTACAAGTCGACGTAATCTCGCACACTTGTATACCCACTCCAACTAAGAAACTCAGCGAGAAAATGAAACTGCTAAATATGCAAGTGGCTGATCACAGGACCAAGACGACTGCAACAAATTCTGTAGAACTACTGATCGGCTCAGACTATTATTGGGAATTTTTTACTGGTAGAACTCAAAGAATCGAGGACAGACTGATGGCTGTAGAAACTATATTGGGATGGATACTGCAAGGGCCGTCAGAGCAAAGCAAGACAAAACTAACACATAATCAAGCAGTCATGGTTCTGAAGGTCGAAGCTGCGGAGACAGAACTCCAGCAAGAGCTACAGAAGTTCTGGAGCCTGGAGTCAATGGGGATCGCAAGAAATAGTTTGGATAACACCGGAAATGAAGTGGTCGAAGAATTCGAGCGCAAGATTGTACAACAAAACGGTCGCTATCAAGTCAGCTTGCCATGGAAACAGGACGTAAACTTGGAAAGCAACAAGGAAAATGCGATAAAAAGACTACAGCAACTGACTAAAAGGCTGTAAAAAAATGAAGGCATGCTGTATCGCTACGACAAAGCTACATCAGAGTACATGGCATTAGGAGTCGCAGAGGAGGTCCAAGAGCCATCAGAACAGCCAAATGCACTTTGCTACTACATGCCACATCATGCGATCATTAGAGAGGACCGAGCCACAACAAAGGTTCGAGTAGTGTTTGACGCCTCATCACATTCTAGAAAAGGCATGTCTCTAAACGAGAACCTAGAGGTAGGACCCAATTTGAATGAGGACATGCTATCGCTGCTCCTTAATTTCTGAAAAGAAAAGATGGCGTTAGTTGGAGATGCTGAAAAGGCATTTCTACAAATCTCTATACATGAAGAGGATAGAGATGCAATGAGATTTCTGTGGTGGAAGCATGACGCTGAAGGAAGGTTAATGAATGAAATGCAAACATGGCGCATGACAAGAGTAACGTTCGGAACAACACCAAGCACGTTTATACTGGCAGCTACAATTAAACATCATTTGAAACAAGTGGAAGACCAGTTTCCTGATACGACAAGGACACTGCAGAAAGCGATCTACGTGGATGATGTCATTTTGGGAGCAGCAACGCTTGATGAAGCAGTTAAGTTGTACAAAGAGGCAAAGCAAGTGTTCAGAAAGGCAGCGATGAATTTGAGAAAATGGACGTCCAATGAAGAGCGATTAAACAAAATAATTGATGAAAACGAAAGAGACGATTCTCACATAGATATTCGATCTAGAGGAGTTACAATGCTTCTGGGCTTGATATGGAAACACTCAAAGGACATGATTTGCTTCCCTATTAAAAAGTGGAATTTATTAACAGATACAACGCACTTGACAAAAAGGGCTGCGTTACAAACCACAGCGAAGATATTTGACCCACTCGGTTTGTCGTCGCCATTCACAGTACGTGCGAAAATAGGACTGCAGAGACTGTGGAAAATGAACGTAAAGTGGGACGACCAGCTCCCTAAAGATGAATGCGACAAATGGAAGAACCTTACGTCTGAAGCGGAGATTTTTCGAGTTCTAGAAATCCCACGATGCTACGCAAGCAAGAATCAACCAGTACAAGCATACAAGCTGCATGTATTTGCCGACGCAAGTCCATTAGCATACGGAGCGGCAGCATACTTGATAGCAGTATACCACGATGGAAGCAAAGAATCAAGGATAGTAGCAGCAAAAAGCCGCGTAGCTCCAATTAAAGAGCTGACATTGGCGCGACTTGAACTGATGGCAGCGGTGGTAGCATCAAGATTATGCGACTACATCAAAGGTCACTTCAACGAAAGCTTTCAGGAAATACACTGCTGGACGGACTCGATGATTGTGCTGCACTGGATCAAGGAAACAAGCAAAAGAGATCAGTTTGTTGCCAACAGAATCGCAGAAATTAGAGAAAAAACACTTCAAGCAAGCTGGTCATTCATTCAAAGTGACGACAAACCAGCTGACCTACTTACACGAAGAATAAGCGCAAAGGCATTGATAACGTCAAAGTTATGGTGGAATGGTCCCAAATGGATATCATCACTGGAAAAGAACTTAGTAAGCATAATTGGCACAAATACAGACGTGGAAGACCAGCATAAAACACAATGTCACCAATGCATGGGAAGATCCAAAATTGCGCCAATCTTGGAAATCGAAAGGTATTCATCATACGGACGGCTTATAAGAGTGACAGCATGGGTGTTCAGATTCATAAACAACACAAGAAAGGAAAATCACAAAGGGCCGTTGACAGGAAAAGAGGTAACAAATCCAGAGAAATACTGGATAAGACAGACCCTAATATTACTGAGACAAACAAAGGGTGAGGCCTATTCAAACGATCGATCATTTGAAATTAATGGACACGAAGTCTAGCTTGATGACGATGGAATCATCAGACAGAAAGGACGACTGCAGTGCAGCCAAGAATTCAACAAGCACGTAATAGTAATTCCAAAGGATGAACATTTCACGGAACTGCTAATACGTCACGTGCATAAAATGGTATCACACGGAGGAGTTCAAGTGACGCTAGCGCAACTTCGAGCTAAGTTCTGGATATTGCAGGATAGACAAGCAGTGAAAAGAGTTTTAAACAAATGTGTCGTCTGCAAGAGGCATAACTCCAGACCGGCGACTCAAGACATACCACTAACTCCGGCAGACATCATAGGTGGACGGCGACAGCTTCAAGACGGACAAACAAGACTATACAACGGTGACATTAAAGACGCATGGCGACGCAGATGCAAACTCGTGCGCGCTTGGTGGAAAAGATGGCATCAAGAATATATCCAGGAAATAGGAGCTACGGTCAAAGCCAAGACACGACAAGCAAAACCACTCTCACCGGGTGACATCGTGTTGGTTGAGGACAAGGCTCCAAGAACATTTTGGAAAATGTGCCGGATTGAAAAGCTCTACCCTGGGCGAGACGGAATCGCAAGAGCTTGTCTCCTTCGCACAGGCAAAAAAGAGCTTCTAAGAAGATCGGTGAACCACATATACCCAATGGAAGGTTGTTTCAAATAGCCCGCCAGAGCTTATCACATTTCATCTTGGGCGGGCGGGAGCCTATAAAATATCATCATCAAACGCCGGAAGAAGAAGAAAGAAGACTGCTGCCTGGAGCGAGCGCGCGCTACTTCACTTCTTCCAATAAACCGTATTCGTTCGAAGCAGTCCCTGGTCTCGATCGTCTTAATACAGGGCATGCCTTCTCCCATCTTTCGTTCCTCCGTGTTTTGGTCACTTGTTGGGCCGACTTGATGGGCTACAATTGCGTTGTGCAACCCTCTCTCCTATATTTTAGCGGCGAAGCTCCTTATAGCGGCACACGTTCATCCCTCGTAGCCGTTGTAGTATGTAACAAGCATAACATTTCGCCCTCCAAGGTCGTGCTGGTGAAAGATTTCTTCTGTGCGTTGTTGAACAATAAAAGATAGTGCTCAATCTACATGGAAATGGCTGCTAACGGGGAATGAGAGACAGGTGCATTCGGTTTTTAGTTAACGGGCACGCTTCAATCCCCATTAGCAGCCATGGGCATGCTCATTGAGCACTATCTGACAAGAAAGGGCTGCTACGTTATACTCGCTGGGTGTAACCTCCTTGGTTTTAGACATGTGTAGCGAGCGTTGAGCCGCAGTGCCATGAATACAATAAACTAGTATATACCATGAATTAACTCGAGGTGGTTTAAGGTGGGAAGTAGATACGAAGCGAAAGCCGTAAGAAAGTAAAAGTCAAATTCTCCTGTCTCTCATTTCCCATTAGCAGCCACTGGCATGTACATTGAGCACTATCTGACAGGAAAAGGTTGCTACGTTATACTCGCTTTGCGTAACCTTTTTGGTTTTAGAAAGGTTTAGCGAGCGTTGGGCCGCAGTGCCATGAATACAGTGAAGTAGTATATACCATGAACTCGAGGTGGTTAAAGGTGGGGAGTAGACCCGAAGCGCAAGCCGTAAGAAAGTGTGCGTGTGCCAGCTCTCGTTTAGCCCTTGGAATGTGCGCTGGATGGCGGTGCTTCTATATGGGGAATATATGATGAAAAGATGCGAGATGGTGGTACTTGGAGGGTTGAATAGATGTACGAACGGACACACAGACAGATGCATGGATGGATGCATGGACGAACGCAGGGACGGACGCACGAACAGACGCACGCACGGACGGGCGGATGGACGCATGGACGGTCACAAATACGGACGCATGAATGAGCGGAAGCAAGAGCGAATGGACAGACGAATGCTTCGCCCCATTGTCCATCATTCACTCCGTGGATATGCTGCAATTTTTTTCTCCTTCTTCCATGCCTCCGTGCCCCCAACTCAGCCGTCCGCTCGCGCCTCACTCTCGACCAAATGCTGGCTGGGCACCTGTCAAGAACATCTGGAAATGTATGCTCGAGACGCCACTGTGAAAACCAATGCATAGCCGAGAACACTGGCGCCCCACCGTCCCATCGCTCCTCACTTTCAATTCATTGCAATTCATAATATTAAAACATGGAATACGTAAGAGCAAAAAAAAGTATGCTTACTTTTTCCATTTCGCCCAGCAGGAGATACGGACATAGCGTTGTAGGTCGTTCTATCTGTACCCCTATTGATGAATTTTCCAACGAGGTTCTTTCCTGGAAATCTAGACAATATAATGAAATATGTCATTTTTCCCCAAACCGTGTGTATAGTACCCACGACTTACTTTTTTGACTGCCAATGATACCTCGTGAAATAGGTGGTATCTTCAATTGTACTTCTAACAACATCTAGCCTGCATGGGTATTGCGATGAGGTCTCTCCCAGTATCCAAATGAATGAACCGTTCGCATAGAACTGAAACAGAAATCAATTTGCGTTTTTCAAGCTTGACCGTTCAGTTGCCCCCCAGAAGTCAGGCAGCCTGGGCAATGTTTAGAAGAAACTACATGGTTTATCCATTTTATTAAGATATAGGGTATTTCTGCACCAAAAGCGCTCCCCAAACGTTTGGATGAAGGCGTCCTAAGTGAGATAATTAGTTGGCATAGCTACGATATTATTTTTGTGTCTTACCGATGCCTTGCGCGCCAGAGGCAAGCGAAGGGCTAAACCAGGCGGCTACGGGGCTTCCTAGGACTACTTAAAGAAATTGTGTGATTGACCAGACACTTGGGCAAGAATTATATTTATTTGTAAGTAGACAAAGCATGCATGATATTATATTACTGAAGCCGATCGTACATCATCAATCATGAAGTTTAAACTCCAAGCAGCTTTTCGATAAAGTTCATTATCTGGAAAATGTGGATATTCCTGTGTCTCCTACACGGAGAAAAGACTTACCTAAGGCATATCATTAACCAGTCGTCATGAAACCTTGGCTGAGTCTAGAGTGAGTTTAATGTGAGTCCATTTCAACGTGTTTTGTTATTGCCACAATGAATTTTGTTAGAGAAGCATTACACGCTGAAGTTTTACTTTTAAATCTGTGAAACAGCGCCAGACCAATGGAATTAGGAATACCATAGGTTGATCGAGCGTTCTTGAAAGGCGCAAGCTGTTTCAAGAAGAAATAAAATACGTTAAAACTGATGAATTGTCAGGACGCCTTTTCAACGGTAAAAGACCCCGTTCAGGCACCGATATAGAATCATTTTATTGGCTTCCTCACTAAACAAGTCTTCACAGCGCTTTTCCAGCCGCTCTTCAGCCCTCGTACTATTCAAAAGGCTGTCACGAGAGATCTCGAAACCATTCTGTTTTTAGCATTGCAGAAAACTTTTTAGTTGCTGTAAATGTTTTTTTAATGCAGAAGAGGCATATCTAGAAAATTATTGGGTGAATATGACAGGGTAGTCAATATTTTTTATCCAGTTCTGCTTTCTCGGCAGGCCATGTACACACAAAAATACACATCTCACACTCGTGATCACAATCATATCTACCTGAAATCCAATGACAGTTTCGTATTCGAGGTCCTTTGGCCAGCCACCCGTTTCGCGAAAAAAAATACTTAGCGGAATTCGGCAAAAGCCAGCTCAGCGCGACAAAGGGAATCATGTTCAAGCTATTATACAACGCATTACCAACAGGTGCTACCTGTACAATCATTCAACTAGTAGCATTCATTTCATAACCAGCTCCTCTGTGAAAGTAGCACCGGAGGTTACACGATGGGCAGTCAGCGCTCGTGCACTAAATACCACGAACGCTGCACCTCGTGAGGGGAAGTGGACAGTTGTTGAATTTACCACACATATTCGTCCTTCTGATCAACGTAAGAAGCGTAATGGGAAAGCGAGATACTGCACATATCATTGCACTTACTGAACCGTGGCTTCGTTCTAATATACGTAACACTGAAGTTTTAATGACTCATCCCGGTACTCTTTCTACCGCCATGACCGCACATCTCGTCAGAATGGGGGTGTTCTCCTAGCTGTTTGCAAAACTCACAATTTTTATGCTGTTGGCATAATAACAGACCTCGAGCTTGTCTTGACATGCCTAGAACTAGCGCATCTAAAGCTCATTTTCGGGGTAGGCTGCTGCCCCCAAATCTTTCTGCGCGCTTCACTGATAATCGTTCGCGACGCGATAAATGCTGCGTACAAATGACTCCCGATGGCATCAGTCTTTCTACTTCGTGACTTGAACTTTCTGAGCATATTTCGGTCTTTAAATCTTCTATCCAAAGCTCCTTGTCTAGTCTAAGTACTGATTTCCTAAACCTTCGTGCCACTTTCACCTTCTCCCAACTAGTATCTCAACCAACAAGAACTAATGAAACCTCTGCAAACATTATTGATTTAGCGCTTACCACTCGACCGGACCTCACCAAAGACATCGCATAATTAGCCGGGTTTAATGACCATTGGTCGCTTTCATACGACATTCTCACCAATACTCCACAGGCTCAAGTTATTCCTATATACATTCGTACACGAAAGTTAACTTCGATGAAATAAACCTGGAGCTGGCCGAGTTTTTGAATTTTTTTTCTCTAACAGTTTCAATGATAGCTCTGTAGAAGGTAAATTGAATCTTTTGCCGGATAAATTTAAGAAGTAGATGGACGAGCATATAACGCAGCGAAAAATGTCATTACACTCAAGAGCACCATGGTACCACTCCTATATTAAAATATTGTCCAACAAAAAGAAACGTTTTTACCGCGCTTCGAAAATGTCCAGTACGAAGGAAAGATGGGAAGTTTACCGTAACTGCAATCACACGCGTCTGCACTCAAAGGCGCAAGATACAACGTTTTTTGAAGTACTCCTCCCAACATTCTTATCAGTGATCTCAAGAAGTTTGGCATGTCGTGAACCCTAATTCTTCAGATACCATTAGGTTACATAAGTGGTTTGCAGAATGTAGAATGATTGATTGCTATAAACTCCACTTTTTTGAGCACTTTTGTTGTATTACCCAACACCACTTTTCCCCAAACACATACTTACAGTTACTTCATTAGAAATCCTAAAACAGTCGAACCTTATGGCATTAAAAAAACAAATGGCTAGCTAAAATCACGTCCCAGCCCTGGCGCTGACATAATAAACTCTAAAGTACTAAAAGGTGTTAAAACTTACTTTTCTATACTGCTTTTCGAGTTCACTCAACAGACTCTAGATTCTCGTATTTCGCCTGCCGACTGGACAATTGATTGGTGGTTCAGATTCACAAATCAGATAACGAAAATTCGCGTCTCAATTACCGACCTATACCTTTGATTAGTATTTCATTTAAGGTCTTAGAGGACATAATTTATTCAGGCATTGCAAACTTCCTAGAAATTGATTTATTTTTTACGAACACACAGTATGGCTTTCGTAAAGGTGTTTTGTGTGAAACGCAGTTTGCCTCATTCTCCAATACCATTTATATCATTCTTTGTCGCCACTTCATCGTTGACAGCATAATACTCAATTTTCGAAAGCCTTTCGAAAAAGTTTCTCACAAACTACTTCTCCTAAAGTTAAGCAAACTGAACTTTGCTTCTATCATTTTTTGCTTGGCTTGAATACTGCCTTTGTAAACAGACCCAGCTTGTAACTGCTAACAAAACTGCTTCTTCGCAATGACCCGTCCACTCTGGTGTGCCTCAGGGTTCTGTATTAGGCCGTATTTTGTTTTTATTTATAATAGGGACGTACCCAGTGGCATAGTTTGTAAGATACAACTATTCTCAGATAACTGTGCGCTTTTCCAAGGAATTCATAAAATCAATGTATTTTGTGCTTACAATATGACCTCACTTCCATCTAAAGGTAGTGTAACTTCTGGATAATACAGCTTAGTGTAAAGTTCTAGGCGTTTCTCGCTTATCATCGTGTTTTCCCACTATATATTACATAAATAGCACTTTACTGCAAAGAGCAATGGCATACCGCTGCCTTAGTATTCATACAACCTTTTCTTCACCTTTGTCGCTCCTTATAAGTAGCTCAATTACAGTGCTAACAGGATGTTAAACTTTCTGTGCTGTAATTTTCTACCGCCCCCAAAATCTTTATCACTTGCAATATACAAAACGTTTCTTTGCAGCAAATTCGAATACGCATCAGTCATTTGGAACCCACATTCAGCTAAGCTAATTAATGCACTTGAGGTCGTACAAAAAAACGCTGCGCGTTTCAGTTTAACGAACTACAATGACACTGCAACGGTCACCACCATGAAAAACACTCTTATTATACCAACTCTACCATTTCGACGCCAAGTTTCCCGCTTATTTCTGTTCCGTAATTTTTTTACCATTGCCTTAACACACACGACAAAATTATATATCCTCTATTTTTCATTTCTTCTAGGCTTGGTCATTCCCACAAAGTAGGCATACCTTCATTTCAGACAAAACTTAGTTCACTGTCTTTCACTCCCCACACATCAGTAGACTGAAAACACCTTCCTGGATGGACAGCTGGGATCGAGGACAACGCTTGCTTTTGAAGTAACTCAGCTAACCACGAATACCATTGTTGTCCTGTACTACCCGGCTACATTTTGTCGTAAAAAGTTAGGGCGTTATACGTATTTGCATTACCCAAAAACACCAGGCATGCATTTCGAATTTCATTTTTTGTACTAATTTTGTTACCACACTTCTACGTAATAATGACTTCTTGACTTCAAGGCACCAATAAATAGAAAAATAAATTATTAAATACGCAAATAAACAATAATAATAAAAAACAATTCCTATAAATCAACCGAGTACGAAACAAACAAGTGCGCGAGAATACGATGGGAAGGTTAATTTATGTAAGCCTTATTTTTCTTATCGTACGATGATAGATGGCTTGCATAAGTAGCTTTAGTTGTTTGGCGTTTCAAATTATGATTCTGGTGCTATACATCAGGTGAGTATTCAACATTCTTGTTTTTTCAGACAAAGGCGCGCGTTCACGTTCCGGGCAGTGAGCTACCAGGCGTTCATCAGTGCCTCATCTTGTCACTTTTTTTTATTTTCCTTGAGCAATCACACATTCAGGCACATGCCTAAATACCCGACGTAACTTAGCTCACTGAACTCTAGTGAGCGCCTGAAACAATTTTTTTATGGGTGAGGTGTGTCACATGTCCCAGGTCGTTTTCCTATTTCTGTACAATCAAGTGCCGTCTCCTTGAATGACGATTTACACAAAACATTGAAGCCGATGTAGCCATTTGGGAGTTTCGGCAGGACACACATACATCATTATGAAAACTGTCAAGAGCTAATATATTGCATAAAATATTGAAAATTCATCTCTTTAAGTGCATGTATCGCAGGCAACTGCATGCAAAACGTTTACCAAGCGGCATGAATACCACTTTTGTTTTACCATCCACTACCACCGACTCTTCTTGGCTCCCATAATACCTGTCAGCGCCCTCCTATAGCAGACTTTCTTCAAAGAGAGTGTGTTTTAATATTACTTTAGAGAAATGGCAGTGATACAGTCATGGCGACGGTTTGATACCATGCTTGGTCCTGCAAACGTTTTCAACAAAATGGATATTTTTTTATTTGGTCGAGAATTTTCCTCGCACTTTTCTTTAGGTGTCTTAAGTTTTCGTCATGTACCCTTGTCCCGTGTCTAACAGAGCGTGTGGACAGGAGCCCTGTTTTACACATCCGTGTGAACTACGCATTTCCACCTCAAAAAAGGTGGCAAGGGCACTCTCCGACCTGCCCCCCTCTATTTTTGTGTGCTGCCGGACGCTTGACACTGCGAGCAGGCCACCCGGTAATCATCGTCTGCTCCTTTGCAGTATACTCTCCGTTCCTGGCCCCCAGCGCACCCAACAGCCAGTGCTCCGACGCACAACACAGCTCGGACCGCGCAGCGTGCAAGCGCCTTCATTCTGGAAAACTCCACAGCCTGATTTCTATGGCAACGCATGCATCAGGTCGTCTACCAGAGTTTAGTGGCTCATCCAGACCATCGTGGCTTAGATGTCTCCAGCTCCACTTCAATGCCAACAGCATGACAGACTCCACCAGGAAGATGGCACACACCTACTGACGTTGTGTGCGGAGCACACTATGCCACCGTCTGGTTCAGCCGAGCAACCTAGCTGAAGTGGCCTAGAATAACAGTGTTCCAACACTTCAGAAACACTATGATCCCCGGGAATCCGAAATCTTCAGCCGGGCCCACTCCCAACGTGGCAGCCAGTTTCCAACGTGACAACCAGTTGGAGGGGAAAACTAAACGCGCGTACGCCGCGGCGCTAACGATGCCGGAATTCACTTGAAGATTTGCAACACCGCGCTCAGCACATACAACAGTAGGAGCAGCAACCTTAGAGCAGCAACGCCACCGTCCGAACGCAACACTGCTTTCCTTGGACGTTATGTTGTGCGACAGGTTTCTGTGTCGACCATGGGACGATCTGCTACAACAAAGACGGTTTGCCGTTCACGAAAGCCTACGATATCACTTTTTAAGCGTAAAGAGCCAGCCAACAGCAGCGAGAGATGCGGGGAATCGTCTAGCCGGTTCACCAGGTAGCGGCGCACCAACGTCATCACAACCTGGTAAGTGCAGAAAAATCTTCTATACTCCAACGCTGCTGGTGTTGCCGAGAGCAAAACATTCCCCAGGCGTGCGAATTCCAAGCAGCTTCGAGTTATTTCTGCAACAAACACCGTCACATGGAAAAAGCCTTCATTGCGAAAATTGAGACCATCTCACCGAAGGATGGAATGCGATGGAATGCCAAGCAGCAGCGGTGCGCACGGCGTTGACCCAGTTAAAACGGGCGTCAGCGCGGATGCTGGAAGAGTGGTTTAAAGCGAAACTTGACGTAGCGTTTACTCAAGTGAACTTTTGTTTGCAAAGCAGACTCGGGAGGCAAGTTGGGCTCCCTGTGTGTTTTATCGCAGGAAAGGTGTTCGCTCAATATTCGCTCGAACGTTGCGAGCAGTGTAGACTGAAGCGAGAGAGATGACACACGGCGAGCGGTGACAGGCTGGGGAGAGAGTGACGTCAACGCGACCACACTGCGAGTGAGGGCGTGATCTACTTGGCGCCACCCCAACACCTGTGGTGAGGGGAGTGCAGGCTAGACGGAGGGACAGCATCAGACAGACTAGTCAAAGGGCCGCTTCGCATTTTAAAGAAATCTCACTAGGAGGCCACCTTAGTGACACAAAAGCGGGAGCGCCCCAAGATCAATAGCGCAAGTTCAAACGTCACATAGCCTACCACCACCAGCATGTCTGTACGAATAGCATTAAGTCGAATTCGGCACCCTACCGAAGAACACATCACTCTTCCAGTTTATCGCCAGCCCGCAGAATTTGAGGTTGGCTCCAATGCAGCTTCCACGCTAATACACGAGGAGACATACGGAAAGAGATGGCCATGAAACGCTCCAACCAAGAGGGGGATAGGGCGGCTGACACGGCGCGTCTTTGAAGGTCGCGGAAGGACATAGTTCGTGAGCTTGGGTGGAAAGCGATTTCTTGTAGGAAAACGGAAGACTCCGGCACAGTGCCCCGATCTGGCCCCTTCTGTGGTCAGTTAGGGAAAACGAAAAGCGAAACAGGTGTTTCGTTTTCGCTGAAACTATACTGACACGTTCCATATGTGGGAGGGGGGGGGCAGATTTTGGGGCAAAGATGGTGAAAGCACACAAGGCTCTTTGAAAAGTGAAGACAAAATCTAGAGCCGGAAGACACATGTTGTCAATGACTGCATGCGTGTATCAAGCCCTTTTGTACCACTCCCCTAAGCGCCTGTGATTGAAACCGGCTGGCACTAGTTGGGCTCCCCAACTCACATATAAAGGCACAAAAGGTAAACGGAATGACTAAAAATATAAGGAAAGGTAAAACTTTAAATTAGAAAAAATAACAACAAACAAAAGAAAATAGGTAATATGGTGCGAGAGATGTACCCAAATGTGAAAACTAAGAAAACGCAAACAGACAGAAGGTAACACAAAATTGAAGTAATACTAATAATAATAATATTACTAATATCAAGTAAATAGATAAATACAACAAAAAGATATAGGAAAGAACATGAAGAAAGGTTCGGTTGGTACATTTCCCCTAAAAAATATTAGGCACTTCCTTTGAGCATATCAAGAAATAGTAATATTACTGGTAATAAAATAATAATTCAAAATAAATTACGCAGACTTGATTCCTGTCCCATCTCATCTCTGCGCGCCCTAAGCAACAATAGGTTGCCGATGCTTTCATTGATGCCATGTGTTAGTGTTTGAAAACTGTGGATGAAGTACGACTTTCTTTGTTCCCGTTCATGAGTTCCTCGGAAGCCTGACTGGAGGAGGGTGACTCGTATTTTCTCGAATGAGTGCTGTGGCAAGTTCAGATGCTTCGATAGAGAAAGATTTGGCAGAGATCGTGTGTACATTGGCATGTACATTGAGCACTATCGGACAAAAAAGGGATGCTACATTATACTCGCTGGGTGTAACCTCCTTAGCTTTAGAAAGGTTTAGCGAGCGTTGAGCCGCAGTGCCAGGAATACAATGAACTTGTATATCATCATCATCATCAGCCTGACTACGTCCACTGCAGGACAAAGGCCTCTCCCATGTTCCGCCAGTTAACCCGGTCCTGTGCTTGCTGCTGCCAATTTATACCCGCAAACTTCTTAATCTCATCTGCCCACCTAATCCTCTGTCTCCCCCGAACCCACTTCCCTTCTCTGGGAATCCAGTCAGTTACCCTTAATGACCAGCGGTTATCCTGTCAACGCGCGACATGCCCTGCCCATGTCCATTTCTTCTTCTTGATTTCAGCTATGATATCCTTAACCCCCATTTGTTCCCTAATCCACTCTGCTCTCTTCTTGTCTCTTAAGGTTACACCTACCATTTTTCTTTCCATTGCTCGCTCCGTCGTCCTCAATTTAAGCTGAACCTCTTTGTAAGTCTCCAGGTTTCTGCTCCTTAACTAAGTACCGGCAAGATACAGCTGTTATATACCTTCCTTTTGAGGGATAGTGGCAATCTACCTGTCATAATTTGAGAGTGCTTGCCGAATGTGCTCCACCCCATTCTTATTCTTCTAGTTACTTCAATCTCGTGGTTCGGCTCTGCGGTTACCTGCCCTAAGTAGACATAGTCTTTTACAACTTCAAGTGCACTATTACCTATCTCGAAGCGCCGCTCCTTACCGAGGTGGTTGTACATTACTTTCGTTTTCTGCAGATTAATTATAAGACCCATACCCACCTTTCGGCTCTCCTTGTCTAACTCCGTAATCATGAGTTGCAATTCGTCCCCCGAGTTACTCAGCAATGCAATGTCATCGGCGAAGCGCAGGTTACTAAGGTATTCTCCATTTACTCTTATCCCCAACTGTTCCCATTCTAGGTTTCTGAAAACCTCCTGTAAGCACGCGGTAAATAGCATTGGGGAAATTGTGTCCCCCTGTCTTATACCCTTCTTGATTGGTATTCTGTTGCTTTCTTTATGAAACACTATGGTAGCAGGTGATCCCCTGTAGATTTCTTCCACAATGCTTATATATACTTCATCTACGCCCTGATTCCGCAGTGTTTGCATGACGGCTGATATTTCTACTGAATCAAACGCCTTCTCGTAATCTATGAAAGCTATGTATAGTGGTTGGTTATACTCTGAGCATTTCTCTATTACCTTATTGATAGTATGAATGTGGTCAATTGTTGAGTAGCCTGTTCGAAATCCTGCTTGTTTTTTTGGTTGATTGAATTCTAATGTTTTCTTTACTCTGCTAGCAATTACCTTTATAAATAGCTTGTATACTACAGAGAGCAAGCTGATCGGCCTGTAATTCTTCAAGTCCTTCTCATCTCCTTTCTTATGTATTAAGATGATGTTAGCGTTCTTCCAGGACTCTGGTACTTTTCCCGTCAGGAGACACCTCGTAAATAGAGTGGCTAGTTTTTCTAACACAATCTGTCCTCCATCTTTCAGCAGATCTGATGTTATCCGATCCTCACCAGCAGCTTTGCCTCTGTGCATGCTCTCCAAAGCTTTTCTGACTTCTTCTATCATTACCGGTGGGGTGTCGTCTGGGTTACTGCTAGTTCTTATAGTATTAAGGTCGTGGTTGTCTCGGCTACTGTACAGATCTTTGTAAAACTCCTCCGCTATTTTAACTATCCTATCCATATTGGTAGCTATTTTGACTTCTTTGTCCCTTAGTGCATAAATCCGCCTTTTGCCTATCCCAAGTTTCCTCTTCACTGCTTTGACGCTTCCTCCGTTTTTCAGAGCGTGCTCAATTCTCTCAATGTTATATCTTCTTACATCGCATACCTTACGTCTATTAATCAACTTCGAAAGCTCTGCCAGTTCTATTTTGTCTGTTGTACTTGACACTTTCAAGATTTGACGCTTTTTAATTAGGTTCTTCGTTTCCTGGGAAAGCTTGCCAGTGTCCTGTCTAGCTACCCTGCCTCCAACTTCCACTGCACACTCCGTAATGTTACTCGTCAGATTATCATTCATTTTATCTACGCTAAGGTTGGTTTCCTCACTAAGAGCCCAGTACTTGTTCTGCAGCGACACTCTGAATTCCTGTACTTTCTCTCTCAGTGCTAGCTGATTGATTGGCTTCTTGCGTATCAGTTTCTGTCGTTCCTTCTTCAAGTCAAGGCGAATTCGAGACCGTACCATTCTATGGTCACTGCATCGTACCTTGCCAATCACTTCCACATCCTGCACGATTCCAGGGTGTGCACTCAATATAAAGTCTATTTCGTTCTTATTTTCGCCATTAGGGCTCCTCCATGTCCACTTGCGGTTTTCTCGTTTTCGGTAGAAGGTATTCAAAATCCGTAAATAATTGCGTTCTGCGAATTCTATTAGTAGCTCTCCTCTGGCGTTTCTAGTACCGATGCCATAATCTCCTACTGCCTGGTCTCCAGCCTGCTTCTTCCCTACCTTTGCATTAAAGTCGCCCATCACTATAGTATACTGTGTTTTTACCTTACTCATTGCCGATTTCACGTCTTCATAGAAGCTTTCAACTGAAGCGTCATCATGGCTGGCTGTAGGCGCGTAAGCCTGTACTACCTTCATCTTGTATCTTTTATTCAGTTTAATTACGATACCTACCACCCTTTCATTAATGCTATAGTATTCCTCTATGTTGCCAGCTATGTTTCTGTGAATTAGGAACCCCACTCCCAGTTCTCTTCTGTCTGCCAAGCCCCTGTAGCAAAGGACGTGCCCATTCTGTAGCACCGTATAGGCCTCATCTGTCCTCCAACCTCCCTGAGCCCTATTATATCCCATTTAACACCCTCCAGCTCCTCGAATAGTACAGCTAGACTTCCCTCACTAGATAAGGTTCTAGCGTTAAACGTTGCCAAGTTCAGGTTCCAATGGCGGCCTGTCCGGTCCAGAGATTCTTAGCACCCTCTGCAGCGTTGCAGATCTGACCACCGCCGTGGTCAGTTGCTTCGCAGGTGCTGGGGACTGAGGGCCGTGAGTTATTTGACGTAAGCATGTGGGAGGTAGTGGCCAGATGCTGCACCAGGGTGGCCAATCCTTCTATGGTGAGGGAGTGCGTTCTCGGCGGTGTTTGCCGGTGAGGCCGCACCCCAGGCCTCTTAATGCAGTTCCATCAACACGCGGATTTTTCTTTTTTTAAAATCCGGTTGGGAACTGCGCGGTACCGGGATTTGAACCATGGACCTCTTGCATGCGAGGCGGATGCTCTAACCACTAGGCCATCGCCGCATGTCCAAACATACATAAGGCGCACATAAACATACAAACATACATAAGGCATGGTTAAAATCTTCCCCCTCTTCTCGAAAAAAATGTATTGCTAGCCCCTGCATCAATATGTTTGGTACAAAACACCGCAACCACCCAGATCCACCCTCCTCGTTTTTCTTTGTTACTGAGCGTAAGTGGAACGCAAAAATAATACTAATTACAGTTTGGGCAGAGACCCTGTTGTGTACTGAAGACAAATACGCAAACAGAGGCTTAGTAAAAAAGGAGGGGGATAGGGAGGGGGCTGACCCTCTTCCTCGCTCTGGAAATATCCTGGGTACAGTGCGTATCACTGCACTAACATTGCATTTAGAACATTAAAACCACAGAGGGTAGTCACACACACCTGTGTAACCAAGATGGTTAAAATTGGTTCCCTATTGTTCCTTGTGTCTATCTTGTGGTTTATTTAGCTCGCTGAACAAAAGGTTGCTAAAGCATTGACGAAAATCTGGGTCGATCCGTCGCGAGACATGTACGTTCGAATGACGCCAAATGTAATAATATTTAGATTTGGCGTCATTAAACGTACATATTTAGCGGCAGACATCCGCTGTAATATATCAACGACGGACGACGACCGTATACAATGGTGGCGTAAAATAAAAAAAGCACTAAGTACATAGATATGGCGCCCAAGTTTCGCATCACTGTCGGGGGAAAATACAACTCCACTGTAATACAACACAGGATTCAGCCCCGACTTGACTGTTGGCGGCAGAGCAGCGCAAAATAGACGCGCACTGCATAATTACAAGTTATCGTCGCAGCTTCGAGCGCAGGAGAAATACGGGAAGTACAGCTATCGTAAAAAACATGGAAGAAGTCTATAGGAGCGAAACAAAAGCAACAGAAAGGTCGGGCTCGCAGCACACGAGCAGTGCCGAAGAGAAAGGAAAAATGCGCACGCGAAGAATATGTGACGGCGCGCGAGCATGCACAAACGGGCCAAGCTCGCGCGGCAGGAATAGCAAGTAAAATTGGATCTGCCCGTCTTGCATTGTTACGTCCCCCGCCACGGTGCGATGCGAACACAATGCAGCGGCGGAGGCATGCAGCTGGCAGGAAGGCGGTCAAAGTGGGTCGCCCGCCCCTACCTCGATGTGCGGCACAGTCACAGTGATTTGGTTCTTCTCTCCCACTTCGACGTTGGCAGACTTGGACGTATCTACAAGGCCGGCTTGAAGTCGTCTCCTCAGCTCGCACCATGAATGAACTCAAGGTGGTTAAAAATGAGAAGTAGATACGAAGCGGAAGCCGTAAGAAAGTAAAAGCCGAATTCTCCTGTCTCTCATTTCTCATTAGCAGCCATTGGCATGTAAATTGAGCCCTATCTGACAGGGAAAGGTTGCTACGTTATACTCGCTGGGCGTAACCTCCTTGGTTTTCGAAAAGTTTAGCGAGCGTTTGGTCGCAGTGCCATGAATACAGTGAACTAGAATATACCATGAACTCGAGGTGGTTAAAGGTGGGAAGTGGACCCAAAGCGCAGACCGTAAGAAAGTGTGCGTGTGCCACCTCTCGTTTAGTCCTTGGAATGTCCGCTGGATGGCGGTGCTTCTATATGCGGAATATATGATAAAAAGATGCGAGATGGTGGGAGTTGGAGTGCTGAATAGATGAACGAACGGACACACAAACAGATGCATGGATGGACGCATGAACGGACGCAGGGGTGGATGCAAGAAAGAACGCAGGGACGGACGCACAGACGGACGCATTGACAGACGAATGCTTCGCCCCACTCTCCATCATTCACTCCGTGGATATGCTGCCATTTTTTATTGTTCAACAACGCACAGAAGAAATCTCTCACCGGCACCACCTTCGAGTTCAAAATTTAAGACTGGTTACACACTATGACTACTACTACTACTACAAGGGACAAACGGGTGCCGCTTTAAGGTGCTTCACCCCTAAAATGCCGCCACAAATGCCCCCATTGTCACGCTGGCCATAACTGTGTAGTGTAAAGTGAGCAGTCCGCAAATTAATGTGCATAGTGCGTCATCTTTCGTTAGCCTAGGCGCAGTTTCCTGAAAATCTAGGAACTGGCAAGCTTCTTCCGTCAATCCAACGTCGCTTCAGAAAAGTAGAAAGCTCATCAAAGCAAACTGTGGGTACAATGCCAAAAATGTTCCAGTTATATCGGTATGCTGTAACTAGCAATTCAAGCACCAGCGAGCATCGCGTGACATCGAGCTCGAGGCAAGTACTCGTATATGCGCTAAATTCGGGGCATATGCGTGATGCTTAAGAGATGAAGTGGATACACGAGGAATATACCTTACGATCCACCAGTGGTACGAAGCTCGCTTGATCCGGCACGAATGGCCCCGGTGATTTAAATTGTGCAGTTACATTCTCCATCTATCTCTCGCTTCCTGTGTGTTCATGACCTACACATTGCGATTTACCTGTGTGAAGTACGTGTTCGCATCTGCTACATAAAGCGGGAACTTGGAGCCTTCAAAGCCTATATGCGCAGTAATGTGTCTCTGTGACCACTACAAAAATATCGGTGGTCGCGCCGTGTGCAATATTTATCGCACCCCCAGTCTGCTTTCGATCGGCGCACCCGTGTGTCAGAGACTCTGTTGAGCTTCATAATCAAAGTTACCACGGTTCTCTGCCAAGACTACAGAAAACAATAACAGGAGACCAACAATAATAGACTTTCTCAAGTGACCAGCTAAGGAGAACGTGAGTAATGCGCTTACTGTACATTTTCGCAAAGGCTGATATCCAGCACTCTCACCATTCCACTTCGCGGCAGCTACTAACATCGGTAGGGGGCGCTGTGAGCGCTCAATCGCGACAGATGCACTCCACATCGGCTCCGTGAACTTTCTTCAATTTCTGCGGATCACCACCTCTACACCCTTCAATTCTGGGTATCTCGTCACCAGCAAGTCTAACGCTAGACTTAGACACCACTCCTGTCTAGGTGGGTCCAGATTTGGCACTTTGAGACAATTTTCACTCCGGCATATACGCCACCTTGCTAGATGAGCCACTTCTGGGGGCTCTCTGCCCAGTGGTGGTGGCTGTCAACGTGGTTATGGGCTAAGACCCTGTTTCAACGTCAGTAGTGTCCATGGACATTTCCTCTCTTGGACAAGGTATGCCCTCAGAAGACGAGTATCTCGAGGACATGGTGCCAATATGGAAACGCAAGCAAGCACAATCCAAGTCTGCAACAGCGAGACGCCGCAGCTGGCCGTCATTCCCCACCTGTGCAAGGAACGCCTGCGCCCCGACCCACCGGTAGAGTGTCTATCTCTGCTCCCTCATCGCTGCCGATGAAGAAACGCAACTGGCGTCCACGCCAGATGCCTCGTATCTCTCGAGGTGACTACATTGTGGTCATAAAACCGCGCGTTCCCATCGAGCTGCGCACATGTGTCTCGGCTGATCGGGCTGGCGACGCAATCCGGAGCTACCTGGGTAACCGGACCCCCACACTAGTTCACGTGTGGCCGATCTGGGAGCAAAACATTTTGGTCTGCAGTACTACCATGCTGGCTATTGCAGAAAAACTCCTCAGTGACTTCCAGCGGCCAGTGATGTATCGACAGCTGCTCGTCCGAGGTCACGCCAAGGCGTCAGGGGATACGTGCAGAGGTGTCATCACCATCAACCCAGCTGAAACCATGGAAAAGATAAAATTCGAAATTTATTGGCCTCGGGGGTCTATCCTCGCGGTCCGAAAACTCGGAGACTCCGCAGTGATGGTGGTGACTTTTGAGGGCACGAAGTTGCCCCACTTCCTCTTCTACCACTGCGTGACAACTATTACCCACCCTTACAAAAAAAACCGTTCCGATCTGCACCAGCTGTGGCACTATCGGCCATCAGCCACCAGAGTGCCCTCACCTCACTCCAACACAATGTACCAAGTGTGGTACCCTTGTCCCCGAATGCCTCACTGAACATGATTGCCACCCTAAGTGCCTTCTCTGTGACGGCACCCTCGAGACTGGGACTAGTGGCTGTGCTGCAAAATACCGGAAATCCAAGTCACCCTCAACATCGCATCGAGGACCCACCTCATCCTCGTCACAAAAGAATGAAGGAACCCGCCTGAAGCAGACTGCTCCTTGAGAACCAGCCAACACTAGAGCATTCCCACCGCTCTTCGAAACGGCGGCGTCACCTCAGTTGAGCAGTTGGGTAGAGGTTGCTGCTTTCAAGCCTCTTTGTCCCCGGCTGTCAATTCTCCTAACTTGTTACCCTTCGCCAGCAGGTTGTGTAGCTTCAAAAGCAAAATGAATTCCTAACAAAACAGCTCGCACTCTTAACTGAGCAACTTGCTCCCCAATAATAACGCTCAGCAAAGCCCCTCGGTACTGCCACCTCTGTCCAGGTGGCTACGCCGGCAACCTCTGAGCGCAGTCCTCACGCTACGCGCACTCCGAATAACCCTCCAGCTCCAGTAGCCGACGCATCTACTGCGGAAGCTCCGGTAGCTACTGCAGCACCTCAGGGTCCCTTGCGACTAACCCAATTCATCCCAGGGAAGAACGCGTAACTCGCATGGAGGATCGCCTTACGCGCATCAACGCATCGATCAGGAACCTCATTGATATCTTCTCAGTACAACGCATAGTAATAAAGGAAACTCAGGCCATTCAAGTCTGGGCAATTACACAGTTGCAAGCCAAAGATTCGCGTTCGCGCTCCTCTTCTGTTTGCAGTACGGGTTCAGCTCCGCGACGTCGTTGTAAGGTGGCTACCACCACCTCGCTGTCAGAAAACCCGGACCCCGTGCCTCTCCTTGCCTTTCAAGGCTCTGAGCAGGACATGGAGGGTTAAATATAAAACCTAGGATATTCATGATGGCTACCAACCATACATATCTTTCAAGTTTGTCATCAGAATTCGGGATCATACAGTGGAACACTAGAGGGTTTGGGAATACGGGAAAGTGCTCACATCTTTTCTTCTTGCTCCACTTGGCTCTCCAGGCGGCCGTGTTGGCACTTCAAGAATCTGGCACGACACCAACTCTTTCGTGATATTGGTCCTCTGTGGGAGGCACCACTGCATGCCTTCTTGTGCATAAGGCGTACACGGCGACACAGGTAGGCCTCGATCTGGATTTCCGATACGACTCTTGTTTGAGAGACCAACTATTATCCACATATTAAACGTGTATTGCCCCCCTCGTCTTGCGAGAGCCTCCTTTACGAATCTGTTTCATAGGGCGCTGCGCACGGCAGACCGTCAACCCCTGGTGATTGTCGGGGACTTCAACGCCCCCCGCCCTCACTGGAGTTTCCACTATGAGAAGGACTGGGTAAGAAAACTCAAGGAGCTCATCTCCTTGCTTAGCCTCACGCTGCTTACCGATCCAGCACAGCCCACGCGTTCCTGCAATTCGGTCATAGGCGACACATGCCCCGACCTCTCCCTGACTCGTAACATTCGCGATGCAACAGGGGAAAACTTGGGCGAGACTTTGAGAAGTGACAACTTTTCGCTTCGCATTTCCTTCACACCGCCGCAGAAAATGCACCATCACTGAGGCCCGGCCCGTCTCACAGACTGAACTAAATTTAGAATGCAGTCATTTTTTATGATCCCTAGCTCGGGCGAATACTTGGCGGCGGCGTGGGCATTCTACGTCCTTCATATGCAGCAAGCAAGCACTCGCACCCTCAAAACCTCTAATTTAACTTCTGTAATCAATCCACACCTCTTACATCTCTGGAACGCAAGCGCTGGCAACGTAATGAACTCAATCGAAATCTTCGTGCTCACTCACATCGAGGCTGGCAACGTAGCAAACTCAATCGAAAACTACACGCTCACTGCAGAGGCTGCGGTGGCATACTGTGCGCAGCTTGGCGATTCAAGTTGGGCTTACACCTGCATGAAGGCGGTGAACGAGATGAGCTTTAAAAACACCTGGCGGCTATTTTGTAGCTTTCTGGATCCCTGCAGCACTCGGGCAGAAACACAACGCCAGCTCTGCCGTGCTCTGCATGCCTATCAGGGCACTATATGTCAACTCGCGCGAGAATTGTGCGACCGATACATCTGTCGTACAACTGACCCCATAGGCCCAGAATATACGTATTACGTCACCCCTATCACAGAGCTTGAAGGGTCATGCACGCTTTCAGATTAACGGGCTGCACTGGCGAAAATGCGATGGGGCAGAGCCCCTGGGCAGGGTGGCTTCAGAGTGTCGCTTCTGGCTAACCTTCCTGACGAGGTATACCACTCGCTACTATAAACTTCATATGGGATGGCTCCCCACTCCCATCGGAATGAACGACACCACTCGTCATATTCATACCAAAATTAGGCAAACCGGTCAGCATCGAGGCTTTGAGAATAATCTCACTAATCTCCTTCGCCAGAAAGCTCATAGAAACCATGGCCTGCGAACGCGTTTCTGTCTACCTGGAGGCCAGGAGGACTTTTGCTAACATGATGTTTGGCTTTCGCTCATCTGTCTGCGCAAGGCATTCTGCTCCAGTTTTAACAGGACATCATAGAACCGACCACTAAGCGCTGTATCGATAAAGCCGCGCTCGCACTCGATATTAGAGGAGCGGTTGATAGCGCCAAACACAGTTGTATTCTTTCTAGCCTCTCTACCACAAACTGCAGCCCGAAGACATTCAAGTATATTCGAGCTTTTCTATCTCATCTCGCCGCCTTCTTCCACCTCGATTCTATCGAACATGGCCCTACCTATTAGGCAGAATGGGGCACACCCCAAGGTGCAGTCCTGTCACCCCTACTCTGTAATTTGGCCATGAAGAACCTTCCCTCCCTTCTGCGCGAGGTCGACGGAATACACCACGCACTATACGCCGACGATGTTACAATTTGGACCAACACGGGCTGCCTAGCATATATCAAAGAGCGCCTACAAAAGGCTACCCTTCTGGTGAACGCCTACGCTGCTTCGTGTGGCCTAGGGTGCTCTTCAGCTAAATCAGCTATTCTCTCGGTATCTGACTTACCTCAACCCTACATTTTGCTACCATCTGCTCCCACTCCATAAGTCTAGAAAATTTGTGTTCTTGGGCTTCACATTACATCGTCTCTGTATCCCAAGGACACAATAACAAGACTCCGAGGCACCAGTGAACAGGTGAGCCGTATTATACGGCTGGTATCTACCAAGTGCGGTGGCCTCCGTTGGACCCAGTCGATGCGGTTAGCCGATGCGTTTGTGACCAGTCGCGTCCTGTATGTCTCACCTTACCTTCACCTGCGTCGCCACCAAGAGCAGCAACTGTACATCCTCCTTCGTTCAGTATACAAACGTGCACTCGGCCTTCCCATTGCCACCTCCAACGGCCCATTCGTGGCACTAGCGGTACATAACTCCTTTGCAGAGCTGCGGGAAGCTCATAGTGTTAGGCAAATTATTCGTCTGTCGCAGACGTCCTGAGAGCGACGTTTACTACACTGGCTCGCCATAAATGCGATCTCCGATCAAGACACTCGGACGTCCATACCGACACTTGGGCGGCAAAAACTATGGGTGGAACCACTACCCCGCAACATGATCCCCGAGCTACATCCCGGCCACAGACTAGCAAGTTTCGCGGCACTTCAGGCGTGACACACTGACCGTCGTGGCGTTTTCTACGTAGATGTCTCGGGCCCCTTCCCCTCAGGTCACTTCAGAGCCGCGGTGATCACAGAGAGAAAATAGGTTGATGGCCTGTCCTTTAGAGCCAACACTGTGATGAAAGCTGAAGAGGTTGCCATTGCTTTGACCTCCTCGCATACTACCTCAAGCATGATCCTCACGGATTCGTGCTCAGCCTGTTCTCAATTCTTTCAGGGTTCCATCGCCCCACTGGCAGCTGACCTGGTTCAGGCAGCCTCTTGGCACTTTAACCCTCACTTCAATTGTGTAGCATGGATCCCATGCCACTCGGGCCTGCCCGGCAACGAGGGGGTGAACGCCGTTGCCCTGGGTGCTGGTTAAAAAACCCCAGGTGGTCAAAATTTCCGGAGCCCTCCACTACGGCATCTCTCACAATCAAATGGTGGTTTTGGGACGTTAAACCACACAAATCAATCAATCAAGCCGTTGCCCGCGCTTCTCTCATCTGGCCCGCTGCCCCTCCATGTCCCGAGTCTGAATCTGGCAATACGAATCTGACGCGCTTTCGCGAAATTCTCACCTATTACTGGGATTCACCCCGTCTGTACCCGGACCCCGCAAGTGGTCTGGAGAAAGCAGACGAAGGAATACTATGCTGCTTCCAGACGAACACCCATGTGAGTCCGGTGGTCAACAGGTATTTTTTGCCAGAAATCTGTGGCACCTGCTCGACCTGCCAGGTCCTGGCCGACACATACCACGTTGTCACTTCGTGCCCTACTTACCCTCCCATCATTTTCACCCCCTTTCAACATGCAAACTTGAGAGGCTTGGGAGGAGTACCTGCTCCGCTGCTCGACCTTGGGTGCTCAACGCTCTCTGGTGAGGCACGCTCTAGTAGAGGCTAACTCAATGAGCATCGCGGAATAGGGTCTTCACAATCAATCATGCAATATGCCCCAACTCTCTGGTGTATTTTCTCTAATGAAATGTTTCTACCACCACCACCCCCCACCATTACCAGTAGCATCAACTGAGGTCTTCGCAGAGCACGGAGCTGTTTTGTCTACACTAGCTTTGGCCGTACATGTGGCGCTGTTCTGGCGAGTAAACCAGCAAGCAATTAATGGCGGTTTTGTGACGCGTGTGACTATCGGAGACTGATTAGTAGCACTGTTTGTAGGTGTTAAATGAGCAAACACACCTAATATGAGTGCGATAGCAATTATATGGAGATTCTCTGCTGAATTTTGCCGCCGTCATCGATGTTGGCATCACTCACCTTATATGTATACGTATCTAAGTATAAAAAAATGCGAGAAAGAAATAAAAAGCAGCAAAAACTCTGCTGTCAGAATTTAACTTCGGTCCGCTGCATCGCGAGTTCGAGGCGTTAAACACTGAGCCACTGAAGAGCATGTTCACAATCGTTCTAACGGAAAGCTATTTAGGTCTACCACTCACCGCTGCGGACGTGAATCTAGGGGGCTACTATTGTGTTTCCAGCATTACCAGCAAGATGGCGCAAAGAGCGCGCGTCGACAAATAGCGCAGTGGCGTGAGCTCTCTCGCGCACCCTTATCTTGTGGCAGGGAGGAGGAAAGTATCGAACGTCTTGGCTGGCTTCGGCCTTTATCTGGAACAATTCTGTCGTTGTTTACCACACGCACAAAGGTTCCTGCAATCATTTCAGTCTCCGTTTGCGAAAACCACATGCTTTCCAGACGCGGCGAAGTAACTGGGACGCCTATTCGCGTGCATCTGTACCTGTGAGTACATTTCTTGCGTAAGTTGTGCGTGAAAAACGTGGGGCACGTTTTGATCTACTTTCCATTCTGCGCGTGGCCTTTCATTTAGTTGCTATCATGCTCGTTGCTGCCCCGTCATGGTGTTCTAGTGGCTAAGGTACTCTCTTGCTGACCCGCAGTTCGCGGGATCGAGTCCCGGCTGCAGCGGCTGCATTTTCCATGCAGGCGGAAATATTGAAGGCCCGTGTGCTCTGATTTCGGCGCACGTTAAAGAGCCCCAGATGGTCGAAATTTCCAGAGCCCTTCACTACGGCGTCTCTCATAATCGTATGGTGGTATTAGGACGTTAAACCCCACATATCGATCACGCAACGTTCTTCGCTTCGCCTTTGCGGCAAAGCTGTCACTCTTTCTTTAGCTCAATCACTGTTTCGCACGCGCTATCCGCACCTGGTTGTGCAGCAAGCTGAACGAGAATGTCTGGTTTTGCACTAGCCAAAACTGTGCCGACAGGTAGCGCTTCGTTTCTGCAAAATTCCAGAGTTCGACGTCCATTGCGTACATGCGTCTTTGCATCCAGCGTTAGTAACTATGAGCAAGTGAGTTTATTAGACCTCTAGTCAGCGCATGAAACTAACAAGAAAATAGTATAAAAATGAATGAAATATAGTCAATCGCTTCCATGGAAGTTTCACCCAGCACATAATTTAAATCGGTTGCTTTAGGGGGGGGGGGCTGTGGAGCACTGGTAATGAGGGGCCACCGCGGCGGCAAACAACAATAATCGTCACATAGTTTTCCTATCACACTATCTGTGCGACCGCATGTCAGACTGGGTCAAGGGTCATTTTAATGCTGTACTGCTAAACGCAAATGTGTTCCTGCCACCTGTTTTGCTTGGGAAAACTGTACGTTTGCTGTATCTACGTACGTTTGTTGAGTCATTATTGCCGTAATTTCTTTTAAGTGCTATACAAAGATGCGCACAAGCATGTTGCTTATAAACAGATATTTTTCAATTGTAAGAACACCTGCTGCTAGTGTTCAAATAAATTACGAATTTCCGCACTCGGCTTTCTTGACTGTGTGGAGTTCACTGAATCAAATCGTCCTCAGCCTATCGAAGAACCAACTGCGTAGCATGTGATATACCTGCCGAGATCCGTGCAAGTTCTGACCAATCTTATGAATGACCTTGAAATTTTGCAAGGACATGTTTCACCGCCAAGGCGGTGAGTCATGTCCTTGAAACTTTGACCTTGAACTATGAACTTTAACACTTTTACAGGCGGTTGTGCAAATTGCACCATTCGACATAATTGGCATAGAGCAAAGACGTCCATTTGGTGCACTAGCCGCACCATTCGACACAATTGAAATTCAAACAGTTAGTCCAAAAGGAATAATTAATGAGCTCGATTGTTTATACGCTACTCCACCATTTGACCCGTTTGGCATACAATCGGCTTGCCCAACTGGTCTAAATGGTCCAATTGTGTGATAACTTACAAATGGAACTAAATGAATCTAACAGGATATTTCTCAATTGGTTTCAATTGTTTTTAACTGGGAAGTGTCAAACAAGCAACCGGCTCCAAGTGGAGAGACAAAGGCTTGAGGTAAAAAAAAAGCTGCATGGCAGCCTCATCAATGACGAAATGTCAATTTGGCAGATGGTCATCTATAAACATTAATTGCAATTTTTGGGCTTTTTGAAACATTAACTGAAATTTTTTTGACGGGTTTATATTGACTGTGAAGCGAAACAGGTGATACAATGCGAATATCTAACATGCTCCTTTGTTTTGTTTTGCGTAGGCTTCCTACGGCTTGCGTGATTCTCATCAGTTATTTTTTACTTGGAACCTTAAATATACGACCAGCTCCGCAGCCTGGTCTCCATTGTGCTGAAAGTTGTTGAGAAGGCAGGGTTTCTCATAGTTCGTATTGTTACACACAATCAGCGCGCAAACAATGCCTTGTTTCGGGGAATCTGTTAAGACATTCTGCAGCACGTTCCACTGCATCCAGTACGATAAAATGGCCCCTTATTTCATTTGACGCTAACCACTTCATCGAAAACCCCTGAACGAATCTGCTAGAAAGACAGAGCTTTTACAGAACCAAGCACTTCATATGTGGCTTATAAGTACTTCGGAATCGTTCTACTTTTGTAGCTACTTTTGTCATCACGTTTCGTAAAATATCCACAAAGTACCAGTTCATCACAGTAAAACTCAGCCTTCTACCCACCCCTTCTGTTCTCTAAAGCAGAGCTTTTTCAGCTGCGTAGCCAATATTGCTACAGAAGGGAATGGAAGGTTGGCTGCATGGTGTTCGTCTTGTCTTGTCGTGGCTGCTGCTGCTTGTTCAAAGAAAGAGATTAGTGTCTTTTGATACGTTGCAAAACCGTATTTATGTACAGGAATTATTGCACAAATTTACGAGACTCTTCACGTTGGAACCATCGCATGTTGCCTCCACAGAGCCGATAGTGCAGAGCGCTGTTTGCTGCGACCAGAACCACCGTGAGGAGTCGGGAGCCAGGTTTCAACCCCTCGGTTGCCCCTTTCAAATCTCCTCACGGCCAGCCAAAACAATTCAGTCCGTTTATTGGACAGACTACACATACTCCCTGCCGTCCTGTGTTCTCGCTCTCTTATTCGAACATTTGTCCACGTGGTCCGAAAGAGAGAGCCGAAAGAACCAGCCTACAAAGACGTTACGCGGACTGTGCGAACCACGATGGTGGCGCCGTTCGTCTGTGGGCCCATGTCATTACTGCGAGATGACTGGGTGATGGATGGGTGTCACCACACTGGAAGTCTTCACGTCACCCGCCGGCACTCCGTTATCCGGAGGCCACCTAGCAGGTTGTTAAAGGGACAACAGACCCCGGTCTTCTCCCCCACCCTCATATGGTGAATGGAGATGGGGTGCTATCGCCACACCGCATTTTCTTTACTAGAACGGGCGTCGTACGTCGGGATTTTTGTTTCCCGAGAATCGGTTCTTTGGAAAGCGCGCCCCTTTGGTAAAGAAAACTCAGCCCCCTTGCCTGTGACGCCAGACCTTACAATTACTATTTTCAGCTCCAAGTACACCTTGACGCGGGCTCTCAGCAGTAATCCTGCCGAGTTGCTTCTCGGCTGCTTCAATGGCTGATGGTGCTTCAATGATGCTTCAATGGCTTCAATGGCTGATTCAATGGCGACAACGATGGACTTCATAGAAAAAAAAGGTATCTTCACAGCTTTTCATGTTGCTGATGGATCATTTAGCGCCACTCTTTTTGTTAGTGCAGAACGTAAATGTTTCCTAATATGCGCAGGTTGGAATTCTTGAAGCAGCCTGAAGCGCAAACGTGCCCTGTAGTTGCGGCTTCTAAACGGCAATGCAAGCTGCGGTCACATCGAGCAAAAGTTCCTGTCATTTGTGATGAGCCTCTTGCTGTGCGGTGGATAATTCAGCATGTGATCTAGCATGATGAAATCCCCCTTCTGTTTTACTTGATGGCACTCGTTTTCCTGGCAGGATCTTGCACTTTTGTTTGTCAAGAAAAGCCAATATTCCGTTTGCGCTATATCTCCGAATGTAGTACAATACGATAGAAAACGCAATGCATAGGCTTCTGAACTTTGCGGGTAACATTCCTAGCATGCAAACTGCAGTTGGAAGTAGAAACTTCACTTGAAGGAGAACATCAGCTAGCCTTTGCCAAGGAGGGCTCAGCTACTCCAACCTCAAATTATACGGTAGTGTAAGTTGGACAGTACTTTCACCGAAAAAGCGCTAGACTCAACAGAGATACTTCACTGCGGAAAAATATGCAAGCTGCTTTCAAGTGCTATACTTTACCCCTCACAAGTGGCCCTCTTATGTGGTGTTCACTTACAGAGGCTTTTACCACTGTGCAGTTCTGTGCGCGCTTTTTTTTCATCCAAAACTGCTGAGGCTACCTTTGGCCAGCTAAACTAGATATCTTGACAGCTTTGTAGAAAACATACTGAAGTTTTATTGCAAGTCACTATTTCAAGGAGCCCCCCACTAGTGAAATCTTCCCACTATGTACATGTGAATATGAAATCATGTGTTTCTCAGAATATTAAAGGAGAAGAACTGTTTATAGTTGTCCGATTCATATTATCTGAACATGGATGTCGCGTAAATAAACATGGCACTTTGCGGAAGTAAAAGTGGTCAGCATAGTTGCTAGTTCCGCCTATAACAAATGGATTTCAGGTTTTGTTTTGCTGTGTAGGCTTTTGAAATTTCCACTCGCCTGCGTTATTTTTTGGTTTTTGGGATTTTTTCAGCTAATATAGTTACTTTATTTTAACCACGTTCAGCAATGCAAACTCGTCGTTCACTAATGGCATATTTTTCAATGACTGAGTAGTTGAGTGTATTCATGTGCGTATGGTTCTCCATCAAGAGTGATAAAAGTTGACCGCAGCTCCCCCACTCCCGTCCTTGTAGGCAATTTTTACCCCCCGCTCCTGAAACCCCCTTCCTCGTGCCTGTGCTTGTGGTTGGGTGTTAAAATCAAATGTACGTTGGGGAAAGAACAAGTAACGTTAATCATGCACTGGCAAACATGACAAGAGACAAAAGGAGACTATTCTAGTAACAATATTGTCACAAGTGTAAAAATACCTGTCCAGTGAAGCCACTGAAATGTCGCGTAATGTTGGGCTCAGTCGGTGTTGCCCTGTTGACTGGCATTCTGTGCGCACTGTGCACTATTATCCCTCTCTCGTCCCGACTCACGACGTCTGAATAAATACTCCCAGCAACATTTTTTTGTGAAGGTTGCTGGTCTTACAACAACCCGGCTCTGGATCTTGGTAGCCGTTGGCACCTTCGTCCAGCCACCATGCCTGAAGATGGTGCTCAGTTTTTGACGTCGTTTCTGTCCGCGTCTACATTGTCCCCTATGATCGCTCCTCACCTTGTATTTCTCGGCACTTCTTGTGGAATCTACAAAACTGACGTCGACGAATCACTCGCCTTATACGAGCTCATGCACAAGCACTACACGTTGCAGGAGACACTCAGGGCCACAGTGCGGTGGCCTATAGTGGCAAAGGTACTCGGCTCTTGATGCGCAGGTCGTGGGATCGAAATCCAAGCTGTGGCGGCTGCGTTTTTTGATGGAGGTGGACATGCTGTAGGCCCGTCTGCTCAGATTTCGGTACACGTTAAGGAATCCTAGGTGCTCGCAATTTTCATAGCCGTCCACTATGGTGTCCCTTATAATCATATTGTGGTTCTGGGACGTTACACCCCACATATCGATCAAAACGATACACTTCTGCTTGCCAATACCAATTTCTACCTAAAGCGTATGGCACGTGCCTAGTACGAGACCCACGAGAAAGAACTTACCAGCTCGGACGCGTGCAAACAGAAGCTTTGCAATTTGTTTAGTCAGTCTCTTGCACAAAAAATTACAGCCAGACAGCAACTCGTTTCGCGAGCTTATTCGTCCACTGAATCTCACGTCGACTGTATTCAAGACGAATTCCGCCGGAGCTGCAAGTCCGACAAAATCATGTCAGAGACATACAGGGTCAACAATGTGTTGAAGGGCATCGCTGACAACGCCTTCAACATCCTCATATGTAAGAACTGTGCCACGGCTGATTCTATCATTACCGAATGATGGCGCTTTGATGAAGCTAAAAGCGGGTGGATTACTAAGCGCTTTAACCGCCTTCCGAACACGTCTGTGATTTCCTCGTGCGAAGATTCTGTGCCGCCACGCCCAAATGGGAATTCTGCCATCACGAAGATTGTTCGCAAGGAGCTGAAAGCCATGACCCCTGCTACTTGTACGCTGCCTGCGCAAAACATCTTGGCAACCGTATCGTTAATTCAAGCCGTAGTCCGTCACGAGTTTACCAACATGGGCATGCTACCTTCCCCATTCGCTCGCCTTGTGCCCCAGTGCATGTCAACTCACGCCGACATTGCTGACCACAACGCTTCTCCACTTGTTGCCACCTCTTCTTCTTTTCCACGACTCTGGAATGCATCTGAGTGGCACAGCAATGACGATCAACCAATTTGTTTTTCTTGTTCTCTCGTTGGCCACATTTCCCGACAAAGTCGTAACTGGTCATCCCAGCCAAGGTTTTCAAGTAATCACCGTTAGAATCGTGGACAGTATTCTAGACCACACTTACCCAATGACCACCTTCAGAAGCTTCTACGACGCCACTCATTGCCTCGGTCTCACCCACCTATGCGGACACCGTCGCTTAGAGGAACTTCCCCAGCCAGTCGCTGTCACCTCAAGGTCGCCAATCACGCTCTCATCAGCGCAATCACTCTCAATCACCAGCTCATTCTAGTGATCTTCAGTAAAACTAACAAGAGCAGCTCCTGGAGATGGCACTGAACTGCCGATGTACACCTAAAACCCTCTACCAACCCGTAATCCAAAACAAAATTTCCCTGCTGTCCTTGTCGATGGAATGGCCGTTACAGCACTGATTGACACTGGCGCCCATTTATCTGTGATGAGTTTTAAGGTTCCATGCCGCCTCAAGAAAGTCCTGACACCTGCTGTGTTGCCAACAGTGCGCGTAGCTAACGAAAGCCGAACACCAGTCCTTGGTACGTGCACTGCCCGGGTTACTGTTGCCGGCTATTAAACTTCAGTACTCTTGGCTGTTCTTGCCGCTTGCCCATATGATATTATTCTTGGCATTGATTTCCAGAATAGTCACTCCGCCATCATCAATTGTTCATACGGTGTTTTAAGGCTCGAGTTGCATTTGTATGGCGATGCCCCTCCTGCAACTTTCATGCGTATACGGTCTGTGGAGTTTCCACGGCTTCCCCCAAAGGCTGCTCTGTACGTCCCCATGTCGCGTTTTCCGTCAGTCCCTGATGGCGACTACCTGGTAGCACCCCTCAGAGACCTCCTTATTTGCCGCAACGTAGCGCTTCCTTATACTGTTCTGGTTGTCATCAACTAGACACTTCCTCTGTTCCTGAACTTCTCAACGTCAGTTCAAGTTCTTTCTTAAGGCATCTCGATATCAGAGCTTTCAACTGTCGAATAATTCATAAGTTCTTCCTTATTCCCAGAAGCAAACACTGTGACCAAACCTGTCATAGGAACACAATAAGACATTGCGGAACGAAATGATATCTCGGGACCTTTTCCCTTTACTAGTTGAAGCCCTACGCAGCGTTTTCTTTTTTAAAATCTATATTTTTGTTTTTGACGACTGTACAGTGGTCGCGCAACTGTCGTAGCCTACCATATCGACACCAGCGATGCCAGTCTCCTTCCTAACCGTGTGTCGCAGGCTGAGCTTCACATTATTCAGAAGGATTCAGAGAAAATGCTCGAAAAAGACGTAATAAAGCCTTCATCGAGTCTTTGGGAATCACTCTTGGTGCTACTTAAGAAAAAGTACTACAGCTGGCTCTTTTGTGTGAACTATGGCAATTTTAATCGAATCACTAAAAAGGACGCATATTCTCTACCTCGAATCGATGACGAACTCGACTGCTTTGATGGTGCCAAGTATTTTCCGTCGCTCTATCTTATTTCCATCCGGCTATTGGCAAATTTCAGTAGCTGACCACAACCGTGCCACTTTATGATCCTGTCATTTGGGTTGTGCCTTTGCGCTCTGAGATATGTCTTCGTATTTGCGCCCGCGTTTGAGAGCTGCCTCCCAGGTCTGTCGGCCAATCCTGACCTAATTGATTATTCTGGCTTTCAGCTGAATTCTTCTAAGTGCACTTTTGGGTGCCGTAATAATAAGCTACTTGCCCACCTTGTCGATGCTTCTGGAGTTTAACCCAACGACAACAAAGACCGTGCTGTTCATGAGTTCCCTGCTCCGCGTTCTAGGAAAGAGGTCCGCAGCTTCCTGGGGCTGCCCTGATGATTCCGGTGTTTTGTCTCCAACTTCGCGGATATTGCTCGGTCCCTCTCGGATCTCCTCGAAAAGGACCTGGCTATTTTCTAGGGTGCGGACGAAGCACGTTCCTTCGCATCAATGATATCGCCTCTCACTTCACCACCAGTGCTGGCACACTTTGATCCCTCCGCCCAAACAGAGATTCGCGATGACGCATGTGGCCATGGCATTAAGGCTATACTCACTCAAGTACAGAGTGGCACAAACCTAGTGATAGCATATGGCAGCCGCCTTCTTGAAAGGAGTCTGAAAGGAGCGGGAAAGTGTAGCTCTTGTCTGGGCCGTCAGAAATGTTCGTCCATACCTGTATGGATGCCCGTTCGCAATCATCACAGTTTATCATGCACTCATCGCGCTTCATTCGCCCCTGGCTGTCTACACCGAAGAACGCTACTGAAAGACTCGGCTGTTGGCCATTACGGCTGCAAGAGTGCATATTCATGGTGCTGTGAAAATCTGGAAAGTTGCACATCGATGCAGACTGCATATCCCACAACCTAGTTGAACTACCCGTATTCACTGAATTGGAACCCGACGCCTGTATTTTTGCCATCACAGACTTTTTGCACCTGGCGGATGAACAACGGCAAGATGCATCGCTACTTCTCATTATTGACCACCTTCAAGCCGGCAATGCCGACCCTTCCCTCAGTATGTTTTTTTTTGCAAGGCAATGTTCTATATCACCGTAATTTACACCCCAAGGACGCAGAATTTTTCCTCGTTGACCCACATCCTCTACTAAAACGCCCTTACAAGAGCTTAACGACGCCCCAACTTCAGGGCATCCAGGCGTGACCCAAACCTACGACCGTGTTTGACGACGGTCTTTCTGAAAAGGCCTGTATCGCTCCGTTCGCCTCTACCTTCCGGCTTGCGACCTCTGCCAACGTCGAAAAAATCATACGACTCTCCCTGCCAGTCATTTCCAGCCTATTGAAGTCCCAGTTTAGCCATTTCCTCGAGTAGAAGTAAGATCTTGGTCATTTTAAAACTTCGACATCTGCAAAGAAATGAACTTTAGTAGCCAGAAATTATTCCACTCGGAATGCAATCACCCGAGCGCTACAGACCAGTTGCGCTACTGATGTTGCTAATTTCCTCCTATACAACGTCATTCTTCAGCGTGGTGCTCCTTCTCACCTACACAGAGACCGTGGTCGCTGCTTCCTCTCTGGGGGGGGGAGGGGTCAATGAGTTTCTGTGACCTTGAGCTACTCATAACTTTAGCACGTCTTATCGTCCTCAGACCAATGGCCTGACCAAACGCCTCAAGCGCACACTGAGAGGCATGCTTTCTATGTTTGTTTCCAACAGCCACGCCGACTGGGACATTGCCTACCTGTTCGTCACCTTTGCCTATAACTCATCGCGCCACGAAACTGCCGGCTATTCACCCTTTTATCTTTTCTTTTGGCGTAATACTTTGTTGCCATTTGATACTCTGCTTCCGTTTAAAGCAACATCGATGACTTCATACGTTCAAGATGTCATCACCCAAGCTCTAATCGCAAGCACGGTATCACACACTCGGCTGTCACTGTCCCAGGCTACACAAAAGATTCTGTATGATAGTCGACACACGGACGCTGATTTTCCTTCGGGCTCTCTCGTTTAACCGGGGCTCCCATCTCGTCGTACAGGCCTCAGCGAGAAGCTTCTATTGTGATACGTTGGGCCCTACAAAGTAGTGCACCAGTTGACACCTGTCACCTATGAGATTTCTCCGACAACCAAATCATCGAACTCATCGACTACTGCTCTCAGAACCGACACAGCGCACTTATCTTGCCTGAACGCCTACAATGGTGACACGCCCAGGCTTTTAGTCTTAGGTGGCACCAAGACAGTGCTTTGAAGGTCGAGGTAATGTCACTGGTGTGAATATACCTTTCCATGTGCAGGAGCTAATGTTGCACCTAATGAAAGAAAACGACGACGTTGGTGTTGTGGGGCTCAAACTGGGTGGCCCTGTTGACTGGCATTCTGTGCGTCTTGTGCACTGTTATACCGTTCTCCTATGGACTCACGACTCCTAAATAAATACTCCCTGTATTAATACGTAAAGGTAGGCCCGTGCTTTTTTTATAATTGTACATTTTTGTGTTTTAAAAAAAGATTTTGTGTTTTGTAACTCTCCTTCGCATTTCAGCCCTAATTTGCTAATAATAATAAATATCTTCAAGAAATAAAGTGATTATGCTTCCGCTTGTTTCATGCTGATTTCGTAATTAGTAATCACTTGTTCGTCTGGTACAGTATGACTACGCAGGCGCTCATGGACCTTAGAAATAAAATGCAATATAAACCTGGACTCTCTAGTCGGCGAAAAGTTGGTGTCACCACGCTTTATTCATCCATAACACTTATTATAATAGGCCATTACCATACGAGCCAGAACCGAGACAAGGGTCATCTGGTTGCTCGTGGTGTCTATGGCATAGGTTTAACCTAGCGTGTGCAACTAATCGTCTGCCGCAACAAAGCGTCTGCCGTTTGTTCGAGAGAGCGTCTTAAACAGAACGACATGAAAGCACCAGTGCAGTTAGCTCCCTGTGACTGAAGGGAGCTTTGAAAGAAACGCTTGCGTTGCCGATAGCTAGCGTCATAGCCGATGCGGCAGCTTGAAAGGCAACTAGCGCTTTCTCAGGCGAAGAGGAGCGTTCTGATGGTCGCACAAAAGGGAAAAATAGAGTGGTCTTCGCTGTGTTATAAATATTATGAGTTAATAAATGTCTTGCCACTTCAGAAAACGACACTGTAGCCTACTATTTCCCGTTACCGACAGCTTCAGAATTGCTGAAAAAGAAGTTTAGAACTTTACAAAGTGGTTCCCGTCTTCTCACCGGACAACCGTGAGCAGACTACTGCTTAGAAGAATGCGTCGTTTTAAATAGACAAGTTTTTACGATGATGATTCGTCGCATAAAATATTCCATGCGTAATAGCCCGAAAAAACCTTTAGCTCAAAAGTATGTCTATAATAAGTATCCATACAATATACAGTACTTACTTCTGCAATATCAACGTCTCGTTCTTGCTGCTGCATTTCGTTTTCCTGCTGTATTTGTCCAGAACTTGATTCAGCTACCATTTCCTCAGCTGTTGCAAGCATGGCAGTTGGCAAAACGGCTATCACAATAATCTGGAAGTATTTCATAGTAATCCGTGGCATGTAGAAAGCACAGATGAATGCGCTCAAGTACCTTGGTGAGTATTTTTATATAAGATTCTGAGCTGATATTTTCGACGTCTGTGTGACACGTCTTTTATTACGGATAGTGTCACACTCTTTGCTGTTTTTATTTTGATGACTTTATTTCAGTGAGAAGCAAGGAAGTGCTCCGATGCATGGTGTATGGCTTGATGAATTGCCTCACTCACATGATTATTACACGTTTTGTATTCTATGTTGGTTGTGAAGAGTGGCGTATCGAAGTAACTTTTTTATTTTTGGAGCTTGTTTCAGTACTTTGATGTTCCCTCGTCAATTTTTCATTCGCAAAGGGTGTATTGAAGCTCGCCTCATTTATTCCTTCTGGAGAACCTGCATTAAAAATAATTCAACATTTCTGGCGTTTCCCTTTGAAAGAACTACACTATTCGCAAGTTAATTGTAGTGACGCAAAATATTATTTATTTATTAATAATAAATAAATAAATAAATAAATAAGTATATGTCTCAAACGAAACCTCACTTTTTTAGAGCGAAAGATTTGTAATTGCTATTTCGCCGATTCATTCATCACGTCATGACCACCTGGATCTTCCGGAGCGCGATGCAAAGCGCGTCTTGCTTGCTTTGGCAAAACATGATGGACCACATGGGAGGACACTCAAGCCACAAAATTGCGAAAATAGTATCGGCATTAGAATGGCACTTTCAGCGACTTGGCACATCTTGAGCTGGCTTGGCCAAACTGGAAGCTATAGCCGCAGGTGCGAGTGTTTTTAAATGCAAAGCACTTCTTAGCGAAGTCGGCGACTTTGAGCGTATCTATCTACCTATCTATCTATCTATCTTTCTATCTATCTATCTATCTATCTATCTATCTATCTAGCCGCATACAACTTTTAGCTCTCCTGGCTATTCGGCTAATGGTATCGGTACTAAACTTGGTACGACATAACATCACTCGATGATTCGTCTTAACATAACCATCATGATATGCATGTTATGCATGTCATGATTTACGTATCATAGTTTTGCACCTCATTCGGTGGTTTCGTTCACATGACATGTTGCAAAACTGGTATGGTATGACATGAATGCATGGCGAACACAAGTAACAGAATCTAACATGAAAAGTACAACAAGCGTGTCTTGTAACATCATGACTACATGCCACTCTCATGATGCGCTCACGACCATTTCGCTAGCGTCACATGTACAAACTTTGGTATTATGGTACGTGAAGGAATCACGAAGGTATGTGACTGGTGCAAAGATGATAATGATGAGATGCGTTTCATATAACAACATGACCACATGCCACGCTCATGACGCGCTCGCGGCCGTTTCGCTAGCGTCACATATACCAAATTTGCTATTACGATAGGTTAATTATGACGAAGGTATGTGACCGGTGCAAACATGATAATCATGAGATGTGTGTTATGCAACAACATGATCCCATGCCACGGTCCTTATGCGCTGGCAGCCGTTTCACTAGCTTCACTTATATCAAAATTGGTATTACAGGACGTAAATGGATGATGAAGGTATGGGATTGGTGCAAACATGATGAACATGAGATGCTTGTCATGTAACAAAATGACTACATGCTACCCTCATGATGCACCCGCGGCCGTTTTGCTAGCTTCACTTATGCCAAATTTGGTATTACGGGACGTGAATGCATGATGAAGGTATGAGATTGGTACAAACATGATTAACATGAGATGCTTGTCATGTAACAACATGACTACATGCTACACTCATGATGCGCCCGCGGCCGTTTTGCTAGCTTGAAATATGCCAAATTTGGTATTTCGTGACGTCAATGAATGACGAAAGTATGTCAATGGTGCAAACATGATAATTAGTAGACGCGTGTCGTGTGACAACATGACCTTCTGCCACAGTGAAGGCGCCAATACACTTCGACATCACAGAGCGCGCGTGCGCACCGCCGTTCCTTTGGTCGCATCACGCCGGCGTGGCCACGCCAGGTGCCAGTACTGCCATATACTCGTAGGCGCACGCCACGCTACCTTGCTTTGACGCATGCGCGTGTCAGCGCGTTCGGCGTCCCTTCTTCACGAAAACAGGCATCATGCAATGCTGTCTGGCTAACGCATCGGTACGAAATGCAGCATGTCGCATAGGGCCGCGCAGACGGACGCTGGTCGCGCCTGGCGTGAAACTAGATTTCTCGCGTTTTGCTAACGTATAACGTCACTACGCCCTGCGTGCGCGCGCATTAACTTCATGTTGGAGTATATTGCGCCCCTCACGGTGTACTTACTGCCGTTTCGCCAGCTGCACATATACCAAAATCGGTGAGGCGTGACGTCAATGGATGACGAAGGTATATAACTGGTGCAAACTTGATAATCTTGACACGCGTGTCGTGCAAGAACGTGACAACATACCACGTTTACAGCGTGCTCGTGGCCATTTTGCGAGCTTCACATATTCTAAACTTGGCATCACGTGACGTGAATAGATGACGAAGGTCAACAACACATCCAAACATCATAATCATGACACAGAAGGCGTGTGCGGTCTAATTTACCTCCACCTCGCGATGGTTTCGTTATTTCATTTCATTTTCATTTTCATTTTATTTTATTCGGACATTTCCGCAGAAATGCCCACGAAGGGGGCAAAAGGAGAGTGTGTCTCCTGACTTGGCCCCTCTTCGTGAGGCACCTCGGGCAGGTAGAGCAGGACAGTACAAAACACCATAACATATTTTGAAATACAATACAAGTTGAAAAACAGTGAATACTATAAATATTACATACATTACATATTTCCTTTACATACACTGTAGACTTGTGTTCTGTTTCTTACATTGTAAATTCGCTTCTTAAATTGTGTTATGTTTTTAGCCTCCTTAGCGTATTCAATTATTTCAGGAATCCTGTTGCACAGTAGAATGATTTGGTTATTAATTGACTGTACACCATAGTTAGTCCGGCACATTGGCCCGACCAACGCAACAGTACGCAGATTATACGTAAGATCTCTGCTTAAGTACACATCAGAAAAAATCTGGAAATTATCTTTAATTTTTTTGAAGATTAACATGGCTAGTTGCATCCAATAGCACTCTGGGAACGGGAGTACATTATACATATAAAAAAGAGACATATTAGTGGGGACCGAGGTACTTATCAAACCTAGTGCGCGTTTTTGAAGAAGAATTATACTTTCTGTACTTGTTTTGTTACACGTACCCCAGACTAAAATGCAATAAATGATTTGCGAGTAGATAAAAGAAAAGTAAAGCTGCCGTTTAACTCTCCCTGGAAGGAGATGCTGTAAGCGTCGAATTAGACCGATCAACATGATCGGTCTCATTTCAAATTGACATATCAACCTTCCTCATTCGTGCTTCACATACCATTGATCACCATTGTACGTGGGATGCGCCAATTTTTTCCCTGCGTCTTTCGCTCCCCAAGGCCCGCTGCGTGGCAAGACAGAGGAGGTGGAGCTGTGCTCACTCCGAGCATTGTGTTTGCTGTACCACGTAACTTGGTGAATAAATCAATAACGTTATTGGTGTCGTTGGTTCTAGTCCTACTGGTTTCAGGGAATCTATTGTTGAAGGCCTTGGCAAGTCCAGAGCTGCTAAAGTTTTATCTGTGCTCCGCTTAGGATCTTGATATACGTAGTGGCGGACAAGGTCACCCACAGTCTACATTCAGGAAGTGTGTGCGGCGCGTAGTGTTCAGTGTGCCCGGGGACCACCTCTGGTTCTTGGGGTGAAATTTCAGCCTGGGTCACTTGTAGCTTCAGTAAACTTTGATCTAGAAAAAAAGCCATATAAATGTCCATTCATGTGCACACACGGTCACCTAGTAGCCCCTCTGGAGAAGGACCCGCTTCCAGAGGTGCATTCCAATAATTCTACAATACACGTGTCAGCAATTTTATGAAGAACGAGCCTCCTATCTTCCTCAAGCCTTCTTTGTGCGCACAGCTCTCTAGCATATTACTGTGGGGGTGCTAGAGAGACAGTCAAGTATGCGCGATTAGGGTGCGCTACATAAACTGTTTGAATTCTCGTTTGCGAATGGCATTCCGTTGTCCGAAACCACCTTGTGGGCTATACCACAACCACTGTATAGGCTCCTAATTGCACCATCTGTACTTTGCGAGTTAGCCTGCGACACGTGAAACGTCTCAATTCACTTCGTGTGAGGGTAATCTACTTTGAGTAACATTGTCCCTTTGATTGGCTCCGCATAATCAGTGTCATATTGCCGCGCGTAAGTGCCAGTGGTGGCGAGAACGAAGCAGCGCGAGTGTCGTTGACCGAGGGCAAAAGACGAAGAAGTTGTTGCAGTCTTTCTTTCTACGGTCGATAAAGCGTATTAGTTCGAGGCGCTTTGTGTGCTCGTCGATCCTGCGTCGTTACACTGGTGGAGGTGCTTGGTATTCTACAGGCTTGGCACCTCTTCGCGGACCCGAAATCCGAGCCCGGAATCGCTATCACCCGTCGACACACCAGTCCACCGTTTCAGTCACCGTCTGCGAGGCCTAACTCCTGAGCTTAATCCATTGCCAGAAACTGCCAGCAATCGCTTGCCTTCTTCAGCCACTATGGCTACTGCAGCTCCATCGCACATGACACTTCAGAATCCCATGATTCTTGACTGTTTTCATGGTGGGACCTATAAAGACGTACGAGACTGGCTGGACCAGTTCGAACGCTGTGCGAAGTACCACCAGTGGGCCACCCCAGAAGACAAGCTCGCGGACGTATACTTCTACTTCAAAGGCAACGCCAAGACGTGGTACATCACAAGCGAAAGAAGCATGGCTTCGTGGGACGATCTTTGCAACCAGCTAATTGACACCTGTACTAGTCTTGACAGAAAGGAGAATGCACAACGTCTCTTGGAAGCTCGAATTCAAAAAGCAAATTAGAGCGTTGCTAAGTTCACCAAGCACATAACCCGTCTTTTCGTCTGGGCAGATCCCGAGATGCCGGAAAACAGGAAGATGCGGTATCTAATGCGAGGCGTGACGGAGCAACTGTTTGCTGCGCTTATAAGAAATCCACCAAGCACAGTAGCTGATTTCACGAAAGAAGCCACAGCTATTGAACAGGCCCTACAGCCACGGTACCGCCAGCAGAACCCGGTCAACTTCCGAGCCAGTAGTCCCGTTACGACTGCGGCGACCCTCTGCGACAACGACATACCTCTATGGGATGTCATGGGATGAGCTTCGACATGCCTCTAAGGAATGAGCTTCGGCAGCTTGGTTTAATTCCAGCAACCAAACCGACGCCGGCATTGTCTTTTGTTGCTGATGTTGTCCGGGATTAGGTCCGTCAGGCTCTTTCTTCATCCAGCTATGATGATGTGCGACGACATTTTACTGATGATGATGCAGCCTGACGCCCCGTCGTTGCGCCTTCGGCACAGCGGACCCCAATGGCTGGACCACCGCCGACTCTGAAAACACAGCCGCTCTCAGCGCCGACGACTTTCCCAACCGCACCGATATCGCTGACAAGATGAATGCTGTTTAGTGAAAATGTGAAGCCCATAACGTGGTTCAGTACTGAGTCCCTGCTTACCTACCAGTGTCGGAAGACCGATTTGTGGCGTACCGCTGACCGCCGACCGGTATGCTTTCACTGTGGCCAAGCTGGGCACGTTTACAGAGTTTGCCGTTATCGCGACGCTCAGTACACGATATTTCCTCGCTACCTTGATTACGCTACGTACGACGATCGACGCACGCACAACGACACTCCTATGAACACACCACCGCCGAATCCAATCAGGCACTGGTCACTTTTTCCATCTCTTGCGCGGGGCACTTGACCTAATCGCCGCAGTTTTGCCGACGTCACCAAGAGCAGGTCCCCTAGCACGAGACGGGAAACCTAGACGCAGGGACGTCGGAAGGTGGTGTTGCCAATAATTGAACTTCCGAACAGCCCCCATTGCAGTCATATGACAGCATGAACACACCGATGCCGAAGACGACGACAGCAACGTCTAATTCGACGAATCGAACAACTGCTAACGTAACCGACATTCATCAGCGCTGACCTCGTCGTTCACATTGACGGCCACCAAGGGATGGCTCTTGTGGACACCGGCTCCCACTTTTCTATATTAAGCCTGCAGCTAGCCGACAGACTAAGAAAGGTGAAGATGGAATGGCACGGACCCAATATAAGAACTGCAGGAGGTCAGTTGATAACACCGGTTGGAAAGTGCACGGCCCGACTCTTCATCGCTGGTTTCACCTTTGTCGCCACCCTCGTCATTTTTTACGAGTGCTGTAAACAGCTCACATAGAGAATGAATTTCTTGCACGAATACGGGACTGTGATTTACATCCGTGACGAAAGCGTAACGTTCACTATAATATATCGATTTGTGGGGTTTAACGTCCCAAAACCACCATTTGATTATGAGAGACGCCGTAGTGGAGGACTCCGGAAATTTTGACCACCTGGGGTTCTTTAACGTGCACCCAAATCTGAGTACACGGGCCTACAACATTTCCGCCTCCATCGGAAATGCAGCCACCGCAGCCGAGTACCTTAGCCACTAGGCCACCGTGGCGGGGCCACTATATATATATATATATATATATATATATATATATATATATATATATATATATATATATATATATATATATATATGTGTGTGTGTGTGTGTGTGTATATATATATATTGAACTTGCAGAAAGCACATTTGAAAAGGAAATTGTATATACTAACGTTTCGGCCGTAGCGCGGCCTTCGTCAGAGTAAGTTCACTCTGACGAAGGGCTCGTTTCATGATCGTTTCATGAAATGAAATGAGCCCTTAGGTATACACTTCTTTCCCTTATTTCATTAAACGAGGGTCTCGTACTAGCAGACTTGGTGTCATTAGGTTGTATACAAGGGATTATTAATCAGCTGCCCGCTCGTAATAAGTTCAAGTGCTACGTGACGCTAAACATGCGCATGAAAGCGTGTTTCACACTCGTCACTTGCCTTATAGATGGCGCTGACTGACACTCCTATTTCTAAATTCACATATAAACCCCAAAAAATGGATAGAGGGAAGGCCGCTGTGGTAGCTCAGTGGTTAGGGCATCGAACGCGTTATTCGAAGGTCATAGGTTCGATTCCTGCTCACGGCTGGTTATTCTTTCACCCACCTTTCTTTCTTCTTATTTACAATCGATTGGTTCTGATAACTTCCCCTGTACATTCCTTGGCATTACTCTCTGTTAGATCTCATTATTGTTGCGTCAAAACACGGAAAAACGAGCCCTTAGATATACACTTCTTTCCCATATTTCATTAAACGAGGGTCTCGTACTGGCAGACTTGGTGTCACTAGGTTGTATACGAGGGACTATTAATTATCTCCGCTCGTAATAAGTTCACGTGCTACCTGACACCAAACATGCGCATAAAAGAGTGTTTCACACTCGTCGCTTGGCTTATAGATGGCGCTGGCTGACACTCCTACTTCTAAATTCCCATATAAACCCAAAAAAGTGGATGGAGGGAAGGCCGCTGTGGTAGCTCAGTAGTTAGAGCATCGAACGCTTTATTCGAAGGTCGTAGGTTTGATTCCTGCTCACGGCTGCTTATTTTTTCACCCACTTTTCTTTCTTCCTATTTAAATTCCATTGGTTCTAATAACTTCTCCTGTACATTCCTTGGCATTAATGTCTGTTAGATCTCAATATTCTTGTGTCCAAACACGAAAAAACGAGCCCTTAGGTATACACTTCTTTCCCCTATTTTATTAAACGATGGTCTTGTACGGGCAGACTTGGTGTCACCAGGTTGTTTACGAGGGACTATTAATCAGCTGCCTGCTCGTAATAGGTTCACGTGCTACGTGACGCCAAACATGCGCATAAAAGAGTGTTTCACACTCGCCGCTTGGCTTATAGATGGCGCTGACTGTCACTCCTACTTCTAAATTCACGTATAAACCCAAAAAAGTGGATGGAGGGAAGGCTGCTGTGGTAGCTCAGTGGTTTGAGCATCGAACGCGTCATTTGAAGGTCGTAGGTTCGATTGCTTCTCACGGCTGGTTATTTTTTCACCCACTTTTCTTTCTTCGTATTTACATTCAATTGGTTCTAATAACTTCCCCTGTACATTCCTTGGCATTACTGTCTGTTAGATCTCATTATTATTGTGTCAAAACACGGAACAACGAGTCCTTAGGTATACACTTCTTTCCCTTTTATATATATTGTCACGCACCAAGAGCCTTGAAGACAAGACAGGAACAGCGGGGCAGAAAGACACGAGCGTGTATCTTTAAACGAAGCGCTAACACACACTTCTTCTTTGTTCTCTTTTTCCTTTTCGGCTCGCTAGGGCTTGCCCGCTCACAACTCTAGGTGGCATTATTCCCCCTCCCATTAGAGCATCGACTCGATGCTCTTACAAAAGGTGACAGCAGGGCCCATAAGGAAATAAAAAGAAAGGGAGAAACACTACTTATAGTGCACAGGGCATATGCAGGTGCAAAAAAAAAGAAAAATGTGTGTGGTTGGTCATAAGAAAAAAAACATTAATACAGTTCAAAGTTCGTTCGAGACCCTATGGAAAACGAAAAAGAAATGTTTGCTGCCCTGGCACAATAAGGCGAGTATCACTGCGTAAAAAATGTTTTAAGCGGACGACATGCGTAATATCTGTTCGCGGTGAGTGGCGCTGGGTCGTTGCCGAGCCTCCGTCTTGAATGACTTCGTAGTTGACCTCGTTCAACCGCCGTAATACTTTGTCGGGTCAGAAGTACTTGCTCAGGAGTTTCTTGCTGAGACCTCGTCGTCTAACAGGAGTCCAAACCCACACTTGGTCGCCAGGTTGATAGGTAACTGGTCGACGGTGTGGATGTTGTACCTTCGGGAGTCTTTACATTGCTGCGATCTTATGTGCACGCGGGCTAGTTGACGTGCTTCTTCTGCTCGCTTAATGTAATCCTCGACATCAAGAGTTAGCAGCTCGTGCTGGTCCATGTCACAAGGAATCATGGTGTCTAGCATGGTTTGCACGTCTCGACCGTAAACGAGGCAGAAGGGTGCGAACCTTGTCGTTTCCTGGGTTGCGGTGTTATACGAGAACGTTACGTATGGCAGGATCTCGTTCCACGTTTTGTGCTGCTCATCCACGTACATAGAAATCATGTCAGCCAGTGTTTTGTTTAGCTTTTCTGTCAAGCCGTTACTCTGGGGGTGGTATGCGGTTGTCTTACGGTGGTTCGTGTAACTGAGTTTGAAGATGTCGTCCAACAGTTTTGCCGCAAACGCTGTCCCTCAGTCAGTGATGATGACTTACGGGGTGCCGTGACGAAGCACTATGTGGTGCATGAAAAACTGGGCGGCTTCAGATGCTGTACCGCGTGGCATTGGCTTTGTTTAAGCGTAACGCGTCAAATAATCAGTTGCGACGATGATCCACTTGTTTCCAGAGTGAGACAAAGGAAACGGTTCAAGAAGGTCCATTCCAACTTGGTCAAACGGCGTACGCGGTGGGTCGATGGGTTGTAGAAGGCCTGCAGGCTTTACAGGTGGTGACTTGTGACGCTGACATTCGTGGCATCCTTTCACGTAGCGTTTCACACAAGCTGCAAGTTTTGGCCAGAAATATAGCTGTCGTACCCGGTCGAGCGTCCGTGAGTATCCCAGATGGCCGGATGTCGGCTCATCGTGGCAGGCTAATAGGATATCATCACGAAGGTCTTGAGGAACGACTAGAAGATAAGATCTGCTGCCGGTACTGGTGTTTTTCTTGTATAATATGCCGTGTCCTAAGCAAAATGACGGCCACGTACGGGAAAGTTGTCGAGGAACCGACACGGTGCTGCCTTCTAAATGGTCGATGATGGGCCTTAACTCGGGGTCCGCTCGTTGCTTACTGAGGAGGTCCGCCCCACTGAGAGTCCCCAGGAAGGCACTGTCGTCTTCTACAGCTGTATGGTCGGATTCTAGAGGTGCTCGTGATAGCGTGTCGGCGTCTTCATGCTTTCTACCCGACTTGTATACGATGGTGACATCAAACTCCTGAAGTCGCAGACTCCATTGTGCTAATCGCCCGGAGGGGTCTCGGAGGTTAGCCAACCAACATAAAGCGTGGTGATCCGTCACAACTTTGAATGGGCGCCCATAGAGATAAGGCCTGAACTTTGTAATCGCCATTATTACCGCGAGACATTCCTTCTCTGACGTTGAATAGTTAGTTTCGGCACGTGATAAAGTGCGACTCGCATAGGCGATCACACGTTCGGTCCCATCTTGTGTTTGCACCAAGATAGCTCCGAGACCAATGTTGCTTGCGTCAGTGCGCACCTCTGTGTCAGCGTCCTCATCGAAATGACCAAGCACAGGAGGGGAAGACAATCGACGTTTCAGTTCCGCAAAAGCAGTCACTTGTTCGTCCGTCCACAGAAATGGGGTGTCGTCACGCGTAAGTCTGATGAGTGGCTCCGCAATCTTAGAGAAGTTTTCGATAAAGCGGCGATAGTATGCGCATAGCCCCAGAAATCGTCGAAGACTTTTCTTGTTTGTCGGAGCTGGAAAAGTGGCCAAAGCGGCAGTCTTCTCGGGATCGGGCTCAACGCCTGCAGCGCTCACAACATGAGCCAGGAACTTCAGTTCTTTGTAGCCTAAATGGCACTTCTCAGGCTTGAGGGTAAGGTCAGCGGATTGTATAACTTCAAGAACACTCCGAATGCGATGAAGGTGCTCGTCAAACGTTTTTGAAAAGACAACGACATCATCTAGATAGACGAGGCAACTTTTCCACTTGAGGTCAGCGAGAACGGTATCCATCATTCGTTGGAATGTCGCCGGAGCAGAACAGAGACCGAATGGGAGCACTCGGAATTCATACAGACCTTCAGGAGTTACAAAAGCAGTTTTTTCGCGGTCACGTTCATCAACTTCAATTTGCCAGTAACAACTTTTGAGGCCGATTGAGGAAAAGTACTTTGCTCGCATCAGCCTGTCAAGAGAATAATCCACTCGAGGCAACGGGTACACGTCTTTCTTTGTGACGTTATTCAGCTTCCTATAATCGACACAAAAGCAAAGTGTACCATCCTTCTTCTTTACAAGGACCACTGGTGCATACAGCCACCAAGGGCTGCTTGATGGCTGTATTACATCGTCTTGAAGCATTTCCTTCACTTGCTTTTGAATCACGCGTCGTTCAGTTGGTGAAACTCGGTAAGCCTGTTGCCGTATAGGGTGCGCGTCGCCGTAGGTGATAATACGGTGTTTGATAATTGATGTCTGACGGATCCTTGATGAACGAGCAAAACAGGCGTAGAATTCTATCAACAAGTTGTTAAGCCTTCGTTTGTTTTCGTCAGAAAGCGTTGGATTTACGTCGACACACTGGAGAGGTGCTTCAGCATTATCGGTCGCTTCGGAAGCAAAACACTCGGTCACATTGGTTACTGGGTAGGCATAGGCGATGACAGTACCAGTGAAAAGGTGTCGGCGCTCGTAGCTGAAGATTTTAACAAGAACTTTGCAGTGGCCAGCCTGGATACTTACTAGGCTTCGTGTTACGCAGATACCCTGAGAAAAGAGTAAGGATCGATTGCTCTCCGCCACCCTTTCAGCGTGTGCTGATTCATTACACGCCACTCGAACCATAACACTTGAGCGCGGTGGTATCATCACATCATCGTCAATTACACGCAGACATACTCGATCGCGGCTGGGATTATGCTCTGGTCTGGCGCTTTTCGTTGAAAATGTGACGAGGCGTTGTCGATTGTCGATGATAGCACCATGCTCCCTCAGGAAGTCCATGCCAATGATCAGGTCTCGAGAACACTGACGGAGAACGCTCAAGCTGACAACAAAGGTAGAATCACGAATCTGGGGCCGAATTCACAAAGCTTTCTCTTTGGCTGCGCATTTTCTTAGCCGAAAATTCGCTTATCTGGAGGTATTACTATAGCGCAGGTATGAATTTAACTTATTCGGCACTTAAGAGGGCAAGGAGGACACATGATAGCCGATGAAACGAAAAGGAAGGAAAGAAGAGTGTGCCGATAATATCAAGGTAGCACGCAAAGCGTCCAGCATCGAGAGCATACGATGATAGCCAATGATTTGCTGCATCTAAATTTCAGTTCCGCGAGCGTCTGCTACAGCGCTTACGGGATGCCGCGTACGTTGTATTAGACGTTTTGGTGGGCTGTGCAAAGCCAAGCACTCGCCTTTAATCAACGACTGTAGCTAAAAAAGTAATTGCTCGATGGCCTTAAGCCACCGAGCAATCCATGCACTATCTCGCCAAGTACAAGTAAACAACACTCCAGGTGCACCACATAAATGAAACCACACATAAATCGATGCATGAAATGTCTGAAAATGTGCCTCGAATGTCTTCCCCTATTTAACGCGACCAGTTACCTTACATTTCATTGAAGCTGCGCTGCTCCTTAACTAATTCGGTGCAATCTAGCACGGTATAATGGTGAACGTAAGGGTGTTTTGTACCTATAGTCCAAGGTAGCCTTTGTTACAATATTCTTATTACAAGACACATGAGCGATTTTGGTGCCTGCAGACGAATTGTGCGGAAATAGATAACAGCAGTAATCGAATGAAATTGTGAGCGCAATTTCGCTGGTTCCATGCACCGCAACATTTTTATAAAGCCGGAATGCGAGAACGTGCATACGCTTACGCTTAGGTATATGTCTACGTAAAATGAGGGAGACTCGTCGGGAGGTGTCTCAGGGCTAATGCTTTTCACAAAACACGGTGCAAATATTTCGTCCAGCGTTGTTTGAGTGCGCAAACAAAGCAAGAGACGTGTATACGAGTCTTGAGGTCGAGAGACGTTATCACACATGCGAAAAGGATGAAAAGAGAGAGAGAGAGACTCTCGTTTCGGCTTCGCGAAAGCTTGAAATTGATAGATAATAAAGACAATTTTCTGGCCCAGCAGACGTCAGGGAAAGTCTCCGCAAAGCAGCGTCAGATGCTCGAAGAGCATAAAAAAGTGGAGTACGCGTTATATGGGAGTGACAGCCACTCAGAAAGCGAGAGGAAGTGTGACTGTCCTTAGATGTGAGAATCAATGCTAATTAGGAGAGTTGAGTTAATGAGCCAAAACTTTCCTAAATAACGATAATGGAAGCAAACTGAGCATTCATCTAGTGAAAGTTACACTAGTGACAGTGAACTCATAATAGTTGATTAGCGTTGTCACAGGCCGATATATATTTTATTTTCTTATTTATATTTGACAAGCTATGAGAAGGTAGCCTAGGTTAGAGCCGGCTATCCCAACGCCATGACAGTAATGTACAAAAATAAATAGCGCACGGTTATACAGTCACACGTGGCGGTTTCTATCTGCTAGTAACCTTGGGCAAACGTATTATATTTTTTCTATTTTTGACAAAGATTCACCGGACGTTTTTGCATTTGGCTTCATTCGAAGGAATGACGATATATGAGCAATATGGCGCATGCAAGCACTTCTGCAGTGGACGAGCGGTTACAGCGCTCAACTACAATGTTGGAGTTACTTGGTTCGATTCGCAGAATCACTGAGCACTTTTTTTTAAGAGGTTGCCCGGCCTGACATTATGCGTGGTGGCGGGTACTAATTTTTTGAGAAGTAGGCTTTCGCACTTGCTTCTTTCACTCCCCTTTTGACCCAAAAGCGCTGTACTGTGCTCCTTCAAAAATTAAACAATTCAGGGTTCATAATTTTCTCCACCATCCTTTCTTATCGCTAAAGTGTTCAGTGCTGAAATACCAATATCATACATGATATATTACTTTTCACATGTTTGGATATTCGACCAGCAATCAGTCTTCCCGGTGTTTTGAAAAAAATCTGCACATGCAGTGAGCTAACTGCTTGCAGCCAAGTTGACTGCCTTTGTAGGGACACGCTTTCGTGCTAATTTGGTGGGCATCATCACATGCAGCAAGACCAAAGAGCACGAACAGTTAGAGCTGACGCAAACAGAGTGATTAGTTTGTGTCTTCTCTCCCGCTATTCGTCATGCTGCACGCTTCAGTTCAATGTCGCTGTCAATGGTTAAAATGAACTATAACAGTTAATCGAGTTCTGCTGAGAGGGTCCCCTATTGTCCAGAATGGAACAAAACAATGGCAATTTGATTTGTGTGATAAAGAGAAACCCTGCTTTTGGTTACTAGAATAAATTTCTAAACTTAAGTTTATTTTTTATTAACAACAGATCCAGTGCAGATGAAAGGTGCATGAACGAAATTCGTGTATTCAGCTTGACTAGGTTTGTGACCTTAATTGTAATTATGAACCGGTATCACAGTATGCATAAATATCACACACATATACAACCACGTGTGATAGCTTGCTTATTCTGATTAAAATTGAAAGGTTGAAATTGACATATTCAACCAACGCAATGTGTACGAGATATGCCATGTAGAGTAGCTATGCTCTAAACTAATCTTCGCAGGTTCGTTCCATTTTACCCAATTTGTTTCCCATGACTGTAGGTTGGTAAATGAAACAACTTCTTCGAACACTTATATTCTGTGTAAGGTTGAATTTATTTTTATGCAGTACAAAACAAATTCAAATGTATAATGGCTCAAAAGAGAAATAAATAGAAACAAATTCAGCCTAATCATAACCAAACTTACTTACTAATGATAAACGGATTCTTATTTAAAAGATACATACATACATACGCACATACACACATACATACATACATACATACATACATACATACATACATACATACATACATACATACATACATACATACATACATATACGCACACACACATATATATATATGTACACCCATACATACATATACATACACTCAGGTGTAAATATTAAAATGAATGGCTATAAAACAAGAATTCTAATACACTTATTTTGAATATACTACAGAAAGTAACTTACGAGAGAAATCCACCGGCACTGTTATGTCTGAACACGGTGTTTCTCTAACCATTTGGCAAAAGCTTAATGCGTAGTTTTTCGCTGCTGCCCAATGACAAGCAGTTTTTATAAAAAACACAAGAATGAAGCCCTTGACAATGTCATGCTAAAGAAAATGGCTGTACATCAATATTTTGTACATGTCTGCAATATCACTCTGTTTATTTACATAGCTTCGCTCATTCATAACCCACTAACAAAAGCATGTTAGGACACTTGGGCTGAAAGTTGGCACAGCGCGAGTAAATTCTAGACAATACTTGAATAATACAATTATAAGTTACTAAGCTCCTTGGTTGAAACAGTGTTTGTATTGACAGATATAGGTGCCATTTCGTTTCCCCAAAACACTTCTCAAAAGTAGAATCAACTTTATTTAGTTAAACGTTTCTATTCTGGCGCGTCGTGGTGCCTCAATGGTGGAAGTGACTCTTTCGGCCAAGAAAACAAAGACCAATCATTTTTCCAGTTCGTTAATTCACCCCATGCTAACATTGAGGCAGCTGGTAGGAGTGCTTTTGGAGAGAGGAAACCACCACATTGCCACCAGTTGTGGCCTTGCGTAGCTACTTCACTTGGACAAAAATGGTGAAAAACACTCCTCAAGAAGACTTCAAAGTTTGCACATCAACACAGTTCCCATACAGCTGTCTATTAGTCTGCTTGAAAAATATTGAGTTTTCTGGTGGGCAAAGACTGTACACTATGTGAGGTGATCCTCCAGTGCACTGCATGTATGTCTTGCTGCTGGCCTCAACTGCGATGTTGCTCAGCACATATGTGTAAAATAGCAACTAATACTATGCCACTGCAAAGTAATTATGGGTCATTTGCATGAAACAGGAACCACAATAAAAGAACATAACAACATTTGCCTTCACAAAGTTCAAAAATGCAAACAAATTGCCACAGAGTTTTCACAGTTCATCTGAGGATAGTAATATTGGTTGTAAACACAGTCTTACTTCCACTAACAAACTATTTTAAGACGCCAGATTCAATATTAGAGTATACCAGCACTTTTGTAAGGCTAAACAATTGTACAGGCACCTAGAAAAACACAAGTGAATGCATGCTATAGCTACATATAAAAATAAATACTTTTATTTCTAGTCTGGGTGGAGCTGCATAGATGATAAGTCGCTTGCATTACATTATGAACAAACCTATCCGAGCAAAGTATACATTTAAAAAGTTACACTTACACAGTAGATAAGTAGACTGTTGAAGGACGGACAGGCAGTGGGATAATACCCAAGCACTGAAATATACTGTCAAAATGTACTAGGAGTAGTGATGATCCTCTTCCTTCCAAATAAAATAATCCACATAGATTCACTTCCCAGAGCTTATACACTCATGGCATCATTGGTGCTATACAAATGAGTGTACACTGAAGGATTACATCGACTAAGTACATGATTACTGCATCCATGGCTTTACTTCTTGTACTACAAAGAATGCAAACACGGTTACCATAGGCGACCATGAATGCTGTGATTTCTGGCATGTAAATGTAGAGGCACGCAGGCACTTAACACACATGTTAAAAACTTCAGCTCAAAAATATTTGCCCACTAACACTACAGCAGCCTTTAAATTAGTGTCATAGTTTGGTATCTTCCATGAAAAATTTAAATAATTTCGAATGCAAGCAAATGAACTGCTGAATAATGCACTGCTAAGAAGTTAAGCCGCAGGTGCTCCTGACATCACAATGTGCTCTTTCTGCTGTTGTAAACTTTGAGCAGGAGAACAGTCACTGGCAGTCCCTTAAAACTTGTTGGTCTTCTGTGCTCTGTTCATACACTGTACATGACCGTGGAGCACCGAACCCCTTGTTACTGCTGGAACTTAGAAAAATACAGATCATTGTTACAACCATGCTTCATGCAAAAGTGTATAGTTGTCAATTACGTGCTCATATTTACATATATTGTATTTTCAGAAGCCAATGACAAGCCTCAACACACACCCACACAAACAGTGATAACTGAAAGTATAATATGATACAAGAGCAAAACTACAATGTTATAGATGAAGGCATGAAACTTCTGACAGGCATGAAAAGCCAATAGAGGTTCTTCTATTTCGACTTTACACTAGGTTCGAGAAGTAGACCACAAATAAGTTCACTAAGAAACACAAGTTTGACTGCATTACAACACAAGAGCCAATGTTCGTAACTTTATGGCTATCTAACATAGCCAGCTCACGATACCGCATATAGGAGCAAATGGGCAGTCTAGAAAAAACAAAGAACTTGTGGATTATGAGTGTGCTTGTTGCTGACATCTATTATTCTAAATGAAGAAAATTTTTCAGAAATGCACTTCATCAGGGGAAATAATCATACGCAACAAACACAACGGGCTCCTACAGGTTCCACCAACACTCACCATTATTGTTGATACCAGTGTCTTGTCGGATAGATATGCTGTGTCCTGCACAGAACACGAAAGGAGCGCTCCATGACTTGGATTGCATGTGTGCTAGCTGCATCGCTCTGCTGCTGAAATAGCCTAGCCACAGAGAGAGAAATGAGAAGCCATGGCTTTGAAACACACTGAACGTCCCCCTTAGAGATCAACAATGCATACTTAGGCCAGGTACATTTTGTAGAAAAATATTTATCACTATGCAATCGTGGTGAACACGTTCGGCTGAAACACAACAAGCCAAAGCACTGAGAGAGAAAAAGCTACATGAAGTAAAAAATGCAGTTACTGGCCCTATGTCGTCTGAGGCTTGTTCAATAGGTCTTTCTCCTTGCAAGTTGTGAACAGCCAGGCAAATTTCACCCACTTGCTATTTCCTTCCAGAGCACTTGATCCACAGAGGGAGTCACAAGCTCAAGAGCTCAATAAGGAATCAAAGTATTTGTGCTCGTTTCAAAGCAAAAGCTTTTGAGTCTCAGATTATTGCAGTTTCATTCATAGGCTGCAGGCTTTCAGCTTTCAATATTCTCAACTATCTTGCAATTTAGTTCTCTAAATGTTGAATAAGAATTATGTGTAAAAATATTACAGGTATCCACTGAAAGCAACCATGCTTGGGTTTTCAATTTGTGCACAGTAAGTGGTGTTCACGTAATCGTATGTCTTAAAGAAAAACTAACCTTGCAGCCAGCCGTTAGGCAGTTTTGTGCGCTCGAAGCTCCCAAGCAGATCGCAGTCCTTCCAGATGAGGCTGCCATGCATGCTTCCACGCCACATCCGCTGAGTGATAACAGTCCCAGCAGTGACATAGGCTTGCACAGTTAGGGAGAACGTGTCCTTCCTATTTTTGTACAGGTGCTCCAAGTAATGATGAGGATTGATGTGCCAGAATGTGCAACCGATGCATCACAGGACCATAACAAACCAATCTCTGCAATCTGTGAAGAGCCAAAAACGAGATATTTAAAAACAATAATCATTAAAATGACTCACTTCTAATGCTTATTTGAGGAAGCTATCACTTCGTTAAAGTGACGAAAATCTGCTATAACGACTTTGAAATAAACTGAAGCCTCATGTAAAGTTTACGTACCGCAATATATATGTCCTACTGAAGTATAGTACTACCACAGTGGTAATCGTCTATAGAACTAATTTTTCAAAATAACATGGGTTTTTTAAGTGCAACCTGGCTCCTGAAAAATAAATTCACAATAACTTTCTAACTATCAAACGTGGTCAATCGACAGGCCCAACCTCATAATCAAACAAGAGATCACTTGTATCAAATCACAAAAAGCTTTTTATCGATTTGCTCTATAATATATGTATGTATATAACAGTAGTAGTAAATTTTTCATGCTTCAACTTATTATAGGGAAACATTACATCTGATGGGCTTAAAAACTTGCACACTTTATAGAACTGCGTGAATTATAGTACCTGTGAAATTTAGTTCTGCAAGGTGAACTCACCAATGGCAGCATTTAGTAGCCGTCGGTGTCATGAGAAACCAAGTACGGCCAACAGGCAAAGGGCACCTGCAGACTGGAAGCTGCCAATGACAGCAATGAAGGGCTGGCCAGGCGTGCACGTTCATTGATAAAGTGTAAGAACTGGCCATGACTGGCTGTTGTCAAAGCTCTAGTGCCGTGCAAAACGATAGCCAGACGAACTCGTAAACCTGTAGTTAGGCGATATTGGCCTACAACTTCATTCAAAGCAAGGCACCGGTGAAGTCTTTGCTTTTTCTGGGGGCCGGAGGGAAGCTTGACGTTCACGGGCTCTCGCTGCCACATAGAACTCTCAAGTTGTTACCGAAGAACAGTCTAGGCGCGCTTCCAAAGTACCACGATCCACAACAGAATGTAGCATCTCGCAGTTTTGGTTGATCACATCACAGCGCTAGGACTATAGTTATCACAAAAAGGAGAAGTGACGACTTAACAAACAAAAGCGCCAGGCTGCCCTACCACAACTTCGCAGGGCAAAACAGTTATCAACGCTGTCTTTGAATTTTCGGTCACACGAGCACAGCTTGTTCACAAGTCTTGGAACGTCAACACAGCACCACTGTTCACAACGAACATCGTTTCACTCCCGAACAGTGCATTGCTCTCAAGTAAATAGAAGCGTGCGGGCTAACTAGTGGCGAAGCAAGAACCGAGCACGTAGTTTATACGTTTCCGTACATACTTGGGGTCACTCAAGTAACGTGTCAAAATGCTGTCAATCCGAAATGTCGCACAGCACCCAACTGAGAGACTGGAAAGTCAAGCGAACGAACTGTTACCGGCACACAAACACACATTGCAGGCTTCTCGAGTGCTAGTTGCCGTCGATACATCAACGCCGATCCCCGCTTGATAACCACACCGACGCACAGGCTTCGCTGCACTTCACCGTACACCATTGCATGGCCACAGCTTTCCGCACTGCTTACACGCACCGAAAGAGCTGCTGTAATCACAACACATCCGGTCAAACGCTGAAGTAACTCGTGCGAGAAGCGTTTGCTGAAAGTCGCACCGACCGATATGCTGTTTACGACGCCATGTTGTTTTCGACAACTGCGCAGCACATAAGAGAGCTCTTAGAAAGTACTTGGACTATTTTCACGGCGTGAAAAAATTTTCTCTTATGTGCGAGGTGGGTGATATGACGAACAGGACAGGCGTGCCAGATAAAAGAAGTGTTTTGGCAACGTTACGGAGTGAGCTGATGTTGAGGGTATTCCTTCACAACCAATCACAAGCTGTGCCTGTCGGTCAAGCCGTCGTCTGCTGGCGTTTGTCGTCTGCTTCGATCAGAGCATACGACAGGGGATTCGCCTTCGCAACGCTAATAATCTCAGGTCAAGTGGTCGCTGCGTCGCACAAAATACATGTCAGTGGCTCGCTCTACCTTTGAATGATGTTCGTGCGCCAAGTTAAATGGCTGGTAATTGACGCAGGGATGAATTCAGCCAAGGTTTGCCCCAGAATCGTGAGTGTTTGCATATTTTCGGTGTCATACAAAGTTACTAGGGTCATTTTATTCCGATTGCTTGCCATATTATCACGGTTCATATCGGTGTCTGAACAGTGAAGGTGAAGATGCATGATTTGTTTGTAGTTTTATGCGTAATCACGCTCACCCCTATTACGCTTTGAATTACAATGTACGCTTTGTTCCAGATCGTCCCAAAGTGTATCGACAGCTGTATTTCAGAGATCGCAACCATTAGAGATTTAGAGCCAATCAAAGTACACTAGAGGACAAACTTTATGAACCACTCACTGAAAACTTCCTCCCATTTTTATTTCCAATAGCGTGCAAAGAATGTGCTCCCATTAACCTCTTTGGTGGTAATTTCCACCAATGAGGCAAGGATCTCGAGTCGCACTTTTAACTGGATGAAATGGGGCGCAACACAACAACATAACAAATAAGGTTGATCCTATGCCATGCCGCGTTCGAATGCACCGACCATTCACGTATTACATTGGTTTTCATCCAACCACAAATCTTTACATGCGTAGTTTTATGCCATTGACGCCCAATAGAATTCTTCAATTGCTGCGACTTCGAACGTGGTTGTCAACACCATCCACTGCGTACAAGGGAATCAACACGCGAAGCTCAAAGCGCCGAAAGAAATAAAAACCCACCAGCAGTCATCAGGCAGCCCTTCATGGGCATGAATTAACTCAAAACCAGCCAGGGAACCAAAGTATACCGCCGCGGCAGCAGGTTCTAAGTAGCCACATTGTTCCTAAGAGTGGTCCAGACCACTCTTAGAATTTTCTTTCAGTCATGCTGTTTTTACGCACAATTTCGCTTCGTGAATCCACTTACGAGCACTTTTCGGTGACGTAAGCAAATATAGCAACTGCATCACCATCGCTGACATGTTCCCGGGCAGTCACAGCGCGCTTTATTTGCAGCGGCCGATGTGACAACAATGGCCTCTTACGACGTTTTTTCGTTTCGTGAATCGACTTACGCAACAAAATTTCTCTTGCACAAAAATGTTTTCGTAAGTGACTTTTGTGAATCCGGGCCCTGTATTCGTGCTGTGCAAACGCCCAGTGGCGTGACGATGTGCCCGCCAGCAGTACGAATTGGCCCGAGGTTCCAAGGCATCGTGACTTTCTTCAGGAGAGCAGCCTGTTTTTCACTTATTATGGAAAAATCCGCACCCGTGTCAACTAAAGCACTGACTTTGCGACCGTCAAGCAGCACTGGAATGTCTAACGAAATCTTTGCGGAACCATCTAGTGTCGTCGTCGTCGAGGTATCGTCAGTTTGCGGAAGCGTCGTTAGGAGGCCTGGAGCTTGTCCAGTATGAGCGGCCTCGCCCCCGAAGGTCGCTGTAGTTAGTTTTCCCGGCGTGGACTGCGTGACAGACCCTGCGCCACGCTCGAATAGGTACGGCGATTAGGAGAAAATTGCCGCGTTGACGGGGAGCGTGACTGGTGCAAGGACGACGAAGTTCCGCGCTGCTGAGCCACATACTCTTCAATTTCAGGGGGTGCTGACCGAACCTGGGTGGCGGTGAGTTCGTCGAAAATCCGCGTAGTCCAAGTTGCCGGTAAGAACAGTGTCGGTAAAGATGCCCAGCTTCGCCACAGTGGAAGCAGAGAGGACGTCTATCTGGCGCTCGCCAGACGGCTGATTTCCGTAAAATCAGGCGAGGTACGCTGTAATATGGTGCCGCTTGGACCGTCTGCAGCATGGCTGGGGCTACGGTGGGATGCGGGATTGCGGGTGTAACAGGTTGCCGCAAAGCTTGGGCATACGACATGCGGGGGAAGTCACTGGGTGGTTGATAATCCCGCATGAAAGGAGGTTCTCTTATGGCATGCTGGACGTCATCTCGGACAATGCTGGACAACGAAGAGATAGTGGGCTGCGGGGGCACAGACAGCTTCTGGAGTTCTTCGCGGACGACTGAACGTATGATCTCTTGGAAGAAATCGATTTGACCACCGAAAGCTCCCAAGTAGTCCGTAGTTGAAGAGTTAACGTGCCGTTCGTATGACGGGGCCCGGTGCCTAAGAGTGCTTTCGATGGTGACGGCTTGTCTGAGAAATTCGGACACAGTCTTGGGAGGACTGCGCACAAGCCCACCGAAAAGCTGTTCTTTCACCCCGCGCATGAGGTACCGTACCTTCTTTTCTTCTGGCATGCCGGGGTCAGCTCGGTGGAAAAGACGCATCATGTCCTCGACATACATTTCAACCCCTCCACTCGGCAGTTGTATGCGGGACTGCAGATCGCGCTCAGCTCTCTTACGCCGGTCAGGGCTGGCACATGTCCCAAGAAGTCGGCGTTTGAAGTCTTCCCACGATGTAAGAATACCTGCCCGGTTCTCATACCATACACGTGCGCCGTCCAAAAGACTGAAATAGACGTGCCGCACTTTGTCTTCGTCGTCCCACTGGTTGTGCACGGCAAGGAACTCGTAATGAACGAGCCAATCTTTGACATCCTCAAGTGCAGTGCCATGAAACGGATTTGGCGTTCGCGGTGTGAGTAAGGTGCAATGAAGCGGCGTTGTGCCGTTCGTATTGCTTGGGTTGGTGTCAGTAGGGCTGGTCGGAGCTGCCATGTTGTTTACGAGCAGCCTAAACTCAGGGGATTGCCCTCGGATTCTTCTGCTGGCGCGGTGCACAGGAGTAACCACCGGTACGGCGCTTGAGTTCTTGCTATGTGTAGGGGTACGGTGCATAGATTACCCAGCACGTCCACCAGTTTGTCACGCACCAAGAGTTGTGAAGACAAGACAGGAACAGCGGGGCAGAAAGACACGAGAGTGTATCTCTAAACGAAGCGCTAACACACCCTTCTTCTTTGTTCTCTTTTCCCTTTTCGGCTCCTCGCTAGGGCTTGCCGGCTCACAACTCTAGGTGGCAATATATATATATATATATATATATATATATATATATATATATATATATATAGTCGCGGTACAACGCGAACAAAGCACAGATACGCCTTGAGACAGCGAAAGCAGCGTGTTCTGAGTAGCTGAGCCCCAACATCGTCCTTTTCGTTTTCGAGTCAAGCCAGAGGGCCACTAGCTAGTGTTCGCTGAATCCCCCTATCATCGTTTTGGTTTACATGTAGACACGGGTCATTTGCCTCCCTCTCAAAGAGCATCGAATTAATGCGAAGTCAATAATGCAGTTTTAGATGCGGAAGCATCTTATACTCGCGCCTTGTAGTGCGCCGTCCGCACCGCTTCTCGAACATTCGACAGCTGACGCGCGCGCATGCGCCGTCGCGCCGTCGCCCACCATCTGTGCCGCGCGCGCTTCTCCTTCGAGAACATTCGACAGCTGACAGCGCATGCGCCGTCGCGCCATCGCCATCTGTGCCGCGCGCGCGCTTCTCCTTCGAGAACATTCAACAGCTGACAGTGCATGCGCCGTCGCGCTGTATATATACTCAAGGTCGGCGCTCGCTCGCTCAGTTGCCGCTCGTCGGTTGGTTTGTACGGCGCGTCGACGTCCAAGGTCGCGGTGAAATGAATTCCAACGAATCCACAAACACAATGATCGACGTCCCTTCGACCAGTGCCGTCCTTTCGCATACGTGTGTACGTGTTCACTCATTTAACACCCCCTCCTACAACCAAGTTAACCAATTTAGCCATCGACCCAAGTAAGTCGCAATTTAACACCCCATTTCACAACCACGTTAACCAATTTAGCCATCGACCCAAGTAAGTCGCACTTTAACACCCCGTTAACCAATTATATGCTCCGCATCCTCCTCAGTGTTCCCCCGAGGGAAGCTGCGGGCAATTTTTTTAGGAAAGTCTCGCGCAATCACTCGCTGACGTAAGGCTTCATTCGCACTACGTGAACGAGTTCAGGATGGTGCTGGCGACATTTCGTACTACACGAACTGTAGGGAACAACTTCGTAAGTGACGTCACTCAGTTGTGGTAGCACTCGGTATGGCCCAAGGTATCTTTTTTGGAGCTGTTCGGAAAGTTCTCGTTTCCGTACGGGTGTCCAAACGCAGACTTTGTCGCCAGTTTGATAGACGACTGTTCTGCGGTGAGCATTTTAGCGTTCTGCATCGTACTCTTGCTGCTGGCGGACCCGTAATTGTGCAAGTTGCTAGCTTCCTCCGCGCGTTCTGTAAACGTGTCGGCGTCTGGGTCGATGTCGTCACTTTTGTGCGGTAGCATCGCATCTAACGTAGTTCGCACTTATCGCCCATGAACGAGGCTGAATGTGGTCATGCGGGTCATTTCTTCTTTGGCCGTGTTGTACGCAAACCCTATGTATGGCAAGATTGCATCCGAATTTTTATGTTCAACGTCAACGTACATCGAAAGCATGTCTTCAATGGTTTTGTTTTGATGCTCTATCAGCTCGTTAGTTTGTGGGTGGTAGGCGGTGGTCTTACGATGCGTTGTTTCATTGAGCATCAGGCAGTGATCCAAAAGAGCTGCCGTAATTGCGGATCCTCTGTCTCTGATCACGACGGTTGGTGCACCATGCCTCAGTACAATGTTCTCTATGAAAAATCTTGCCAAGTCCGCTGCTGCACCTCTCTGGATAGCCTTTGTCTCAGCATAACGGGTCAGATAATCTGTCGTGACGATAACTCAGCGGTTCTCTGCAGTAGAAGTAGGTAGTGGGCCCAATATGTCCATGCCGATCTGGTAGAACAGAGCTGTTGGGACCTGCACGGGTTGTAGGAGGCCAGCTGGTTTATTTGGTGGTGACTTGCGGCGCTGGTAGTCGAGACACGTACGAACATGGTGCTTCACGGCTGTGGCTAGTCTCGGCCAGTGATACCTTTGCTGTACTCTGGCCAACATCCTCGTGTAACCCAAATGGCTACAGGTCACCTCGTTGTGGCATGCTTTGAGTACTTCGGTGGGGAGGGCTGCTGGGATGACGAGCAGATAGGCGGATCCTGCCGACGAAAAGTTTGTTTCGTAGAGTACTCCGTCCCGTAAACAAAACGATGACAGCACTCTTGCGAGAACTCTCGGTGCCTTCTGAGATCTGCCATCCAAGTAGTTAATTAAGGCAAGCAATGCAGCGCCGTCCCATTGTTGCTGCGCAATGTTGGTCGTGTTAAGTACACCGAAAAATGCCGTTTCCTCATCCTCGGGTAGGGTTGCCGACTCAATGGGTGAACGGGACAGATAGTCAGCGTCTATATGTCGCTTGCCTGACTTATGTATGACTACCATACTGAATCCTTGCAGCCTGACACTCCAACGCGCTAATCGCCCTGTAGGGTCAATAAGACTTGTTAACCAACACAATGAGTGGGGGTCGCTAATTACTTTGAAGGGGCGGCCATATAAATACGGGCGAACTTTTGTAACCGCCCATACCACGGCGATACATTCCTTCTCGGTCGTGGAGTAATTAGCCTCAGCACGTGTTAACGTTTTGCTTGCGTAAGCGATTACCTTTTCTGCGCTCTCTTGCTGCTGCACAAGCACAGCTCCCAGACCAACATTGCTAGCATCGGTATGAAGCATCGTAGGCGCTTTCTCGTCAAAGTGGGCAAGGACTGGAGGTGTTTGTAGTCGCTGACAAAGAACGTTAAAAGCAGCTTCCTCTTTGTTCTTCCACTCAAAAGTGACGTCTTCTCTCGTGAGACGAGTTAACGGTGATGCTATGCGTGCAAATTCGGCGATAAATCGTCGATAATATGCACAGAGGCGAAGAAATCGTCTGACAGCCTTTTTATCAGTTGGCACAGAGAACTGTGCAACGGCTGCGATTTTCTCAAGATCGGGACGAACACCTGCATGACTGACGACGTGACCTAGAAATTGCAGCTCTTCGTAGCAAAAGTGGCACTTCACAGGCTTCAACGTCACGCCCGCGGACCGTTGTGCTCGTAAGACCACTGCAAGTCATTCAATGTGCTCGTGAAACGTTGCGGAAAACACTATGACATCTTCCAGATATAATAAGCAGGTTTTCCACTCCAACCCGGAAAGCACGGTATCCATGAGTCTTTGAAAGGTAGCAAGCACTGAACACAAACCGAATGGCAAGACGTTAAATTCATAAAACCCATCTGGTGTCACAAAAGCGGTCTTCTCGCGGTATTTTGGGTCCACCTCGATTTGCCAATATCCCTTGCGCAAGTCAATTGAAGAGAAGTATCGAGCATGTCGAAGTCTGTCGAGAGAGTCATCTGTACGAGGTAGTGGATATACGTCTTTCTTGGTCACCTGATTTACCTTCCGGTAATCCACACAGAAGCGCAGGCTTCCGTCCTTTTTCTTAACAGGGACCACAGGCGACGCCCAGGGGCTCTGTGAAGGATGAATGACGTCATCTTCAAGCATTCTGTCTACCTGCTGTTGTATCGCTTCGCGTTCTTTTGGAGCCACGCGATAAGGGTTCGAATGAATAGGTCTCACCTTTTCCTCGGTAATTATTCGATGCTCGGTTAGAGGCGTGCAACCAACTCTTGATGTTGTCGAAAAGCAATCTTGGTATTCGGCCAATAGCTCAAAGAGTTGGCGTCGGTCGTCTTCCGGCAAAGTAATGCTAAGGTGTATAACAGGCGCTGAATCGAGTTTTAGCGCCTCGTTGACTACCGCCAAGCAGGCTTCGGCATCTATGACATCGTTGAAGTAAGCGAGAGCCGTGCCTTTTGGAAGGTGCCAGCGCTCAGCGCTAAAATTGGTCAGCAGTAGGTGCGTGCGTCCCGCAGCAATTCTTACAATACCTCGTGCGACAGAAATACCGTGGGTGAAGAGAAGTGAGCTTATTTTGTCAGCAACTTCTTCGGCGTCAAACTGAACAATGGTGACCACAGAAACAAGCGTGTATGACCTAGGAGGGAGGACCACGTCGTCATTAGTAAGACGCAGTTGGTTTGCTCGTGCCTCTGAAAAATCGGGTAAGCCCGTACTGTTGCAGAAAGTAATCAAACTCTTTGAGATGTCAATGATGCCGCCATATTCTTGTAAAAAATCTATGCCAAGGATTACATCTCTGCAGCATGCAGCGATAACGACGATGGACGCAGGGAAAGGAGAACCTCTGATGTCAATTCTCGCTGTACATCTTCGAGAGGGCATCAATAACTCATCCCCTGCTGTTCTTATATGAGGGCCTGTCCACGGCGTCTTCACTTTTCTGAGGCTGTTGGCGAGGTCCTGACTGATAATAGAGAAGTCGGCACCGGTGTCGACTAAAGCTATCACTTGCTGGCCGTCAAGAAGAATACTTAGGTGGGCAGTCACAATTTCATCGCTTTCACGGCTTATCGGCTGTATGGCGTCATGCTGTGGGGGCTTTTTTTCGTCATCTTTATGGCCTGCAACCTTGCCCCTGGAAGTCGCCGCCCTCAGTATTTCTGGCGCGGGCTCGGTGACCTTTTATTAAAGTCCGCATAGGTGCGGCGGTGCGACAAAGGCGAACGCGCGCGAGATGGAGAGCGGGATCGGCGTCCCAGACCAGGCGGATTAGTAGGAATTGCCTCCTCTGCAGTGATACGGCCGTCCTCAAAGTAAGAACAGGCTCCGTAGAAGGATGTGTCGTCGCGGTGTGGAGTGTATTCGTCGTTGGCACGTCAACAGTCAAACCAAGGTCGAACAGGACAGAATGAATCGCCTCGATGCCAGCAATGACGGGCAATATGGCCTTTACCTCCGCAGAGAAAGCAAAGTGGGCGGCTGTCGACTGTGCGCCATGCATCTGTTCTTTGTGTCGGTGGACGTCTGACCGTCTCTCCTGGCGTCGATGCCCATGGCGTGGCTGTGGGTGGCTGGTTGTATGGCCGTGGCATGGGTGGTTGCTGTAGTGTCTGTTCTTGCGTCGGTGACCAAAGGGCCATTGGTGCCTGGCGGTACGGCGTCGGCGTAGCGGGTGGGGGACGTCAGAGAGCGGCGGCGTGGATCATGGGACGCTGCTCAGCATCAAGACTAGCCGTAGACAACGCTTGGCGAATTTCGTCGCGCACAACTTCAACGACCAAAACAATGGGCGTTTCAGCAACCGGAGTCCGAAACTTCTGCAGTTATTCGCGAACTATCTCTCTAATCATGTCTCGCAAAGAGCTCTGACACTCAGACGTCATAGAAATAGTGTTAATTTAGACATTGCTCTACATGTGGTCATATTGCCTGTAGCACTGATGAAGATCCCGCTCGATAGCCGTAGCTTCCTTAATAAAGTCAACCACGGTACTTGAAGGGTTGCGCAGTAGCCCGGTGAAAAGCTGTTCCTTGACAATGCGCATTGGGTAACTCAACTTAGAATCTTCCATCACGTGTGGGTTAGCTCGACGAAAGAGATGAGTCATGTCTTCGACAAACATTGCAATGGTTTCATTAGGTTTTAGAACCCGTAGCTCCAATAACTCCTGTGCAGGGTCGCGCCGATCGACATTGGCGAAGGTATCGATGAAGTGCTGTCGAAAGTCGGGCCAAGTTGTTAGATTGGCTTCTCTATTCTCATAGCAAGTACCAGCATCATCGTCAAGGTAGAAATAGGACAGAGAAAGCTTTTCCTGTTTCGGTCACTGATTTATCTTGGCAACACACTCGTAGTGGTCAAGCCAGTCGTCAGCGTTTTCATGGGTGCCGCCACTAAAGCGATCAGGCACGAGTGGTTGATAGATGATCACCTGAGATGGGTGCATTGGAAAGCTGCCTTGGGGCACCTGTCGGGGCCTTGCGTTGGCCATTGGTCGAGGTGAGTGGTGCATGGCAAGTTCCGGCGATAGTGTGAGCTCTGGCGCGAGGCCTCGCAACCGTCGACTGAAATGATGCACAGGAGTTGCAATTGGTGACAATGCGTTTGAACTGCATTAACGGCTCCCAGCGGGAGTGTGGAGCATCAGGCAGGGTTGCGATACAGCACCTCCACCAGTGTCACGGTACAACGCGAACAAAGCACAGGTACGCAATGAGACAGCGAAAGCAGCTTGTTCTGAACAAGTCAAGTCAAGATCCTTGACTATGTGGCGCATACTCACACTGGGGGATTGGCCAAGAACCGGATAGTTTTCATGAATTTCTTCTTTATTAACAGATTAAAATTAATTCATTTACGAGTCATAAAAGAAAGATGCAAGAAGACAAATTTCATGGTCGAATTGTAAATAATCTGTAGTGTAATGCAATAAAGCGTCGTATTTGATTTAATATGAATTTGACAATTTCAAAATCTGGCGAACAATGATTTCAACACTTAAACCTCTTTGAACTTTTGACGAACTCCTGCAATGCGTCAACCATCTTCCCGTCGCTGTGCCTAGACACAAAGCCCCGAAAGAAAGCACATTTTCAGTATTTAATTCTATTCCAAGAAGGTGGCAAACGGCTCCTAAAGTGTTTTACGTAAGAAATATAATCTATTACAATAAATGAGATAGTGTTAATTTGACTCATTTACTTCACAAACAGGATAATGAGGGGAGGCTGCCAGACCTGCTCTGTGTAAATATCAGTTCAGCTGTGGAATTTGACAGCGCAGTCTAGTAATTGCGACTTCCGTTCCTCGCGTTTGACATATTTTACAATTCCAATGGTATAACAAGTGCTTGAATTCTGGTGTGGCTGTTAGTGAAGGTGTAGAAATTTCTCTAACAGTTGTTTCCTTCTTAATCTAGCACCTATCAAGAATTTTGATGTCGGTAATACATCAATAACAGGCCCTTTTAAAGATGACTTGGCCAACGCATCTGCCATTTCATTAATATCAATGCCCTTATGTCCAGAAACCCAGACCAGTTTGATGAGATTGAGATGCGAAGGAAAAAATGCTTTGAAAGCGTTCTGAGCATGCGAGTTCTTATCTGCAGTAAGGGAGGCACATACTAATAGTGATTATGTTAAAATTATTGCGGTTCTTACTGAAGCACTTATTTTACGGAGAGCTAAAATTGTCGCAAAAAATTCTGCTTCAAATATGGGAACATAATCGGGAAGGCCAAGCGAAAAGGACCAGTCTAGGACAGGAGAAGAAATACCGATTCCACATTTTTCTTCCCTTTGTGAAGCATCAGTTGCTATGACTGCTTGTATTGGCGTATGTTCCATGTAATCTCCTAATTTAGCTTCTAAAAAACTGAGCGGCATCAATTTTGAATTTTTCGAAAATATAGCATCAAACTGTAATTTAATAGCACTGTTATTGGTACTGATCAAAGAAGCAGCATCAATTTGAACATCTAAATTTTCTAGAAAGCGCTTTATAACCGAAATTCGTGGTATACAATATCTCGGCCAGTATTGTCCAAAAAACAAGTCAGGACGGTCCATAAAAACTGTTTCTAAGCGCCTTACCGGTGATTCATAGAGCCTAAGAAATGCCTGTGTAGCTATCAATTTAAAATGTGTCGCAAGTGAGGGAACCCTAGATTCAAGATACAAGATCTTGATTAAAACAAACTTGGGGAGACATAAGCATAGTCTGAGCCGCAAGATCGTCCTCTTCGTTTTCGAGTCAAGCCAGAGGCCCACTACCTAGCACCCGCTAAATCCCCCATCATCGTTTTCGTTTACATGTACACACGGGTCAATAAACACACGCACAAACACGCATATATATATATATATATATATATATTTATATATATATATGTATGTATATTGTGAGAATTCATTGTACGTCATCTTCCTCATCTATCAATAACCATCATCAGTCTTCGGCCCGTGCCTCTTCATGATCGGCGCCATTTTGCTGTTGCTTCAATAAAGCGTCAGCTGCACCGTTATATTTCAAGTGGTGGAAGGTGCTTCCCGATCTCTTCGACCTCTCTCCATCCAAAGCCAGCTCCTGGAGCTCCGTTCGGGACGTCGCTTGCGCCAGCAGAGCACCATGGCCCAAGAGCAAGCCCAACCAAACCACTCGCCGGGGCAACCACCAGCCGCCAACCCTAGCCCGGTCAACAACCCCCCTCGGGAGCCCCCAATCTTCTCCGGTCTGCCTGGCGAAGATGTCGAAGACTGGCTCGACAACTATGACCGCGTAGGTGTCTACAACAACTGGAACGAGGCATCGAAATTAGCACGCGTCCAGTTCTACGTCTCTCAGGTTGCCAAGACGTGGTTCCTAAACCATGAGAGCGACTTCCATGATTGGTCTTCCTTCAAAGACCAGCTCTGACGCATTTTTGGTACACCGACCGTCCGTTCAGAAGTTGCTCGCAAGAAACTGGCAGAACGCGTTCAACATTGCGGTGAGTCCTACACTTCCTATATTGAGGATGTGCTGGCACTTTGCCGCCGTTTCGACGACACAATGCCAGAAGGTGATCGTGTCCGCCACCTTCTGAAGGGTATCGGACCTACCGCTTTCAACGCCCTCGTCGCACACAACCCTTCGACGGTTTCCGCCGTCGTCTCGGTATGCCAGCGGCTTGATACCTTGCAGTAAATCCGCCTACGACCCGACTTCTCGGAGAACCCCCTGGCAAACAGTATGGAGCTTCGATCCATCATTCGAGACATAATTCGTGAGGAATTGCAAGCCTACACTTTACCTCCTTCTAACAACGTTCCCGCTCAACCCGCCTCTAGCGATCTGCGTGGAATTATTAGGGAAGAAATGTCAGCGTTCCAAAGCATTCACCGTACTCCACCATGCGCCCAACCCCCTTCGTATGCACAGATCGCTGCAATGCAACCCTCGCCGTCTCAAGCACCACCACCTGTACCTGATCACGAACATCTCGCACCTCTAGTCGCCCGTCCACCGAACTCTACTTACCATTCTTCCTGGCGGGCCCAACGTCCTATTTGCTACTACTGTGGAATTCGAGGACACATTTCCCGGGTCTGTCGACATCGGCAGCAAGATGAACGTCGTGGGTATGCCGCTTTTGAACGAGACGACACATATGCTCGAGGTTACTACCGTTATGCCGACAGTCCTTCCAACCACCGATCACCGTCTCCTGTGCGCATTTCCAACACGACCAACAATACACGTGCATCCCGACCACGCTCCCCTTCGCCACTCCGACGCTCTGTTTCACCACTTCGGCCTGTCTCTCAACTGGCTGCCCAGCGATCGGAAAACTAAACAGTGCAGTTTTTGGAGGGAAAACTGCATCGCGGCGAAATGACCTAAGTCCTCCTGAACGACCGTCAAACATGTTATTGGTAACTGTGGAAGGTGTGCGGGTGTTGGCTTTGGTGGACACGGGAGCAACTATTTCAGTTATGCGTGCCGACTTGTGTTCTCGATTGCGGAAAGTGAAGACACCCTACCTTGGATCATCTTTGATTGGGGCCAATGGAGCAATAATTAGACCATCGGCCCAATGTACAGCGCGTGTCTTCATTGATGGTATTCTTCATCACATCACCTTCGCTGTCCTAATTTCATGTGCTCATGAACTAATTTTAGGTTGGGACTTTCTCTCATCAGCATCTGCATTAATTTTTTGCCGTCAACGTGTAGTCGAAATTACCGAGACCGATCACTGCAGTGAACGCGTCGACGAAAAACCATTGCGTTTCTTCACAGCTTCCGAATCCATACTACTCCCGGGTCAAGAGCAACTCATCACCATCACTTCTCCGAATATTGCCAATGGTGACGTCCTTATCACCCCTTCCAGCAGCTGTCTAGCTCGCGGCGTTGTAGTCCCCTCCAGCCTGGTGCGGTTCAAAGACAGTGCAGCGATAATCATTGGTCTGAACCCTACCCCAGAGCCCGTCCTTCTACCCCAAGGTTCTGCAGTGTCATGTTATGTGGATACCCAACCGGTTTCTTTGGTCTCTCTTGACGCCTTGACAGCTCAGCCACAACAGGCCCAGTCTGTTACTTCCTCCTCCTTTGCTCCCGGGATAAATCCTCACCTTTCTGCTTCTCAGCGTGAGGCGTTGCTGAATTTGCTCAGGAAACACCAGGCCTCCTTCGACGCCAATGCTTCGGCACTAGGACAGACCACAGTTGCGCATCATCGCATCGATACTGAAGGTCAGACTGTTGTACGCCGTCGTCCCTACCGAGTCTCCTTGGCCGAGCGCAAAATCATCGAGGAGAACGTGACCGATATGCTAAACAGAAACATCATACGACCCTCTACCAGTTCTTGGTCATCACCCGTTGTGTTGGTACAAAAGAACGATGGATCGGTACGATTTTGTGTTGATTACCGCGCGCTCAACAAGATTACCCGAAAGGATGTATATCCGATGCCCCGTATAGATGATGCACTTGACTCATTGCAAGGCGCCCAATACTTCTCCACCCTTGACCTTCGGTCCGGGTATTGGCAAACACCAATGGACGAAGCAGACAAAGAAAAGACCGCCTTTTCTACGCCGGACGGTCTTTACGAGTTTAACGTAATGCCATTCGGTCTATGTAATGCTCCCGCCACATTTGAAAGGATGATCGACTCTGTTCTTTGTGGCCTCAAGTGGAAAACTTGTCTATGCTACCTCGATGATATCGTCGTGTTTTCTTCCACTTTCGATGATCATCTGCAACGCCTAGATCAAGTGCTCACATGTCTCTCCAACGCTGGACTTCAACTAAACACAAGGAAGTGCCATTTTGGCAACACAGCTATAAAAGTTCTAGGACATCTCGTTACTAAAGATGGCATCCAGCCCGATCCGGACAAAATTTCCGCAGTCCTCAACTTTCCGCGACCCTTTCGTTCCAAAGAACTACGCAGTTTCCTTGGACTCGCATCGTACTTTCGCCGCTTCATTCGCAACTTTGCCACTATTGCCGCTCCTCTCCACAAGCTCCTTGCTAGTACCGCTTCCTTCGATTGGAATGATCAATGCGAAGCCTCATTTCAAGAACTCAAGCAGGCACTGACATCCCCACCGGTGCTTTGTTATTTCGATGACAAGGTACCTACGATATTACACACTGACGCGAGTGGACAAGGAATCGGCGCCGTACTGCTCCAGCGCGACCATGCCTTTCGCGAGAAAGTTGTCGCGTATGCAAGCCGCACATGAACCACTGCAGAGAAGAGGTACTCGATAACCGAACAAGAGTGCTTGGCTGTTGTCTGGTCCATCCAAAAATTTCGTCCGTACCTACATGGTCGACATTTTACTGTTGTGACAGACCACCATGCTCTTTGCTGGTTGTCCACAATCAAAAACTTGTCGCGACGACTTGGCCGCTGGATTCTCCGATTACAATCTTATGACTTTGACGTCATCTACAAGACTGGACGACAACATCAAGATGCCGACGCTTTGTCCCGATGCCCTTTGCCGCAGTTTTCGGTGCACGTCACATCCCCTTGTCAAATTGGCTATACGGAGGACGCCTCGTCGATATCAACCATTTCTTCCCTACCTTCATCCACCCGTCCGTCAGCACTTGCTACTCACCAGCGAGCCAATTCTTATTGCACTGACATCATTGGTCGGCTTACCGGTGCTTCGTCTTCCCCTAATACCAGGCTCCGGAAACAACTCCGACTATTCAAGTTGGAGGACAATGTGCTATATCTATACATTTTGCACCCGGAAGGCCACCGATGGGTTCCCGTCGTACCAGGCGCACTACGCACTGAAGTTCTGCGCGCTTCCCACGACGACCCGACGTCAGGACACTTGGGTTACTACAAAACATACGAGCGCATCCGCAGTCAATTTTTCTGACCAGGTCTTTCCACGACAGTAGCTAAATATATTGCCTCGTGCGCACTTTGCCAACACCGCAAGCGGCCCACTACTGCTCCAGTCGGGACCCTACAACCACTTCCTTGTCCATCAGAGCCGTTCTCTGTCGTCGGAATTGACCTCTTTGTGCCCCTCACAACTACATCAGACGGCAAGAGGTGGATAGTCACCGCGGTTGATCACTTGACCCGGTACGCTGAGACGGCCTCAATCACTTCAGGAAGTGCTTCGGAAGTAGCAACTTTCTTCTTGAATGCTATTTATCTACGTCATGGAGCCCCTCGTGTCATTTTGAGCGACCGGAGAAAGGCATTTCTTTCAAGCACGCTCAGTGAAGTTCTTCAAGCATCAAAAACAGTTCATAAAACAACATCTAGCTATCACCCGCAAACCAATGGCTTAACGGAAAGATTTCATCGCACGCTGTGTGACATGCTGTTCATGTATATCCGACCGGATCATCGCAATTGGGATGCCATACTTCCCTTTGTCACGTATGCATATAATACGTCAGTTCAACGAACCACAGGCTATTCTCCATTTTTCCTAGTATACGGACGCCAACCGACATCACCACTCGACGTTTCATTCTTTTCTGGCCCCGTCAACTCTTCACCACTCGTTTGCGACCAGTTTCTGTCCCGCGTTGCTCGATGCCGTCGTCTTGCCCGCGTAAACACCGAAGCTAGCCAAGAAGATCGCAAACATCGTTACGATGCCACTCACCGCGTCGTTCTCTACCGCCCTGGCGACAATGTACTTCTGTGGACTCCTGCGCGAACGCCTGGCTTATGCGAAAAGTTTGAGTCACGCTATCTTGGCCCTTACAAAGTTATCGAACAGACTTCACCGGTGAACTACCGTGTCACACCTGTTCATGTCCCCACTGACCAACGCTGCCGCGGGACAGAGATTGTGCGCGTTTCGCGTCTCAAGCCCTATTGTATGCGTTCCACACCGTAATTCGCGGCCAGGCTGGCCGCTTCCGTCGACGGGGGAAATTAGTGTGAGAATTCATTGTACGTCATCTTCCTCATCTATCAATAACCATCATCAGTCTTCGGCCCGTGCCTCTTCATGATCGGCGCCATTTTGCTGTTGCTTCAATAAAGCGTCTGCTGCACCGTTGTACTTCAATATATATATGTGTGTGTGTGTGTGTGTGTGTGTGTGTGTGTGTGTGTGTGTGTGTGTGTGTGTGTGTGTGTGTGTGAAAAAGTTTTTCCATTGGGCCATACGTACTTGGGAAGAGAAGAAACACAACTTATTTTGATTGATATGTGGGGTTTAACGTCCCAAAACCACTATATGATTATGAGAGACGCCGTAGTGGAGGGCTTCGGAAATTTCGACCACCTGGGTTTCTTTAACGTGCACCCAAATCTGAGCACACGGGCCTACAACATTTCCGCCTCCATCGGAAATGCAGCCACCGCAGCCGGGATTTGAACCCGCGACCTGCGGGTCAGCAGCCGAGTACCTTAGCCACTAAACCACCGCGGCGGGGTGAAACACAACTGAGCGGTTGTCCTAATTTTATTGTCAACGGTTTCGACCGCTGGACCGGTCTTCGTCAGGGTTTGCGAACAAGTGCGACGCTATGCGTACATGCCGCATCGACATGGTGGTGCTAGAAGGAAACGGGAGATAGCGGCAAATTCGTGCTGTTTTACATTGGTGACATATGCTGTGCCGAACAGTTTCTTCTTCGTCTCGTTCTCTGGAGCAAACCAAAAAGAACCAAGAAAAAAAAGCAAAAGGGAAAAAAAGAAACAAAAACTCCCAAGCATTTCCCCGAGGGTGAACATGGTTAAGTGCGAATGCACGGGGTGATGCTATGAGGGGTATTCATTAATTCGCACTATTATATTTATTTATCACACTATGGTGCCTTTATGGTGTAATGTTTCCTGGGAATCGCAATTTGATCACACGGGGGAGCGCAGTTCGACAACCGCTGCACGCTTCGCCCGCTTGCACTCGGCCTAGCGAGCACGCAGTTCGGCATCCGCTGCACGCTTTGCCCGCTTACGTTCGGTCTCACGAGCCCTTCGCAACGCCGCCTTGTCTTCCAACGTCGGCGAAACCACCGCGGTACCGTCACCTCCAACGACGGGTGCAGTGCTGGCATTCGGTTGCACTGCATTCGTTGTTGATGGTAGCGTTGCCTCCGGGACAACCATCGCACGACCCGCTCTCGACGGGAGACTGAGAGAGAAGGCGGGTGCGCGAGAGAGAGGGGTGCGCGCGCAGCTGCAGCGAGCGAGGAGAGCGGAGGAGCGAGCGAAGGGGGAGGGAACGCGCGCAGCGGCGTTAAAGATATAAGGCGCGTTACTGACACCGATATCAGCGTCGCGTCCGTGGCTTATTCGGTAGAGCGTCGCGCTGCGGCCCGCCAAGTCTTCTTTCTTTTAAAGATAGAGAGAAGACTGCGGACGCCGCCGACGGCGGTGGATGGTTTGGGGTCGGTTATAAAGTGCATTCACACTTAAACGAGAAACAGGGGCTAGGAGAAGGAAGGAAGAGGGGGATAGGGCGGCTTCCGCGACGCGTCTTGAAGGTCACGGAGGGACATTGTGGCTGAGATTAGATGGCTGCCAATTACCTGTAGCAAGACGAGGGACTCCGGCAGGGACAGTGCCTTATTCGGCCCCTTCTGTGGTCAGTTGTAAAAAGGGAAGGAGAACCACGTGTGTCGTTTTCACTGAAACTATACTGACACATCCCATATGTGGGGGGAGGGGGGCAGATTTCGGGTCAAAGATATTGAAAACACAAAAGGCGGTTTGGAAAGTAAAGCCGACATCCAGGGCGGGAAGGCACAAGTTGTCAATATGACTGCGTGCGTGTCTACAGCCCTTTTGTAGCACTCCCCGAAGCGCCTTTGGCTGAAATCGGCTGGTGCTGGTAGGGCTTTCCCACTTACAGATAATAAGGCAAACATAAGTTAAACAGACTGACAAAGAAACTTGTGAAGAAAGGTAAACAGTGAAAATAAAACAAATAATAACAAACATAATGGAATGGGTGACATTGTGTGAGAGATATTTGCACAAGTTAAGACACTCAAAGACAGACAAGAAGTAACACAAAAACGAAATAAATATGATCGAAATATTATCATAATTATAAAGAAATAAAAAGCACACAACAAAGGTACATATATAAATAGTACATGGATTTTTTTTTCGGTTGCTCCATACCTCAAATAACTATTGGGCAAAAAATGAAAGTTTTGTAAAATTTACAAGTTAATTAAACATTTAAAAGACTTAAAAATTGAAAAATGAAATCTACGCCAGACTCGATTCCTGTCCCATCCCACCACTGCACGACCTAAGAAATGATAGGTTGCCGACGCTTTCATTGATACCGTGTGTTAGTGTTTGGAATTTGTGGATGAAGTATGACTCCCTTTGTTCCCGTTCACGAGTCCCTCGGAAGCCTGACTGGCGGAGGGTGACTCGTATTTTCTCGAATGAGTCCTCTGGCAAGTTCAGATGCTTGGGAAATGGCAGAAATGTCAGACTGCGTGCGTGGGCGCTGTGGTTATTGAACCGCAGTCTGAATGCCGTACCAGTCTGACCGATACACTGCAGGCCACAGACATCGCAATGCAGCATATATACTACGTTCTGGCTGTCACGATTCAGCGTGTCCTTAATTTTTAATGTAAAGTCTGAGGAGGAAGCCTCGGCAACAGAGGTTGAAGGCATGTGTTTGCATTGATGAATAATTTGTGGGGTTTAACGTCCCGAAACCACCATATGATTATAAGAGACACCGTAGTGAAGGGCTCCGGAAATTCCGACCACCTGGGGTTCTTTAACGTGCACCCAAATCTGAGCACATGGGCCTACGACATTTCCGCCTCCATCTGAAATGCAGCCGCCGCAGCCAGGATTTGAACCCGCAACCTGCGGGTCAACAGCCGAGTACCTTAGCCACTAGACCACCGCGGCGGGGCGGAATGTGTTTGCAGACTTGGCAACGTTGTTCCCCGCATGGCTTACAACTCCATTCACTGCTTTCAGACTCAGTCGTCTTAGCTTTAACTAGGATGTCTTTTATGTTTTGCCACGGGAGTAGACCACTCGCAGCCGCTCCGTGAAAATTGAGGATAGACGCGCACTAAGCTGTATAATGTTAAAATGTTTTGAAAGGATATGGTTGAGGTGCGGTAGTGTGGACGAGTATGTGATGACAAGGTTAGTTTGGTTTTTCGAATGGTGTGGTTTCGAGCCCGACTAAATTTCATTCCTATCTAAACTACATGCCCGGCTTATAGCATCATCGATGACTTTCTCTGGGTACTCTTTTGCCACAAGGGCCGTTTTAAGATTCTTGGCATCATCTTCGAAATGTGACACGTCCGAACCGATTCGGCGGTATCGGTGTGCTTGCGAGTATGGGATGGCTGTATTGCAGTGATGCGGATGGCTACTCTTAAAATGTAGGTACTGATGGCAATATGTTGGTTTTTTGTATAGATCCGTGCAAATTCTTTGTTCATTAACTTGAACAGTGACACCGAGAAAGTTTATAGTTGACCTGGAGTAGGTGTGTGTGAACGAGATTGATGATTGAGTTGAAATAAAATCATCTATGAATGACAGCAAACTTTCCTCTCCGTGGTGCCAAGTAATGAATATATCGTCAAAGAATCGTTTGTAAATGAGAGGCTTCAGTGTACTGCTTGTAATAAATGGTTCTTCAATTGATGCCATAAACAGATTCGCGTAATTAGAAGCCATCTTTGTACCCATAGCTGTGCCGTTTATCTGAAGAAAGTGCTTATTATCAAACTCAAAGTTTTTGTGGCTGAGTACCAAATGATGTAAAATCGACAACGTGTCCTCATCTAAGCACACCGGCACACTGGCCTTCCCGAAAGCTGCAACTGTTGCGTTAATGCCATCTGACTGTCGGATGTTCGCGAAAAGTGACACTACATCTATTGTAACAAGTATGCTATCGTTGGGAACCTCGAGTCCGCTGATTTCACAAAGAAAGTGTTTAGTGTCCCTAATGTACGAAGGGATAGTAGGAACAATATCCTTAATGATAAAGTCTAGCGCACTTGACATCCTTTCTGTTACTGTGCTGTTGCTTGAAACAATAGGACGACTGGGATCGTTGGATTTGTGTATTTTAGGAAGCAAGTAAAACCGGCCTGGAGCAGGCTGAATTGGTTGCATTGCCTTGAGCATATCAGCCGTGATTTTTCCGTTCTTACGCAGTGAATTTAGTTCATGGTTGATTTCTGATTCAAATAATTTTGTGGAATCCTCTTAGAGTTCCGCATAGAAGTTCTTGACCTCCAGTTACCGATAGCCCTTTCTGGTACTCAGTTTTATCCAATATTACTATTGCACCATCCTTATCCGCAGGCCTAATTACCAAATCCGCTCGACGGCTCAGGAGCTCCAGTAACTTACGCTCTTCCGAGGAGAATTGGTTTCGATAGCGCCTCGTTTTCGAACAAGTCGATATTATGTATTTTTGTACTGGCGATAGGAGTCTGTCCCGCTGTTCAGGTGGCGACCAAGTTTTTTCTGAAGAACCAGGGAATACTGTTCGGCTTGGTTCATGGTCATGGAAGTACTCCCGTAGGCGCATATTTCTAGCAAAGTTATCTAATTCCTGATTCAATTGGAATTCACTAAAATTTCCACTAGCCAGACGGAATGTTAGGCCCTTTGAAAGCAGTCTGTTTTCAGTCGCAGATAGCTGTGCTGAAGAAAGATTAATTACACTCGGAGGTGCCTTTTCCACATCCCAGTTTGTATTTATCGGTGTCGTCGGTATACCTTCATGTGTAGTAATTGGGTCAGTTACCCCATCCCACAGTAGTTTGCGATGCTTCCGCTCTTTTTCACTGCTGTTTTTTGAGTTTCATACTTCTCAAGATGATTAATGTCTTCTTGGCTGAGATCAGACTGACGTCTAAGTGACAGTTCTTTCTAAGTTCACGAGACTTTCGTTCGCTGTGCGGAATAATAATCTGCATGTGCTGCAGCGATGCATCATGAAGTGCTTTCTCTCACTGTGCTTGTTCATCTTGCATTAATGTTGTCATTGCGCGATTAAGCTTGAGAGATAAGCTTCTCGGTACCGAATCACAGGTAGAGTATGACGTAAGCGTTGAGTAGTGGAGGTCGTGTTTTACACGTTTCTCGATTATATTCCTAATCTGTTGAAAAGAGCGTGATCACGGTTTGAGGGAATGGACCATACCTGTACTCTTTGGCAGTCAGTTTGCATTCGACCGTGCGGGTCGTCGTGCGGCTTCCGAATAGCTGCGAAGGTTGTAGGCCATCGTTGGTGTAGTTGGGCCAGTGACAGGCCTCGGAGCAGGTGGCATGGAATTTTGTTGCGATGAAGAGCTCGCGGACACCGTGTTTGCAGCAGGCGCTGGAGAGCCGGAACATATCGGGGCAGCGTTCCTGGCCGGCTGTAAGTTCTACGGGTGCCAGCGGCTTGTTCTGGTGGTGAGTAGCTCTCTTAAGTGTAGCGCCAGCATCGCTACGCCCTTGAAGCTTGGATAAAGGCCGTCGGCGGCGAAGATCCTCCAAGGCGGCATCTCGTAGAACGCGTGGTAAAGATAGGAACCACCACGACCAAGTTCTCCTCGATGGTACAAGCGGCGCTCCTGACCCACGAGGCGGGATGCCTTCCTGTTAAACCAATGCACGAATCTCTTATTCGCACCTCGGCGTCGGCGGTTTGGGGCTCTGGGTAGCGGCAGGTTATACACAGTTCGAGGTTTGGTCGCATCTGCTGAATGCGCTCAAGAAGCTCTTTCATGTTCCTTACAGACTGTGCACACCCACTGCCCGCAATGTCCACGGTTCCCACACGAAGCACAAGCTTCGGCAGTATTGGTGGCAAACGCTGAAGTAAGCCAGGGACGTCGTTGAAGCGTGCTCCGTGGTACGAGAAAAACTCAGGGGTCCAAGGTTCAATGGGGTTAAAAAAATTGGTGTACATACTTGATCGAGGAATCTCCGATGACAGCTGCACAGCACAATTGATTCGAACGCGCGGGCAGCGCACCGAATACCGCTCAGAAGTGACATGGATGGCAGCCATTGCTGTATAACTGAAGAAGTCTTTCCAATTGGTCAAACGTAATTGGGAAGAGAAGAAAGACGACTTAGCGGTTGTCCTAAATTTATTACCAATGGTTTCGACCAGTGGACCGGTCTTCGTCAGGGTTTGCGAACAAGTGCGACGCTATGCGAACATGCCGCATCCACATTGTGGTGCAAGAAGGAAACGGGAGAGAGCGGCAAACTCGTGGTGTTTTATAATGGTGACATATGTCTTGCCGAACAGTTTCTTCTTCGTCTCATTCGCTGCAGCAAACCAATGAGAACCAAAAAAGAAAGAAAAAAAAGAAAAGAGAAAAGAAACAGGGGGTAGGAGGAGAAAGGAAGAGTGGAATAGCGCAGCTTTCGCGACGCGTCTTGAAGATAGTTATAGCGCGAGAACAAAACGACGACACAGAGACAAGAAAGACACGAAAGACACGAGCGCTCGTGTCTTTCGTGTCCTTTTTGTCTTCGCGTCGTCGTTTTGTTCTCGCGCTATAACTATTGTCATGCCATACCAACTAGCCCAAGCTGCCACACGTCTTGAAGGTCACGGAGGGACATTGTGGGTGAGCTTACATGACAGCCAGTGACCTGTAGTAAGACGAGGGACTCCGGCAGGGACAGTGCCTTATTCGGCCATTTCTGTGGTCAGTTAGAAAAATGGATGGAGAACCACGTGTTTCGTTTTCACTGAAACTATACTGACACATCCCATATGTGGGGGAGGGGGGTGGCAGCTTTCGGGGCAAAGTTGGTTAAAGCACAAAAGGCGGTTTGGAAAGTAAAGCCAACATCCAGGGTGGCTTTACTTACATATATATATATATATATATATATATATATATATATATATATATATATATATATATATATGGGATATAGCACAACGGGAGCGTTGTCAACAAGGATAAATATATTTATTCCCAAACAGTTTTGGGAGGAGTCCTCCCTTCATCAGGCGAAGAGTTATACTGACATGAACTTCGTTGCTGCCGCGTCCCTCTCGCCTTGAAAGATGTATGCGAGAGTGAGAGAGACCTAAAAAAAGGAAAGAAAGAAAAAAAGAAAAAAAAGAAAAAAGAAGAGGAGGGGGAGGAAAAGACGAAAAGAAAAAAAGAAAAAGAAAGAAAAAAAGAACGTAATAAAGAGGAAGTACCACTGTCAACACTGAGAACGAAACCAACTATCCGTGTACGTCCACATCCGGTATCCCGTGCTGTTCAGTTCTCGACGTGTGTCGGGCCACCCAAGATTTTAGCCGTGGTGGCGGGAGGGGTCCGTGACGGCGTGCGTAATGAAAGGGTTTCCCCTTAATGGGTTGGTCGGCTCTTTACCTTTAATCTTCGTCCGTTTCCCTTAATTTTTCATCAAGTGGTAGGCGAACATAAACACTTTGTATGTGCATGTGAAAAAAAGAAAAAAAGAAAAATAAGAAGAAAAACAAGAAAGGACAGTGTACACGTACGAGTCAGTCAGAAAAAATAAGCATGGTCTCCAGCTATCAATCTTTGTCACCAATTTCCTCCTGGCTTACTTCTCGGAGGCAGGAGAGATTTCCGGGGTCCTCGTTGATGCCGGCAAATAATGTTCGAAATTTGAAAATGAAATATGCCTCACGCTGTTCGCGCTCGCGCCTGTTTGAGAAACCGGACTGCAAAAAAGTTACGCTGATATTTTCAAAACTGTGGTTTGGCAGGCTCAGGTGTCTAGATAAAGGTAGCTTTGGCAGTGAAGTGGCGTGGTACCGGTGATTATTGAACCGCAGCTGAAATAGTGTGTCTGTTTGGCCGATATATTCTTGTCCGCAGATGTTGCAACGTAGCATGTATATTACGTTACTGGAGTCACAATTAAGGCTTTCAGTTATGCAGAATTTGAAATCCGAGAAGTTCGCTTTGGATTCACGTGTTGTGACCATCTGTGGGATACCTTGCATAGAGTTTTTCCGCAGGGATGGCACCCTGGTTGAACTTTGGGGTGTTTGTTTTGCTCTGACAACAATGTCCTTCAGATTTTTATCCCTGCGGTACACAACGTGAGGTGGCTTAGCGAAAATAGAAGTTAGCCGTTTGCTTTGCCTGATTATGTAAAAATGGTAGGAAAGTATGTTGTTGATTCGTGGCGCTGATGAGGAGTGAGTTAGTTCAAGGTTCATTTGGTAAGTCGTTTTAGATACTCTATTTGTTTCCTTAATTATATCAATCCTGTTCACGTTGCGAGCACGTAGTATGGCATCGTCAATAATGTCTTCCGGATAATTTTGCTTCAATAAGGAATGCTTTACGTGTTCCGCGTGTCTGTCATGTCATGTCATGTCATGAAGTTCATGTCAGTATAACTCATCCCCTGATGAAGGGAGGACCCCTCCCGAAACTGTCGGGAAATAAATATATTTATCCTTGTTGACAACGCTCCCGTTGTGCCATATTTTATACCTTCACGAAGACTAACTGGCCCATTGAATTATTACTCCCACTATTTATATATATATATATATATATATATATATATATATATATATATATATATATATAGCACAAAGCAGAAAGCAAGTAGCGCCAAACATGTTTTGTAAACAAACCTTAAAACGTGATGTGTCGGTGATTGCGGTAGCTGATCGTGGGAGTAGATTCCATTGAGATTCCAGTTTAATTTCATTGGGAATTAAAGCATGCAAATTGGCTGTGGTTCTACATCAAGAAACATGAACTTTTTGTGTATTATCTATTCTAGGTGATATGAACGAGCGGGGTTTAACGAAATGTTCGCGAAGGCTATTGTTATGATAATAAAGCGTATGAAAGAGTCTTAGCCGGGCTATTTTACGCCGAATGGCGAGTTCAGGAAGGTTGAGCTGAAATTTCATTAGTGTAACACTGGCCGTGTGGGTATATTTGGACAAGATAAAGTGAACTGAACGATTCTGGACTGCTTCCAATTCATGTGTTAGCGTAGTGCCACCAAGATTCCAGATGGATGACGCATATTGAAGCGATGGACGAACGCAGGTACTGTAACGAAGCTTCTTAAGGGATGAAGGTGCCCTGTAGAAGTTTCTGCGAAAATACCCGAGCTGACGGTTAGGTTTGGTGACGATGTTCTTCAGATGACGGTTCCATGTCAGGTTATTTAAAATATTAACACCTAGATGTTTGTAAGATTAGACAGCCTCGAGGTAGCTATCGTTGAGAAGATACTGTTGACAAACAAGTGAAGTGCGGCACACACACATTGTTTTGCATTCAGAAGTGTTGAGTTCCGTGTTCCATAATTGGCACCAAGTACATATGTTATTTAGATCCGTCTGAAGCGAAGTAACATCGTCTTGGTTACTCATTTGTCGATAAATTACGCCATCACCAGCGAATAGGCATACCTTTGATGAGACGTTAGTTGGCAAGTCATTCACGAAAATTAAGAACAGCAAGGGTCCCAAAACAAAGCCTTGGGGAACGCCTGAGAGCACCGGTTGAATGGGGGAGCAAACGTTGTTAGCAGAAACAAATTGTTTTCGGTTAGAAAGAAAGGCTCGAATCCAGTTAAGCACGTCAGGATCTAGATTTAAATGTTTCAGCCTAAGAAGTAGTAGCTCATGATTGACGTTGTCAAACGTCTTCCAATAATCTAAAAAAATACAGTCACTGGTAATTCCAGAGTCGAGTAGGACATGCAGGTCATTCGTAAATACTGAGCTGCATTTCACAGGAGAAGTTCTTACGGAAGCCATGCTGGGATGGTGTGAAAAACTGGTTAGGCTCGAGAAAGTTAACCTGGTGAGTGAAAATGATATGCTCAAGTATTCTGCACGGGACAGATGTGAGCGATATCGAACGGGAATTTAAAGAATTGTGTGTGACCCCTAATTTGTGCACTGGTACTATCTCACCAACCAGCCATTCTTCCGGAAGGCTAGAGTGCTACAAGGACTGTGAAAAAAATGCATGACAGGATAATAGAGCTGTATTCAACAGTCTTTTTCGGGAATTTATTATTGATTCCATTAGCTCCACATGATGGCGAACTTTTAAGTTTTTTATTGACCACACGAATAACTTCAGAGGTAACGAAAATAGCGTCCATGAGTAGGTAATAGGGTGAAGGCAAAGTGATTTTGTTGTTGATGGTCACCTGGTGTGAGAAAGCTTTTATGAATGTTTCGTTTAGTAGAGATGCGCATTCTACGTCGGGCACGGAATACCCATCAGTCGTAAGCAAGTCTATATCGCAATTCTCGCTGCCATGCACGAAATTCCCAAACTCGCTAGGGATATTTTTCAGCATAGTGGGTAGAGTTTCACTGAAAAAAACTTTGCATGTTTTAGAGCAAATAAATAGGTTGCAGCAGATTTGTAAGTTGACCAACGTTGAGCAGACGGAGATTTGCTAGCCGCACGATAAAATCTTTTCTTACGGTTAGAAAGACGGTTAACATATCTGTTGAATCGTGGAGCACCAGTAATACAGAACACTTTTTAGAAGGGGATATGTTTAACAATAAGCTCGGATACTTTAGCCTTGAATGAGTCCCAGTTACTCTGCACCGATCTTTCGGTGTAGTTAGGTAAAAACTCATCTAAAAAAGAGCCCAATGTTTATTGAGTCACAGTCTGCCTTTTTTTTATCACATATTGTGTTAAGCTGCTTACGCATGCGTGAGAATGGTAGTAAGATATGCGCTTGAATAACTTTGTGATCGCTGATACCAGGTACATTGGTTCCGGAAGATACAATATCTGGTTCTGATGTCAAATTAAGGTCAAGAATGGATGATGTAGTATTCGTAACGCGAGTAGGAAAATTAGCAAGTTGTGTAAGACCAAAATCAGGACATGCGAATGAAATTCTGTAGTACAGCTGAGTTAGGCAACAAAAATGAGTAATAATAAACCTCACAATAGTAGCAAAATTGAAATCGCCCAGTACAATTACAGCGGCGCGAGGAAACAAAACTTTCAGGTGACTGAGACTATCATGCGGGTCGTCGCTAAAACTTGAACAAGCGGATGGTGGGCGGTAACATACGCCAATTACACTTTTTAAAAGCCACGCTGAGGACACACCAAGTTGCCTCTAATACCGAGTCTATTGGAGCAGCCTAGCTTTCAATTCTCTCATTCACTGCAAGAACACCACCACCACATATATCACGTCTGTCACAATGATAAATTTAGTATTTTTTTCGCAGCACAGCGATTCTTCGTTCCGAATTTCGTCGCAACGCAACGTTTCAGTTAACGCGCTTATATCCGCGTTAGAATCACTAACTGCTGCATAAATTTCATCCTTCTTGGACAGGAGGCTGCGAACATTGGTAGAAAGCATGATCAATTTTCAGAAGTTATTGCAAGTGCCCTCGCTCCTTTCTTTTTCGTTTCTCCCCGAGGAAGCAAATAATTAACGACCCGAACGAACTTGCCGCGAAGAGAAGTTTGCGACACTAGCGATATTAGTTACAGATCTGGATGGTCGAATTTCATGCACTTTATCAGTAATGTAGTCAGTGCCGTATCATTTCTCATTAGGAAAAAGTTTGTTGTAACGCAGGTGAAAAGGACAATGAAGCTCTTTGGCGAATTTGGTCAGCATCAGTCTAGCGCGGCGAGTATTGACAGAAAGCAATGAAGCTACGTGCCTCAAATTTGTTTGGATACCTATAGGCGTACTGGCACTTACAATAAGTTATATTGCAATTGCCTGAGTAGTGTATCCTTTTTAATGAAAATTCTTGAATTTGACCTAAAGAACGCTTTTCGCCTTGTTCGCAGGCCTTTATTTCACAAAGCGTCTATGGAAGAGCAGTGAAAACTTCACATCACTTTAGCAACTTGATTCTTTACGAAACCACCAAAGTTTATATTATTAGCACTTTTCAATAAAAATATATAATTTTGCTTGACGAAACTTGACGCAAAGGGAATGCAAAGAAAACATGTGACTACTAAGTCTCCACTTTTTCTACTACACATCAGCTTTCATAAACAGGCGAAATATGTTGCAATATATGGTTTCGCTTGCAGTAACGGCCGGTCAAAAAAATTCGCTTGCGCAAGGGTGGGCGACAGTATATCGGAGTTCTTGCCCGCTAAGTATGGAATGCCGGCATAGTCAGGCTGACGGTGATAATAGGATGATGATCACAATAGTGCTTGATGCCTCAGTGCCTCAATGAACACCACGCGTACAACACAAACTTCTAATCGTTCACTACCGTGGTTATTCATAATATTTTGCAGTGGCAAGACATACATACTCAATACATTATTATTCCAAATGGAACAACCGTAGGTGATCGCACATATACAATATTCAGACCCAGAAACTGTGCTCAGTCTTGCGCAAAGGCTTTATTCGGTGGGCCCTCCTCACACCAGAGCATGGACTGTGCGCGCTTGCTTGCTCGGTAATTCCGCACTCATGGTCGCTCCCGCGACCAAATCATTTCGACGATGGAGGCCTCAGTGCAGTCGACAGCTATTTCAGTGGTGCTTGCCGAAAGTGCAAGCCTGCATTCTATACTGTTATGTCCGGTGTTGTCGTCGGCCCATAGGCGTACGCGTTGGTCGCGGTAGTCCAAAAAGCTCAGACAGCCTCGAACGGTTAAAAACAAGTTTATTCCTATTCGGATGGAGGTGGCGGCCGAACTGCCGGGGGAAACGACGGTGGCTCGTTTGCGCCGAGCGGGGGAAGAGGAGGAGTCAACATCTGGAAGCAGTTTCTGCAACCGGTCCCTCGTGGGGCTCGCTCGTGACTCAGGGGTGCTTGGAACACAACATCTCCTCCCTCCTTAGCTTGTCGCTTGGAAGCGATTTGGGGACCGCCGTTTGCGCGTGGACGCTCTGGACGCACTAGGAAGAGAAGCCTCCGCTCGCTGGGTGTCGTTTCTCTTGTGTTCAGGGCCTGCGGGCGGCGGCGCCGATTCAATCTGCTGCGAGATGCCAGGCTAAGTGGAACAAAGCTTCCGTCGAGGTGGCTGCTTGAATGGGAGGTTCCCTTGGCAAATTACCTGAACGGCGTAGCTGATTAAGGTGGCGGCGTATGGCCTTTCCACCAATGTCGACGAGCCATGACCGCAAACCTATGCGTTTGAGTGCCGTCGCTTCAACCCAGCCGAGCTTTCTGTGGAACTGGCGGGCGTACATGCGCTGTCCACTTTCCATTCTCCTGCTATGCGGGAGCTTTTCTTTTTCCGACGGTGCTTTCGCTGAGGGCTCCGGGACAATTGCTGTCAGCAGGGTTCTCATTTCTCGTCCGAACATCAATTTCGCTGGCGTTTGATCAGTAGTGCTTTGAACAGTGTTTTGCTGTCTGAAGAGAAAGCGCGCGATGCGGCGTTGCATTGTCCCAGTCTGGTTTTTAGTAAGGGTGCGCTTTAGCTTAGCCACGTAGCGCTCGGCTTGTCTGTTCGTAGCAGGGTGGTAAGGAGCTGATGTAACAGACGAGACGCCGTTGTCGCTGTAAAACTTGAGAATCTCCGTGGACACAAACGGAGTGCCGTTGTCCGAGACCACCTGGCGCGGTAGGCCAAACGTTGCGGGCTCGACAGTAGACCTCCGATGGCCTTGGGTCATAGTGCTCTTGTAGCGCTGCTACGATGTCGTCGTAGTCAACGGCTGCTGGAGTGCGTGGCTGAATCAGGGCACAGACTGTGTCGTATGTCTGCTCTCCACACAGCATTAGCAGGTTCGCCCTCTTCATTGCTGCATCAGCGATGTTGTTAGCCTCGAAGTAAAATTGCAGGCGTCCAAACCACGATGACCATGATGAGCCGTTGAATTCGGGTAGCCTATTTGGGAGCCCGTACGTAGCCATAGCTTGTAGCTTGTCAATATCGTTGCGTAGCGTTGGTCCAAATTCACTTCCTCGTCGCCACTGTTATGTCCGGTGTTGTCGTCGGCCCACAGACGTACGTGTTGGTCGCGGTAGTCCAAAAAGCTCAGACAGCCTCGAAGGGTTAAAAACAAGTTTATTCCTATTCGGATGGAGGCGGCGGCCGAACTGCCAGGGGAAACGACGGTGGCTCGTTTGCACCGAGTGGGGGAAGGGGAGGAGTCAACATCTGGAAGCAGTTTCAGCAACCGGTCCTTTGCGGGGCTCGCTCGTGACACAGGGGTGCTTGGAACACAACATATACTTAGTGGGTAGGAAGTCCAATCTACTGTTGCCTATCCTTGCGAAAGGGCATTTTCGGGTTCGCCGTAACTGCAAGCTAAACTGTGTATCAACATGTTTTAGTGATTGTTAAAGCTAACGTGCAGTAGAATAAGTAGCGAAAGTATAAAAAATCAAAAAAGGAAATTTTTTATTGTCGTCCCGTCAGAATTTCTCTTGCATGTTGTTTTCTTGAAGTTAGTGCGATTATGTTTTTTATTCAAAAAAGTCATGATTACAAGGTTTGGCAGTTTTTAAAACAGCATGTTGAAAAACGTTGCTGAATTTTTACCGCTATGCCAAACGCACTTTGTGACATAAAGGCCTGGAAACTAGTAAAAAACGTTTTTTAGTCAAGTTTAAGAAATGTTATAAAAATTTTACACTACGCATACAGTCTAAATATAATTGAAAGGAAGCATCAGTACACCTTCATGAAGTGAAACAAAATTTAGGCACGCAGCTTTAGTATATTTCCTGTAATTCATCGCCGAATTCGAAAGAAGCAGCAAAGCAGGTAAGCTCGGCACTTCACCACTCCATGATTATTGATTTACTGTGCCACGAAAAATTTTTTATAAGAAACTCAATTGCAGATCTCTTCTTTCCACTGATGACGCAACCATATAGTGCCGCAAATAAAACAAGGCCTACAGCCAGGAGTTGACCCGAACCAGAGTAACGAAATCGGTCTCTTCTTCTCCGCTCAAAACGAGTATGAGCGACAGTGGCTCATTCATCAATCATGGCGTGCGTCATTACCACCTCTCTCAAGAAGCATCATCTCGATGCTGTGCATGAAGGCAAAAAAAAGAAAATGAGACCAAAATTACTATGCAAGCAAAATCAATGGCGTCACGTATAGCGTCTTGTTCTTTTTGCGACACACTATAGGCATGTTGTCGGATGGGTCTCTCGGTAGGTTTCGTGATGATACGATGCTGAGCAAGTGGTGTCTGTTTAACCTTTCACGTAGTGGCAAAGTTGTCTTCAAGTGAGCCGAGTATACGCAAAAGCCTTTCTCGTTGAGCCGAAGATAGTCTCTCGTTTACATCTAGAGTGCTCGCGAAGGCCTCGTCAGGGGCGCCGTTCGATGAAAATGACGATAACGTGGACGAACCTTCGGCATCGGCAAGTTCTTCAAAATATGCAATGGCAGTGTGCCTCCTTAGGTGGTGATTTTTGTGGCTGAAGTTCATGACCAGTAGGTGAATATGCATGTTGTTAGGCTGAATGATTCCTCAGGCAACAGAGATTTGTCGGGAAATAAGGAGAGACAACTCGGCCTCAGCAATTACCGCAAAGACACGTCCTGTCCGAATTCTACCTTGGCAGAGAGGCTGCTTCGAGGTGAGAAAATTAAAGAATTGTCGGTAACACGGAGTGCTTTTTCCGGAATTGCGTGCTGTCAACTGCAGCGCGAACGATCTTCGAATGACACAAGTAATTCACTGAGATCAACGACAGTGCCGTATTTGTGAAGGAAGACCATTTCTAGAATAACTGGCCGAGAACACACACGCAATACGAGAAAAGAGCCTGGATCTGTCGACGTACGTACTCGAATGCGTTCCCTCCACATACTAGTAGGTATCACCAGATGGCCACCTTCCATGCACAACTGGGGTCTTTGCCACGGTGTGGTAATCTTCCTCAGTTCAAATGTCAGTGTGATGCTGATTACGGAATAGTTGGTGTTGGTGTCGACGAGAGAATTGACAGCATGATTGTCAACGAACACGGAAATTTCGGCAGAAACAATCTTTCTGCTGTCGGAGAACACTGCATAACCGTAATAGTCCTCGTCGGTTTGTTGTGTCGAAGAAGGGTCTTGTACAGTTCGGTGGACCGTGACTTCGCCCCCAGAAGTCACCATTCCTACTTTCTCCTGCGGGGACTTGGTTACCCGCTCCTAAAGGGAGTGGGAGACGATGAAGGCAAACTGGGTGACGTAGACCGCCGAGGCGACGTTGATCTTGACTGGTGGTGCTGAATAGTCGAAGGAGTTCACTGGCCCGTGAGATAGGCTTCGATTTCTCGGGGGCGCTCACCGTAGCGTGGGCATCGAGCATCAGGGTGGAAGCCGTGAGACCTACTTGCCGGTATTGACAGTTCCGGTATACGTGACCTGCTCCGCCGCAGTGATAGCAGAGCGGATGCTTATCCGAGTTGAGCCACGTGCTTTCCTTGCTACCACTTTGTCTTGATGCAGACGGCAGATAGGAGGCTGTGCTCTGAAACATTGAGCTGAGAAGAGAGCTCGAAGCAGTGTCCTAGATTGGTTGCATAGCCTCGTACATTGGTCGCATAGCAGGATCTGTAGACGGTGGCGCAGGGAATCGCAATGCCGCTGCGTATGTCAAGACGGGAACTTCGGTAATCGGTGGTACGATTGGGGCCAGGGGTGTGACAGCCTGCCGGACTTCTTGCCTGATTACATCCGTGAGGGCTGACATAGGTGAATGGGAGCCCACTGACTGAAGCTGTCGCAATTCGTCCCGAACGATACTTCGAATGAAGTCTGCGAAGGCCTGTCTCTCGCTGTCGGAGCCGATAGATCATGCGGTAGCTGGGATCTGGCGTTCATATTGTGACGACCACTGCTGCAGAGTACGTTCCATCGGGGTTGCCTCACTAATGAACTCGGCGACTCTCGTCTGTAAATTGCGCACAAGTCCAGCGAAAAGCTTTTCTTTTATAACGCGCATCAAATGCCACAGCTTCTTTTGCTCCGGCATGGCAGGGTCTGCGCGGTTGAAGAGCCGCAGCATGTCCTCTACAAACATGAATACTCTTCGTTCGGCCGCTGGTTTCTGCAGTATAAGGCTTCTTCAGCTCTTTCCTTCCTCTCGGTGTTGCGATAGGCGTCACGGAGCTGTCGGCTGAACTCTTGCCAGGTTGCAAAGGAGTCCTCGTGGTTCTCGTACCACGTCTTCGCAGAATCTTCCAAGTAGAAGTCAACTTGGTGCAGCATGCGAACATCATCCCATTCGTTGATACTGGCAACCCGATTAAAGTGGTCGAGCCAGTCATTAACATCCTCGAAGATGTCTCCATGGAACGGCTTTGGTGTCTGTGGCGCATGAAAAACGTGCGCGAGAAGAGAATCATGGACATCGCTGGTTTGTACTGCCTGGCTTGTCATCGGAGTTGCCATGTTTCTTGGTGTTGATGCCAAGGCACCGATTTCAGGGCGTAACCCACACAGGCGGCAGCTGCTCCTTACTCTGGGAGATGTAGCTGTCTCCAAGATGGCCGACACAGCCGAAGTACACGTACCGAGCACCTCCACCAGTAATGTCACAAGCAAAACAAGACCCACAGCCATGATTTTACCTGAACCATAGCAACAAAAATGGTTTCTTCTTCTTACCGCTCAAAACGAGTATGAGCCACAGCAGTTCGTTCATAAATAGAGGCATGTGTCAATATAAAATTTTGAAAGAAATTTAAAAGGTTGACCTGGCATGCATTCTTCGATTTTACGTGAACCCCCCCCCCCCGCATTACTGTTAATAATGGCAGATTGTGATTATTTACGAACTGGATGTAATCACACTGAAGTAGCACTTGTTGGGCGTTTATGACGTCGACACTTGTTACAGCTAGACACGCGTTGTTCCATCGTCTGGCGCATTTAGGGTCAGTAAAAACTATCTTGAAGACGGCAAAGTGTTTTCGTTGTGCCTAGATGACCGGATGTCAGGTCATCACGCATAGCCTGTAAGACATAAACGCGAAGACTCTTTGGAACCACCAGAAGATATTGTGCGCTGGTGCTGGTGTAGTTCTTTTTGTAAACTAGCCCGTCTCGGATGCAGAAGCGTGTAGGTGATGATTTTCGTTTAGTAGCAAGAAGTTTAGTAGCAAGAAACGGCCGCGCCGGCTAGTTTTCCGTAGGAGGCGAGGAGTGGCGGCGCCGAGGAGACGGTGATCAGTTGGCGCGAGCGGCAGGCGGTGGTCTCACACTGCGGTCGAAGGCCGGAGATTGGTTTCGTAGCGGTCCTGGGATCCCGTAAGACGCACTTCCCGGGAATGTCGGTGCTCTTATAACGCTAGAACGGTTAAATCTCGGTGATCGGTTGTACCTTGGTGGCTGCCGGTAGTTGCAATACCTGGCAATATGTCCTTCGAAGCCACAGTTGTAGCAGACTGGTAGAAGACGCTCACCGAACCAACGCTGAGACCGCTCAGCTGTAAAGGGTCGCTGATGAGCTTGCTGAGCGGGGACTGCCCACCTCTGTGTGGCGGAGCCGTGACGAAGGCGTTGGCCATATCGCTGGTCGGCCGCGAATGAGTCACGACGTGGCCGCGGATTTCCAGTTTCGCTAATATCTGCCAAACATACCGATGGTAGCAAAGGAGCAGATGGCACCGCCGTGTAGTGGGGTGGATTGGTAGGTGGATGAGGAATGGTTTCGTCAAGCCTACCACCTTGTCGCTACAGCGCTTCACGCACAATTGCCCGAATAGTAGCGGCAAGGTCGGTGGGCGGGCTCACTTCGACGTTGGCGACCGTTGTCACAATTGCCAGCCTACCAAATTTCGGGGCGATGTGACGAGTTTTTAAAACGTGCGGCAATGATTTTGGACGTCGGAGGCAGAGTTGAGGTCATCCGTGCCTATCAGAAAATTGTAAGTGTCTTCCGCTATGCCTTTCAAGAGGTGTTCAACCCTGTCTTCTTCAGATATCTGCGGGTTTATAATCTTGCAAAGCTTAAGAACATCCTCTATGTAAGCACTGCACGTTTCTCCAGGAGTCTGGGCTCTTCCAGCAAGAGTCCGCTCCGCGCTTTTCTTTTTTTAGTTGGAGTCGCCAAACACTTCTTCAGTTCTTGAGCAAAAAGAGCCCATGTTGTCAAGGACTCTTCGTGGTTTTCATGCCACATCAGGGCAGTGTCCGTGAGAAACAGCGCGACGTTATCCAGCTGATCGATAAAGTTCCAGTGGTTGTACCAGTTCACTCTTTTGTAGCGCGTTAGCCACGCGTCCACATCTTCTCCTGCCATTCCCGCGAGCTGGCGGGGTTCCATGTACTGATGCCAAGGCCTAGAGAGCGTATACCTGCGCGAAGTCGAGGCAATTGATTCCTGACCTTCGCTCTCGGCCATGACGGTTGTTGTCGGTGAGAGACCGGCAAGACGACAGCTCCGGCGAAATCCGTACAACTGTGGCTCCGTGGTACGTCGATGTGCCGTACCCAGCACCTCCACCACTCTGCTACATGTGTTAGAGGGGTTTATTCAGAGCCGACGTAACGGTCGACTGAACGGTATATAGCAGTGAACGCGCACCAGCGAGCTCTTGCCACCAACCGAACGTCGTCTTCTGCTGCCACCACCCTGTTCCCCGCTACACAGGTGCACACACCTAAATTACATATGTGGTAACAATTGCTGGATTTGAAGCGTGGCTAAAGTTTAGCCAAGCGAAAAAGGCATTTCATTTTTTTCAAGTTCGTTAGTACGCTTATGAACCACGGCCAATGGGGATTAAACTTGAGTGTGATGGTCAGTGTATAATGCGCAGCAAGGTTAGACAGTTTGTTTTCGAAAAGCCACCAGTTTTTCTTCGCGGAGTGATTTTCGAAGCCCGATGAAAACGATGGGTAGAATGCTAGTTCACTATATATTGCGTATAAATTTCTTTCTCATAAAAACGTATTTTTTGAGAGCCTGTATAATATTTCGCGGCGAGAAAGAAATAAAAAACAAGTGAATAAGCTCGTGGTCACTTATTTCATGTAAATCACTGATTGATGACACGCTATATGGTTGGTATGTCAGTATAAAGTCAAGTGTGTTTGCAGTGTGAAGAAGGTGTCAATAACAGCAGGAGTACCATCAGTTACGCGCGTGGGCTGCTTTACTATCTGTAAGAGGTTTATATTAAGGCAAACGTCCTGGACATATTCTGCATTACTGATTTCTGAGCTAGAATAAATAATCCAATCAATGTGGGGGTAGTTGAAGTCCTCAATATCAAAACGCATGCGTTCAAGATTTCTTTCCTTTATTAAAAAGGCCAAGATATTTTGAGCTCACCAGGGAAGTCCGCATCACTGTTGGGGAGATGATAGCAGACAATTACAAGTAGCAGTTGTGGATTACCTCGACATGTTAGCCACACCCTTTCCCGGTTTGTAGTTGCGTGAACAGCGGATCACTTCAGCTGTTTTCTTCACAGCGATAACAACACCGCCGCATCGAGCACTCTCCGTGTCCTTGCAAAAAACGTCAAAGTTTGGTATTATTGCATACCTTCACAGTCAACCATTTCATTAGTAAGCTACGTTTCTGTCCGAATGAGTATAAATCACTTTCAGATTAGGCTACGACGTCAGCTACCTGTTCACGTTTGGAAAGGAAGCTTCTCGTAGTCGTAAAAATAACAAAAATTCAATAAAGAGACTTTCGAGGGGCAGTCAACGCATTTCGCGTTGGTTGGCGATGGCCGTGGGATAGCTCTAATTTTTCACTGATATCATGGCATGGTGGAACAGAAGGTTTGAAGTGCAGCAGAACAAATAAAATGTATTTTAAGTTCAGATGCTATCTGTTTTATTTTTACTTTTTTGCACATTGATAGAATGGCTCACTTGGTGAGTGTGATGAGTGAAGTGGCCATGCGTGATCGTGAAGATAGAATTGTGTTTGAAGTGCGCGCCACAGAGAAGTCGAAGTAGACGACGCAGGCAAATCAGGGCAGTGGGGGGTGCGAAGAAGGAGGGAGGCAGACGTGGCTGGAAGGAAGAAGCAAGGTTGAAGAACCAGGGCGTGGGAGCAGTGACCCGTCGGGTTGCGGACTCGAGGTCTCAGCCGGCTCCCACCTGAGGCCATTCCAGCTGTCCTTGCAGTTCGGGCCTGGCGTGGGCGAAACGTCGCCAGGACGTTTCCGCCAGGCGAGTCCGGCACCTACGGCACCAAGCGCCAGCCAGCGTTCGAGATAGGCATGGCAAACGCCATGCGTGCTCCAGGTCAACGACCTCCGCCGTGAGCCGCGTTCTTGGCCGCGGCTGTCATTGGACTTACCAGGCTACCCAAGCGTCGGCCGTCCCTTCCCAGCGTTGAGTTTGCCTCCGGTACTTGACCACCGCCTTCCTCTCCGGTGAACTCTTTCGGTTTTTATGCCCTTGTGACTCTCACACCAGTATTCCAAGCATGTTATATTTTTTCCCTTACTTCATTTATTATTAGACCTTTCATGTCTTTTGAAAATACATTTTTTTGTGTGATTGCATAAATGGCGTAGTTACTGCCCGATGACGATTGAGTCATCGCAGGTTTCCGTACAGAAACACGAGCGTCTCGTCTAGAGCTTTGTCTCTCTGTACAGCTCATTACATTGGCGTCAAAGGCGACTGTGCGAAGCCGTTTATTGCATAACTAGTTACTGTTCCCTGGTTACATTTTGCTAAAAAAAGAAGACAGATCAAAGATGAGTTCGGATTTAACGGCACTGGCGTTGCGCATGGGGCTAGAGGGAGCTGAGTTAAGGGCTTGGGTAGAAGAACGGGAGTCTCGAGCTCGAGATGAAAGGGCTGCAGAACGTGAAGCAAGGAAAGAGAAGATGGAGCAGATGGAGTTAGAACGGCGACTTCAGGAGGAATACCAGAAGACCATACAGTTGCGTCTTCAACTCGCTCAGGCTGAAGGCGTTAGAGAGTCAGTGGTGGCTGACCAACGCCGACCAGTTCGAGCATCTCCTACCATTAATCCTCACAATTTTATGTAAGGGTTTAACGAGAACCCGGATGACTTAGACGCATACCTAAAAAGGTTTGAGAATGTTGCTACCTTTCAAGAATGGCCAAAAGACAAGTGGGCCACGGTCCTAAGTTTGTGTTTGAGCGGGGAGGCTCTCAAGGTCTTTGGTCGTCTGTCGCCAGAAGAGGCTCTCGATTATGACAAAACCAAGTTGGCGCTACTTCAACAATTTCGTTCCACGGCGGAGGGCAACCGTGAAAAATTCCGACACAGCAAGCCACAAGATTGTGAAACGGGCGTGCAGTACGCAACGAGGCTAACAAGCTTCTTCGACAGATGGGTTGAGATGTCGAAAATGGAAAAGAAATACTCATCAGTTCGGAATCTCATAGTAGCGGAGCAATTTAAAAACACCTGTCACGATAAGGCGGCGCTATTTTTGCGAGAGAAAAACTGCCGTAAGCTTGAAGAGATGGCGGAAGCTGCCGACAATTTCTTAGAAGCTCAGCGACAGTTAAACTTGCTTGTTTTCCGTAACAAAGGGGAGAACACTCCTGCAGGAAAAGGCGGTAATTCAACTTCAAAGGCTTCCACTCGATGTTTTGTGTGTGACAAGACCGGTCACATAGCTGCAGAATGCCGCGCTCGGACAAGGCAACCATACTGTGGGTATTGTCGTAAAACTGGGCACGACACCCAAGCGTGTACCAAGATACCCAGCACTACCCGGAAAGCCTCATGTATATGGTCGCAAAGGGAGAACCTTAACGAAGTCGAGCAGGTGGAGGATGAAAAAAGCGAAAGGAGTATGGCTAGTGCAGTGAATACCGAACCAAGGGTGCCGAAGCATCAGATGCCGTGTTGCAGGGCGTGATATTCAGCAAGACTGCCTCAGTATTACGGGACACAGGAAGTAATACGATGGTTGTGCGGCGTTCCCTCGTGCCAGACGGAGCACGTACGGCAACCACGGCAACATTGTTCTTGGCAAATGGAAGTAGAATTAAGGTTCCAGAGGCAAAGGGGGAAATTTTAGATGTGGAAGCATCTTATACTCGCGCTTTGTAGTGCGCCGTTCGCGCCGTCCGCACCGCTTCTCGAACATTCGACAGCTGACGCGCGCGCATGCGCCGTCGCGCCGTCGCCCACCATCTGTGCCGCGCGCGCTTCTCCTTCGAGAACATTCGACAGCTGACAGCGCATGCGCCATCGCGCTGTATATATACTCAAGGTCGGCGCTCGCTCGCTCAGTTGCCGCTCGTCCGTTGGTTTGTACGGCGCGTCGACGTCCGAAGTCGCCGTGAAATGAATGCCAACGAATCCACAAACACAATGATCGACGTCCCTTCGACCAGCGCCGCCCTTTCGCATACGTGTGTACGTGTTCACTCATTTAACACCCCCTCCTACAACCACGTTAACAGATTTAGCCATCGACCCAAGTAAGTCGCAATTTAACACCCCATTTCACAACCACGTTAACCAATTTAGCCATCGACCCAAGTAAGTCGCACTTTAGCACCCCGTTAACTAATTATATGCTCCGCATCCTCCTCAGTGTTCCCCCGAGGGAAGCTGCGGGCAATTTTTTTCACCATACTTTTCAGGCGTATGCATCGTAAAATGCATGATTTCCCCGTTATACGACATTATCGTGGGAAATGTGCCCGGATCAAGTCAGGCTCACGACCCTGATACAGCATGAAAAGAGAAGCTTGCTGTACCGAAATTAGAGACGGACAGCGTAGCACGTAAACGATACAAGGAGGAAAGTCATCACTTGAACCACTTGCTGAGCGGCATCAAGAGCACAAGGTCTAAGCCGGATTCAGCCACACTCAAGGTCGACAGTTTGAAAATGACCAGAAAGGATCTCGAAACTGCACAAGCAGAAGACAAGACCTTCAATACCTGCAGAAACTAAGTCGGACAAGTATATTATGGAAGGGGATCAATTCATTATTTGTTTACCATAGAAAGGGGGATAGTCTACCGCCATTACCGGTTATCCTCTGGCAAAATGATAAAACAGGTGGTAGTTCCCTGCAAATTGCGCAGCCAAGTGCTTGAGATGGCGCACGAAAGTCTGATGTCAGGACATCAAGGTACGAAAAGAACCATTGATCGGATACTAGGATCGTTCTATTGACCTGTAGTACAGGAAGAAGCTAAAAGATATGTTCGATCTTGTGATACGTGCCAAAGAACGTACCCGAAAAACAAAGTAGGCAAAGCACCACTTGGCGAAATGCCGTTGATTGAGACACCATTCGAGCGAGTGGCAGTTGACATTATTGGACCCTTGAAAGCAGTCTCTAACAAGGATAACCGATACATTCTGACAATGGTTGACTTTGCGACACGTTATCCGGACGCAGTGGCCCGGCCCGCGATTGATTCGGCGACTGTGACACAGGGCCTGTTGGGAATGTTTTCACGCACTGGATTTCCCCGTGAGATTCTGTGCGATCGGGCATCTTGCTTCACGTCCGACTTGATGAGAAAAGTCAACGCATTGTTATCCATCAAACATCTAAGTTTGATACCCTACCACCCTATGTGCAACGGGATGGTTGAACGGTTTAATGGCACGATGAAACAGATGCTGCGGAAACTATGTCAAGAGGATCTGAAATCAAGGGATCGGCTGCTCGCGCCATTCTTTTTTGCATACCGAGAGGCACCCCAAACCAGCATTGGATTCTCGCCGTTTGAACTTATCCATGGGAGATACGTTAGAGGCCCTCTCAGTATATTGAAGGAGATATGGACGGTAGAACACATCAGTGATGAAGTAAAAACAACGTATGGCTACGTCTCAGATCTTCGAGATCGTCTTGAGAAGACGTTGCAACTAGCCCATGAGAACTTGTCACAAGCGAGGAAAACTCAAAAGCAGTACTATGATCTTGGAAGCAAGAACCGTCTGTTAGAAGTGAGAGATCTTGCTTTGATCTTACTCCGTACCACGGAGAACAAGTTATTGATGCAATGAAAAGGACCTTTTCGAGTCGTTGGAAAGAAAGATAACCACGACTATTTATTGGACCTGGGACATGGCAACAAACTGTTCCACATAAATATGCTGAAGCGCTATGAAAATCGGCAGCCGAGGACAACCCCTCAAACAGCATCTTTCGTGGTCATGGAAGAGGACGAGACAGACGCGCCATTACCAGTCTGCAAGACTACCCGAAGCGTTGGCGTGGAAGCAATTCCTATAGCCGAAGGACTGGAAGAAGAGAAGCGTGTTGCGCTTGAAAAGATTCTAGCCGCTTATGACGATGTCTTTTCCGACATCCCCGGAAAGGCAAACATTTTGGAGTGCCGCCTTCAGTTGACAACATCTGAACCTATTAACATTCCACATCACCCTTTGCCGATAGCAATGAAGGAAGTCGTCGAGAAGGAAGTTTAAGACATGCTGAAGCTTGGCGTCATCGAGAGATCGAATTCTCCTTATAATTCACTACTGGTTCTCGTCAAGAAGCCGGATAACACTTATCGTACGTGTGTGGACTTTCGGCGTATCAATGAGATTCTAATCTCCGATGCCGAACCCATACCACGAACGGACATAATGTTCACCGAGGTCGGCACCAAGAGATGTTTTTCCAAGGTCGATCTGACGAAAGGCTATTGGCTAGTCCCACTTCATCGTGCTTCAAGGCCAGTCACTGCCTTCTCGACGCAGTCAGGACATTACCAATTCTTGTATATGCCTTTCGGCATTAAGACGGCTTCCGCAGTGTTCACGAGAATAATGAGGACTCTTCTTCAGGGTGTGGTAAACGTAGTCCATTACATTGACGACGTTCTCGTAGCTACAGCGACCTGGGAGGAGCACTTGGAGACTTTACAGCGCTTGTTGCAGCGATTCCGTGAAGCAGGACTAACCATCAAGCCTCAAAAATGTGAAATTGCCATAGAATCCATCATTCTCTTGGGTCATCGGTTTGGAGGCGGAACTATTCAACCAGTCGAAAGTACAGTGGCGAAGATTGCTAACGCAACTCGACCCGAGACCAAGAGGCAGCTGCGATCGTTCCTGGAATTAGCAGGATACTACCACGATTTAATACCCCGATATGCCGAAAAGGCCCACCCCTTAACGGAATTAACCAAGAAAAGGGAGAAGAACAAGATCTGCTGGAACCAAGAACGAGAGGAGGCTTTTGAGACACTGAAGCAAGCCCTCTCATTTCGGTCGAAGAAGTCAATGAGGAATGCTTCACAAGAGTTACCCGATTCGTCATTAATTGCGTCGTAGTTACCTCGGTCGTAGAGCGTTATTATTTTTCAGTCTTTAGTGATGGTGACAGCTGATACATGCAAGTTACGATAACGAATATGTGATCACACAAGCAAGGTAATTATGAGTTATAAGTGACCTTATTTGCGTAATTCGTTAGGAATAAATCAAGAAGACTTGATGTTTACTTGTCAGGCGTGTTGCTGTCGCAATACCTTGCCAGAAGCAAAAAGTTAGACAATAATTTAAAAGTCACTTTCAACGCTCTGTTTAGTGGTTGTTGATTAGAAATTAGGCCATCTGATACTAGAAAAATTAAAATCACCTAGCAAGAATAACTGTGCATAGTTGTATCTTTCAGTAAGTAGGCGAAGTGCTTCGTTGACTTCAGTCGTAGAAGATACATCGGCGTCGTAATGATGGTAGCAAGTTTTTTACATAACAGGTGGGCAAGATAAACTAGAACAGATGAATAACAGTTCTAGGCGAGAAGGAATATAAACCACGGGGCACTGAAGACGACGGTGGGTGGCAATCATGACACCACCCCCTCGATTAATATCGCGATCCCGGCGAAAAATGTTAAAAGATTGAAAGCAAATTCCAATTCAAAATTTTGGATAGATGAATGTAGCCCAGCCGCAGTGGTCTAGTGGCTGAGGTTCTCGGCTGCTTACCCACAGGTCGCGGGATCAAATCGCGGCTTATGCGGCTGCATTTTCGTTGGAGGCGGAAATGTTGTCGGCCCGTGTGCTCAGATTTGGGTGCATGTTAAAGAACTCCAGGTGGTTGAAATTTCTGGAGCCCTCCACTACGGTGTCTTTCATATACATAAGATGGTTTCGCGACGTTAAACCCCACATATCTATTTATCTAGATGAATGTTTCTATGTTTCTGTAAAGGCTATAACGTCAAAGTTGGTGGTATTGATCAACTTTCCCCATGTGTCTCGTTCCGGAGTGAAGATTCCTATGTTGGTATAGATCATGCGCCAGTCCTCTAGAATAACACGCTGCTGCTTAAGATTGCTGCCTTCTAGCTATGATGTTAGTGGTATAACGTTTTGAGTATCATGGTCAAACACATAAACACAATTATCGATAATAAGTATTTTGTGACAGCTTGTATGAAGCAGACCTATCTTTTGCAAAGATGTCAGATTTTTACATGCTGTTCTGGTGTTGTTGGAGTAGTCTTCAGAAATACTCATTCCTGAATCCTTCAGCTTCCTGGCGCATTAGAGGATCTGCTCTTTATTATTATAGTTACTGTGGTGTCCCAAACCGCCCCTGGTTTCCGAGCAAGCCTCCGTGCAGTACACAATGAAGCAATGGATAACCTGTTGCAAACGACTCCAGTCATTAAGACTACACTTCTTCGTCCTCCTCCGTCCCCCGCTCGACCAAAGATCCACTGCTCGCTTACTCACAGCAGCTCGGCTGCCGCCCCTGTCTGAGCTCTGAGAGGGATAAAAAAGTTTTAACCGTTCGAGGTTGCCTATGTATTTTCACTACCATTCATTGAGTACGTGTACAGGACGATGACCACCCCAGAAACAACAGTGGCGACGAGGAATTGGCTTTGTACCTGCACTACACAACGCTTTTGGCAGCAGGTCATGGCTACGCACGGGCTCCAGAATCGGCTACCCAAACTCAACGGCTCATCTTGGTCATCATGGTTTGGATGCCTGCAATTTTTCTTCGAGGCTAACAACATCACTGATGCAGCAATTAACAGAGCCAACCTGCTAACGCTGTGTTGGAAGCAGACAAATGACAGTCTGTGCCCTGATTCAGCCACGCACTACAGCAACTGTCGACTACAATGACATTGTAGCTGCGCAACAAAAGCACTATTATCCAAGGCCATCGGAGGACTAAAGCTGAGTCCACTTCCAACGGCGAGACCAACTGGAAGGCGAAAAAGTGAGCGATTACGTAGCGGCTCCTAAAAAACTCACTGCTGATGGCAATTTCGGGACACTGACCTCAGTAACTTTAGCTCCTGCACAGGAGGGAGGATTGGCTACCACGCCTGCTAACACCACTGTGCTCCCCTTGGACGTTATGTTGCGGAACCGCTTTGTGTGTGTACTGCGCGACGAAGGCCTACAGCAACGCCTGTTTGCTGAGACGGGTCTGACATTCTCTAAACCGTACGACATCGCCCAGCGAGTGAAGAGCGCCGGTCACCACCAAACAGATCTCCGGCGGAACGTCGAGCCAGTGTACCACACCAGTCACTAGCCAGGCCATTCTGCTACCACAGCCAGCTCAAGAAAAAACCGCGCTGCTGGCGATACGACAACATGCACGATCCCCACGTATGTCGAGTCAAGATCACGGCGTGCAATATTTGCAAAAAACAGAGACACAACGAAAAGCCATGCATAACCAAGCGCAAACAGCCCAGGCCTAAGGGTTCAGCACGACGTAAGCACGATGTCGACGCTTAAGAGAGCCAGAGGCAGGATAGCACAGCCAAAACTTCACTAAAGTCAGCCACTCTATACAACTTAAACGCCGTTGCAAATCTCAGCAAGAGACCGAAGATAATGAGAGAAATCGTAGTACACCATCGCTCCAATAAGTTTGAGGTAGATTTCGGGGCATCATGCACTTTCGATTTACTTGAGGTGAGAACGCACCAACTCCCCAGCAAGACGACACACAGCTGTGAACGTGGTCAGGACCTTCCCTTCCACTACTGCGTTGTGCGGACGTAGATGTTTTCTGGAACGACCAGACCCACCGTCTGCCATTGCTAGTCATCTATGGCTCTGAATCAAGCCTTTTAGGCCTAAATTGGTTCACCCCTCTTGGAGTTGTCATTAGTACAGTTAACCATGCATATAGCTATCCATCAGTAGAGCATCTTCAAGAGAAGTACAAGGCGTTTTTTTTTCGAAAAAACACCAGGAAGCATCGAACCTCCAGTCACACTGGAACTGCGCTAGACCGGTACATTTTGCTCTACGAACGTTGGTCGAGAATGAGCTTGACCAACTGCACGAGCAAGGTATCATCAAACCGACGCAATATTCAGAATAGGCAACACCACTCGTTGCCGTCTGTTAGAAGAATGGTGCCCTACGCCTCTGTGGAGACTATCGTCAACCTCTCTACAAAGGTGTGATGGTACCCATGGCCGACACTGGAAGAGGTATTAGGCTCGCTTTGGGCTGAAAAACTATTCAGTTCCTTGGATTTCACACAAGCCTAGCAGCAACTGAAGTGAGCAAATCAACATCTGAACTGCTCGCAATAAGCATCAGTAAGGGTCACTACAAAGTGAAAAAGCTACCATTCGGCATAGCTGCAGCACCAGCAATCCTCCAGAAATGTATGGAGTCTACACTTAGCGGGATCCATGGAGTTTGCGTGTGCTCAAATAATGATATTGTTGGATAGCCTCTAATGTAGAGCACACAGAAAGTTCAGAAATTATTTTTTAAAGGCTATGAAATGCTAACTTTCGCATCAGCAAGAAAAAGTGTGTTTTTTCGGTGCCTGAAGTGAAGTTTCTTGGACATCAGATTGACGCGCAGGTTATTCAACCCACTGAAGACAAAGTGTGAGCAATCGCTGAAGCACCATCACCTCCTAACAAACAAGAATCGCAGTTGCTCTTAAGGCTATTAACGTTCTACGACCGGTTCTTAGAACAATGAGCTACAGTGGCCAACGCTCTATACGAACTCCTGCAGAAAGAAGTCCCATGAACTTGGTCACCATGCCACCTCGAGTCATTCGTTGCCCTCAAGGAACTGCTATGGAAGTCAACTGTTCTGTGACATTACGATGAAAGGAGACCCCTACTGCTAACCTATGACGCATCACCATACGGAGTGGGAGCAGTCCTCTCCCAAGATGACGACGAGGGACGGGAGCCCCAACCACTTTCTCATCACGCACCCAATCGCAGGCAGACAGAAATTAATCCCAGCTAGACAAAAAAAGGACTTGCGATCGTTTACAGAGCAAACTACTTTCTACGATATATTACTGGCAGAAAAGTGACCTTCATAACTGATCACAGGCACTTATTCATAACCGGCATAACTGAGCACCGGCATTGGTTTCTGGGGCCATCGGACTCCCAGAAACCAATGCCACAGACGTTGTCGCCGCGAATCACCCGATGGTGTATCAATATGTCGGCGTACAATTATGAACTTGTACATCGCACTGGCAAGAAACACCAGAACGCCGGGCACTAAGCCGCCTGCCACTAGACACCTCAATAGACGTACCACCCCCGCCAGGCGATATGCTTATGTTCGAAGCGCTACTGAACCCTCCTCTAACAGCTGACTCGGTAGTGGCATCAAAGCAGGAGTGCACGGCCTTGAAGGAAGTGTACGCAGATATACACGAGGGCAACATGCACAAGCTAAAAGGTGAACACTTCAACGCTCACCGCAAGCGAGATACGGAGTTGAGCGCTCCTCGTGGCTGTGTCACCTTGGGATCAAGGGTGGTGATTCCTGCGGCAGTTCGCGAACAAGCCATGTCACTTGTCCACGCAGGTCATCGAAGCATTGTTCCTATAAAGAAGTGCGCCAGAAGTTACATGTGGTGGCCGGGTATCAACCATAACATCAAATTAACTGTTCACGATTGCCAGCGTTGCCAATGCAACCACAGAGCTTCACCAAGAGCTCGTATACAAAACTGGGAAAGACCAGATACGCCTCTGCACACCCTGCTCATTGACTTTCGTTGACCTATCGAAGGTTGTTCATTCCTGGTGGTTGTTGACGCATACACCAAACGGCTGCAGGTAAAACAAATGGCCACAATGATATTGGCGGCAGTTATCGACACTCTGCGGTCGTTGTTTGCAACGTTTAAACTACCGCGCAAGGTTTCTTCTGACAACGACACTTGCTTTGTGTTCACGGAGATTCTCAAGTTCTAAGGAGTCAACGTTGTCTCGTCTATTACGTCAGCTTCGTACCACACGGCGACCAACGGGCAAGCCGAGCGCTCCGTGGCAGAGCTCACACGTGCCCTCGCTAAAAATTAGACTGGGAAAATGCAACGACGCGTCGCGTGCTTTTTCTTCAAACAGCACAACACTGTTGAAATCTGTGCAGGAGATACGCCAGCGAAACTTATGTTTAGCCAAGAAATGTGCACCCAGCTGACAGGAATGGTCCTGGAGCCCTCGGTGAAGTTATTGTTTGAAGAAGAAATTCTCTCGTTTAGCAGGATAATTGAAAGTGGGCAGCGCATATATGCCCGCCAGTTTAATATAGAGCCTGGCCGCGTTGAAGCGATGGTGCTCAAACGCACAGGTTTGCGGTCATGGTTCGTCGGCACCGGTGGAAAGGCCACACGCTGCCACCTTAATCAGCTACCTCGGTCAGGTAGTTTGTCAAGGAGAGCTTCTATTCAAGCAGGCACCCCGACAGCAGCTTCGTCCCACTTAGCCTGGCATCTCGCACCGGATGTATCGGCGCCGCCACCGACGGGCACTGAATTAACACAAGGGAAATTAAACTTAGCCTGCCGAGGCTGCACTTTGCTCCCGAGCTTCCACGCGACAACGGTGGCCTCCAGATCGCTTCCAAGCGACAGCCTAAGGAGAGAGGAGATGTTGTGTCCCAAACCACCCCTAGGTTCTGACCGAGCCTCCGAGCGGTACACAATGAAGGATTGGACGACCAGTTGAAAACGGCTCTGGTCATTAAGACTCCTCTTCTTTCTCCTCCTCCGTCCGCCGCTCGACAAGACGATCCGCTGCTCGCTTACCCACGGCAGTTCAGCTGCCACCCCCGTCTGAGTAAGAACAAGTTTTAAAAGCTCGAGGTTGCCTAAGCCTTTTCACTACCGTTCCAGGAGTACGTGTATGGGACGATGACAACCCCTGAGATAACAGATACTAAGACGTACTATGTTGGGCCAATTTTTATTTTGCCTGAACCGTCCTAACCTATGCGCTCTCTCAAGGTCTTTGAGATTTATGCTGACATGAAGGTTAGTTTCACTGACACTTATCACGAGCTTTTCCGACTATGCCCACGTCTCATGTTTAGCGTCAACGATTTCAAAGAATACAGCATTATTTCGGCGTGACGTGTCTTCAGAATCATCTATTCTTGCTTCAAGGTTTGCGGCATTGTTTGTGATTAGATTAGTTGTTGTGCGAAGGCTGCCAATATCTGCAGTAAGTTGCTTTATTGGAGGACAGTCGCTCTAAATCTTTGACAATCTTCCTCTATTTTGAGGAATGCTTGGTTGGTCTGGGCCAGCGGGGCATGAATCGACATGATTTAATTAAGCAAAGTTTTCTTAATTGCACTATTATGTTGCGTATCGCCAGGTCGCGTATTTACGGGACCAGGGTTTTCTTCTAAATCTCCAGCAAGAAGTAACAATCGTAGAATAACGTGAACGCCATCGTGCACAATCAAAACATACTGGCCAGGGCATGGCAGTACTACTAATACGAAATAACAAGTGCGCGGTACGAAAAGGAACAAAACGTTGTTTACTTTCACAAAAAGCTGTGGAGGTCGTTTAGCGAAGGTCATTGTAGCAGTACTGCCATGCCCAATGAAGATTTCAGCAGGATCGCCGAGCTTTATAACATCGCAGACTGATGTCACCATAGACGTGATTTCACGTGATTCATCAAACGAAGTCGGTGGTGGCCGTGGCATATTGGATGGTTGTTTCAGAGTGCACTAGCACCGGGCGGTAGGCGTCAACACGTCCACCACCAAGGCAGTGCGCTAGTCGGGTGACGTGTTGCGCGTTGATCAGTGGAAGACGCAAGCCGATGGCACAAAGGTTCCTGAGGCAATCCAGGGCAATTCATGATAATATGTTTGGAGAACAGCCAGCAGATACATCTGCACAAAAAGCAGTCTAGGTCGTTCAGCGCAGGTCATCGTAGCAGTTCTACGAGGCACCTTTTGTAGTTTTATGAGCTACATAACAACTACAAAAAATTGCCTTGAACATTACGCACGTTATTTTATTTGAAAAATTAATAAGAGGCTTTCCTTACCTTTGAAAAAGCGTGAAAGCGTCTTTTCAGTTTCAACGTTACGAGCTGGTAAAGAAGGTGACCGGAAGTTTTTTTTTCGGGGGGGGGGCAGAACGCTTGCAATCTAGAAACCGTCTACCAACATTGATGTTGAAAGGCTGAGTACACATAAACGACACCTTGCTTGAGCTCCCCGTCACCAACTGGCCTCTCCACTAATGGACAGGCCATGTCGATCCTACTGCCGAACAGTCACTGCACATGGTGAATAGATTCCAAGTTGATACTCTCCTGCCGCTATACCTGTGAATTATCCATGGTGCCTCGCTCAACCAAACATTACCACTACCTTACCTTACCACAAAAACAGTTGATATATCGTCACCAGTTCTTAAGCAGCTTACGTTGCTTCTCTTGCATGAAAATACCAAGACTTCATAGATATATACGCTGACTGACCCATTCTGCAGAACAGCTCAACCAGAGCAGTCGTGATAACAAAGTACTGTCAGTCTTGTGCTACAAAACACGGGACGATCTATTACAAAATATAGGAGACGTTATAAACAGCTTAATGAAAAATTGGTACCAAATTATCTTTGAACGGTTACCCAGTCACATCGAAATCATCGGCCGTGCGCGGGCAGATCAAGCTGCCCGCTCAATCCATGCAGAAAACCCTGAATTGCTCCAGTACTGCCATTACCGTTGAGAGCCCTCTCTATGGTGCCGACCCCCACTGCACCACCGACCACAAAATCTACAGCGCCACTTCACTAAGTAGAGAACTCGTCTCCAATAATCCGCCGCTCAGACGTGTGGCGACCACCGGACAACAGGATCATCCGTTTCACCTGTAATGTCACTGGCCACGTCGTTCGCAACTGACACCGCTACTTACCTTCTTTCTTTAAACCCGATCTCTTGTCGCCAAGCACTCCACCAACTTCCATCACAAATAGCTGCCTTCCCCCCCTCCTTTAGTGCCCAATTTCTATCTCCTCGACGATGCTCTCTGTCCCAATGCGTCGCTTCTCCGCTACAAAGTAGGAGAACTGATTGCTGCAGCTCCAGAGGCAATATCTGCAAGCACGTCGGACTACCAACATCCTCCATGTGTTTCGATTGATTGATTGATTGATTGATTGATTGATATGCGAGGTTTAACGTCCCAAAACCACCTACATGTGTTTCGTCGTGAAATGGTATTGCTGTTTATGTCGAAGGAACCACCGCCGTAGCGCTTACTGACACAGGAGCCACCGTTTTCGTAATCTCTGATACACTGTTTCGCAAGCTAACGTCGTTGTCAGGACTTATTTTCTGTACTGCCAGCTGTGCACGGCGTGGATTGCCATTCGTGGGACTTGTTGGCACCAGGCGGAACAAAGACGTGTTGGCACCAGGCGTGTGAGGACGTGTTGGCACCAGGCGGAACAAAGCTTATACGAACAGGTGTGTCGCCTTCAGGTAGGCGGATTTCCAACACCCGTTATCACTTCTGTTTGCGAAGGTCTGATACGTCAGATCAAGAAAAGTGAAAAAAGTGTTAAAAAACAAGAATGGTCAAAAAAATGTGCCACGATAACCTACAAGCATAAATTAGCCCATGGAATAAATAATGTGGCATCTCAATACGATGTACAGCTTCTATTCTCAGCAAAAACAAAACTAAGAAAATTGTGCATTTTGGTGAACAAAAAGCATAATAAAAAGAGCTCTAGCCAAAAGAAATGCAGTGTAAAACACAGGGACGCCTCACTACCCTGTTTACTAGATAGGTGTACAGAATTTTCTTAACTTGCGGAATGGTTGATATTGGGCAAACAGGGCGCTGTCTCTATGTACGAATAAAAGAACACTCCGAAACCTTCAAGACCAGCACGTACGCGAATTGGCATTCGCACTGCCACACGTGTGGATGTAGGCCCTTGTTCATTGAAACGACAGTGCTCTTGAAACATAGCGATCAGATCAAAAGACAACTAGTGAAAACACTCTATATCAAAAAAGAAGGGAAGTCCTGTGTCAGTCATACATCGATATCTTTGCATGAAAAAGAGTAAATCTTAATCAGTAGCATGTTTGAATGGAATATGCCGCGCCTGCGCAGTTACCCGTAGCGCGAAATTGTTAATGGCGTCGACACGATCCTTCGCTGGACCTCTGTGCATGTTCTGTGTGTTTTTATCTTATGTGTTCAGACAACTTGTATACTTAAATAAATTCTTCAGCAGAGTGTCAGCGCTTGTTTGTGTCTATTTTCTTCGTCCCGTGGGTTTGTGCGCTGGTACTGCCCATAATGTATCACCAAGTAGTCTAACTATCAGTCCTATGGGATTCTCACCGTTCTTTCTTTCATACGAACCCAAGCGATCGTGCATGCTGGACACCATGCTTCCGTATACACACCAGCTGCTTGCGAGTACAGCTGATTTTTGACATTGCAAGGTACGCGGATAAATATCGACAGTTAGCCTATTCCTTTACGAGCGAGGACCAAGGTCGCCAGAAGCTTAAGCGTGATGGTGACCGACCTCATGCTATTTTTCAAACGAGTGCCCTAGTTTGGCTCTGGGTCCCACCGAATACTCCTGGGCTGTCATTCAAGTTATTGGCCCGCTATCACGGCCCCTAACGTATTCTTGCTTAGATTTCTCGCATCAATTACGAGGTTGAACCTTCAAACCATATGGCGACTTGTGTCGTCGCGGCCGAGAAATACATAGATATGTGGGGTTTAACGTCCCAAAACCACCATATGATTATGAGAGACGAGGTAGTGGAGGGCTGCGGAAATTTCGACCATCTGTGGTTCTTTAACGTATACCCAAATATCCACACAAAAACCAACAGCATTTTCGCCTCCATCGAAAATGCAGCCGCCACAGCCGGTATTCAATGCGCGGCCTGCGGGTCAGCAGCCAAAAGCCTTAGCCACTAGACCGCCGCGGCTGGGCGCAGCCGAGAAATTGTCCACGTATTTCGCAACAAGCCCTATTATGATCTGGCTATACTAACAGCGCTAAATTTACCAGGATGATTTCTCTAGTCCCCGGCGGCAAATGTAGTAAGGTCGATGACGAAAGGCACGAGCAAGCACGCAAGTACAACCGGCAGTCGCAGCATCAGACTCGAGCTCGAACTTGCCCGGATTTCAGCAGCTTGACGCTCGCCGATCTTCTACGCTCCACGTTCAGCGTTCGACGTTGGTCGAGCTTCCGCCACGTCCAGCGTAAATAAAACACGTCGCAGTAATAAAAAGTTCTGGGTCTGCATGGGGATCAAACACCGGTCGTTTCCGTGACAAGTGGGTGTTCTACCACACAGCCATTCCTCTGCTTGTGTCTAGAGCAAAAACAACTTCCTCTGCTTGGAAATGCAGTGAAAGTAGCTCTCATGCGTTATATAAACACAAGTCCTGTATACGTGCTTCACAATATAACTATAAATATTACCATATTATTACGTAGTGCAAGCGTGCATTGCCATCGGGTGTCAGAACATAGGTTTATTATAAGGACATTATAGTTTAAAGCAAGTTGCCTACTACAAAAGGCACACACGTTACTGCACCCTTTGGGCCACGTAGTGATTGCTTAAAAAGATCAAAAATATGTCATGCACTTATTGTTTGAAATATGCACCAGCAACAGAATATCGCTGCCGCGTTCAACTCTTTCAACTCTTGTAGGCAAAGCTTAAAATCCACTCCCACCCAACCCCTCGTGTTTTTTGCGTTCATAAAGTGTAGTAAGATTACAAAAGCAGCTGGCAGTTCCTTGAAAACTGGTAATAACTACGATGAGGCAGCGAACTTTCCCCTGCCTCCAGCGGCGAAAGTTCTAGTGGCCACTCCAGTGGCTGTGGCAGTGTCTATGCCAGCTGTTGCGCATTCAAGTGGCTATGCCAGCGGGAAATTGATATGCTGTGAAAGCAAAGAAGAGAAGAGAATGTTTTCTTTTCACTAAAGTACGTTTTACTGCAACGAGAAAACAGACATATTTGTTCTGGTTCACGCGCTCAGCAAAGACACAACCACACGAGACGCTAGCTAGCAAGGGACTGTTTATTGATGGCTACCGCGCCGCGCGCGCACCCTCTCTCAAGGTGGCCAGGTGAGGTGGGATCATCCCGATTTATTAAGCGGTGGCCCGCCTGGTACATCCTCCTTTTTCTTTAGGTGATGTAGTCGGCAAAGCGCGTCGGTGCTCTACGTGGCCTAGTTGATCTTCTGAGACTCGAGTCGGCTGCTTCTTGTGCCTGGCAAGTGACCTTATGCTGGGACGGGACCACGTCGGGGTCCCTTGATGGTTGACTTGCAATGGGTGGTGCACGTGCAGCTGACTGGTTCAGTAGAGCATCCGATGCAGGCGCCTGTTGCGACGGATGTCGTTCCTTTCGTGATGCGGATGCTGTTGTCAAATCGGGCGCTGTATCTGATGTTGAATGTTGTCTATGCTGTATAGGCGACGGGATTATCGGTGCGACATCCTTGTCATCCAGTGGGTCTAAGTGTTCGGGCGTCCTTTTTAGATGCTGACGATTCCTTCGATAACGCCGGCCTTCATCTGTACAGACTATGTAAGATCTAGGGCCAGCAAGTTTCTCTACTCGGGCTTTCGGAAACCACCCTTTGTCGTTTCTTATTCTGACGACGTCCCCTTCGGAGAGAGGTGTGAGAGGTATGCCTTTGCAGTGATCCTGTGGATGTTTCCGCCCTGACGATGTCGAAGCCGATGAGAAGTCTGGAAGTCGTCCCCGAAGCATCCGTCCCATAAGGAGCTGACTTGGTGTGCGTCCGTCTATCAGGGGCGAGATTCGATAATTGAGCAGTGCAACCCAAAACTCCTCGCCAGCATACTCACTTTTCTTCAAGAGGCGCTTTACGACCTGTACCCCTTTTTCAGCTAAACCATTGGCCCTGGGGAAGTGTGGACTGGATATGGTATGAGTAAAATCGTATTTTACTGCAAACTGTCTAAACTCTCGCGATGTGAACTGTGGTCCTCCATCGGTACAGACTTCAATGGGTATACCGTGGCGAGCAAACATGGTACCTAGTGTGTCCACTACGACCTGACTTGTTGACTGAGGCAACTGTTCCACTTCTGGGTAGTTGGAGTAGGCACAGTACGCAACCAGGTAACGCTTGCCCCCATGGTCAAATAGGTCGACACCAATTCGCTGCCACGGCCGCGTTGGGATTTCCCTCGATAACAGTGGCTCTGAAGGTTGCCGGTAGGCAAAGTGCTGACATGTGACACACTTGCTAATGAGTGACTTGATGTCAGCATTCATCCCAGGCCAGTACATCAGAAGGCGTGCTCTGGCTTTGCACTTGCTCATTCCCAAATGGCCTTCATGAAGACGTTGCAGCATGGATCGCCTCAGACTCTTTGGGATGACCACCCTGCTGCCCCGCAAAAGCACTCCATCAACATATGACAGTTCTGACAAACATGGAGCTAATTCGCCTGAGAATGGTCGTCCTTCCTGGAGTGCCTCCACCACTTGCTTGAGGTATGGGTCCGCCAGGATTGCAGAGGTCAGTTCAGTCTTCGTGTTCTCACTTACGATGCTGGCTAGCACGCGAGTCGCATGGATGCATACGTCTTGTTCGCTTTCTCCGTCACTCGGTTGGGTTCCTGGAATTCGGGACAGCGTGTCCGCCACTAGCAGATGCTTCCCAGGAACATACTGCAATTTGATATCAAAAGGCATTAGCCTCAAAAAATAGCGCTGCAATCGTGGTGGCATTTCACTCAGGTTCTTTTGTGAAATAGCAAGCAAAGGTCGGTGGTCTGTTTCGACTGTCACTGATAACCCCAGTACGAACTCCCGGAAACGCTCACAAGCAAACGTCACGGCCAGCGCTTCCTTTTCAATTTGGGCATATTTTGTTTCAGCCTTCGAGAGCACCCTTGAAGCATAACCCACTGGGCGCCAATCTTGGTCATGGAGTTGAAGAAGAGCAGCACCTACTGCAAAGCTTGATGCATCAGCTGAGAGTTTCGTTTGCTTCAATGGGTCAAAAACTGCGATCACTGGAGCCGATGTCAAAGCCTTAATAAGATCTTTCCATTCTTTGTCATGGTGAACTTCCCATATGAATTCAACATCATTCTTCATCAATGACCTAAGGGCGTCAGTTCTTTTTGAGAGATTAGGTATGAATTTGCCAAAGTAATTCATAATACCTAAAAACCTTTGAACTTCCTGTTTACTCGACGGCTTTTGCATGTTGGCAACGCATTCAATGAGACTAGCATCGGGTTTTATTCCTTCTTTGCTGATACAATCTCCCAGGAATTTAACTTCGGCCTTAGCGAACAGACACTTTTCTTTGTTCAGTGTCAGGCCAGCCTTTCTCGCTGCCATCAGTGCTGCACGCAGGCGTTGATCATGCTGCTCTTTTGATGCACCCCAAATTAAAATATCATCGACATATACGCGTGTGCCCGGCAGGTTTTCAAACACTTCCGTCATTGCCTTTTGAAATACTTCGGGGGCGGACGCGATACCAAATGGCAGGCGCAAAAATCGGTATCTTCCGAACGGCGTGCTAAAGGTGCAGATCTTTGAAGTGTCTTCGTCTAAGGGGATCTGGTGAAACCCGCTATTGGCATCAAGCTTGGTGAACATCACCGCTCCTGCCAGCTCTGCTTCTATTTCTTCACGTGAGGGTAGGTGATAATGCTCGCGTTTAAGGCTTCGATTAATGTACCGCGGGTCCAGGCATATTCGCATGCGGCCATTCTTCTTCATAATAAGAACAAGTGGACTCACCCAGTCCGACGGCTCTTCCATTTTGCATATGATGCCCTGCGAGACCATCCGGGCCAACTCCTGCTTAAGTGGCGCTCGCAGTGCGTGTGGCACTTTCCTCGGCGGCATGATCGTGGGGCGCGCATCATCCTTCATTGCCAGCGAGTATGGTCTACTGATGCAGCCCAGCCCGTGGAATAACTCCGGGAACTCGGTGACCCAGTCGGTGCTAACGTCACTTCTTGAAGACACATCGTGAACGCGGGAAATCAGCCCGAAGCGCTCTGCTGCATTCAATCCGAGTAGGACTTGCTTGCCTCTCTTGACCACAAAAAAACTGATATTCTCTTGCTGCTCTCCTAGACGTAGTGGCAGACTGATAACGCCCAAATGATGTATTTTGCTTCCTTCGTAGTTAGTAAGTACTGTGGTCGATGGCCGCACCATGGTCGGCAAACGCATCCTGCGAAAGTACGAGTACGGCAATATGTTCGCTTGCGCTCCTGTATCCACTTTCAGTTCTGTCGGGTGCCCGGCAAGGTCCCCTGCCACCGTCCAATCCTGATTTTTGGACACGTTTCTGATTTGCACCGTGAGAACTTGAATGTCTTCATCGGTAGCGTCCGAGGACTCCTCCAGTGCATCTTCTGTTGCAGCGACGCCTAACTCATGAACGCCGCGTCTACTCCTGCAGCAAGCTGCAAAATGGTTTCTTTTGTTGCACAGCGTGCACGTTTTTCCAAACGCTGGGCAGCGTCTTGGTCCGTGAATCTTGCCACAGTAGCCACAGCGTCGACGTTGTCCGCTCGTTCGAGACTGTCCGGCAGCGTTTGCAATTTTTTCGACTCTCTGCACCTTTGCTTCGCTTTCAAGAGCACGGTTCTGCGTTGCTGCCAGTTCCGCGGCTTTGCAGATTTCTACAGCTGATTCTAGGGTTAAGTCCTTCTCCTGAAGCAGGCGTGCACGTAGCTTCTTGTCGACGATACCGCACACTATCTGGTCCCTCACCATCGAGTCCCTAAGTTCGCCAAAATTACAAGTCTGTGCTTTCAACTGAATATCGCGCAAAAACTGTTCGAAAGGTTCACCATCCTGTTGTTGCCGACTGCGCAAAACGTACCTCTCGAATGTCTCGTTGCACCGAGGCGTGCAGTAGTCTTCGAAGGCTTTGACGATCGAGTCATAGTCTTCTCGTTGTTCTGCTGATAGAGGTAGGGTGTTAAACACTTCAATTGCCTCTGGGCCCGCGACGTGTAGAAAGATGGCAGCCTTCTGTGCTGGCGTCCGTTTCTTGTTGGTCTCAGTAGCTTTGAAGTAGAGTTCGATTCGTTGGCGGAACTTTTTCCAGTTGTCGGCCGGAGCATTTGTCAGTACAAGTGGCTCGGGTGGTGGTAGGCAGTCCATCTTCAGCGCAGGGTTTGACTGTTACACTTCTGACACCATGTTCTGGTTCACGCGCTCAGCAAAGACACAACCACACGAGACGCTAGCTAGCAAGGGACTGTTTATTGATGGCTACCGCGCCGCGCGCGCACCCTCTCTCAAGGTGGCCAGGTGAGGTGGGATCATCCCGATTTATTAAGCGGTGGCCCGCCTGGTACAATATTTACGTCCAGCTTTAAAAGCACAACTCAACAGAAAAACTGTTTGCGTAATAAAAGACTGAGTTGCTTTAGAAGCCGTTAAATGTACGCAGTTGGTATTCGCGTGATATCGCCTCCCCATTGTTCAGGAGTGCGTTGTGTGCGTTCCAATGTACTGACTTGACCAAAGCGATTACCAGTTTGTATGCAGGGAAAATAAAAGTGTATAAACTGTAGGACATACAATCAGTAAAATATCAGCTTTATTTGAGCTTAGTTTATTAGAATCGGCCACGCAACTTCTAATCAGCAATATAACCTATAATGAAATATCATACTAAATTTCAATGAAGGCGTGGTAGTTTAGTCTTAGGTAAGATATTAGTAGAACATTGTTCCGGAAGTACATTATGTTTTTGACAAATTCCTATTGGGGTGAAAATCAAATGACGTTTGAAATGAACACCTTTTCATACTAATACAAAATGGTTAAGTCAGTGCAGCAAAATATTTAGTATATGCCTAATCATGGTTATTGTTGTAACCGCATTGCATGCTTTATCTTTTCTAGACAACCGTCAGCATTTTCTTATGGTTCTGCAACCTTACCGAGGCAGTCGGCGTCGTTCGCCAGAACCATCGCCGAGATTTCATGCAAAGTCTCTTGATTCCCGCAAACTTTGGGCACTTCGAAACTGTCAAACTTGTTCACGAGAGCGAAATGAGACAGTTTTTCCTGCAAAGTCGCAGCATGGGTGAGCATCGCGACAAAGTCAGTTTCCTGCCCCAGAGTCATCGGCAAATGTTCAGTCATCGAGTTCTGTCATCGACACAGAACAATAAAAAACGTTTTTTCATCCCGCCGGTATATTACATTTGCACATTTGAAAAGATATAAGAAAGAGATGTCTTTTTATATACTGGATGTGGGCCCTGCGCTGAATCCGGCATTTCAAATAGCCATTATACCACCCTTTAACGGAGGTGCTACTGGCGAGCATGCGGGAAAACATGCACTGCTCTGTTGAAACTCACAAAACTACAGTGTAACATCTTGATGCTCACAAGAGTAGAGCCACTGACTGCATTTGCGCCAACTTTACTTAGCCAGCAAAGGTGGTTTGATGTGCATTCATGAAATGTACAGTGTGGTTTGTGCGTTCATAATACCATTCCTGTTCTGACTTATGTACCAAAAGAACGTAATGAAAGCATGGGTGCGCAGCGGAGTCTTTCATTGGGACACTTTGTGCGTAACGGTAGCACCAGAAGTACAGCTGCACCAAAGAATTTATTTTCTTTTTATTTAGCTCTTCATTGCACTGGCGTGTTTTCTGATGTGTTAGCTCATTCGGTAACTCCACGGAGTATGCTTAAATATTTCCAAAATACACCACTGTTTATTCAAAGCTACCTCACTTTGCTGTCTAGGCACCCAGCTTTTCGCTAGAAACTGGCGTATAAGAGCTTCATTCATCCAATCTCGACCTACACCCATAACAGTAACTGAACAACAATATAGTTGTTTTGAACAGTAACGGGTTGTATGGTGAATAAACTGCAGTGGTCATTCACTACAAACAAACCAATTTTAATAAGTATTTACTTTCATGAAGTAGCACTGACACTTTTGCTGCACTGATTTTCCATACTAGTACACAAACCTGCAACTAAGAAAGCCTATAATACAGATGCATCAGGGGCAATCAATTTCACCTATAAGTCTTCCTACTTTGACGTCAATATATCTTTGATGAATTCCTGGAATCACCTGCTCGACTACTTTGACGACCAAATACCACAGCTGAGTCAACGTGTCAAAACAGTGACATTGAGTGCACCAAAGATCAAAGTTTGACTTGCGCAAATGGCAGGTGCCCATAATGAGATTGAATAGAAATACCACAGCTGCCATCAGAGCCGACCTAAATAGCTGCCCTATGCCTGCTGGTGAAGGCATGAGAACATTGCCCTGCGATGTCGGAAAATTACGTTGTCTATAGTTCATTACAATTTCCTCTGCTTTGGACGTACGCCAAAACCGCAAATAGCCGCATCGCAAATAAATATTCCATCGAGAACAAGTAGCCTTAGTAGTGTACAATGGTTGCGGTGCTCACCTGCTTTATCAAAGGTTGCGGGCTAGATTCTGTCCTCGGTGATCGGATTTGAGTGGCGGCGAAAAACTCTATCAGCGTGTACAGCCTGACGTCATTCCACGCTAGAGAACATGACAAGGTCTAAAATTTAGGAGCCGTTCATTACGGTGTACCTCAAAATCATACCGCAGTTACGGCACGTACAACCCCAGATAATAATAATAAATTTGATTACATATCAGCTCATCCATCAGAATTCTCTAAGAATGTATTTTTAGGTAGCTGGTTACATGGCAGAGAATTCACTTCCAATGTGGTAGTTAGAGGTTCTGATTCTTTTTGACGACCACAAAGCCAACGCTTTTTCCAAAATAAGTAGAGGTGTGTACTCATCTGGTCTTTGGTTGTTCTTTCGTAAACATTTTGAATGGTGGCCCTGTAAGGTCCCGTAAAAGCCTCTGGGCGCACGTTAACTCCCCAAAGCCTTCATGAAACAGCCGAGTAGCCATCTCTGATATGTCAGGTAAGAGAATGTCTATCGATGGGTACCTACCGGTGAAATTGATGCAAGTGTACTTCCGGCCTTGTGATCGGCAGACCGAAGTAAACAGTCACCTAAGATGGCACTATGATGTGCGGTTTTGTAGGTATAGGACCGCCAGACCATGAAAATGGGCCCCTTTCTTTTTTTCTGTGATGGCCAAAGCGCGGACAGCCAAAGCGTCTAAAAATGAAATCTTTATGGGTGAACTTGCTCCAACCAAGGTCAGTAATACTTACGCCACACCAATAAGTGCAAGTATAGCTCATGAATCTACGTTCTCACCAATATTCCTGAAATCTTTAGCATCAAACCCTCTTCATTTGATGTAGGGGCTCAAAGAAGTGCTCAATAAACTCATACAGCGTTGCGCCGAGCAAGACGCTCTCATTAGTACATTGGTAATACCATGCCCCACGCCCCAATCATTTCAGTGACCGTCTCCATCGAATGTGCGCGACAAAAATAGGGCAAACTTCTGCATTCTGAAGCAGTGACTTGCCAGGGTTTTTGAAGGGAAAACTTTTCGGCCACACGCGAGCCTCTCGAATATCACACAGTGTCGTCTCAGTGATGTCTCTTAGAAAGTTCATTACGAGATTGTAGTTTAACATATCCTCTCTCGCACATTTTGTCAAAGTGATCTATGTATCCACATATTACTCCAGGCATAAAGCAAATCATCTTTTTCTATACGTGAGCCGTAATTTGCGCTGAAAATATTTTTCGAGACCCGAAATTTGTAAATAATACGAAAAAAATCACGAATTTGTGTCAATGTACATCTTAGTCCACACTGAAATGCAGTTAATCTGCTTAGCGTACAAGTTTAAGAATTTGTTGTGTACCTCAATAACAAACAAATAAAAAGCTATTAATATGAGGCCAGCTTTAGCATTCCAAGATTTTATTTGGACATGAAAAAAATGGGCATCATATCTTCATGTTTGACTGCGAATGTAATCGAATGACGATAATCTTTCGTCTGGAGGGAGTGAATAAAACGTTTATTTAGGGTTCTGCCCGAGAAAATCCATTAATGGCCTTCTGGAGATGCTGTGTTAGACGGTAGCGCTATCTGGCAGTAATCTTTGAAAACGAAACTACAAGCTCAGATGATAGAGCTTTCGAAATATACACTAGAGGGATCTCTGGCGCTGGTGTCTACGGGAGCTGCAATGCATGACGCTTCGGTGAGCTTCAGAACCATGGGTATGGCACGAATTCGCCTAGTCTTCCTACTTCACGTTTTTCTGGCTTCGCGTGGCTTGAAGCTGCTTTGTCACGCAACAAAAGCAGGCAAAGTTCCGATAGGTACGCTTCAACATTTAAACCTTTTAGGCTTACCACTTTGAATGGGGTGACGAAGTGACAAATGTTTTTTTTTCTTGGAAACAAAACAAAAACACAGCAACAAACAAAGCCACAAGCGCGCTTGCCACCCGCAAGCACGGAGACTAGAGAAATTCATGTCATACTCATGATTTGAATGCTTTGAACGATCGCAGAGGCAGACTCCCCTCTACTTAATTTTAAGAAACTCTGTGCTTCCGACATAGCGAGCGCTTGGCGTGTCGCCGAAGCCAATACTGGTGGGCGCTGTGGATGTCGTTGGATATTAGCCGTTTCGGGTGACAAACAGAAAGTAGACAAACCAACATTTTTGTGTCAATGCTTGAAGGTCTTGCTGTTTCTATTAACGCTGTCCTTGTACACACGGAGATGTGCAGGGCCTACCATGCATTATCGGGGGCTCCTTCACGGCGTAATTTATGTCGCTACACTCTAAGGCAAAATTACACGAAAAAGGAGTAACGAATCCCAATAGGCGCACGCGATGAACGAATAGACCGTTGAGGAGCAACCACGGAGGAAAGTGTGAGGCGCGAAACCACTTAGTCCCCACTGAGATGAACCGCCCGGGCATTGCAGGCAGCGCGAAAAGCGTTGCCAAAGTGACCAGCTCTCCTGCTCCACAGAACACATGTCCTTCTCCTCCTCTGCTGGCTCAGTCTTTCCCCGTATTTTGCTGGCGATGGTTCGCGCTGCGTCGCGCTCGCAGTGCTCGACCACGACCGCCTGGATTCGACGATCTAAGAATTACGATGTGGTGCTTGTGTGTACGCTTGGATGAGCGTGGGCTGTTGCTTTTGCATTTCGCTGCACCCATGAAGTCTGGAGCAAGCCTCGACACGTCACCACGCCACGCTGTATATCTCTGGCTTCAAGATAGTCATTGACCAACAGACGACAGCAACACTTGGGGAAGCCAATATGGCGGCCGAGAAGTCAACAGGCCTATCGGATATATACTTCAGTCCGACTCAGGGCAGAAAACAGCGCTGAATTCTAAGGCAAGTAGGTTATGATTCTTTATTCACCTCGTCCCGTGTGTGATACAGAGCGCCCTTGCCGCCAACGGGCTCGGTCGCGTTGTATATCGCACGCACGAAATGCATCGCGAAGGTCAGCTTCGGCGTCTGCAGTGCGCCTGTGATTTGCGATCGCCTCAAAATTGGCCGCCATTGCCGCCGGCCTCCCGTACGCTCGCTCATCGAGTGCTCGCCTGTCTTCGCCGCCACGATGACCTCTGTGCTGACGATATTGGGCTGAGACCTCGTCGCTGTGTTGGCAGTCGTCGAAAACACGTTGCGGGTTCGCGTAAAGAGTTTGGTTGTAGTATGTCGCGCGCTGTAAGTGCACCAGCACGGACTGGTGGGGCTTTCGCTAGCGTCGGAACTCAGTGAAAATCGGTCGCCATTACAGTCGGTTGCAAGCAGCTCGATGCCATCCGCTGGCCACGGCAGCGGACTCGCGTTTGCGCGCTGCGCTCGCTCGAGTTTGTGAAAAAGGGCCTCATTACCGTCGATTTCTTCGGCGCTAGCTCCAAACAAGTTCGGCTCTGTTCGTGGCGGCGGCAAAGCGTACGCTCGCTTTTCTGAGTTCGCTGGCGGCAGACACTCCGCGTGCAACACCGTGTTTGGTCTGGCGTTCGCTTGCTTGAGCTGAACGACGTCGCTCGCTTTGGACTCACCGACTTGTTAGCGGCACGAAGGATCGTGGAGTTGTGGCTGCAGCCGCCGCTCCTAAGCTGTTGCGCTACGGAGATCGAAATGAGTTTTTACCTAAGTGTGACATCACGGTGAAATTATTAGCATGTCATATCTCACGTATGTTTTCGTTTCACCTTGCACGTATTTTTCATATGCATCTGTATTCAACCTCTGTTACGTGTGGCTCACTCTTTTACATACTTTTTTGCGCAGCCGTGGGCACACAGCGTGCTGAATACTGTGTGCGCTGGCATCTGCGATGCCTGTCATTCATCTCTTTTGTCAGAGCAGCTTCAAAAGGACTGTGCGAGATGTGAAGGTAAAGTTATTTGTGTGTCATATTTTAACGCTTGTTTTTATATTAACGTGCACGTACTTGTCATATGCGTACATCTTCATCTTCTGTCACGCGTGTCTAACTATTTTTACTATATTATTGTACATGCAGCCATGGGAACACAACAGGCAGAAGGCTGCGTGCGCTGGCGTCTGCAATGCCTGTCATCTATCGCTTCCGCGTGAGGAGCTCTCCAAGGAGTGAAAAAGATTTGACAACGAGACTGGACTCGTACACTTCACCATGAATTCACTCAAAAGAATGGAGAAACTTCATGTGTATGTAGAAAAAGAAAAGATTTGGATGTCTCAATTTTGTCGTTCGCTGTTGTCGTGACTGCGAAAGCAGTTACACGTAGGTGGTTAACTACTTTTTCGCGTGTTCTTTTCTGCGCGATTTGTTGCTCACTGCGCAGAAAAACAGGCAAAAAAGTATTTGGCCTGGCGGAAAATAAACAAAAAAACAATGTTTGAACTGAGGACAAAAAGTTCATCAGATTGAAGTATTTGAGTGGATCAACCGATCGTCCGGCAAGATGCAACTGTGAGAACTAACGGTTGCCCGGTAAGGTGTAAATGTGGAGATCAACAGTTGTTCTATACGGTGCAAATGTAAGGGCTAACTGTTAGTCCTTCGGGTTAAACTGTGGGACTAACGGTTACTCACTAAGGTGTAAGTGTGTGAACTAGATGTTAGTCCCTTGAGGGGACTAAGTGTTAGACCCGATGCAGTTAGTTCTTAAAAAGATTAATGCTTGTTGCAGCCCATTAGTCCCCAAAAGGACGAACCACGCACCCTTTTAACACCTTTTTGCCTTAGAGTGTATGAACTCATCAGCGTCACGCCCAAGAGACGCCATTATGCTCTCCCATAGAAGAATACCTCATATTGTAAATTGTTAACAACGTTTTCTAAACATGCGTTATCTCAAGAAAGACTGTCATTTTAAAGATTAGGGGATCTTAAAGCTTAGCCTTTGAGAGTTGAACATGATAGCGATATTCTTTCCCTAGTGCGTACTTTAAGCAAATAGTGCATGAAATCTTTTCGAACTTGCTATGCACCCACTACGGCGTCTCAGAATAAGTGAGTAACGTGTGCTTTTTTGTAATGCGTGATGAACCTTAAACCACTATGTCTTCATGATGATCCCATGCGTGGATGCCCAATGACAATGTACGCTTGCACCAAACATTAATACTGAAATATTGCAAATTATATTGTGAAGCATGATAGAGCGCGCATGTGTTTGTAAAGCATGAAAGTTACTTTCACTGCATTTCCAAAGCAGAGGAGCTATTTTCACTGCATCCACAAAAAGAAGCGTACCTGCTGTGAACGGCAGCCCGAGGACATTATTAACGCTGATGAGGCAGAGACTATAACACCATTAAGAATGACGCTTCCCAGCAACGCGAACCAAGTGGACAAGCTGCGGGCTCTGGGATGTCATCAACAGAGCCTGACGTCACCGACCAGGAGACGACTGAAGAGCAGAACATGGTGGAGCAAAAGGAACGCTGTGAGCACCGTAGCTGTCAACTGTCGGAAGATAGCGCCACGCCGACAAAATTTCTGATGATGAACGCCACCCTGCCAAACGATAGGGCATCCGACTAGTAATGTTCCTTGCAAGAATTCTTGCCTTTGTCAGGAAATTCGTGCATGTTTTTTGAGCCAAAGGAAAAAAGGGAATCTTTGTGATATTGCAGGGAATTTCAGAAATTGTTGAATTCTTCTATGACGACAAAAAATTAGCGGTCAGAGTGCATCTTCGTTTGCTGTAATCGATTCTGGCAAATACACCACGCAATACAGCTTTTGAGATTTTTCTTATATTTACGCGGAGCAGTTTCTGGTTCGTTGTTGGTGTTAGGCTCGAAGCCCACCATGTGCAGTGTAGTAGCAGTATATGAATTATTAAAGTTTTGCGGCAGTAAAGAAGCTAGTCATGATATTAATGGTTACCAGTACGTGAGATAGAAGTAATTAAAGTACGTGTGTGCGTGAATGGGGGCCGAAGTTATTACTGTTCTGCGGGAGAATGTGCTGGAAATTTCGTGAATGTTTGCGAAGAAAAATCTCAGAAATGGGAATTTTTCTGTCTCTGAATTACAATCGACGCTCATGAGCGTTGCTGCTTGCAGCAACGCCATGAGCGTTGATTGCCAAAGATTGGTAGTGAAAAAGGAAATACATCTGCCCAATGCCTCCCGGGGCGTTGATCTGCCTTGTCTCGATCGGTATCCTCGTCGCCTGCGCGTGACGAACGGTGCAGAAATTGAGCATACTGGCCCTGAGTGTAGGCGCTCATTGGTCATGTTGAGCTAATTGCCTAAGTCTGTTCACTCTTGTTGAAAATGGCGCGCCTTACTGCATCGAATTCCGTAGACATGCTTAACGTGCTTGGATTGTATGCAAGGAGCAAACAGTGTCAGGTCAGATGTCTGATTGTAGAAAAATACTGGGACATACTTGCCGGCCAAGAGGCCAAGGTTGAAAGTGAGAGTGTAAGCCAACATATTTTCGCTTCTTTCAGAACGCGATATATTTTGTGTGTTAGCCTTGCACAAGGTATTTCCGCAGGGTGTGCAATTATTACTAAGAAACAATGAGGCATTATTCAGGAAAGAATAAGGGTACTGTAAAGCTTTGTCTGTAGGAGTTGATTAATATGTGGAGTTTAACGTCCCAAAACCGCCATATGATTATGAGAGACGCTGTATTGGAGGGCTCCGGAAATATCGACCACCTGGGGTTCTTTACCGTGCACTCAAATCTGAGCACATGGGCCTACACTTTTTGAAAAAAGGTGGTAGTACTTGGTAAGCTTAAGGTAGTAATGCTTTGTCTTTTATGTTACAACCCTAGTAGTGAGCGCAGATAGTAACAGCGAAGGTGGTAACAGTTACTACCTTTGCTGTTACTACCATCATTTAGTGACTGTTACTAACCTAGCCGTTACCACCCATGGGTGTATTTTTTAAAGGTTTCAAGAAAAATGTAGGGATTGATACTACCTTCTTCATTCATTTTGGCATATTATTTCTCCACTGATAATGTTCGCCAATCAATGTCTTATTACTAGACAACTTCGGGTAATGAAGCGGGGTGTCTCATGAACACGAAGAATACATACACCTAACAAGTTCACTATTTTTAGGAATGCAATATGAAGAAAGCGTGTGTTATATATAGCCTCTACATTGCAGAGGCATGTCTGGCACAAGGGAGCACTTGTGTTTCAGGATGAATTATAACAAATTTGAACCTACAGCCCCATATTATACTGCCTGATTACGTATGTTTGGGGACGTAGCACAAGACTTTTATTCAGCCTTACTAATATAATATTGCTTGTCATATTTGTTTATTCTAAAAGGGCCGCAAAAAGCATTATGGACAGTTAACGAAACAAGATAATGAACTTCTTCTCAGTGCATTTGAATGCTTCCCATGGCTTAGAAGGTAATATTCGTTTTGGGGGTTTGACGTGCCATAACAATGATAATATTTACAGACCCACTGAAGTGGGTTGATTGTGACTTTTTTCGAGGCTAATTGTGACCGTCTGGTAATTTTGATCCACCGGTCTTGTTAATATGTGTTGTCATTTACTAAGTTTGTTGTAATTGTCTATCGCAACGCGTGTACACTTGCTTATGGTTAGTTAACTGGCAATTCTGTATTTCGACAATATCAGAATCAGGTTTACATATCTCAGTTGCGCACTTTAAAACAAAATGTATTTTCTTGATGTAGAGATATATTCTGCGTTATTTTTTTGCTTAATGCTAACACGTAATAGCGATTCCTCTGAAAAATTATCAGAATCAAAATCACACACTATTTTGTAATAAATAGTCAACAGACCGGTAGCATAAAGGGAGTAACGGGCCAAGAAAACTAGTAACGGCTGCAATTACAACCTCTTTTATTCCAGTTACTAGCCGTTTACAAACTTATACGTAGTAAACAGTTCGCAAAAAGTTTGTAGTGATTGTAGCTAGTAACTGTTTACTAACGTAGCTAGTAAACTGGTGGAAAAAGGGTAATAACGGTCAAAGTAAGATAGTAAACGCTGCAGTTACTGCCTATATGGTTCCGGTTTCTACTTCTATAGTGACTTTTTAAAGAATGTGCAGTATTTCCGCCTCCATCGTAAATGCAGCAGCCGCAGTCAGGATTCGATCCCGTGACCTGCGGGTCGGCAGCCTAGTACTTTAGCCACTAGACCACTGCGGCGGGGTTCATGCTTACGAGTTGCACGCGATAGCGACAATCTAACTATAGAGTGTACTTGAAACACATAGTGCATGAAACCATTTCGAATTGGCTATGCACCCATTACATGACCTTAAGGTGGAGCATCGTGTGCACCTTTTGTAGTGAAATACCGGCTTTAAACCACGGAGCCATTATTATAACCACATATTCTGACGCGCTTTGGCAACGAACGCTTGACCCCGCATTATAACTGCAACATTTAATGTTTCATTGTGAAGCATATATACAGGACACGAGTGGTTGCGAAGCATGAAAGCTACCTTCACTGCATTCCCAAGCAGAGGAAGTTCTTTTCACTGTTTTCGCAAGCAGCGACATGGTCGTTTGGTAAAACATCCGCTTGCCACGTAAGTGACTCAATTTGGGTCCCCACTCGGACCCCAACAAACCTGGTTTGGTCCCCACTCTGTTCCAGGTTTTTTTTATCATTTACATATTTTATTTGCATCGCTCTCAATTTCTCGTTCACGTATAAAATGATTTATCAATCACAGCCGTTGACCTCAACGCCGACACCTACGCTGACACTGACGCCAACGCCGACAACAGAATTTCTGCGAAACAAACTGTTTAACGCTATTGCATTAACGGTGGTTAGCTCTTTGTACGGAAGGTTTGTTTTGTGCGATTTTATCTATGAAGGAGCAAAGATCAGAATAATCTGCGTGTACGCACCAACAGACCCTCGTGATCAATTTTTCTTTTTCCATGAACTGTGCCCTTCTTTTGACACTAATAGGCTACTGGTTGTTCTTGGATATTCTAACTGTGTTCAGTGCAGATGATCGATCTAGCTGCTTAGATAGAAAATGTGACAGCATTGATTACCAAAGCAGAGTATTAACCAGCATTCCCTTTAGTATGTTGCTTTTTTTGCTACTGGTTGATTTCACCGTCATTATACCCACTTTAAGAAATCTAGTTACGCAATGTTATATAGAGCTTACGTGGTAGTAAAGATGGCAAATGTTTGTGACGATATAGTGTTGAATGAGTGTCATTCAGCGATCGCTCACCCGTCATGTTCTCATTAGGCCAAAAAGAAGATGCTAATGTGCATTTATAAGGCACTTCTAGAAGTTAAATGCCAAGCTACTTAACGTTAATAAGTTTTTAAGTTGCATCAAAGAACAACTACACGAACGTGGCACCCTATCGTTTGGAAACTGGTTAGAAAATTGGTGATACTTCAAATCTACTGTGACACTGTGCGCCATGGAAATGGCTTCAGAAATAAGGTACGAAGAACTAGTCGAATAGAACAGTTTAAAGAAGTTGCTTTTGGAATACAGCAAGGAAGAAACCGACAATCCCGGCTTTTTTGGCAAAGTTACTTGAGAAATTAAAAACAAACTCGAGGTCATCGATGTCACTACATTCCAAGGTGTGGTTGAAACGGCTCGAGCAGACAGGTTACTTGCTGATGAAATGCCTCATCGGCGATTTCTTGCTACTGAAAAAAAGTATGCGCGTGCCAAAGGCGTCACAGAAATTAAATATAATGGCCAGCTAACCACTAAACCAGAATATATATAAAATTTCAATTACAGAATATTATCGCGAATTATTTTCCAATCATACACACGAAAAAGCTACTCTTGAAAAAAACTTCCTAAGCCTTTTTGCAACACTATATTGCCAAGAGGCAGAAAGTTTGTCGGTTGTTCAAACTGTGGGAGAGATAGAAGTAGTTATAGACCAATTGCATAACGGTAAATCTCCTGGCACACACGGGATAACGGCGGTATTTTATAAGACTTTTAAAGCAGAGTTGGCCGCTTTTCTGCAAAATCGTATTCGCTGAATCATGTAACAAGGATAGCCTAGCACCTTCGTTCAAGAAAGCACACACTGTTCAGATCCCGAAAAGGGAAAACTCTGTAAAAATGAAATGTGTATCTGTCTACATACCGATAAAGTTGACGAATGTCAACTACAAAATACGAAATAAAGTTCCGGTGATGTGGTTGAAAACAGTCATATGTACAATTCTCGGCCCACTCCAAACCTGTGGAATGAAAGGAAGATCATTTATTACGAACATACATGTAACACTTAGCATATTGGGTAGCTTTGACGCTGACTTCAGAAGGGTTGTGATGTTGCAAATTGATCTAGCGAGAGCTTTTGATCTCGTTTGCCGTAGCATTTTGTTTAAAATGTTAGAACATGTTAGCGTTGCCTTTGTGATACTGCAGGGTGTCGAGATGGCTTACGGGTATTGTTCAACCAACCTGATTGGGAACCGCAAGTAATTGGAAGAATTATTGTACGTTCATCTGCAAGGCAAGGATGCCCACTTTCGCCTTTATTATTTGCTTTGTACACAGAACCTTTTTGTGTGACCAGCGATTCATTGCGACGCAGTGGATTACTCCCAATTTCATAGCGTTACAAGAAGTACAATGTACACCTACGCTTCCGGGTTACACGACATACACGGACGTAACGAACAATACACCGCATCGCACAGCTACATTAGTTTCTAAGCATGTCAATGCCATATAACACACCTTTCAAAGCACCTCCATCTCACACGTACTTCTCGATTTAGTCCCGTGCTCTCGTTCCAGTAGCAGCCTGTACGTGCTTAACGTTTACAGTGCAACTAATGGCAAAAACGATGACTTTGGTCATCTATTTACACAACTATGCAAGTTGGGTAAACACATAGTTATTTTAGGAGGTTTCAATGCCCCCATCCAGCTTGGGGCCACGCAACATAAGCGCCTAAAGGCCGACGACTCGCACAGGTTCTCGTGATTCATCGCATGACTTTGCTGACAGAACCTGATCAACCCACTCACCTAGGTAATAGTGTGAGCAGGGACACATGCCCCGACATCACGATAGTCAAGGGGTTAGTCACCATTCCTGGCGCAACCTCATGGTGAATCTAGGCAGTGATCACCATATACTAACTACAGAGCTCAAAGTAGCAGCAACGCGTGCCCCAGAGCGCATCATAAAACTAACAAATTAGGATGCATTTAGGCGTAATCGTACAACTACCCATCAGGACCCTCCTTCCCCAGAGGCTTGGATATTACAACTTCGCTCCGATTTTCAAAGAGCTACCAAACTCATCGCTTCGACGACAGAAACACCAGATGTGGACCGGCATCTGATACATCTCTGGGAAGCCCACAGAGGATTGACACGGCGGTGGTGGCGACAGAAACTTAACCGAAAACTTCGTCTCCGAATCGCCCAACCAGCTACTAAGGCACATGAATATGCGAACATCCTCACTAGCAACAATTGGCAAAACTTCTGTGATCGACTCAACGGCTCACTAAGTACACCTCTAACGTGGCGTATACTCCGTGCTCTTTTAAATCCCATGCAGACAAAATCACACACTGCTAACGCAATCCCCACCGTTTTCCACAAATCAGGGCTCGACAATACCACTCTGCTGCACACCTTAAAGCAATGCTATGTATCCATGGGCGCCCGTCCCGCCTACCGTGATTATCCACACGTACACGATACGCCTCTAGATGAGGTCATTAAAGAAGCAGAGGTTAGGGCAGCTTCGCAAAGCATTAAACGCAACACAGCACCCGGTACAGACGAGATTACGCACACACTTCTGCGTAATTTAGATGACCAGTCCATCGAATACTTAACCGCTTTTTACAACGGACATTGGAACAACGGCACGCTACCACAGGAGAGGCGACACGCAGAAATCATACTTATTTCAAATCCAGGCAAGCCGCTATCTCTCCAGAATCTTCACCCTATAACCTTAACTTCATGTGTAGCTGAACTGTTTGAACGCGTTGTCCTCTCTCGACTACAACCATTTCTTGAAGACAATCTTTTTTCCTTATACACTATTCGGCTACCGTCCTGGTATCTCTACACAGGACGTATTATACCAGCTTAAAGAGGACGTGTTGGATAGCCCCACTTCAAACCAGGTTCGAGCTATTCTGGCCCTGGATCTAAAGGGTGCTTACGACAACGTCTCCCACGACCTTATTCTTGACAATCTCGCTTCATCTCAGTGTGGCTGACGTATCTACATATACGTCAGGTCCTTTCTTTCTGACCGCACGGCCACTATTGGGGTTGGAGACCTCTGTTCGGACGTCATTTGTCTCGCAGGCAGAGGAACACCACAGGGCTCGGTTCTCTCGCCCACTTTGTTCAATGTGGCTGTAGCTAAACTGCCTTCCCTATTACAACAGGTTTCTAACATCCAGCATGCCATCGTTGCAGATGACATTACAATTTGGGCAACCAAACGATCAGATGGAACCATTCAGGATATCCTACAGAAAGATGTGTCTGTGGCACAAAACTATGCTGCTGCCGGCAGCCTTACGCGCTCAGGGGATAAGTCGGAGTTGTTGATGGTATACAAGTGGCGCCGCAAAACCGCTGATTCTCCTGACATTTCGCTGTTTCTTGATGATCAGCCTATTTCTCTGGTACCACGAATTCGCATTTTAGGCCTCTACCTTCAGTCCGACGGCAAGGCCTCGCACACTACACACCTTCTGGCTCAGCAGATAACTCAAATTACACACATGATCCAACGCATCACCAACCGCAGGACAGGCCTCTGTGAGAAGGATGTCCTCCGCTTAATACAAGCACTCATAGTTAGTCGGCTCACCTATCATCTTCTCTTTCACAATCTCACGCTAGTTCAAATCAAAAAGATAGGCATCCTTCTACGAACAGCTGTCAAGGTGGCTCTAGGCTTGCCTTCACACGCATCTACACAACGCCTCCTTCAATTAGGAGTCCACAACACCGTAACCGAACTCATCGAGGCCCAGCACAACAGTCAGTTCCAACGGCTCAGGTAGACTCGTCAGGGCTGCGCCATCCTGTCTCGTCTTGGCTACCAGATTCCCCGGAAACCCCCACAAGTGCCGCGACATAAACTTGCTTCTACTGTCCGCGCACTCATCAAAGTGCCTCCGATTCCACGCAATATGAATCCCTCCCTCCATGCCGGTCATCGACGGGCCCAAGTTCCGGCTATGGCATGCGTCTTTGGTGATGGTACCTCAGATTTACAAGTACTTTACACTGATGCAGCACACTATTCAGAGAAGTCAGCCCTGTGTTTAGCTGTAACAGATGACACAGACGCCCTTGTCGCGTCTGCCACACTTCGCACTACAGACAGTGGTCTAGCAGAGGAGGGAGCTTTCACTCTGGCAATTGTTCACGCTACGACACTGTCACATGACTCCCCTGTCACGATTGTAACAGTATCACAAGCTGCTTGCCGTGCTTTCGCTCAAGGACTTGTGGCTGCACATAAAAACAATATCATCTCTTCTGTTTCACCGTCCGCATTACTTTTTGTGCGTATTGTCTGGACTCCTGGACACGCCTCTCTCCATGGTATTGAACGCGTTCATGTGGTTGCCCGAGAGCTGACCGGCTGGGCTCTATTGGAAGAGCTGTCCAATCCAGATGACGCATCGACAGAACCACTAAACTACAACGCTACGCTGGAGTACAACCGACAGAGCCGTTATAAGTATCCTACCCCTCATCCTTCACTTAACAGAGCAAATGGTGTCGCTTGGCGGCAACTACAGACCAATTCATTGCCTTGCCTTTATATGCTAAATCACATTCTTCCGACCCTCTACCCCTCCTATTGCCCCTTCTGTGGATCCGTATCGACGGTGGACGGTGTACCACTCTATGTGGGAATGCTCTGCTCCACAGGGCATTCCTGCCATTCCCAATCCCACCCCTTCATTTTGGAAGTCTGCACTGCTCAGCTTACGCCGGCAGGAACAGCAGCAGCTGGTCCAGCGGGCTCGCAGGGTCGCGCAAGGCAATGGAGCCCTGAACTGAGGGTCCGACCCAAAGAAGGCTCAGAGTGCATTTGTTATTATTAATTGTTTATTCTCTTTTTCTCTCTCTCTCTAATCTCTCTCTGTGACCAGTACTAAAATTGCAAGTATGCAAGACGTTCATTTAGGCACCTGTGAAGGGAAGATACTTGCATATTCTGGTGATGTTGCAATATTCTGTACCAATCAGGAGAACATGCCCACCGCAATGAACGTTGTACGAAGGTTTTGCGATGCTTCTAGTAGCAATGTGAACATAGACAAGTGTGTTCGGCTGTCTTATGGAAATTGGGAAGTGTTCCTCTTGTTGTACGAACTATTTATGATAAGCTATGCAGGTCTAACACATACCTCAGTGTTCCGATTTACAAATATCAGAAAAACGATAATCTGTGGGCCGAAAAAACTAAAGAGCTGTCTGTCCTGATCCAGACGCAAAGGACATGATATGTACGGCTTCGCTCGCGTGACAATATGGCAACGTATTATTGGTATCACGGCTGGTTTACTTGTTGCAAGTACTGTCGTCAATGATGCATAGGCTTCTTACTGTTTTTGTGTGGCAGTCCCAGCACGAAATGACCAGCCCCTACAACTTTTCCCTAATGAGCCACTCACCTGGCCCCATACCAAATTTTAGTTATACCATGAAAGTTCTTCGGTGTCCGATGAGGAACTTTTCGCCAGAAAATTTTTGAATCGATTCAATAGGAGCTGAGAAAACTGGCTTTGAGAAGCGGCGCGAAACCAGGATGAGAGGAGGCGAGCTCGAAACCCTTGCCGCTCCTCCGCGTAGCATTCGCAAGCCAAATCCCTTCCCTACTCCCTCCTGCATCCGAGCAAGAGGTTACGTGCGCATGACGTGCCCGAACAAGCCCAAGCGCGGTGCATGCAAGCGGCGTTTTTGTTGTTGTTGTTGTTCATGATGATCAGCGTTGTTTTGCGGTCTACTGCGTGTTTCTGCGGGATGGTTTAGAAACGCTGGCTTAGACACAGTAGAATAGATGAGCACAATCAGTGCGCGAACGCCTAGGAGCGTTCCACAGCTGTCGTCTACTTGATGCGCTGACCGCGGGAACACGAACGCATGCGAAACGCCGGCACATTAGCCCCACATCTCGTTCCAATTCACACAAAAACTGAAAGACGCGCACAGTTCCTTATTGCGTCTCATTATTTTTCTCAAGTTTTATTCATCTAATCAAGCAACAAAATTCATAAGCTATCATCATCAGCAGCAGCATGACCACGTCCACTGCAGGACAAAGGCCTCTCCCATGTTCCGCCAGTTAACTCGGTCTTGTGCTTGTTGCTGCAGATTTATACCCGCAAACTTCCTAATCTCATCTGCCCACCTAACTTTCTGTTTCTCTTAACTATCTTGCCTTCTCTGGGAATCCAGTTAGTTACCCTTAATGACCAGCGGTTGCCCTGTCTACATGCTACATGCCCGGCCCACGTCCATTTCCTCTTGTTGATTTCAACTATTATATCCTTAACCCCAGTTTCTTGACTCATCCCCTCTGTCTGCTCTCTTTTTGTCTCCTAACGGTTACGTCTACCATTTTTCTTTCTATTGCTTGCTGCGTGGTCCTCAATTTAAGCTGAACCCTCTTTGTAAGTCTCCACGTTTCTGCTCCATAGCAAAGTACCGGCAAGATGCAGCTGTTATATGCCTTCCTCTTAAGAATATTGGCAATCTACCTCTCATAATTAGAAAGTGCTTGCCAGATGTGCTCTACCCCATTCTTATTCTTTTAGTTACTTTAATCTCGTGGTTCAGCTCCGTGATTCTTGTCTGCCCTAAGTAGACATAGCCTTTTACAACTTGAAGTGCACTATTATTATCTCAAAGCGCTGCTCTCTTCCGAGGTTGTTGTACATTACTTTCGTTTTCTGAAGAATAATGTTAACACCCACCTTTCTGCTCTCCTTGTCGAACTCGGTAGTCTTGAGTTGCAGTTCATCCCCTGAATTACTCAACAATGCAATGTCGTCGGCGAAGCGCAGGTTACTAACGTACTCTTCATTAACCCTTATTCCTAACTGTTCCCATGCTACGCCTCTGAAAACCTCTTGTAAGCACGCGGTAAATAGCATTGGGGAGATTGTACCCCCTGCTCTACACCCTTCTTGATTAGTATTCTGTTACTTTCTTTATTAGGCATTATGGTAGCAGTTGATCCCCTGTAGATTTCTTCTAGAATGTTTACGTATGCTTCATCGACACCCTGTTTTCATAGTTTCTGCATAACTGGTGATATTTCTACAGAATCAAACGCCTTCTCGTAATCTATGAAGGTGGGGAGAAAAACAGTGCCCTCGAGAGTGTGCGTCATGCTTTGGCGTAGAAAATCGGTGTGCGGGGCTGATTTATTTGTGATCGGTGTGCGGGGTTGATTTAGAATTTCAGGGTGCGCGGGAATTATCATGATGGTGATAGTGGTGAAACTATGGGCTTGCCTATGCGCGTGCTCGTGCGCGTACCTCATGAAAAGCTCCCGAGACACGGGGACAGCTCGCCTAACCCCAGAGTCAGACCGCAAGGACAAGTTCGGGCCACGCCCCGACTGCTAGTTTTGACCCTCCATGTCGGGGCCTCCTCTCGGCATTGAAGTCCTCGGGTGCGTCCTGGACTGGGCATTGGCCCACCTCACCCCGAGTTGGTCTAAAACAACGTTCCTCACGGCCAGCTGCTGCTCTGGTCTCGGAGCGAGACGCTGTCCCAAGTCTGTTAGCGGCAGTCGGCGGTACGCTGTTCTCGGTGTGTGTACAGGCAAGCTCAGGCATTGACCACCATACTGGGATGCCCCTTGCGCTTATCTTCTAGGCCGGGTCCCGCCTCAATACGAACTCCGCAAGCACAAAGCACACCGCCTCCTGACTACGAGCGAGCCTAACGTCAAGCGGAACGTTCCCGCTCCAAGGGTAGAACGTGAGTGGACGAACAAGAACGTTAACTTCCCTTCCGCGTAGGACCGTGAACGCGTGTGTGAGTTTATGTGTGAGTTTATGTAGTGTGTATCCCCTTGTCCATCTTCGTGCATATAAAAGTCTCTCATTGTCCTCGAGCGTCGTCTGTACTCATCTGGCTAACCTGCACCCACAGCGCCCACAGAAGGCTTTGTATAGTGGTTGGTTATATTCTGAGCATTTCTCTATTACCTGATTGATGGTATGATTGTGGTAGATTGTTTAGTAGCCTCTTCAAAACCCTGTTTGTTCCTTTGGTTGATTGAATTATAATGTTTTCTTAACTCTGTTAGCAATTACATTTGTAAATATTTTGTATACTAAGGAGAGCAAGCTGATCGGCCTGTAATTCTTCAAGTCCTTGTAATTTTTATTCTTATGTACTAAGATGATGTTAGCATTCTTCCAAGACTCTGGTACTCTTCCCGTCAGAAGACACCTCGTAAACAGGGTGGCTAGATTTTCTAACACAATCTGTCCTCCATCTTTCTGCAGATCTGTTGTTAACTGACCCTCACCAGCAGTTTTGCCTCTTTACCTGCTCTCCAAGGCTTTTCTGACTTCTATTATTTCTGGTGAGGTTTTATGTAGGTTACTGCTAGATCCTATAGGATTAAGGTCGTGGTTGTCCCGGGTACTGTACATATTTTTCTGAAACTCCTCCCCTTTTTGAACTATCCTATCCATATTTGTTGTTATTTTGCCTTCTTTTCCCTTAATGCATACACTCGATTTTTCTCTATCCCAAGTTTCCTCTTCACTGTTTTGACGCTTCCTGTATTTTTCAGAGCAAGTTTAATTTTCTCCATGTTACATGTTTTTACACCGGATACCTTACGCTTATTAATCGATTTCTAAAGCTCTGAGAGTTCTATTTTGTCTGTTGTACTTGAGACTTTCATGCTTTGATGCTTCTTAATGAGATTCTTAATTTTCTGAGAAAGCTTGATAGTGTCCTGTCCAACTACCCTACCTCCAACTTTCACTGCACACTCCGTTATGATACTCGTGAGAATATCATTCATTGTATCGACGCTAAGGTTCGTTTCCTCAAAAGCAGCCGAGTACCTGTTCTGAAGCGAAACTGTGAATTCTTGTAATTTCCCTCTCAGTGCTAGTTCATTGATTATCTTCTTGCATGTCGTGTTAAACAATTTAGGCCATGTTACGCGGTATACTGTTGCAACGTCAGAGCAGAGTTGTCCATTCAGATGACCAACGTAACTTCATTGTCCTGCACGTAGGGCCATTCATACGCACACGTCATGCCCTCATTCTCTAGGTGCGCGCTCGCAAGAGGAAGAGGGATGATGTGTTCGGGGGTCTGCCAATAAGACCGGAGCCAGCCAAAGTCCCGGTGAGATGTCGAGAAGAGAGCCGGTGTGGTTTATAGGAGCGTTTATTTACATTATATACAGCTTCAAGGTAGCGTCATATCCTCGGCTGCTGACCCGCAGGTCGCGGGTTCGATTCCCGGCTGCGGCGGCTGCATTTCCGATGGAGGCGGAAATGTTGTAGGCCCGTGTACTCAGATGTGGGTGCACGTTAAAGAACCCCAGGTGGTCAAAATTTCCGGAGTCCTCCACTACGGCGTCTCTCATAATCGAATGGTGGTTTTGGGACGTTAAACCCCACAAATCAATCAATTAAGGTAGCGTCATACTACAATGTTTTGGTGGCATGCCTTGCGCGTCTCTGCGCTCGTGTTTTTCAAGTCCATGTCTCCCAGGATCTCTTGCAGAGGAAACAATGAAACCCAGGATGGTCCAACTGAATTGTCCTCTTCACCTCCACCCTTAAAATAGGAGGGTGAAACACCGCCTCTTCGCCCACCCTGAGAAAGGGGGGAAAAGCACGCCCAGCTCGTACCATGGTGAGGGAAAAACACTGCACAAACACTACGCCAGACTCACGACACAGCGCAGCGCGAAGACATTGGGTTCTATGTAGAAATCATGTCCGTAATCTGTGGCAGTGAGGAGTGAACGGCGCCAGGCAAGTCGCGGTTTGTAGAAATGGTGGCATGGCGGAACCACAGAGAACTTGAGAACGCACTCGAACAGGGATCTTCATCGCTTGCCCCATTGTCCGCTGCCCTCCGACGAACAAAGACGTATAAAGACAACCACCCTTTTTAAGCCGCTTTGATTGTAAACAGCCCTTCATAAGCTGTCAGCCGGGCGGGTAAGTTCAAAGGGTTCTCTGAGGGGAGACGTCTGCGCTGCAAAGTTGCAAGTACGGTCAGTGTGTCGTGGTCGCTTTTGGTTCACCTCTGGAAGTGCTGTCCAGCAACCGTCTCGCGTCTAAGCAGCGCCATGCCAGGGAGGCCAATCACAACAGCCTATCGCCCGTGAAAGGAGGTCTCGAAGGAGATGTAGCACCAAAGCACTTCACAGAGACCGTAGGCTTCCTCTTTTGAATGTGTTCGCATAGGCAGAACCTCCTTTTTAGACCTGGACAAAAGCTTGGAAGTGCCGAAAATTAACCGAGCAAAACCTGAGGAACAACAAATAGAGCCCCCGAATGACCTCGAGAATCCCAGGTTATATTCTCAGATAAAATTTCCTCAAAATTTTCCATCGCACACTTTCTCGTGAAAATCGTTAATCTGCTCATAAAGCAGGAAACACAGACCTCCTATGTGCGAAGAAAATCAACTGCGTAGCGTTTGGTATATTCTCTCAGGGAAAGTCACCACCTTTGAATCACGCAGCTGCTACGGATGACACGAAAACTAAAAGGAGGGATTACTGAAAAGAGTAATAGATGTAATATATATGGAAGAAGGAAACAGGGCGCAAAGGGCGTAAAACTGAGTTGGCGTTATGCTGGAAAGCCATAGCTGAGCCCATCAGCGTTGCCATTGTCGCGCCCTTTTTCTGTCATCATCAATCATCATCATAATCATCATAGGCCTGACTACGTCCACTGCAGGACAAAGGGATCTCCCATGTTTCGACAGTTAACCCGGTCCTGTGCTTGCTGCTGCATATTTGTACCCGCAAACTTTCTAATCTCATCTGCCCACCCAACCGTCTGTTTCCCCCTAGCCTGCATGCCTTCTCTGAGAATTCAGTTAGTTATCCTTAATGACCAGCGGTTATCCTGTATACGCGCTACATGCCCGGCCCATGTCCATATCCTCCTCTTGATTTCAACTATGATATCCTTAACCCCCGTTTGTTCCCTAATCCACTCTGCTTGCATCTTGTCTCTTAAGGTTACACCTGGAATTTTTCTTTCCATTACTCGCTCCGTCCTTCTCAGTTTAAGCTGAACCCTCTTTGCAAGTCTCCAGGTTTCTGCTCCGTAGCTAAGTACCAGCAAGATACAGCTGTTATATACCTTCCTTTTGAGGAAAAGTAGCAATCTACCTGTCATAATTTGAGAGTGCTTGCTAAATGTGCTCCGCCCCATTCTTATTCTTCTATTTACTTCAATCTCGTCTTCGGCTCCGCGGTTATTACGTGCCTTTGTTGTACCTTACATGAAAGGCATGTTCCTGCAGGGCAAGGCTCCAGCGAAACAATCAGCCATTGTTGCAGACATGTTATGCAGCCATGTCAAAGGGCAATGGTGGGAACCACGACTCTGCCAACTAACATTGGAGTTTTTGCACGGCCTATACAAAGCAGGCACATTCCTTGTCCGATGTGCTATACTCCCACTCAAGTTCTGTAAGCTTTCGGCTTATGAATAATACCGGATCCGCTTGATCATTGTCGGTCTACTGACTGAGCACTGCACTCATTCGCCGGTCACTTGAGTCAGACGGCAGAATGAACGGGAGTTCGTAGACTGGAACTCTTAAAAGTGGTTTGTCGATCAGCGCTTGTTTGAGCGTGATGAACTTTTCTTTTTCGTCATTCCACGCTACCCTCACTGGCTCGTTTTTTCGCAGACTGTCAGTGAGAGGGCTAGAGAGCTGGGAAAATGTTTCAGATGCAGTGCTGGTCATAGCTAGTTGACCCTAAGAGCGAACGAACATCAGTCCTAATTAGGGACCTTGGATACTCTGGAATTACAGCTACTTTTATTTCAGGGGGACGCCTGCATCCGCGGCCAACAAGATGTCTCAAGGAACTGAGCTCAGCTTTACCTAGATGGTATTTTTCGCCCTTGACAGTTAGGTCTGCAGCTTGACAGTTAGGCCAGCAGTTAGATCAGAATGTCTCTGAGGTGACTCAGGTGTTTCTCCCAGCTGTGAGAAAATACAGCTATGTCCTGTAGGGAAGAGCGCAGGCTTGCGTGCCTTCCAAGACGTGGTCTTTAAGTCGGGAGAAACAAAACGGTGTGTTTCTCAAGCCGAATATAAGGACCAGAGCTCGAAACGTGCCCATAGGTAAGGTAAACACAGCAAATCGACTTGCTCGCTCGATCAACGGCACCTGCCAGTAGCCCATAGTCAAGTATAGTGTGGTTTAACTTCCCAAAACCACCATATGATTATGAAAGACGCCGTAGTGTAGGGCTCCGGGATTTTCGACCACCTGGGGTTCATTAACGTGCACCTAAATCTTAGCCCCTAGGCCTACAGCATTTCCCCCTCCATTGGAAATAAAGCCGCCGCAGCCGGGATTTGATCCCGCGACCTGCGGGTCCACAGCCAAGTACCTTAGCCACTAGACCACCGCGGCGGGGCTGGTCGCCGATGTTTTGTTCATTCTGTTAACATGTTCATTCTGCAGATATGGCTGACAATGTTCACAGAATGAACGCAGCCGCCAGATGAAGATGAAGATGACCGACCGACCGACCGACCTACCGACCGACCGACCGACCGAAAAGAATGAGGTTCACTCAAGTTTTGATTCTTGGCATCGCTCGCCTTTCTCTCAAGCGCGCTGCCCAAGCGCGTTGGGGGGTGGAGGCGGTGCTTACAGTTATCAAATAATCGAAAAGATTTACTCAAATACTTCGATTGATTCAAAGGCAGAAAGCAAATATCCAGTTTCTTTTTTAAGCGCCCGTTGTGTCGTTAATAAAGACCCCAAGTCCTTTTCGTCGAGTCTCTGTTATCAAATCTTCACGTTTCACTTTAGCATTTACCTCCTCGAACCCTATGCTCAATACCAGTCGACTTAGTTTTTGATGACGCTTTTTTTCAAAAATTGTTAGGTTACTTTCATAGCAAGTTCTGGAAGGCCTTCTTCAAGACCATCTTAGGCATTTTAATAATTACGTTGTAAATTCAACGGATGCAATGCAAAGTCTTCAGAAGGCTGGAAAATGTATTTTTTCTGATTAGTAAAATTGGCCTTTTGCGCTCCGATCGCCTGACTTTACGCCAATTTATCGCACAGAATTCCTGGCTATTACCATGGCTCTTCAAAAACTAAGTTGTCAGCGATCAAAAGTTCTTATTATTTCGGATGATTTATCTGTTTATACACAATAAAGGTCCGCAAAGCAGTCTCTTCTCCGGACATTTTGGTCTCTCGTACCACGTAGCTTATCGGGAGTTAGGTTTCTATGGGTACCCGGGCACGCTGGAATCGCACTAAATGAAGCGGCTGACTTGCTCGCTTCGGCATTTTTAAATTTAACTCCCGGTGGTACTTGTAGCTCCACAGTCTTCTTTTATAATTGCCGAATGATTCAAACGCCTGTTGATCTTAAAAATCAACGAAACATTATTCCTACAATCTGAAGAATTTCGGCATTGTATTTCACATGGAACACCGCAAAATGCCTTTCCCGTCAATGTGAGGTGACCCTCACAAGCTTTCGCTGTAGAGTTCCCTTGTGAAATCTTTATCTCCACAGATCAAGATTTTTATTAACTAACGTCTGTGTAGTTTGCACTGAACGGGAAACAATAGATCACTTTCTTCTTACATGTACTGCTTCGACTCACTGCACCGAATAATTCTTGAGAGACCGATTGGTATGCTCGGATTGGCAGTTCATACAGCCACCCTTTTATTGTTTGGAGCCAGTCAGTTGGGTGCGGGCCACAGTGCCAATCTGTCAGCACAACGAAAATTCATGCAGGCAACCGGAAGGATACGCTGCTAGTGGTACTGCAAGATATATCCAATTCTTTGTCTCTATTCCTAACTTTGGCTAGTTTGTTTTATATATTCAATTTTATTGAATTCTTCTGCACTTTTCACGTTTTTAAAGGAACATTATTATTGTTTTACCTAATTTGGCCCTTTTTTAGCAAGCGTTGTGTAAAAAAAATTCTATTATAAGGTACATTGTGGCCAATCCCTCTTACGGGTATGAGCCAAGATCTAGGTGACAAGACATGACGAACGTGAGGGCGGGAGCTTCGGAACAGCGACGGACGGAGGCAAAGTGCGACCAGCTAGCTAGAGCGCTAGGCGTTGGGCCTCAAAGCACAGAACGGACAACCTAGTGTTACCAACCCAGCTGGGATGAGCGTGACGTGTTCCTGTGGCGAGTTGCAGTTCCGGGCCGAGACTCACATGATATTCCTGTGGCGGACGAGCGTGTAGGCCAGGGCTAGGGGCTGATCCTGTCTAGACTCGGGTCCACCGCCATTAGTCACCAAAATATTTGCCACGGTGCTACGTCAGAGCCAGTCCGGCACAACCGCCAATTTAAGGTATGACCTCGGTGTTGCGTCGGCCTCAGCGTGGGGCCGCCTGGTCTAGCACGAGCAGGCGATTGTCTGCTTGTGAGCTCCCGTGCACTTGATAACTTTCCTGTGGTGAGGTTGCGTCGTCGACGCCATCGTCTTCAGCGGAAGCGTGAGTGGCACCCGACAAAATTAGACTTTCGAGAAGTGATGACGCGTGGATTACTCGTGTGCGCGTAGACTTAAGGACAGTAGGACTGAGTTATGGAGTCAGTGTGTTGTACAGTGTGAGCGGACAAGGCGGGCCGTTAGGCAGGATAAGTTTTAAATCGTAGAAAGAAGACTGCATAGAAGCACCACGTTCGATGCTCTCCACTCTTCATCGAGAACTGCGGGGTGACACCCAGGGTTGCTTGATGTTTTTCTTGAACCCGCTATCTCTGGAGTTGGAGCTCGCATCCCACCTTACCTAGAAGTTTAAGTCCCCTTGGAAAAAGAAGAATACTCTTGTACTCTCGACCTACTGGTCGAGAGTTCAATACTCTCAACGTATTGGTCGAAGTCCTGCGAATGTCGAGATTGCGTACCATGACGCTGTGGTGGTCGACTTGGAGGTCGGGCTGAGGCTTTATGTGTGCATGATTGTAAGGTGTGTACGTCTACAAGATTGGCGGGGTCATGAGCTGGGACATGTTGTTCTGAAGAGGACTCATCCGAGTTTGGAGTAGGTTTCATGACATGACAGGGAGGTTTTGTCTCGTGTGGGAAGTAGTCTTCCTGGCTGCTCTGTCTTGATGACCTGGCCATCATATTGCTTGAAATCGTATATTGCTTGTTCGGAAGTTCTGCGTGTGTGCTTGTTTTCTTAAAACTATACTTAGGACTGTGCATCTACTGGTCTTTTTAGTTCTTGTGCTTGCGCCGTTTTATTGCGGTTGCAACAGCCCAATGTTGTGCCACTCTTTTCGGACTTCACGGTTGTCTCACCACCATTCGAAAAGTGAGACTTGGAAGTGGATTTCAAGACATTGGGTGACGGTGTTGACCACTAATTCTTCCTGCAGTCTTTGTGTAATTTATCGGGTATTATGGCTGCGGTCAGCTTTGTCATTTGTGGGCAAAATGCAGAGAAGCAAGTTGAGAGCGGAGCTTGCTTTGGCACGCATGCAAGCGATTGTTCCATGGAATACACCACTGTGAGGGGGCTGCAATTGACGGGTTCACAGGGGCAGGCGTCGCTGAGCCACTGTCGGTATCGCGCAACAGTGACACCACTGTAGAATCTTCGCTGCGCTGCCCAAGATTGATGTCGTCGAGTTGCTCTTCGCAGACCTTTAAGGGCTGCAATGTCTGGGGTACTGGGGTTAAATCAGCTGATGGCACTGCCTGTGCGAATGCTTTGTTTCCAAGCGCACTTTTCATGTTACACTTACAGTGGTGAGCAGCTACAGTGTACGTTTTGTCGTCATTCTCAGACGGCGATTACTCAGGGGCAATGTCTGGGCCATCCGCTTCGCTAGGATGCAGTGCAAGCTAATTTATGTAGCTGTCCTGTGAGGGTTCGCTCGTGCAAGAAGATTGGCATAAGACTAGCATTTCTGGAATAGGAGCGTTCTGTAGCGGCAATGAACGTGGCACCTCTGAAAGCATTGGGCAGGAAGAGCTTGTCTAGAATGGGCTTGCGGGACATGATGTTTGTAGACAAACTAGGGCAGTTTTGTTGAGCTGGCTCTACAGGAGTTTGTTCTCATCAGGCTCATACTTGACTTCGAGAGGCGCTGCTGTTGACCGCAAGAGGTCAAAACGTGACAATGCAAAAGTCGTCAAAATTACTGCATTTGACATCCTTGGCAACAGTTCTTCTTTGCAGTGCACGACAACGTTGGTAAATGGCTGGCGGGTTACTGGTGACTTGGGAGGTTATGGTGTAGTTTAGCTTCAGCTGCGTAAAAGCAATCTTCACCTAGAATGAGAAGGACATGCCGTTCAAGGATGGCTGCTTCGACAATTGCAGGTAGTGGTCCCATGGTAATTGCTAAAAAGGGAGATCCTTCGGGCACAGCGGAGTTTTTGGCAACAACGAGCAAAGGTGGTTTGGTCCAAGGCTTGATTTTACAGTTTGATGCTCAATTTTCTGCAAAAAATTGTGATATTTCAGCCACTGTCATGAAAGGAACTGATTTCCCCCACTTCGTTGACTTCAGCAGTAATCATGGCACATCGTAATTCGGATCGTACAGAGTGACGTCGACGCAGCCCACAAATGCTGTTGGTTCTTTCGAAACTGTCTGCTTGTCGTTAGAAGGGTTCTTTGGTACAGTAAAGTTACTTGCAAGGTGACCCTTTTGTTGTCAGTCGTAACAAACAGCGTCTCTTAAGTCCGGTCCTCTTCTGTATACTGCGGAACCATACTTGGCTGAAATTGCTTCATGCTTTGACTCTTGGTCACAAGAATACATGCTGGCAGAACGAAGAGGTTACATCATACGCGTGGTATACTGAAACGTAGATGGTGGAACACACTAAGAAGTGTCCACAGTACTGTCAGTTTCAACCGTAGCACTCTGAAATGGGGGCTGTCTCGACTGTCCTACGAATTACTCTGTCTACTGCGGGAATTAGATTAGGCGCATATGGTCGAGTGTTCTATCCACTTCTGTTACAAGATGATTTAGTCTCCAACCAAAAGTTTTGAAGAAACGTGACGTTTCGGAACTGACTTGGTTCCTTCCTCAGCTATGACTGTGGAGGATACGTAGCAGCGGCGTTTTAAAAGCACTCGAGGGGTGGCTAATGACCCCCCTCTCTCTCTTTCGTTTGGCCGGGGAGCACAATCCGTGTTAATACAGTGTGGGAATGGTTCCGAGAGAGCGGTTGATATTATGGGCTGTCACCTCTATGTGCCACGACTCGAGTAACAACCTTCTCCTCCAGTTCAGCTCGCTTCCAAGAAGGGCCGTCGCTTCGAAATTTATTTTGTGATCCAACGTCTCAGCATGTTCGGCGACTGCGCTGCGCTCCTAGTAGAACTTCCGCACAACGTTAGCGTATTGCTTCAGTCGTTCCGGTAAGTTTTTCATCTCGCCCCGCCGCGGTGGTCTAGTGGCTAAGGTACTCGGCTGCTGACCCGCAGGGCGCGGGTTCGAATCCCGGCTGCGGCGGCTGCATTTCCGATGGAGGCGGAAATGTTGTAGGCCCGTGTGCTCAGATTTGGGTGCACGTTAAAGAACCCCAGGTGGTCTAAATTTCCGGAGCCCTCCACTACGGCGTCTCTCATAATCATATAGTGGTTTTGGGACGTTAAACCCCACATATCAAACAATCAATCAAGTTTTTCATCTCGTTGATATACGACGAAAGGCACTCAGCGCACGGAACTTCGTAAACGACCCCGGGGATCCTGTCCATTGCTGGCCAGTCTTTCGGGTGGGAGAGGAGGCGCCCCAGCGTACACGAAGGCACGTGCGCGATACGAACGTCTTCCTTCCTGAATATCCACGCCAACATTTCGCTGGTTCCCTGAACGTATGCAACCGGTACGCGTTTCGGGGGCTGACAATTAAGGTTCATTGGGGTTTTCCTATCCTCTGTTGCTCTGCGCGGCGGGGTGGCAGCTAGAATGAAGTTTTTAGGTTACCCGTTTTTTCTGAAGTCAGCAATTACGTGGGCCTCCTCTTTCTTTCGCTCGGTGTCATTAGAGAATAAGTTCCTAGCTCTCTCGAGTAGCGTGGTCACAGCCGGAGCCTTTTGGCAGGCGGGGTGGGAAGAATTGAACTGAAGGTAGTTGTCAGGGTGCGTTTGCTTTTTATGAACGGTGAACTCCCGACCGTTGCGCTTTCTTGCCACCCAGACGCCGAGAAAAAGCAGGCAGTGGTCGCTTTCACACTTGGTCGTGGAATGTATGCCTGGGTGCACGGAATTTAGGCGTTGTCTGAAGGTTTGAACTTCAGCCATCTTAACGACGCGAAAGCAGTCGTCCATATAACGCAGAAAAAGCTTCGGTCGCGGCTAAAAGGGAGTGAGTGCTTTCTCTTCTATGTACTGCATGGTCAGGATTGCTTCGTGACAGAGATGAAAGCTCCTATCGCGGTTTCACTGTTTTGCATGACAATATATCCTTTGTAGGAGAAGAACGTACTGGGGAGGCAGAACACCAGTAGACGACAAAGCTCGCCAACCGCCCAAGAAGTTTTTTCACCCAGGCTTGCGTCCTCCTCAAGCGCAGCACGCGCAGCGGAGACAGCTAAAGAAACTGGCACGTTGGTGCACAATGAAATGACTTCAAATGAGACCATGCTCTCGTCATCGGTGATGCTCACATGTGACGCTAGCTTCACGAAGTGGCTGACGTCGCGGACATGAGTTGGTGTTTTCCGGGTTAGTGGGGCGAAATTTTGGCGTATAATAATTGAAAGGGCTCGGCATGCGGAGGATGTAAAGTCTACAATCTGTCGGTGGGGTACGTCAGGCTTGTAATTTTTTGGTAGTCCATATAATCTCTGGGCGGATCCGTTACGGCAGAATAGTCGCTGGTAAAGTGTTCAGAGATCCGGGTAATGCTGGAAATCTCTGCGAGTAACTTGTTTATTTGTGTCTGGGTGTGCTTCGTTGGGTCCTTAGCTAGCTGCATGTATGCGTCCCCTTCTAAAAGAGCTGAAACCTTCCGATCAGAGTCCCCGCTGTCCAACACCACCATCGCATTGCCCTTGTCGGCGGGCAAGTAGACAATGCTTCGATCCCGTCGGAGTTCCCGAAGTGCCTGGTCCTCCTCTGTGGTGAAGTTCTTTTTTTTGTGACGGTCAAATCAAAAGGATCCCAATTTATTTCAGCCTAATTTCTTCTCTGGCACTCGGCCTCACACTTTGGAGAGCTTACTGTACAGCCGCGACAAGTTTCGGTAGACGGGGCGTCATTGACTTGTTATAGCCAAGCCCCTTTGCGAGGACAGAAGTTTTCCGACCAGTCAGTGGACGACTTGAAAGATTGGTGACAAACCCGGAACTTTGGATGCTTTGGGTGGAACTCTGGGCGAACAGTTGGGAGAGTTTCTTATCCTGAGTGGTTCGGTGCTTTTTTGCCGTCGATGCCGCAACAGAGTCCATGAACGCGTCGACCGCAGACATCACCTCAGGGATGTGGTGCTCGAAATGACGCTTGGCGAAGAACAGGTCTAGTTCTTTTTTCCATAGAGAGGCGTTCATTTTATAAACGCGGGCGTTGATCAGTCGTTGTTCGACTCTCGTGACAACTTCCAAGCCTTCAGGGGTCGGGACAGGTCGTTTCAGCCGCAGGCTTTGAGGAACAACATTTATTTCTTTGCACGTGCGGCTGAAGTCGAAGTTAGCCTCGAGGACTGAGATGCCTTCGTTGATTCGTATGTAGCGCTTGACGAGCTGTATTGTATCATGTCCGAAGTCTTGTCTAATTGACTTGAATGCAAACATTTGAGAGACGTCTGCCTGGTTGGGTATGAAACTGGGAGATGGTTTAGACCCCAACATAAAGTTTTGAAGAATCACGACGTTCGGAAACCAACTTGATTCCTTCTTCAGGGGTCACTGTGGAGGCTACATAGCACCGGTGTTTTCAAATCACTCGTGGGGAGGCTAAGGACCTCCCTCTTTTTCTTGTTTTGCCTTGGAGCACAGTCCGTGTGAATACACTGGCGATTGGTTCCGAGAGAGCAGTTGATAACATGGGCTGTCCTTTGTATGTGTAACCACTCAAGTAACAACCTTCTACTGCAGTTCGGCTCGCTTTCAAGGATAGCCATCGCTTCAAAATTTATTTTGTGATCCAAAGTCTCGGCATGTTTGGCGGCTGTGCTGCGCTTTTTGTAGAACTTCCGCAAATCGTTGGCGTGTTGCTTCAGTCGTTCCGGTAGGTTTTTCGTCTCGCCGACATACGACGAGGGGCACTAGGCGCACGCACTAGGTGCACCCACGCTTTTTCTGCGTTATATGAACGACTGTTTTTGCATCATTAGGACGGCTTAAGTTGAAAAATTCAGCGAACACCTAAATTTCGTGCACCCAGCCATACAATTCACAACCGAGTGTGAAAACGACCACAGCCTGCCCTTTCTCGACGTCCAGGTGGCAAGAAAGCCCAACAGCCTGGAGGTCTCCGTTCATAGGAAGTCAGCGCACACTGGTCGCTACCTTCATTTCGATTCTTCCCACCCCGCCTGCCCCAAAGCTTTTGTTGTGACCACGCTACTTGAGAGAGCTAGGAACTTATGCGGTAATGACACCGAGCGAATGAAAGAGGAGGCCCGCGTAATTGCTGGCCGCAAAAGAACGGACACCCAAAAAACTTTATTTGAGCCAGCACCCACAGGATACGAAAATACTAATAAGAGCAACCGAGGATACGAAAACACTAATCGACCTTAATTTCCAGCCCCCTGACGCGTGCTGGTTCCATACGTTCAGGGAACCAGCGAGATGTTGGCGTGGATATTCAGGAAGGAAGGGGTTTGCATCGCGCACGTGCCTTCGTGTATGCTGGGCTGCCTCCTTCCCCGCCCGAAAGACCGGCACAATGGACAGGAGCCCCGGTGTCCGTGCCCTTCGTCGTATATCGGCGAGACGAAAACCCTATCGGAACGACTGTAGCAACACGCCAAAGATGTGCGGAAGTGTTACAAAGAGTGCAGCACAGTCGCCCAACATGCTGAGACGTCGGGTTACAAAATTAATTTCGAAGCGATGGCCATTCTTGAAAGCGACCTGATCTGGAGGAAAACGTTAATACTCGAGTCGCAGCATATACAGAGGACAGCGCATGATATCAACCGCTCTCTTGGAACCCTTCCCCCAGTGGATTCACAAGGACTACGCTGTATGGCAAAGCGAGAGAGAGGGGGGGGGTCATTAGCCACCCCGCGAGGGCTTTGAAAATGCGGCTGCTACGTAGCTTCCACAGCGACCCCTGAGGAAGAAACCAAGTCGGTTCCGAAACGTCGGTTTTCTTCAAAACTTTTGGTTGCAGTCTAAATCATCTCACAGTTACATAACCAGACCGACTTCTGTCAAATGTTTACATTCAATTCAATCAGCCAGAACTTCGGACTGAATACAATGCAGCTCGTCAAGCGCTACATACGCATCAACGAAGGCATCTCAATATTCGAGACTTATCTCGACTTCAGCCGCACCTCCAAGAAAGGAAAGTCGTTCCTCAAAGTGTCCGCCTTAAACGACCTGTCCCGACTCTGAGGACTTGGAAGATGTCACGAAAGTCGAACAACGACCGATCAACGCCCGGGTTTCTAAATAACGCCTCTCTATGAAAAAAAAAACTGGACCTGTTCTTCGCCAAGCGTCAACTTCAGCACCGCATCCCTGAGTTGATGTCTGCAGTCGACGCGTTCGAGGACTCCGTTGCGGCATCGACGGCAAAAAAGCACCGGACAAATCACGATAAGTACCTCTCCCACCTGTTGGACCGAAGGTCCACCCAAAGCATCCAAAATGCCAGGATTGTCATCAATCTTTCAAGTCGTCCTCTCACTGATCGGTAAACTTCTGTCCTAGCAAAGTTACTTGGCTATTACATGTCAACGGAGCCCCGTCTACAGAAACTTGTCGTGGCTGTAAAAGTAGCCATCCTATGCGTGAGGCCGGTAGCTAGAGAAGAAGTTAGGCTGAAATTAATTGCAATTCTTTAGAAATTACCGTCACAAAGAAAACAGAATTGACCATGGAGGAGAACCAGGCACTTCGGGAACTACGACGGGATCGAAGAATGGTCATCTTGCCCGCCGACAAGGGCGATTCGACGATGATGTAGGAGAGCGGGGACAGCGATCGGAAGGATTAAGCTCTTTTAGAAGGAGACGCATACACTCAGCTAGCAAAGGACCCAACGAAGCAAACCCAGACCCAGCTAAACAAGCTACTCGACAAGATTTTCAAGCTACTCAGAACACGGTACCAGCGACAAATCTGCTGTAACGGATCCGCACCGAGTTTTTATGGACTACCGAAAATTCACAAGCCTGATGTCTCACTCCGAACGATTGTAGACTTATCTTCCTCCCCATGCCCAGCCCTTTTAAATTTTCTACACCAAATATTCGCCCCACTAACACGGAAGACACCAACTCATGTCCGTGACGCCAGCCACTTCGTGAAGCTAGCGTCATATGTGAGCATCGGCGGTGACGAGAGCATGGTCTCATTGGACGTCATTTCATTGATCATCAACGTGCCAGTTCCCTTAGATGTCTCCGCTGCCCGAGCTGCGCTTGAGGGGGACGCAAGCCTGAGTGAAAGGACTCATTTGGTGGTTGGCGAGCTCTGACGTCTACCGAAGTTCTGCCTCTCTAGTAAGTACTACTCCTACAAAGGAACTATTTTCAGGCGGAGCAGTGGAACCGCCACGGTAGCTTCCATCTCCGTCAAGATGGTAAACCTGCCCATAAAGTACATAGAAGAGAAGTCACTCAGCTCCATCTCGCCACGACCCAAGCTTTTTCCGCATTATATGAACGACTGCTTTCGCGTCGTTAAGATAGCGGAAGTTCAAACGTTCAGACAACGCCTAAATTCCGTGCACCCAGGCATACATTTTATGACCGAGTGTGAAAGCGACCACTGCCTGCTTTTTCTCGGCGTCTCGGTGGCAAGAAAGCGCTACGGCCGGGAGTTCACCGTTCATAAAAAGCAAAAGCACCCTGAACACTACCTTCAATTCGATTCTTCCCACCCCACCTGCCAGAAGGCCCCGGTTGTGACCACGCTACTCGAGAGAGCTAGGAACTTATTCTCTAATGACACCGAGCGAACGAAAGAGGAGGCCCACGTAATTGCTGACTTCAGAAAAAAACGGATACCCTAAAAACTTCATTCTAGCTGCCACCCACCGCGCAGAGCAGCAGAGGGTAGGAAAACGCCAATCAACCTTAATTTACAGCCCCCCGAAACGCGTACTGGTTCAATACGTTCAGGGAACCAGTGAAATTTTGGCGCGGATCTTCAGGAAGGAAGGGGTTCGTATCGCGCACGTGCCTTCGTGTACGCTGGGGCGCCTCCTCCCCCGCCCGAAAGACCGGCCAACAATGGACAGGAGCCTCGGGGCTGTTTACAAAATTCCGTGCGCCGAGTGCCCCTCGTCGTATATCGGCGAGACGAAACACCTGCCGGAACGACTTAAGCAGCACGCCAACGATGGGCGGAAGTTCTACAAAGAGCGCAGCGCAGTCTCCGAACATGCTGAGACGTTGGATCGCAAAATAAATTTAAACTGACGGCCACCCTTGGAAGTGAGCTGAACTGGAGGAGAATGTTCTTACTCGAGTTGTGGCACATACAGAGGACTGCCCATGTTATCAACCGCTCTCTCGGAACCATTCCCCCAGTGTATTCACACGGACTGTGCTCCACAGCAAAACGAGAGAGAGAGAGGGGGGGTCATTAGCCTCCCAGAGAGCGCTTTGAAAACGCCGCTGCTACGTAGCCTCTGCAGTGACCCCTTAGGAAGAAACCAAGTCGGTTTCCAAACGTCGGGTTACGCCAAAACTTTTGGTTGGAGTTTAAATTATCTCCCAGTTTCATTCAACCAGACAGACTTCTGTCGAATGTTTACACTCAACTTCTGTTACAATTCTGAGAAATTTGTCCACATACGGGGTCGTTCAACAGCAATGAATGTACCTACCTGGTTGTCGCGAATGCCTTGAACTAGGAGGCGTTCGATGTGCTCTTTATCAGTATTTAAAACTAGGCAGCCAGACACGGACTTGAGTCTTGCAAAAATATACTGCTGCAGGCTCTCTCCAGCCTTCTGTGTTAGGTCTGTGACCTTCTGTTGCCACTGTGTGATTGAATGCTCCTCGCCTAATTTTTCTTGGAGTCCTGTTTTCGAGATGCTTCAAGTGGTAAGCTGACGCCCTGCTGAGGCATGCCAGTCTGTTGCGACTCCACGAAGCTTCCCTTGCGATATGGAGAAGAGAGTCGCGTCTTCCCACCGTGCAAGCCATTGAATGCGCTCGAGCTCTTCTATTTGGTGCTTGAAACTCGGCGTGCCACTTCCATTTAGTGTAGGCAGCGAAGCTGATAGGTCCGGCAGCGTTCTCTTATGTACTTGGTTCATGTGACTTGCCATTGTTGTCATCATAAAAACCATACTCTGTGAAGAAAGGACGCCATACTTTTCATGTTCTATACTGTGTCTGACGTGAACGAGGGCATGGCTGGGAATAACACTGTGGGCGCCGGCGTTGACGCTAGCGGCGCTGAAATGTAATATTCTTGGCTCGGGTTCATGAACTGGAGGAATATTTTTCGCGATATCAACGAAAAGTCGGTTGATATGTTCTTCCTTGTTGCCGGTGGTGGAGAGGCTGCAGTGCTGCAATCCATTTCGAATTACCCGCACACTAACGGGGGCGAGGTCTTCGGCTGTGCCAACATGCCACTTGATAACGACATCGTCGTTGACACACCAAGCTGGTTAGCCATGGGCTCTGTGATGCAAGCTTACGGTTGAGTAAATCGTTGCTCGGAGAGAGAACCTCAGAGCTAAGAAATGACAAAGCCGTTTGAAGTAAGAAAGAATAGAAAAGAAGAGATTTCAAGCATAAATAGGAGAAAAAAAAAGAGATAAAGTTGCAATTTACAGACACCGAGCGTAAGCTGAAAATTAAAACTTGTCCTATAAGTTGTCTAGCTAAAATGTTTACGAAAATGAACAGTCACCGGTAGCGTTGATGGTGGTGGTGGCTTGGTGGGGTGACGTGGCGGACGCTGACGATATCTCAGCAGCTGGAGTCACGCGCTGACCAGCATGGCCACCCTTGGCGGAAGACAAGGTAGCACTTGCCCCAGCGAGAACTTCGATTGCTTACCGATGCTGGTTCATTCCGAGGTGGTGTTCACAACCCGGAAGGTTCCGCCCTCCACGGGCGTTTCGGGACCGGAGTCAACGCCCGGACATCTGGGACGTGACCTTGAACAGTCACGGCTGGAACTCTGGAAGGCCACGAACCTCCGAGTAAAATATGGGACTGGAGCGTCCTGGCCTTGCCAGACTTCACGCGTTCGGGTCTGGAACCCGACACCGCAGTCGCGTGACACCCAGGATCTTCACTCTGGCCACCTCGATCTCGTTCTGCCCTCGACTCGTCTTCAACTCTCCTCCTCTTCTTCGCCCTCGTGCCTTCGCCGCGCAACCTTTCGCGCGAACTTTCTCTTCATTTTGGTGGGCCGCAGTTTCATGCGTGACGTTTCGCGCCGGCATCATCATCGTATTTCTACCGCTCATTCAAGAAGCAACGCTGCCGTCGCCTCCGAGCACGTTGTACAAAATACCGCGTTGCCGCCACACTTCACAGACACCACCACGTCAGTATACCACACCACAGGCTCGTTTGGCGTTTAACAGCATTTGGTCAAAGGCACGGCGACTTACTTGGTGGCAAAGTGGCAGTTGGAGGTTTTTGATGTCGACTGCGCCATATGTGAGCGGACGAGGTGGGCTGAAAGCCAAGAAAAGCTTTTAATCGTAAAAAGAAGACTGCATACAAGTAGCACGTTTGATGCTCCCCACTCTTCGCCGGTAACTGCAGGGCAACGCGAAGGGTGTCTCGACCTTGTTATTGAACACATTATCTCTGAAGCTGGAGCTCACAACAGATAGCTACAGTGTTGGGATTGTTTTGTGTCTGAAATCAATAAACGTTTTTTTTCTTTGTCTTGGGTTTCCGCGTCTGAGAGCTCAAGAACCGCCACATTTAGCGAGCCTGCCAGTATGCTTAATGGAAATTCAAAGCCATTAGTCAGACAGAGCCTTTTTTCTGTGCAGGGACAAATTGGTTCCACTTGGCCGACAGCTAGGGTTGGAAAACGAGGAGCTAAAAAAGTGGGCTGAGTAAAAGAGAGTGTGTTGAAGCTCAATATTGATGGGCTAAGTAGCGCGAGATCGCGCAATGAAACGCTGATCGGCAGCAGAAGCTGTTAGAGCAGCAGCAGAAGGTGCACGAACAAGAGATGAAGATCCTCGAACTGAAACTTCAACTTCAGGAGGGCACAAGCAGGTACAGCTAATGACGAAGGAGTATTCAGCATAAGTGCCTGAGATATAACAGAGGTGGTCAGTGCTCATAAACTGATTGCGCCCTTCAATGAAACTCCGGACGACCTCGACGCGTACCTGCAGCGATTTGAACGAGTCGCAACGTCTCAAGGGTACCGCATGAAAAGTGAGCTCTTTCGCTTATTCTATGCTTTGCTGGAGAAGCGCTAACCGTCATAGACTGGTTAGAGCCAACAGCTGCGCTGAATTAAGATAAGCTGAAAGGGGTGCTTATTCAGAGGTTCCGCTATACTGCGGAAGGCTACCGCGAAAAATTTCGTAAAGTGAAGCCCGAATATAACGAGACTGGTGTGCAGTATGCTGCAAGACTGTCCAGCTACTTTGCGTGTTCGCTTGAAATGAGAAAAACGAAGGCCAGCTTTGCTAGCTTGCAAGACCTGATAACGTGGGAGCAATTCATGAAGGGTTGTTCTCCGGCACTCAGGATCTTTCTAAAGGAAAGAAGTTGCAAAACCCCGAGTTCGCTGTGCGAGACTGCCAATAACTTTATTGAAGCACATGCGCTCACTGGTCGGAGTTCCCGAAGTGGCTGGTCCTCCTCAGTGGTCAAGTTTTTTTTTTCTTTGTGACGGTCAAATCAAAAGGATCCCAATTGATTTCAGCCTAATTTCTTCTCTGGCACTCGGCCTTACACTTTGGAGGGCTTCCTGTACAGCCGCGACAAGTTTCGGTAGACGGGGCGTCATTGATATGTTATAGCCAAGTCAAAAGGAAGAGAACTTCCTTAGAGAGAGAACGGCTTTGCAAGGATCAGAATCTTCGGTGTCCAAGCTGCAGTCCGCAAAAAAGACGGAGAAGCCTACAAGTTGCTGTTTCTTGTGTGACAAAGTAGGCCATCGCGCAGCCGACTGCTGGTCCCGCACGACAAGGAATACTTCCAGCGGATGCGAAGTATGTAGACAAAGTAGACACAGCAGTTACAAATGCCTCGGTGGAAATTTGGCAAAGACCAGGAATCATGTATGCTGCCTGATAAATGCGAAGATTTGACACCTGAACAGCATAAGAGTGGCTACATTGTTCCCCAAGACGGCGGAATAATACCCATCGTCAATGCCACATCAAGTCGATGATCCGCGAACCTTAGAGTCACTGCCATGCCTGTTGTGGGGGGGGGGCTTCAAGAGAACAGACCAGTGCGTGTACTTTGAGGTACCGGCTGCAACACGGTCGTCGTGCGGCAATCGTTGGTGTTGAAGGAGAAGTTTGCGGGAACGACGAGCCCAGTGTGCTTACTGGGCCGCACTGTGCGATACCTCACTGAGGCAGACGTCCTTTTGCAATGTACATTGTTTACTGGGGAAGTACTCGGTAAGTAAATGACTGACCCATTATACGACGTGATTTTGGGGCAACATCTAGGACGCAGCATTGCCGCATACGTTACCTCTGAATGAGTCAGCACCATAGTATGACCATGGCCATGTGGAAACAAGGCATGCACCATGCACAGACTCTAGCAAAGGGAATGCTGTTAATGGTTAGAAGAATGTATCTGGTAATTTGCACGCAACCCAACCAATAACGAATGCGTAGGAAGCGTATGAATCATCGCACGAAGACATTAAAAAGTAGCCCCAACCGGAAGTTCTCGCGGGAAAAGCGGAAGAAACGAAGAAGCACACTTCTTTGCCTGTGCTGATTCTGCCTGCTTTGCAAGTGAGAAGTGAGGCGCTTAAAAATATCAAGTGGATGGTGAAATTTCGCGAAAGTGTTTCGAGGTGTTTGACAAGAAAATCGTGTTGAGTGATCGAGAAACGGTGTTTTTCATTCCCGATGGGGCGTGATTTCGCAAGCACAACTTGCCAGATGAAACTGATTTGGATTCACTTGTTGTACCACGACAGTTGCGTGAAGTAATGCTGAAACTAGCCCACAAAGGCATCTTAGCCGGCCATGAAGGTATCACAAAGACAGAAGACTAATGAAGACTTCTATTGGCTGGGTGTCCAATCCCACTCAAAATACTTCGTAAAAACCTGCGACATCTGTCAACGGGTGGTGCACGCTCTCTTTGGCACAGCACCTATCCTCTAGACACATTTTACGAGAGCTGGCGTTGACATTATTGGCCCATGGTCACCATCTGAAAAGGGGCAATCACTACGTACTTACAATGACAGATTTTGCGCCGCGATACCCCGACGCGTTAGCACTTCCCTCCATTAAGTCGGGGCAGGTTGCGGAAGGTCTCCTGAAAGTGTTCTCTCGCGATGGCATACATGAAAAGATTGTCAGTGATCGCGACACGTCTTTCATGTCAGCACTTATGAAGGAATTCAGCTGAATGCTTTCATTCAAGCAACTGCCTACTACGTCATACCATCCGATGGCCAATCACTTGATTAAACGTTTTAATGGGACATTAAAACGCATCATAGGGCGCACGTGTCAAGAGCGTCCGAAAACATGGGATCAATACATTGGTTCTTTACTGTTCGCCTACCGAGAGCTTCCCCAACGTAGCGGGGGATTCTCTTCATTTAAAATATTATATGAGAAATACGTGCGAGGGCCAATGGCTGTTCTCATTGAGCTCTGGACAAATGCTCGCCTTGATGACGAAATCAAGGCAACACACACACGTATGATGAAGCTGCGGCAACGTTTTAAACGCACGTGTGTGCTCGCACACAAAAGATTTGAAATGGTTAAAAAGCTGCAAAGAGGGTACTATGACAAGAAATTTAGAAAGCATGAACTTCTTTCTGGCGACCATGTGCTGGTGTTGTTACCGACCGATGCTAACAAGCTGGTGCTTTCCTAAAAGAGCCCCTTCCTTGTTATTCAGAAAAAAAGCAAACTGAGTTACCTCGTGAATCTGAGCAACAAGGTTACGCTCTTTCTTATAACATGCTAAAAGTATGAGGAGCGCAAGCCACTAAACCAATGAACGGTTGCCAAGCGCCAACTGACACACGATGCTGCCAAGTGACACAGACGAAGTTCAGTCCGACGAAATGTTTCATATCACACTTGAACAGACACGTTACAGGACGAATGTTACCATAGCATCGGAGCTCAACGCTGAAGCGCGACAGCAACCCACAGTGGTTCTTAAAGAATTCAGAGGCGTTTTCTCAGATGCACTTGGGAAGACAAACATTGTTCAATGTGAGGGGAAGCTTACATCAGAGGCTCCTATACAGATGCGAAAGTACCCACTACTTTTTTCTGTCAATCATGCCGTCGAGGAGGAAGTAAAGGACGTGCTGCAGTTAGATGTGGTTGAAAGTTCAACGTCAGCCATGTCAGCTAGGTCAACGTCTTGGTTGTCGTCAAAAAGAAGATGGCACAATGCGTTTGTGTATTGACTTCCGACAACTCAACATGGTCACCTTTCCGGATTGTGAGCCGCTCCCTCACACAGATACAATGTTCGCTAAGGTTACGGGATGCACTACTTCTCGCGCTTTTATTTTACTAAAGGATACTGGCAGGTACCTATGGCCAGTCACTCGAAAGAGCTCACAGCCTTCTCATGTGAATCTGGCTTGTACCACTTAAACTTTATACCCTTCAGCACCAAGACTGCACCAGCAGTATTTAATTGCTTAATGCGAGTCGTCACCGAGAGAATTGCAAATGTACTATAATACTTTGACGATGTGCTCGTCACTACTGAAACTTGGGAAAAACACTTGGTAACCCAAAAGAAATTTAGCCCATCAGAGCGGCTCGTCTAACTATAAAAGCGGCGAAATGAAAGGTCGGCTGTCCGACTACCCTTTTTTGGGCCACATTGATGGGCAAGGTATGCTGCAGACGAGTAAGAGCATTACTGGTAAGATCCAAGCAGCTGTGCCGCCAAGCATCAAGAAAGAATTGAAAGCCTTTCTTGGCTTCTCAGGTTACTACCGTGAATTTTTTTTTCAATCACGCCAAGTTGAAATTTCGGCTCATGGAACTTACAAAAAACGGCCACCCGAATAAGCTAGTATGAGTGGAAGAACATAATAAACATTTTGGCACGTGCAGAATCTATTGTCCATGCAGCTTGTGCTAAAATCAACCGACTTGCATAAGCCATTTTTTTTTCGCACAAGGATACGTTGTTGCTGAGCTTAGGAGCAGTACAGCTCCAGGAACACCAAAGCCGACTGCACCCAGTTTCCTACGCGAGCCGTAAACTACTACCCCCCAAATCAGCCTACTTCACAATTGAAAGAGGAGGCGTTGCCGTTGTCTGGACTGTTCGGTATACATTTTGCTCTATGGCTAGCCGTTCAAATTGCAATGTGACCACCAGCCGTTGACTTATGTTCAGTCAGCTAAGCACCTACATAATCGAGTTCTGAGGTGGATTTTCGTTTTTATGAAATATTTATTTGTGCGGTTGAACGTCACAAAACCACCATATTGTTACGTGGAAAATAACAGCTGTCAGTCCGCAGCCACAACGCAGCTCACCAACAACGTCCACACCTTTTCTATCAGTCTGAGACACCTTTTCTTGGGTATGCCCCACTATGCCCTCTTTCAGTCAGACGAAATCACGTAACACGACCCCCGGCGGCGAAAGCGCCGACTCGGCGAGTTTACGGGGCCACAGCAGGAGCAGTGTGGTAACACTTGAGCCTTGATACGTGGACGATGTCCCTTGACAGCAGAGCGGAAGAGGTTGATGGATTATCATTGACAATTTCATATGTATTGTCGGTCACTCGTCTAAGCACACGGTATGGGCCCGTGAAACGAGAGAGAAGTTTTTCTGAAAGGCCTGCATGTCGCGTAGGGGACCAAAGAAGAACGAGGGAACCTGTTGGAAAGTGTTCGTCGCGATGCCGCTCGTCGTAACGATGCTTCTGTGAGTCTTGGGACGCCATTAATCTGCTGCGGGCAAGCTGACCAGCGTGGGCAGCTCGGGTAATAGCATCGCGTGCATATTCAGAAGTAGACTGCGCAGCGGCTGGCAGGAAGGTATCCAACGGCAATGTTGGTTCGCGTCCAAACAGAAGGTAAAATGGCGAGTACCCAGCAGTGTCATGCCGGGAGGAATTGTATGCGAACGTCACATAGGGTAGTGCAAGGTCCCAATCACGATGGTCGGCCGAGACGTATTTCGATAGCATGTCTGTCAGGGTGCGGTTTAAACGTTCTGTAAGCCCATTTGTCTGGGGGTGGTACGATGTCGTGAGCTTATGTTGGGTAGAGCAGGAACGCAGGATATTGTCAACCACTTTCGAAAGGAACGTACGGCCTCGGTCTGTCACCAGTTGACGAGGGGCTCCATGCACTAAAATGAGATCGCGTAGTAGAAAATCAGCGACGTCTGTAGCGCAGCTTGTTGGCATGGCTCGCGTAACTGCAAAAACGGGTTGTGTAATCCGTAGCCACCACGACCCACTTGTTTCCGGAGGCGGATGTTGGGAAGGGACCGAGGAGGTCCGAACCAACACGGAAGAATGGCTCCGATGGAATGTCGATGGGCTGAAGATATCCGGAAGGGCGTCCCGTCGGCTTTTTGCGACGCTGGCAAATTTCACAAGCGTTGACATAACGACGTACAGAGCGTGAAAGGCCAGGCCAGTAGAAGCGGCGGCGGACACGGTCATATGTGCGAGAGACACCAAGGTGACCCGCGGTTGGCGCGTCATGAAGCTCACGTAGGACTGTGGAACGCAGGTGCTTTGGTATGACCAGAAGTAGGTCGTGACCATTGGGCGATAAATTACGCCGATATAAGGTGTGGTTCTTTAAGGTAAACATGCGAACAGAAGCGCCTTGCGGTGAAGATTCGAGCTGTTGTATTAAGCGGCTGATATCCGGATCGTGGCGCTGCTCGTCCCCGAGATGAAGCAGCTGGGAGATGGAAAGGACGCAGCCGACAGAATCAGTGCTCGTAGGATCGCAGTCGGCCACAGGGTAGCGTGACAGACAATCCACATCTTTGTGCAGTTTTCCTGATTTATACACTACGGTGTAAGAATACTCCTGAAGGCGGAGTGCCCAGCGGGCGAGACGACCTGTGGGGTCTTTGAGGGAGGCGAGCCAGCAGAGAGCGTGGTGGTCGGTGAGAACTATAAATGGTCGGCCGTATAAGTAAGGGCGAAATTTCGCGACTGCCCACACCAGCGCTAGGCATTCGCGCTCTGCGATGGAATAATTACGCTCCGAGGTGGACAGCAGCCTGCTGGCATAAGCTATCACACGATGCTGCCCACGTTGTCGCTGAGCCAACACAGCGCCTATTCCGTAACCACTGGCATTGGTGCGCACTTCTGTCGGTGCTGTAGGGTCGAAGTGAGCCAGCACAGGAGAAGAAGTGAGCAAAGTGGTGAAGTCGGAAAATGCTGCTGCTTGCGAGGGACCCCAGGTAAACGTCTCATCTGGTTTTAGTAAATCTGTTAGGGGCCGAGCGATTTCCGCGAAGTTCTTGATGAACCACCGAAAATAGGAGCAGAGCCCCACAAAGCTGCGGACATCTTTGGTGGTTTTTGGCACAGGAAAGTCCTTCACAGCTCGAACTTTTTCTGGGTCAGGCTGTACGCCGTAAGCGTCAACAATATGTCCAAGTATTGTAATGCGACGGAGACCAAACCGGCACTTGGATGAATTCAGCTGAAGGCCGGCGAGACGGAATACATCAAGAATTTTCGACAGTCTCTCAAGGTGCGCTTCAAAAGTGGGAGCAAACACAATCACGTCATCCAGGTAACAAAGACACGTAGACCACTTGAATCCATGGAGCAGGGAGTCCATCATTCGTTCAAAGGTGGCGGGGGCATTACATAGGCCGAAAGGCATGACTTTGAATTGGTAGAGGCCATCGGGTGTTACAAAAGCCGTCTTCTCTCGGTCCATGGGGTCTACGGCAATCTGCCAGTAACCAAAACGAAGATCGATGGAAGAAAAGTAGGCGGCACCATGGAGGCAATCAAGGGCGCCGTCAATGCGAGGCAGAGGGTATGCGTCTTTCTTGGTGATGTTGTTAAGGTGGCGATAGTCCACACAAAATCGCCACGATCCATCCTTCTTTTTAACTAATACAACCGGGGATGCCCAGGGACTGGAGGATGGTTCAATAATGTCCTTCGCTAGCATCTTGTTCACCTCCTTCTGAATTATGCTCCGCTAAAAGCAGACACTCTGTAGGGACGGCGGTGAACAGGGTTGGCATCTCCTGTGTGTATGCGATGCTGGACAAAGGACGTCTGCCCAAGAGGTCGGTCGCCAAAATCGAAAATATCCTGGTATGCCTCGAGAAGATGTTGTAGGGCTTCAACTTGCGGAGGCGGAAGATCAGTGGCGATCATGTTTACAATTTGACGGCTGCCCGAATGTGTTGCGAGTGATGTGCGCTGCGGGGAAACAAGTGTGCCTAAGGCAAGCACTTCAATTTGTGAATCGAGCGACGGACACAGGTGGGCCACAGAAACGCCTTGTGGAAGCACCTGATTCATGTAGCCGAAATGGACAATAGGTAGAGAAGTTTTGTTATCTGTGATGCTGAGCACCGTATAGGGCACTGCAACATTGTGCGCAAGGAGCACGTCGGTGAGAGGCGTAGCGTAATAGTCACCATCGGGCACAGCTGGTGAGCACAGAAAATTGACGTACGTCACAGTTTTGGAGGGCAGTCGAACAAAGTCGCTGCATTGTAATCGGCATGTAGGTTGGTACGGGGTGGCACTGATTTGTGGCAGTTCAAGGCGGAGCACACCAGCGGAGCAATCAATTAGAGCAGAATTGGCGGCAAAAAAATCGAGGCCTAGTATGAGGTCGTGGGGACATGTTGCAAGCACGGTAAAAAGGACGACCACTTGATGACCGGTTACGGTAAGTTGAGCTGTGCACATACCGACCACAGGGACTGTTGCACCATCTGCAACTTGGACGACACTGGTCAAGGGGGGCGGGAGAACCTTCTTCATGCGACGACGAAAACGAGAACTCATAATACAGACGTGAGCGCCCGTATCTATCAAAGCTTCAACAAGTGTGCCATCAACATATACTTCTAGGGTGTTCCGGTTCAAACGTAAGGGCAACAGAGGATTTTTGGGTAAGGTCGAGAGGGCAGCTTCACCTCCAGAAGCTGCGCAGCCTAGTTTTCCGGGGACATGCGGCGGTTAAACGATGGTGAGGGAGAGCGGCGACTCGTATTTGAACGAGAAGGGCGGCTTTGAGGCGGTGGCGACGACGGGACAGGGTGGCCGTAGTCCTCAGGGGCAGTAAATGCTGTAGACTCAGTGCGGGTCGGATAACGGTGGTTTGGTGGACGGAATGAGTTACTGTAAGCGGGGTACGAGCCAGAAGACATAGATGGCCATTGGCTGCGGCAGTAACGAGCGATGTGTCCTGCGCGACCACAGCGGAAGCAGATCGGCTTATCATAAGCTGTTCGCCATTCAGACGGGTTCCTGGTTCGAATAGAGTACGGACGGCGACGTCTCATGTCCACAGAAGTTATCGAGGGACCAGTATTATCCAGGGTGGGTGCAGTGGTCAGGATACCAAGGTTAGCGAATTCCTGGCGGACAACAGCCTGGATCAAGGCGACAGCTGGCGTTGAGGCGTCGGGCAACGTCGGTTTGTTGGCAGCCGGGTAAGCGGCCTCGAGTTCACGTCGGACGATGCGCGTCACGTCTTCGGTTGTAGACGGATGACAAGGAGTGGCTTCGCAAGACGACGTTGCCGCGGTGTTGGGTAGGCGCTGAAACTGCTGCAAAATGCGTCGACTCTTTGCCTGCTCGAGAAGGCGGCACTCTTTGATCACGGCGTCGATGGTCGTTACGTTGGTAAATACAAGCAGGCTGAACGAATCGTCGGTGATTCCTTTTAAAACGTGCGAAATCTTGTCGGCCTCATTCATGTTGGGATCGGCCCTTTGACACAACGCTAAGACGTCTTGAATATAGGTCAAGTAGGGCTCAGTGGACGTCTGTGTACGTACGGCCAATTGCTTTCGGGCATCAAGCTGTTGACCAAACGGGTTGCCAAAGAGGTCGCGGAGCTGTTGCTTAAACATTTCCCAGATTGTGATTTCGTGCTCGTGGGTCTCAAACCAGATGCGAGGGGTCTTGTCAAGATAGAAAATGACATTCGCACGCATAACGGTTGGGTCCCAGCTATATTGCTTGCTGACGCGCTCGTACATGCTAAGCCACTTGTCCACATTCGCGTTGACCTCTCCAGTAAAGGTACCGGGATCACGGGGTTGCGTTAGGGTGACGTACCTGGTTGCTGTCGTTGCTGGTGTAGGTGGCGAAGCCGTATCCTCACCCGGAGCCATGGTAGCAGACTTAAGGAGGCGTCCACTGCGTAGCTCCGTTGTCAGAAGAGCACCCAGCACCTCCACCAAAATGTTACGTGGAAAATAACAGCTGTCAGTCCGCAGCCACAACGCAGCTCACCAACAACGTCCACTTCTTTTCTATCAGTCTGAGACACCTTTTCTTGGGTATGCCCCACTATGCCCTCTTTCAGTCAGACGAAATCACGTAACAATATAATCATGAGAGATGTCTTAGTGGAGGGCTCCGGAAATTTCAACCACCTGGGGTACTTTAACGTGCACCCAAATTTTACTACATGGGCCTACAACCTTTCCACCTTCATTGGAATTCTTATGAAACATGACTTTTTCGTTGAACACATTCGTGGTGTGAACAACGTCGGTGACGACTATATGAGTCGTGCGGCTTTTACCGAGAAGTGACTTATCGCCATTGTACACATTTTTGATCATGTCATGATAGTGCAATTGCTTTTTACATCTCTAGAAATTCAAAGTTTGATGAACCTTGTTATATTCGGGAACTGTGTGTTACGTGTGTTTTACGTTTGTAACACGCACTGGAAGTAGGGGGAGTGTGTTAAAAGGACTTCTCACAACATAAATTGAAACTGGAAGTAAAACCGACAGCGAAAAACAACAGACGAAGACGAAGGTGTGCGCTGTATTGAATGCATTGACTGATTCGAACGAGTGACAAACAATTATTGCACTCCTTTCATTCTACCTATGGTTTCTTTTTTTTTCTGGTGGAGGGTATGAATACTGAATATAGAAATAAACTTTCGCAGAATTAAGTCGAATCTTGGCCGATCCTTCTGAGGGGGTACGAGCCATGGCTATGGATTCATCTTCAACATTGTTGTCGTCGTCAGACGAACGTGAGTGTGTGAGCTTCGAAACAGAGACCGGCAGAGGAAAAAAATTGCCCGCAGCTTCCCTCGGGGGAACACTGAGGAGGATGCGGAGCATATAATTGGTTAACGGGGTGTTAAAGTGCGACTTACTTGGGTCGATGGCTACATTGGTTAACGTGGTTGTGAAATGGGGTGTTAAATTGCGACTTACTTGGGTCGATAGCTAAATTGGTTAACGTGGTTGTAGGAGGGGGTGTTAAATGAGTGAACACGTACACACGTATGCGAAAGGGCGGCGCTGGTCGAAGGGACGTCAATCATTGTGTTTGTGGATTCGTTGGAATTCATTTCACCGCGACCTTGGATGTCGACGCGCCGTACAAACCAACCGACGAGCGGCAACTGAGCGAGCGAGCGCCGACCTTGAGTATATATACAGCGCGACGGCGCATGCGCTGTCAGCTGACGAGTGTTCTCGAAGGAGAAGCGCGCGCGCGGCACAGATGGCGACGGCGCGACGACGCATGCGCTGTCAGCTGTCGAATGTTCTCGAAGGAGAAGCGCGCGCGGCACAGATGGTGGGCGACGGCGCGACGGCGCATGCGCGCGCGTCAGCTGTCGAATGTTCGAGAAGCGGTGCGAACGGCGCGGACGGCGCACTACAAGGCGCGAGTATAAGATGCTTCCGCATCTAAAACGCGGCCAGCTAGCAAGAGCGCTAGGCATTGGGTCTCAGGGGACGGAATGGACGAGTGATTGTCACCAACCCAACCGGGACGAGTGTGGCGTGTTCATGGGGTGCATGGCGCTTCCCGGTCGGGCCTGACATGCTGTTCCTGTGGCGGACAAAGGTGCGAGCGAGAATCAGCGGCTGATCCTGCCCAGACTCAGATCCGGAACAGCCAGTCACCGAGATCGGGGCCACGGTGCCACGTTGGAGCCGGTCTGGCACAATCGTCATTTGAAGGTGCGACCTCGGTGTTGTTTCGTCCGCTGCGTGGGGCCGCCTGCTCTAGCACGAGCAGCTGATAGTCTGCTTGTGAGCTCCCGTGCACTTGGCAACTTTGTCGTGGCTAAGTTGCGTCGTCGACGCCATCATTTTTAGCGGGAGCGTGACATTCAAGTAGTGAGGACACATGGGTTACTCGCGTGCGCGTAAACATAATGACGGTTGGACTGAGTTATGGAGACATTGTGTTGTACAGATAGCCACAGTGTTGGTATAGTTTTGTGTGTGAAGTCAATAAATGTTTGTTTTTTGTCCTTGTTTTGGTAATCTGTGTCTGAAGGCCCCAGAACCACCACAAGGGGCCAGTCCGACCCTTCAGTCAGCTTGGAGGCTTCACCCAAAATGTCGCTGGCAGCCGAACGCTTGTAGCGATGTCCCGAATTCTTTGGACCACCGGTAGTTGCATCTTGTAGTCGTTGTTCTTGAGTAAGTCCTTCCAAGCATGGGAAAGAGAACCCAGAAGGCAGCGAAGGGCATCTCCCGCTGTGGCCGTGGCTGTTGACTATCGTGGGCTCTTCCTCTTTGTACAGCTTCAGCAGCATTACGGCCGCTGTACGCATTTCCCATGGTAGCACTTCCTCTGGGGCTCTTGCAGTGCCTCGAGTTACTGCATATGGGCTTCATTCGCTGTGTTCACGGCCTGCCATAGTCCTCTCAAGTCGCAGCCACCCTGGCAGAGGTGGGTGTCTGGACTATTTCCCTGCTCCTGAGGCAACGTGGGCTTATACACATTGATCGGCTAGCCCATGCGCCTTATGGTTGCCCCCTGCTGGTTCGGCGGCAGAGTCGACCATAATCTTGGATGGGGGAGCTGCTGCAGATATCTCGAGCAGCTGTGGGAGCGGTGCCTCCAGCCGTCCCTCTTCCCCGCCAACAGAAAAACCACTAGCTACCGACACTGATCTGGGAGGGCTCTCCAAGGGTCGCTCACCTATTTGCGCACTCAAGCAGGCATCTCCCTCCAAGAGAGAGGAAGAGCTCGCTGGAAGGCTGATTGCGTACACGGCTTGCTCCGTCATCCCAGATACAGGCTCGGCCACAGCTTCCTGCGTCATGCCAGCACATGGTTGGACGGCCTCCTGCCGTCTGCCTTTTGCAGCTGGCTCTACCGCGGCAGACACGGCTGGTCTTCACCTGGCAGTCGACATCCTTGCAGCCAACCCCCCAACGTGCCCTATGGCTGTTGCGTGCAACTCAAGAGCGGCGTTGCTCACCTTGGCAAATCCGGAACGGGCACCCTTCGCAGCGCAGGTCTCGTCACTGAGCTGCATGCCCTCCTTGCCAGTGGCGTCGGTGTTTCTCTTTCCTGGGTCTAATCTCATGTGGGAATCTAGGGAAATGAGCAGGCTGACACCCTGGCGAAAGAAGCACATCACTCCGCCGCTTCTCTTTGCCGTACCGTGGACGCCTCAGACATCTGGAGGTACACATTGAGGAGGCTGTTGCTACGCTGTCACCCTGAAGATTGTGTAGGAAGGATGGAACCACCAGCCCGGCTGTCTGACCGGAGTTTCGCCGGGAGGGAAAGGTCCCTGCTACTTCACTTGCATATCGGCTGCTCCTGGCCTTCAGTCCAGCGTCCTCGGCTTGGCAGAGCCTCGTCCCTAGCGTGCACTGCGTTCAGGGCAGATGAAATTATCGAGCACCTGCTGTGTGTCTGCCGAGAGCTTCACACACAACGTGGCGTCTTGCTCGCCACATTTCGCCGTTACAGTCTGCCTGCGGCTACACAGTTATCTTCCTGCACGGCACCACACCCACTTTTTCAAGGCAGTTCTTCGCTCCCTTGAGGACACTGGACTAGACAACTGGCTAGCGAATCCGCCCGTCATGTCTTTAGTCACGGACGCCATTTCTTTTCTTCTTTTCTCTTCTTCACATCTTTATTGTCCTCTTCCCCTCCCCTTCTACAGGCGCTGAGCCGTGCTCGCACTTTGGGTTGCAGAAGTTTCGTCTTTTTCTTTTCTGAGCCCCCCTCTTTCTCATGGCTAATAATGCAATAGTGCTAAAGAGCTCGCTTTGCAGAAATTCTGGCGTCAGCGTAGTTATATGAGGAGAAAATTGTCATCTTTGTGAGGCAGTAAAGTTAAGAAATATGGAAATAAAATAACCAAAAAGTCTGAATTTAAGTGGCAATCGCACCCCGAATTTTTGCGTGGCAAGCGGGTGTTCTACCACACGGCCATGCCTCTATTTGTGAAAATGGCGAAAATATCTTCCTCTGCTTGGAAATGCAGTGAAAGTAACTTTGATGTTTTACAAACACGCGCATCCTGTATACATGATTCACAATTCACATAAAATATTGCCTTAATAATGCGTGACACAAGTGAACGTTCTGATCAGGCTTCAGAACATGCGAGTATTGTAATGACTTCATAATACGCACCAAAAAACTTACGCACCAGAAACAGTACGCAGCAGAAATAGAACGTCACACTAGCGTTCAACTCTTGCAGGGAAAGCTAAAAAAACTGCACCTGTTGTTTTTGTTTGTTTTCATAAAGTTTAGTTGGATAGCAAACAAGGCTGGCAGTCCCTTCGGAAGTGGTAATAACTACAATGAGGTAGTACACTTTCCCCTACCTAACTGACAGTGGTTATGCTAGCTGGGAATGCTCTACTCTGAAAGCAAATCAGAGGGAAAGTTTTTTACTGAATTTCACTGCAACAGCGAAAACATGCATATTCACGTTCACCTTAATTTTGAAGCAATGCCCAAAAATATCGTACCTTTAGAAAATTGTCTTACGTGGTTAGACTGCGTAAAGGAAGACTGAGTACCTTGGGGAGCCGTTTAATTCACGCAACTGGGATTTGTAGAAACTTTCTGTCCTGTTGTGTGCTCCAGTGAACCGATTTGGTCAAAGCAGCTTACTAGTTGCTTTGCAGTGAAAATTTAAAGTATATGGCAGTTGTACATACACTCAGTGATTTAAGCGGCGTTATATCAGCCTCGTTTACTAAAGCCGCTCACGCAACTTCTAACTAGAAATATAATACATATTCAATTATCATGCTAGATTTCAATGAAGACGGGCTTGTTCAGTTTTACGCAAAATATTAGTACAACATTGGTCTGGAAGTACAATATAACATTCTCCCTACTGCCCCACCATGGTGGTCTAGTGGCTAAGATACTCGGCTTCTGACCCGCAGGTCACAAGATCGAGTCCCGGCTGCAGCGCCTGCTTTTTCGATGGAGGCGAAAATGCTGTAGGCCCACGTGCTCAGATTTGGTTGCACGTTATTGTAACCCAGGTGGTCGAAAATTTCGGAGCCCTTCACTACGGTGTGTCTCATAATCATAGGGGGATTTTGGGACGTTAAACCACAAATGTCAATCAATCAATATTCTCCAAACTTCTCTTGGGGTGTAATTCGTATGGCGTTGGAACTAGGCACCTTTTGATATACATTTTGTATTGTTAAATCAGGGCAGTGAGAAATTCATTACATGCGAAATTCTGGGTATGTTTTAACCGCAATGCAAGCTTTATCTTTTCTGTACAAACGTCAGCGTTTTTAATTGCGAATGCACTTTAAAAGCGACCCTGAATCCGCCGTCTGCGGTGCGCCTCCTCCTCTCCTCTTTCAACGGCGGAAGAAGCGGAGAGGAGCGTCTGTAGCAGCGGCAAAGTGACGTCACACACCACATGATTGTGCGCGCTCCGCCCTCCGCTCCGTGGCTGCGCGCGCCCATGCAGCCACGATTTGCTCGAGATCGGCAAGTCGTCATAGGTGTGGATCCATAGCAGGCATCAACCTCGACTGCGATACCTCCAACAACGAGTACAATCCAATAGAATGCGAGCATTGCACGCGTTGTTGAAGATGTCGTGCCGGTTGAAGGCAAGACAGTGCGGCGAAGGGCCCGTGATTCTGAGCGCAAGCGGGCGAAGCGCGCCGTGGACATAAACATCATTTTAGTGCGACTTTACTCTCACATATACGCGTAAACTCACCAAGATTTCTGCCCCGCCGTGGTGGTCTAGTGGCTAAGGTACTCGGCTGATGACCCGCAGGTCACGGGCTCAAATCCCGGCTGTGGCGGCTCCATTTCCGATGGAGGCGGAAATGTTGTAGGCCCATGTGGTCAAATTTGGCTGCACGCTAAAAAACCCCAGGTGGTCGTAATTTCCGGAGCCCATCACTACGGCGTCTCTCATAATCACGTGGTGGTTTTGGGATATTAAACCCCACATATCAATCAATCAATCACAAAGATTTTTCGAGAGGGTCTGATGATTCCTGGGAACCGCACTGTGATCACACGGGGGAGTTTACGTTAACTCACTGGCGAATGCCAAGAGATTTTAACTTTATTTCCCCTGATAGCATCGCCCCGTGCATTCGCAGTTGACCATGTTCTTCCTCGGGGAAATGCTTGGGAGTTTTTTATGGGTCTTTGACCTAGCCGAAACCATCAGTATCATTCGCCAGAATTATCACCGAGATTTCATGCAAAGTTTCTTAATTGCCGCTAACTTCAAGTATTTCAAAACGGCCAATAATGTTTGATTGATTGATTGATACGTGGGGTTTAACGTCCCAACACCACCTTAAGATTATGAGAGACGCCGTATTGGAGGGTTCCGGAAATTTCCACCACCTGGAGTTCTTTAACGTGCACCCAAATATGACCACACGGGCCTATAACATTTCCGCTTCCATCGGAAATGCAGCCGCCGCAGCCGGGATTCGATCCCGTGACCTGTTGGTCAGCAGCCGAGTACCTTAACCACTAAACCACCGCAGCGGGGCACGGCCAATATTATTCACAAGAGCGAAATGAGACAGCATTCCCTGCAAAGTCGCAATTTGGCTGAGTTTGTTCACTATCGTGACACAAAGTCATCCGCCAGAGTCATCTACGTATGTTCAGACAACATGTTCTCTCGTTGACCGAGTACAATAAAAGAACAATTTCCATTTTACTGGTACATTATGTTTGCACATTTGAAAAAATATAAGAAAGAGATACATTTTGATGTAGTGGTTGTGGACCCTACGCTGAGTTCGGCTTTCCAAAACGGCATTAAACCACTCTAGTATGGAGGTGTGGCTGGCCAGATTGCGGAAAAATATACGTTGGTATTGTGGCAGTTTGAGCAAGTTGGTATGACATGACAACAGTCATGTCATACAGAACAACGATGACACATATACACAGAGTCTCTGTCGTCATTCTGTTCTTGCGCTATAACTGTCATCATGTCAAACCAACTTGCCCATGCTTCCATACGTATTCTTTGTGTCCTTCTTGTCTCTATGTTGTCGTTCTGTTCTCGCGCTATGTTTATCTTTATGCAATGGTATGTTGAAATCCATAAAGTGACAATGAAATCTCTTGAGATGCTCTCAAAAGTAGAGCCAATGATTGCTTTTGCATGAACTTTAATTAAACAAAGCCAGCATAATGGTAGTTCAATGTGCATTCAAGAAATGTCCATTATACATTTTGATTCTGGCCTCTGTATCATAATAACGTAATAAAAGCATGGGTGCATGGCTGAGCCATTCTTTAGAACACTTTGTTGTGGACTGCTGGTAGTACCAAATTCAAGTTCAGCCGCAACAAAAAATTTATTTTGCTCTCATTCATATATTCATTCCACTGGCATGTGTTCTCATATGTTAGTTCCACTAGTAACACCATAAAATATGCAAGGGATTCAATTGAATAAGTTCAAAGCACGCCCGTGGTTATTATAAGCCACTCAGATTTGGGGTCTATGCACCCATCGTTTCGCTAGAAGCTGACATATAACAGCTCCACTGATACAATCTTGACATGCACCCATGGCAGTTACTGAAGAATGGTATGATTGTTTTGGACAAAAAAGGGTTGTACGGGGAATATATTGCATTTTCCTGTGACTATAAAAAGTGTATTGTCCTAATTATAAGTTTTCTCAAAGTAGCACTGACACTTTCGCTGCACTAATTTTCTATACTCGCACAGAAAGCTGTCGCTAAGCCAACATACGATACAGAGGCATCAAGGGCAGTCAGTTTCGTTTGTAAGCCTTCTTAAGCTGACGCCAACAGATGTCGGATGGATGAATTTTAGGAATCGCTTGCCCGACTATTTCGATGACAAAACACCTTAAGCTGAGTCAACGTGTCAAAACAGGGACATTACGAGCCCCAACAAACAAAGTGTGACTTACGCAAATGGCATGCAGGTGCCAATATGGAGATTGAATAGAAATGCCATAGCTGCCATCAGAGCCGACATAAGTAGCAGCCCTATGCTTGCTTGTGAAGGCATAAGAACATTGCACTGCGATGTCAGAAAATTACGTTGCCTTTATTTCATTGCAATTTCCTCTCAGTTGGACGTACGCTAAATCCACAAATAGCCACATCGCTAGCAAATCTATCCAGATCAAGTAGTTTTGGAAGTACAGCAATTACGGTGCTATTCTGCTTCATGAAACGTTACGGGCTGCATTCTGGTCTTTGTAGTCACATATAGGTGCCAGCGAAAGGTGTGCTGCCTGACGCCATTCCACATTAAAGAACATCTAAACTTCAGGAGTCATACACTACGGCGTACCTCGAAATCGTATCGCACTTCTGGCACGTAAAACCCTCCATACTATCACTGAAATGCGATGATATATTACTTCTGCCAAAATTACGTCAAAATGTAATATTTTTAGGCCATTCAATTCATGTCAAAGTGTTCGCTTCCAATGCGGTAGGTAGAGGATTGGATTCCTAGTGACGACCGGAAAGTCAACGCTTTTTTCTAAATAACTTGAGGAGTACACTCATGTTGCCTTTCGTGGTTCTTGATTAGTCATTTCGAACGGTGGCCTTGTAAGGTCCTTTAAAAGCCCCTGGGCGCACGTTAACTCACCAAAGCCTTGTAGGAAAAGTCCAGCATCTGTCTCTGATATGTAAGAAAAAAGAATATCTATCGATGGGTACTTGCCGGTGAAATTGGCGCAAGTATACTTGCGGCCTTGTGTTTGGCCGAGTGAAGTATAGTCACCTAAGAAGGCACCATGCTTGTGGGGTCTTGTTGGTATAGGACAGCCAGATCAGAAAAATAAGTATATCTCTTCTTTTTCTGTGATGGTGAAACCGTGGACAGCCAAGGCGTCCAAGAAAAATTAATACCTTTAAAGGCGAACTTCGCCCTAGCAAAAGCTAGAAATTTTTACAATACAAAAATAAGGGCGAGTATGACTTGTGAATCCACGCTGTCACCAATCTTTCAAAAATTTGCTTTTAAAAAGAGTCGGCGTTTATATGTGTTGCATCGAACACCCTTTCATGAATGCAGGGGCTCGCAGAAGTGCTCAATAAACCCCAGAAGCATTGCGCCGAGCATGAAGATCTCAACTGTATGAGGGTATTACCACGCCCCGTGTCTAAGTCGTGTTGGCGACGAACTCGAATTTGCGCAACAAAAATAGTAATAATCTCTGCATTCCGAAGTAGTGACTTGCAAAGATATTTAAGAGGGAAAACGTTTCGGTCACATGCAAGCCTCCCGAATATCGCGCATACCATTTCAGTGGTGTCTTTTATAAAGTTTATTCCGAGAGTATAGTTTTCCATATCCTCTTTCGGGAATTCAGTCAAAATATTTTATGTTTTCTTATAATATTCCGAGCTTAAAATAAATTATACTTTCCTATAATAAGGCCATACTTTGCTTTGAAAATGTTTTTCAAGCCCCCAACCTTCTAAATTTTTCAAAAAAGAACCGCAAATTTGAGGTAATGTGCAGTACAGTCCCTTGTTAGGTGGAACACGTGAGTGTTCCACCTAACACCCACTGCTCGCAAGATTTGTAAACGCGCATTATGCGCATAGAATCGCGAGAGTAGTTCTTGCTTCGCGTCGTCTGCTACTTCCCCGCCCTAGTGCTCGGTGCGCGCTAACGTCATGCTATAATTCAGTAATTACAAGAAGCCACCTGTGCTCGTTGCATGAATAACCGGTATCCTTGTATGTTATTAAAGGCAGCCGGCTGGTTTGAGTGTTGTGCAAATATAACCTTACGACTAACATTTCTGTGAGCATTGACACTATGAGTTACGCAAGTCATTGGCTTCGTCATCGCTTTCACAAAACTATACAACTTCGGGTGCAGTTCTTCGCTGAACGAACTTTTGGTGGTGCCAGTTCGTATATGTGACATGGCCAGGCTACCTGAGAATGAAAAGCTTCTCATAGTCGAGCTCTTTACAGCCAGCTTGCTGTCGCTGCCGCAGTAAACAGGCCACTGAAGACCATGACGGTGCTTATGTGCCCCTCCCCATGCCGTCACCTGACTTTAACTTAATATTGTGTGGGACAGAAACAAATATGGCTGATAAACTTTCTCTTGTCTATTTTACACACTTGATTTCTCATGCGCGCACATATTAGGAAAGCACTGTACTTTTGCCAGAACTGCATGTTATACCTATTCAAAATATGCGCCTTCTTCAGATGTTGATTCTTTAATCAAAAACTCACATGATTTAGAAAGTTAGCATTAATGTTTGCCGTGATGTGAACAGCCAGAGCCAGAAAAGTGGACTCACGCCATATTGATCCTTCGAAGAGAATTCATCCTCAAGTGTTTTCTCAACTCGCCACGAAGGTATAAGGGTTATGGTACTCGACAGCTGGCCTGAGGTCATGAGACCATATCCGAGCCATGGCAGCTGCATTATCAATGAAGTTGGGAATGTTCGAGTCCCATGTACTTTGATTGCGGCCCCAGGTGGTTGAAATTTCTGGAGACTTCCACTGCGTCGCTAATTATTGTAGCGCTGTTGAGCGATGTTATATTCCAACATTTATTAGTCTTAAGCGTTTATTAACATGCTTTTAGATATATTCGCATGGCTTTTCATTGCGTATTGCCTTTCATCGAAATTCCACCGCTGTAGTTGTGAATCACATCGTTCCAAAACTGGCGAGATATCACACAAGAAGCGAGCTGGACCTTTTCTGTTCCTGCTAACTACTTGACGGGGCGCCGGCAGACCAGCGGTGGCTTCAATTTCTCCATGAAAAAACGAAAGCACTCGGCGATCGCAGGGGCAGAAAGTAGCAGACGAAATCCGACAAGTGCCGCCTTTGCGCTTTTATGCGCGTGCGCTATGTTTACAAATCTCGCCACTAGTTCGCGCCATGTGGACCGCAGCGATATACGTTCACGTGTTCCCCCTAACACTGGGCCGTAAAGTACATCTTAGTCCACACTGAGACAAAAATCAATCACGTGGCACACAAATGTGAAAAAAAACTCTGTACCTCAATAACACACAAATAAATATCTTTTCTCATGAGCCAAGCTTTATTAATGCAGATTTTCAACAGGACATGAAATAAACTGGTCTCCTTTTTTTCATGTTTCACTGAAAATGTTGTCGAAACACGATATTTTCCCGCCTGCAGCAAGTGAAATGAAACAATTGTTTGATGTTCTGATCGAGAAAACCTGTGAATAGGATTCTGGAGAGAGAGAATAAAAAAATATTTGCGACCAAGGAAGGAATGTCGGTGAGTGGGATCCTTAGTCCTGGATCCCATTGGCATGGGCCGCTGCCCTCGCTCGTCTCACGAGGACCTCTTGGGTCTTCAGATTCGAGCTGGACAGAGCTGCCTCTCAACCGACAATGTTGTGTTGTGTTCTGCGTTGTAGAGGTAGATTGTTTGGGGCATTTCCATACCATGTTGTACAGGGTGCCTGTTTTATCGACGCAGAACCTGAACTGTGGTGCACTTGTGTCGGGATCTATCTTAGACGGCATGTATGGATTGAGGTAAGACAAGGTCTGCAGGCGACGCCATGTTACCTGAGATTCTTTGCTGAGCTTTGGCCCCGAGGGCGGATGTTTCCGTCTTTTGAGTCTTTGATGGGATGTTCTAGGATATCTGTGTATGCAGTGCCGTGCCAACTCGTTTGAGCGTGCTAACCTACCACGCTCCACACTTGTCAGCTGGTATATATATATATATATATATATATATATATATATATATATATATATATATATATATATATATATATATATATATATATATATATATATATATATACTGGGAGACACAACTTCCAACTTCAAGGCGCTCACACTTTCATGTCATTTTTCATACTCATGGCACTTGTTCAATAACAAACGTATATGTTTGTTATTTATGATGGATGTAATAATGTAACACGTGACGTTTTTTTCACTCTAGCTCACAAATTTCCACATGACTACAATTATGTTGATGGCGGCTTCCTCAACAGTAAGTATTTTAACATTGATTGAAATTTTTATGACTAAAATGGCTCATAATGAATTCAGTTTCTAAATGTAAAGCACTCCTTCAAGAAAAAAAAAGGTATTTTGAGCACTTCTCTTTACTTACCTTAGCTTCTCATTGATCTCTAGTTTACTGCTTTATTCGTCGCTGCTTTCCAAGCTGTCTTCATCACTCAAAGTTGCCTTATACAAGACCGATCAGATTTATCGGAGTATAAAGTGTAAACCTTTCCTGGCGCTTTCAGTACGGGAAAGTTAAAATATTTAGAAAGATTAGTGGTGGTCATGCGGTCACAACAGCTTGGACAAAGCAGCGGTGTTGGCAATCCTTTCTGATGAAAAAAAATTATTTTGCCAAAGCAGCAAATGCTTCGACCAGTCCATAAAGAGTGTGTTCTTTCCCATTTATACCTGCGTCGGCGAGTTGCAGTAAAATAAAATCATGAACAAGTGATACAACTATTAGGGCACTTGTTCAGCGCTAGCCTGCTCTGCCGTGCTATTGTGCCGGGAAGAAAGCGTCGCAAAAAACCTACAAAGAAAATCGCCACTGCTGAAACGTTGAAAAATCATCACTACGATGTACCTTTGCCTTGTAATACTTTTTTTCTGGCAACAATGTAATTGAGTGAGTACTAGTGATGAACGAAAACTTTGCCTTAGCTGTTGTTTTCCGCAACCTGTAGCAGACTGTGACCACTAGCTTTTGAAAGTGGGGACTCAGCTCCCCTACTTTTTTCAGTGTGAAGGCATGAGCGGCCCTTGCCTCCAACCCCAACCCCCAGCTGATACACCTATATGTTTATGTTAGGAGCGGCTTTATACGCATAGCCGAGAATGGGTGCTATATGCCGGGGTTGGAGGTCGGGAAGACGGATTCTCGGGCCAAGGCATCGCCGACCTCATTGCCTCTAACTCCGCAGTGACCGGGTATCCATATCAGCTGTTTGCATTCGCCCTCTGAGCGTGAGGACAAAAGTTTTGTAAGAAGTCGATGCGCAATGAGGCTAAGTAGCCTTCACAAAAACTTCGGTAGGCTGCATTGAAATCTGTTAGAACGAAGGTGGCCCTTGGGTTTCGTAGGGCGAGGGTAATTCCTGCTTCTTCCATACAAGTTGTGTCTGTGTCCTGGGCTAATATATGATCAACCTGTTTTCCACGATGAATGACACTTGCTGTATATTTGCCGTTCACTGGTCTAGCAGCACCGAAAAAGAAGACTCCCTCAGTAACTGATTATTTGTCGTGAATTTTCACCCGTGCCCGGCTTAGGTGTTCGTGGAAATGAAGATGCATGCTGCGTGGTAGTGGTTTGATGATGAAGTTCTGCCAACGTTCATGTGAGATACGCTGCTTTCCCCTTCTCTCAATGGGCACTTCGATGCCAAGTTCTGTTGGTGTTTTCCTGCCCGTTTTAGTAATGGCGAGGCGCATGAATTGATTCGTGTGGTGTGTATGTAATAGTTCTGATACGGTATTGCGGAACCCCATTTGAAGCAGACGTTCCGTGAGTGTCCACGTGGGAAGATTAAGAGCCTTCTTGAGAGTCATACGTATGGCTATGTCTATTTTGTGCTCATCTGCTTTCAAGGCCTTCGGATAAGGAAAGCTATAGGCAATGCAACTGATAACAAATGTCTGAATGAGTCACATTATGTCTTGTTCATTTATCATCAGTTTTTAGCCATCCGACAAATCATGCGAGAGATTTGTAGGCAGGGCGTTTTTTGTTTTTGTAAATCAAATGACTTGTTGCCCGGATTGCTTACGTGGGCTCTAAAAATTCGAATGTTTTCAACTTTTTTATTTGCGTTACATTGAGTTGTACGTTAAGGGATGTAGAGTGAGATGCCTCATTTATATATACAAGAATTTCTGATTTGGTAGTGGAGCACTCCATATCACTCTTGCGTCCTATCTTTTTTACCAGAAAGGCGGCCTGTTGGAAGGCTTTTTCTATCTGACCCAGGTTGCTAGACCGGCTCCAGATCGTGACCGCATCAACATATATGGCGTGGTGTAGGTGCGAAATATCATTTAGGGCCTCCGGGAGGCGCGTGAGGGCGATATCAAAGAGGAGCGGGAAGAAGACAGCCCTTTGGGGAGTACCGAAATCACCCACGGTGATGGGTTTAGATTTATTGTTCTCTATCCAGAAAGTGACTTGTCTGTCTGTAAGAAAGTCCCGCAGATATGGATATGATTTCGGACCGCACTTGAGTGCCCGTAAGTATTCCAAGATAGCGAAGGGCCGAAAATTGTCAAAGGCAACCTTGACATCAATTGCAAGAATGGCCCTTCCTGCTTGTGTGGTACCGCTGGGTAGGATCTCGTGTTTCAGTTGGAGGAAGATATCCTCCACTGGCAAATGGGGACGAAACCCGTAGATAGTGTCAGGCAAGAAGTTGTTTTTTTCTAGATATTTGGTTACCTTATTTGTATGACCTTCTCCATCACTTAACCAGCACGTGACGTGAGAGATATGGAACGGAGGTTATCAATATTGAGAGCTTTGCAGGCTTTCAGGATGATAGCTCGGCCACTTTCCAATTCATGGGAAGCGTTCCGGTGTCCCAGTACTGATTCCTTTTATCTACTAGCAACTGAGTGATGTCATTGCTTCGGTTAGAGAGGAGCCCTATCGATACCTGATTGGGTCCCGGTGTGGTACCTTGCCTCATGCTTTCTATCGCCGCTTTTATTTCAACCACCCTAAACGCTTTAGAAGTTCTGGATTATCAGGGCCGTCATACAGGGGTATGGGTGCGTGAAACTGCGCAGTGTTGACATACTTCGACTGTAGCGCATCAAGTCGGTTCGCATTGTTGCCAGGGAAGCTGTGTATAACCCTCTGAAGGCTTTTTCTGGTCGAGTCTTGGGTACAGTCGGGATCAATGAGCTGACACAGAAGGTGCAAGGCAGATTTCATATGAAAAGATTCCATAATGAAGTAGCATTTTGACAACCATTTTTATTTAGTGAGTGCTATTGCATATTTCTCCACCTTATCGGTGAGGGCGGCAATACGTGTCTTGAGTCAGTGATTGAGACTTTGTCGTTTCCAGCGTCTTGTGAGTTGGTGGCTGGCATCTCATAAATCCAAGAGATGGCTATTGACCACTGGACCAAAACTATAGCACTGTAGGTGCTATAGTTTTGGTAACCTCGTTCTTAAGTTCCAGGAAGGTGCCGGATCATTCCGAGTAAGATGTGGGATTTTGATGAAAAGGAAAGTTTTCTGTTTTGCGGAAAACTGCCCAATCCATTAGCTTGACTGCCTTTTGATGTTTCCTGTGTCTGCCATACAATAAGGACGTGTGAATGATGAAAAGGTCACTCCTGAGGTTCTCTTGTGAGTTCCACCAGCGTGGGTGAGGAAGGTTGATACCCATCGTTAGATCACGGCTTGTATGCCTTGACACACTGTTACCCGAGCAAATCAGATATTCTTCGGTGAGGAGAGTGATGCCTTGAAAGCCATGAGGTCGTACAGTTTACGTCCTTTGTTGTCCTCTTGCGGATAACCCTTTGAGGCATGTCAGGCGGCAAACTCGCCTGTTATAAGCAGCAGAGCATTTAGACTTTTTTCCTGGCTTTGCGGAAGACCTCGATGAAGGTTTCCTTATGATACTTGGGCCGAATTAACATATGTTATGCACGTTGACAGGCTGCTCAGAGCGCTTGATGGGCAACAGGCGTATGAAGACGTAGTCAAGCTGCGTGTCACGTGGGTCAAGATCTACCGTTACCACATTTCAGGTGTTGTGAACTAAAGTGCAGACCGATGTATTGTGTTTGTTGCCTTGTGTTGTGTATAAAAAAATCTGATATCAAGGATTACAGTATATTATAGTGCTATGATGGCGGGTGTGATCGAGCGTGCCTATGTATTGTTGCAGTGATGCCCCCTCACGGCGAAAGCTTCTGCAGTTCCACTGTATTATGTTTAGGCTTGGACGGAGCTGTGTCATTATGGGTTCAAAGAAGTATCTCCCAAATCCCCGGTTTTATGCACTGTCGCGGAGATTTCACTGCCCCCCGTGAGTAGCTTAACAGGTGTTCTTCCATGCCCGTGCTCCAGCTGTGAGACGCTGCGCTTGTGTTTGCAGGTGAGGGCGTCTAATTCAAGTAGCTTTGGCAGCACAGCATCCTTGATTGAGGCCAATCTTTTTTCCTTGATTTGTTGTATGGAGGCTGAATGTTGGTCCCGTATTTGTTGTAGCTCCTCACTGGTCTGTGGTTTTAGAATTGGGTGTGAGCACTTTGACAACTGTATTTACAGTTTGTTCGATCTGGTCTTGGTGGAATTCCCTGCCTGCATCCAGCGAGGAAGCCTGAGTATCTGTTTCCTTGGGTGCCGTTGTAGGTAGAAGCTGGGTTTTGCTGGGTGCCGATTGTCTAGATGTTGCGACTTCACTAGATGTTCTAACTGCTCTATCTTGTGTTGTTTCATGAGTGTCTGTTGTTGTTTGGCTATCATCTTTTTGGGTTGTCTGATTGATTATGAGTCGTAATCGTTCCTCAATTTGGCGGGACAAACAACCTCTGCCCAGGTTACCAGTGGCATCAATGTCTTGTTCATCTGGGGTGGACCCTCAGTGCAGCACCGAGGTTCCTGGGTGGTTCCTTGTTGTAGAGCTCCTTTCGGTCTTAAATTGGACCTAGATTAGGACCGTCATTTGGACTTACACTTGGACCGACATTTAGATCGGGATGGACCACAATGAACCACTTTAGCTGAGTGGCCTCGAAGGTGCTGCGTCGTTCTAGCCGTGAGCGGTCCCGTTGTTGTTCGTGGATCTTCGCTCGCATGCGTCCCCGGGTCGTTGATGCTCGTCGGGATGGTGTGTCCACTGGGCTTCGGTAGCGCTTGGAACATTTCTCTTATGTATGTTTTTTATCTTCACACATGTGATTTGCATGTAGTAACACATTTATGTTTAATTTACAACTTCTTTATTATTCATTCATTCATTCATTCATTATTACAACTTCAAGTGCATTGTGTTATTTAGGTTAGATCTAAATTTACTAGAGGCAGACGCTTTGCCAGGCTTTTATTCCTCTTCGCCGGTCCGCCAGACAAAAAAGGCAATTTGTACAGCTCCTTCTTTTATTGTACCGCTTTTTCTTTTGCCTAAGTTAAACTTCAACTTCAACTTCAGACATTCCCTTGCTCCGGTGTAGTGAGGGCCATTTTAGAGCAGACAGCCGGCTAGACACTCATAGGTTGCAATGTCGACATCTGCCTTCGCACATTTTGGACACAAGCTAGATGATGTCATCGGATTGGCGCAGGCACCGGTACGGTGACCGACCTTGTCACAATTAGAGCAGGTTGCGATGGTCTTGCGGTAGCCTTGTAAAATATTGGAGATTCGTAAATCAGGGCGCGTGCCCTGTGCGCCCGTCTCTGAGGTGATGAGGCTTTGAACGCAAGACGACGGGTAGGTGGCGCCACCACGTCGTCTTGGCAAAGCGTTGGAAACACTTGCCGTTTCAAGCAAGCGTTGCATAGCCAGAACAGCGTTATAATTAAAGGCTGCGATCCCTAAAATTACTTATGTATGCCTTTTCTAGTAAGAAAATACACATACCTAATAGTGATGTGTTGTTTAGTGCCTCAGATATGCGTAATAATTGCTTTTTATTTGACAACCGCACAAGTATGAACACTGAACCTTGAGCAATATTGGTGGGTGCTTTGGATGGGGTTTGCTGTTTGGAGTATCATTTGGTCAGTTTGGTGCCGTTTAGGGTACCGGTAAGGGTAGACAAACAGACATATGTACTAACAGACATAGAGAAAGACCAATATTTTTGCATTGAATGTCCCCATGAAAGGCTATCGTCTTTAAAACGAGCACATTTCTTGGAATGTCTGCATGTTCTAATGTCAGGACTACTATGTTTATGGTTCTAAGATGCCGGGCCCTTATCGCTTTGTTGCCCGCTGAGACAGCTAGTGTTTATGGGAGCTGAAATGCATGGCACTTCGTGGAGCTTCGAAACCATGGGTATGACACGAATTCACCTAGTCTTCGTACTTTAGGTTATTTTGGCTTCACATCGTTTGAAGTTGCTTTGTCACACAACAAAAGCCGGCAAATTTTGGTTGGTACGCTTCACCATCTTAACCTTTTAGGCTTACCGCTTCAAATCGGGTCACGAAGTGAAAAATGGTTTGTTTATTTTTCTTGAGAACACAACAAAAACACAGCAATAAACAAACCCACACGTCCATTTGCCACCCGCAAGCACAGAGACTAAGAAAATTCGTGCCATACGCATAATTCATATGGTCGTTGAAAGATCGCACAGCCAGATTCCCCTCTAGGTAATGTTTGGAAACCCTATGTGTCCGATATAGTGAGCGCGTGGCGTGTCGCCGAAGTCAGGCCAATACAATTGGGCGCTGCGGATGTGGTTGGATTGTAGTTGTTTCGGTTGACAAACAGGAAAGCAGACAGAGCAAAATTTTTGCGTCGAAGCTGTTGCTGAAAGCTCTTGCAGTTTCTAATAAAGCTGTCCTTCAACGCAAGGAGCCGTTCAGGGCCTACCATGCGTCGTCGTGAACTCCTCCACAACGCAATTAATGTCGCCATAGTCTCATCAAGCGTGACGCTCAAGGGATGGTATTATTCTCTTCCTTAGTAGAGTACCCTGTAATCTAAGTGATTAGCAACGTTTTGTAAACACACGATTTTTAAAGGAAGACCGTCTTCTTTGAAATTGGGGTTCCTAAAGTTTCGCCTTTATGAGTTGAATGAGATAACGATACATTGTCGCTAGTGCGTACTTCAAGAAAATAGGGCATGAAATCTTTTTGAACTTGCTATGCACCCACTCAGGACCTTCTTTACCCACCACGTGGTCTCGTAATAGGCGCAGTAATGTGTGGGCTTTTTGTAGTGGGTGACCAACTATAAACCATGATGTCTTCAAGATAATCGCATGTTCTGACACCGGTGACAAAGCACGCTTTCACAACGATTTATTTTTGAAATAGTGCAAATGCTATTCTGAAGCTTGATAGAGGGCGCATGTGTTTGTAAAGCATGAAAGTTACTTTCACTGCATTTCCAAGCCGAGGAAGTTATTTTCACTGCATCCCCAGAAAGAAACGTGCCTGCTGTGGACGACAGCGCCGAGAACATTATTTATGCCAATAATGCAGAGACTGTGGCACCAATATGAATGCCGCGATGAGCTCCGGGCTGAAGATATTGAACTGATACCTCGTCGCTGTGTTGGGAGGTGTGATAAACACGTTGCGGGTTCTCGTAAAGAGCTTGGTTGTAGTATGTCGCACGCTGTAAGTGCACCAGCACGGGCTGGTGGGGCTTCCGCTAGCATAGGAACTCACTGAAAATTGGTCGCCATTACAGTTGGCTTTCCCGTCAGTCGGTTGCAAGCAGCCTGATGCCGTCCGTTGGCCGCGACGGCGGACTCACGTTTGCGCGCTGCACTCGGTCGAGTTTGTGCAAAAAATTGCCCGCAGCTTCCCTCGGGGGACCACTGAGGAGGATGCGGAAGCATGTAATTGGTTAACGGGTGTTAAATTGCGACTTACTTGGGTCGATGGCTAAATTGGTTAACGTGGTTGTGAAATGGGGTGTTAAATGAGTGAACACGTACGGCACGTATGCGAAAGGGCGGTTTTTTATTTATTGCGACGAACCAACGGACGAGCGGCAACTGAGCGAGCGAGCGCCGACCTTGAGTATATATACAGCGCGACGGTGCATGGGCTGTCAGCTGTCGAATGTTCTCGAAGGAGAAGCGCGCGCGCGGCACAGATGGCGACGGCGCGACGGCGCATGCGCTGTCAGCTGTCGAATGTTCTCGAAGGAGAAGCGCGCGCGGCACAGATGGTGGGCGACGGCGCGACGGCGCGACGGCGCATGCGCGCGCGTCAGCTGTCGAATGTTCGAGAAGCGGTGCGGACGGCGCGGACGGCGCACTACAAGGCGCGAGTATAGGATGCTTCCGCATCTAATATGTTGAACGATTTTGAGTACTTCGTACTCAACTATGGGAGAGCACTGAGCCGTCCCGCTAAAACAGTTTAGTGGCTGGTAACAGAGTTAGACACATGCCTGAATACACAGGCATGGTTCAGTGTGCACCGACGCTCGCGTAGGTTTTAAATAGCTAACTTTACCGTACAAGCTCATGTTTGTGTTACTGGTTTCCGTACCAATACTTTACCTTCCTGGTGCATTTAATGTGAAACTTTGACCGTTTTAACTCGGACACATGTATGCTTTTGAAGTGCAACAGATAACCTTATACTTGATGAACGCGTGAATATTGCAGTAGCAGAGAACGAGTGATTATTGTATCAGACGTAATGAATTAGCTCAACTAAGGCGGTGCGGACGGCGCGGACGGCGCGGACGGCGCGAACGGCGTACTACAAGGCGCGAGTATAAGATGCTTCCGCATCTAAAAAGGCCACATTACCATCGTTTTTTTTTTCGGCGCTGTTCGTGGCGGCGGCCAAGCGTACGCTCGCTCTCCTGTTCGAAGTTCGCTGGCGGCAGACACTACGCGTGCAGCGCCGTGTTTGGTCTCGTGTTCGCTCGCTCGAGCTGAACAACGCCGCTCGTTTAGGACTCGCTGACTTGTTTGTGGCAGGGTGGTTCATGGAGTTGTGGCTGCGGCCGCCGCTCCTAAGCTGTTGCACTACAGGGATCGAAATGAGTGTGACGATGTGTGACATCATGGTGAAATTATTAGCATGTTATATCTCACATATGTTTTGATTTTACCTTGCACGTATATCTCATATGCATTTGTATTCATTCTCTGTCACGTGTGACTCACTAATTTACATACTTATTGTGCAGCCGTGGGCGCACACCATGCTGAAGACTGCGTGCGCTGGCGTCTGCGATGCCTGTCATCCATCTTTTTCGTCAGAGCAGCTTCAGAAGGACTGTGCGAGTTGTGAACGTAAATTTGTTTGTGTGTGATATTTTAACGCTTGTTTTCTATTAACGTGCACGTACTTGTTATATGCGTGCATCATCATCTTCTGTGACGTGTGTCTTGCTATTTTTACTATATTATTGTACGTGCAACCGTGGGAACACAACAGGCAGAAGGCTGCGTGCGCTGGCGTCTGCAGTGCCTGTCATCTATCGATTCCGTTGAAGGAGCTCCACAAGGAGTGAACAAGATGTTACAACGAGACAGGTCTTGTACACTTCACCGTGACTTCACTTTGCAGAATGGCTAAACTTCATGTGTATGTAGAAAAACAAAAAATTTTGATATCTCTGTTTTGTCTTTCGTTGTTGCCGTGACTGCGAAAGCAGTTACACGTATGTGGCTAACTACATTTTCGCGTGTTCTTTTCTTCGCAATTCGTTGCTCACTGCGCAGACAAACAGGCGAAAAAAGGATTCGGCCTTGAGAAAAATAAACAAAAAACAATGTTTGAACTGAGGAACACAAGTTCATTTGATTGGAGTATTTAGTGGATCAACCGTTTACCCGGCAAGGTGCAACTACGAGGACAAACGGTTGCTCGGTAAGTTGAAAATGTGGGGAATAACAGTTGCTCTAAAAGGTGCAAATGTGAGGACCATCAGTGCTTTGAGGTGAATTGTGGGACCAACACTTACTCATCATCATCATCAGCCCGACTATGTCCACTGCAGGACAAAGGCCTCTCCCGTGTTCCGCCAGTTAACCCGGTCCTGTGCTTGCTGCTGCCAATTTATACCCGCAAACTTCTTAATTTTATCTGCCCACCTAACCTTCTGCCTCTTCCTAACCAGCTTGCCTTCTCTGGGAATCCAGTTTGTTGCCCTTAATGACCAGCGGTTATCCTGTCTACGCGCTACATGCCCAGCCTATGCCCATTTCTTCTTGATTTCAGCTAAGATATCCTTAACCCCCGTTTGTTCCCTAATCCACTCTGCTCTCTTCTTGTTTCTTAAGGTTACACCAACCATTTTTCTTTCCACTGCGCGCTGCGTCGTTCTCAATTTAAGGTGAACCCTCTTTGTAAGTCTCCAGGTTTCTGCTCCGTAGCTAAGTACCGGCAAGATACAGCTGTTATATACCTTGCCGGTACTTACTCATATACTTGCCGGTACTTGCCGGTGCTAACACTTACTCATCATTATCATAATCATCAGCCTGACTACGTCCACTGCAGGACAAAGGCCTCTCCCATGTTCCGCCAGTAAACCCGGTCCTGTGCTTGCTGCTGCCAATTTACACCCGCAAACTTCTTAATCTCATCTGCCCACCTAATCTTCTGTCTCCCCCTAACCCGCTTCCCTTCTCTGGGAATCCAGTTAGTTACCCTTAATGACCAGCGGTTATCCTGTCTACGCGCTACATGCCCAGCCCAAGTCCATTTCCTCATCTTTATTTGAACTATGATATCCTTAACCCCCGTTTGTCCCCTAATCCACTCTGCTCTTTTCTTGTCTCTTAAAGTTACACCTACCATTTTTCTTTCCATTTCTCGCTGCGTCATCCTCAATTTAAGCTGTACCCTCTTTGTAAGTCTCCAGGTTTCTGCTCCGTAGCTAAGTACTGGCAAGATACAGCTGTTATATACCTTCCTCTTGAGGGATAGTGGCAATCTACCTGTCATAATTTGAGAGTGTTTGCCGAATGTGCTCCACCCCATTATTATTCTTCTAGTTACTTCGATCTCGTGGTTGGGCTCTGCGGTTATTACCTGCCCTAAGTAGACATAGTCTTTTACAACTTCAAGTGCATTATTACCTATCTCGAAGCGCTGCTTCTTTCGAGGTTGTACATTACTTTCGTTTTCTGCAGATTAATTTTAAGACCCACCTTTCTGCTCTCCTTGTTCAACTCCGTAATCATGAGTTGCAATTCGTCCCCTGAGTTGTTCAGCAATGCAATGTCATCGGCGAAGCGCCGGTTACTAAGGTATTCTCCATTAACTCTTATCCCTAACTGCTCCCATTCTAGGCTTCTGAAAACCTCCTGTAAGCACGCGGTAAATAGCATTGGGGAGATAGTTTCCCCCTGCCTTACACCCTTCTTGATTGGTATTCTGTTGCTTCCTTTATGAAGCACTATGGTAGCAGTTGATCCCCTGTAGATTTCTTCCAGAATGTTTATATATACTCCATCTATGCCCTGATTCCGCAGTGTCTGCATGACGGCTGATATTTGTACCGAATCAAACGCCTTCTCGTAATCTATGAAGGCTATGTATAGTGGTTGGTTATACTCTGAGGATTTCTCTATTACCTGGTTGATAGCATGAATGTGGTCAATTGTTGAGTTGCCTGTTCGAAATCCTGCTTGTTCCTTTGGTTGATTGAATTCTAATGTTTTCTTTACTCTGTTAGCAATTACCTTTGTAAATAGCTTGTATACTACAGAGAGCAAGCTGATTACACTTACTCACTCTGGTGTAAATGTGAGGACTAAATGTTAGTCCCTTGAGATCGTCTCTGGAGACTATCTGTTAGACCTGGTGCCGTTAATCCTAAAAGGGATTAATGGTTGTGGCACCCCCATTAGTCCCCAAAAGTATGAACACACACTTTTATAACCCTTATGCCTTAGAGTGTCCACAAAAGAGGAATCAAGACAGCCACTCGAAAAGGCATGGAAATACAATTGGTTCAGAAGATCAGAGTCCTGGGTCTAATCATCGAATCGAGGGGAACAAATGTGGAAACCGTAACGCGCCTGAAAAACAAGTTTATGGCGGCCGTTAAGCCAATACAAAGAGTATCCAATAAACGAAGGGGCATTAACAAAAACAAACGTTGTACAGTTCGTCCAGGCCTTCGCGATCAGCCACGTCACCTACGTTGTGGCGTTCATTTACTGGAACAAGGCCGATAAAGACAAAGTGGACGCGCTGATTAGAAAAGCCTACAGAGCTGCGCTGGGTCTACCGCAGCCCACAAAGAAGGAAAAGCTGCTACAACTCTGACTACATAACACTCTAGACGAGACCGCTGAAGCACAGAGGATAGCACAATTGTAACCATTATCTGTAACTATGGCGGTTAGAAAAATTAAAAAAAAGAGATCTCGAGTATTACCACGGAATGACAAGTCCTTAAACGCAGATTCACCTGGACGTCAGGTGCGCGATAATTACGGAAGACATCCCCTGAAATATGCACCCTGTAGACAACGTTGAGAGATAAAAACGACGCACGAAAATGATCCTTAAATATACGTTGCGCGGGAGGGTGCGCTTTTTGTAGATGCCGCCTGGTATTCCCGAAATAATGACATCAGTAATAGGGTTATGCGCGGCTCCCTCTTCGCAATGTCGCTCATAGACACGAATGAAAAGGCCATGACCGCGGTCTCCGTGAGGATCTGATCGTCAGAGGCAGCGGAAGAAATGGTCATTGCACTGGCCATAATCAACGACTGAAAACACGACAGATTAATAATCAGTGACTCCGAGATGGCGATTAGGAATTTAACAAAAGAATGGGTCTCTACCGAAGCAGTCAAAATCCTCAACTACAGAGCAGAAGACTTTTGGAACGACAAAATTGTACCCAAATACCTCAAGCGGATGCCGCCCCACACAGAGGAATTAAATACCGAAGACACGACAATCCCTTTAAACCTCAACGAGAAGGCCCACCGAACTGCGCAAGAAGCAACCCACCTCGACTCGAACAGCGACCACCCGGCAACCCGCACTCACCACAGAAGGGGGATGACTCTGATGGAAGCGACGTGGACTATAGAGGTGATGCGATGACAATAAAAAATATGCAAGAAAAGATTACAGATACAGACTGTTCTGATACCATGACCAATTGGCACGCCACAACGAAAAGAGTATCCTCCACCACACAAACAGCTAGACAGATCTCAGAAAACAGATTTTCAAAGATCGCAAACCATAACCTTTCCAAATCCAGTATACCTGAACAAAGTAAGCTCTACACAATAACCACAAGCCAGCTGTACCCCTTGTAAGCAGGAGTTCGCATATTTGACGCTTATTCTATGGCACTGCACTAAAGTCATGGTAATAAATAGAGAGTCCAATATAGGACCGCACCTTCCCGAGAAGCATTAGCTAGATGCGCTGACTATAGCTAAGATCTGGATGACCAACTTTGGGTGATCAAGCAAGCCCGGAGAGTGGAGGAAAAGCTACGCCTCACTGCACAAAACGTGCGGTGAGGCAGGGTGCCTTGAGCCCGGGCAGATAACCTTGCAGGATATTTTTGTTTTCGTTACTTTTTCCAATTAAGTTTTTCTTCATCCTTCCAGCTCTTATGTCTCGATTGGCGTCCTCATCGCCTGCTCGTGGCAAATGGCACAGAAAGTGAGAATTTTGGCCCATACTTAGGCGCTCTATGGTGGTGTTGAGCTAATCGTGTAAGTCTGTTCACTCTTGATAAAAATGGCGCGTCTAACTGCGCGATACCTGTAGGCACGTTTAACGTTCGTGGATTGTCTGCGGGGTGTAAACAGTGTCAGGTCAGGCATCTCATTGAAGAAAAATACTTGGACATTCTTGTTGGCCAAGAGACAAATGTTGAAAATGAGAGCGCAACCCAACATATTTTCGCTCCTCTCGGCACGTGATATATTGTGTTTGTTAGCCATGCAGTAGGTACTTCTTGCAATAGTTACTAAGAATTGTTTGAGCATTGTTGAGGAAAAAATTGCGGTAGCGCTGAACATCGTCTTTAGGAGTTGAAGACGATAGCAACACCCTGTTTGTAGAGCGTACTTCAAACAGTTAGTGCATGAAACCTTTCCGAATTCACCATGCACCCACTACGTGGCTTTAAGGCGATAGGCGCAGCAACATATGTACTTTTAGGAGCGGAGTACTGGCTTTTAACCACGGAGCCTTTATGATAATCATATAATCTTACACCCGTTTGCAATGAACGCTTAACCACACAATACTGCTTCAATAATTCATGTTTCGTGGTGAAGAATATATACAGGACGCATGTATTTGTGAAGCATGAAAGCTACTTTAACTGCATTTCCAAGCAGAGGAAGTTCTTTTTACATTTTTTACAAGCAGAGGCGTGGCCGTGTGGAAAAAATCTACTTGCCACATAAACAACCCGACTTCGGTTCCCGTTCGGACCCCAACAACCCTACTTCGGTCCCCACTCTGCTTCAGGAATTTGTTATCATTCACTTATTTTATTTGCATCGTTCTGAATTGCTAGGTCACATAAAAGATGATAAATTTTTGCTCACAACCAGCAACCCCGACGTCGACACCAAAGCCGACACTGACGCCGACACCGTAATTTCTGCGAAACGAGCTGTTGAACGCTATGGCATTAACAGTGGTTAGCTCTTTGTATGAAAGGTTTGTTTTGTGTGATTTTATTTATGAAGGGGCAAAGATAAGAATTATCTGCGTGTATGCACCAACAATCCTTTGTGATCGCTTATTCTTTTTCCATGAACTGTGTCCTTCTTTTGACACGAATAGGCTACTGGTTGTTCTTTGATATTTTAACCGTGTTCAATGCAGATGATCGATCGAGCTGCTTAGATGAAAAATGTGACAGCACTGATTGCTAAAACAAAGTATTACCAGTATTCCCTTCCGGTTGTTGCTTTCTCTGCTAAACGCTGATTGCACCATCATTATACCCATTTGGAGAGCTCTTGTTACGCAAGGTTCGATAGAGCTTACGTGGTATTATAGATGGCAAATGTTTGTAACGATATGGTGTTGAATAAGTCTCATTCAATGACCACGCACCTGTCATGTTCTCATTAGGCGAAAAGAAGATCTTAATGTGCATTTATATGGCACCTCTGGAAGTTAAATGCCAAGCTACTTAGCGAAATTAAGTTTTAAGGTTGCTTCAAAGAACAATTACACAAACTCGGCGCCCTATCATTTAGAAACTGGTCCGAAAATTGGGAATACCTCAAATCTACTGTGACAATGTGCTCCATTGAAATGACTGCAGAAATACGGTACGAAGAACGAGTGGGAGAAAACTGATTAAAAAAGTTGCTTGTTGAATACAGCAAGGAAGAAACAGACAACCCCGGCTTTTATGGCAAAGTTCCTTGAGAAACTAAAAACAAACTCGAGGCCATTGACGTCACTACATTCCAAGGTGCGGTTGTAAGGGATTGAGCAGACAGGTTACTTGCTGATGAAATGCCTCCTCAGCAATTTCTTACTACTGAAAAAAAGTATGCGCGTACTAAAGCCATCACACAATTTTGATATAATGGCCATTTTACCACTAAACCAAAGCATATATAAAGAATACAATTACAGAACATTATCCCGAATTATTTTCTGATCACACACCCGAACAAGCAACTCTCTAATAAGACTTCCTAAGCCTTTTACCAATGCTAGATTGCCAAGATACAGAAAGTTTGTCGGTTGTTAAAACCGTGGAAGAGATTGAAGTAGTTATAGAACAATTGCAATACGGTAAATTTTCTGGCGCCCGCGGGATAACGGCAGTATTTTACAAGACTTTCAGGGCAGAGTTAGCCACTGTTCTGCAAAATAGTATTCGCTGAACCATTTAACAACTGTAGCCTACCACTTTCATTCAAGAAATCACACACTGCTCAGCTCCAGAAAATAAAAACCCAGTAAAAAGGAAATATGTATTAGACTATAGACCGATAAAATTGACGAATGTCAACTAAAAATACGAATGAAAGTTCCGGCGATACGGTTAAAAGCAGTCATGTGTACATTGGATGGCCCCCACCAAACCTGTGGAATAAGAGGAAGATAATTTTTATGAACATACATGTAACACGAAGCATATTTGGGGCTATGACACTGACTTCACAAAGGCTGCGATGTTGGAAATCGATCTAGTGAAAGCTTTTGATCTCGATTCCCCTAGCATTTTCTTTAAATTGTTAGAACATGTTGGCGTTGCCTTTGCGATACTTCAGGGTGTCGAGATGGCTTACGGCCATTGTTGAACCCAGTTGATTGCGAACCGCGAGTTAACTGGAACAACTATTGTACGTTCATCTGCAAGGCAAGGATGCCCATTTTCACCTTTATAATTTGCATTGTACCTTGGACCTCCTTGTGTGATTATTACTAAAAATTCAAGTATACAAGACGTTCATTCAGTTGCGTGTGAGGTGAAGATACTGGCATATTCTGATGATGTTGCAATATTTTGTACCAATCAGGACAGCATACCCACCTCAATGAACATCGTACGAAGGTTTTGCGATGCTACAAGTAGCATTATGAACATTTGTGTTGACAAGAGTGTTAGTCTGTCTCGTGGAAACTTGGAAGTGTTCCCCGTGGTGCATGAAATAATTATGGTCAAGCATGCAGGTCTAACACTGGCCTCGGTGTGCCAATGTACAACTGTTAGAAAACCGATAACCTGTGGGCCGAAGAAACCAAAGAGCTATCTGTCCTGACTCAGAAGCGAAGGCCATGATATGTACGGCTTCGCTCGCGCGACAGTATGCAACGTCTTCTCGGTATCGCGGCTCGTTTACTTGTTGCAAGTACTGTCGTGTTCCCGGCTCAATAACCAATAGATTCATAGGGCCAAACAACGAATCGTTCCTTTCCTAAGTGAGGAAGCCTTCATTTTTGTGAGGCCGCCTTATGTCACTCTGAGAGCTTCCTCACTGAGGAGCCCTCGGTGAAGGCTTCCTTGGCGCTTTTTCAGCTTAAGGTTGCTTTGGGTCTACCTTCGTGCACTGTTAGGTACGCTGCTTGCCCTGAACGAGCACTTCGCCTCACAGCTAGCCCACGTGATGTTTTCGTTTTCGAGGCAACCCTCCCACCTCACCTCTGCGGGGAAACACGAGCGGCGAGCGTGCGTGCATGGTGCCAGGCACGACGGCGCGCAGTAAAACAAGAAATGGCGTCGTGGGCGGACGGGAGTGCGGCTGACTTAAGAGATTTCTTGAACCGCGCTTGTCAATTCGCATTCGGAGAGGTCTACCGGTATTCACCGGCAGTGAGGGTAGTTCGCGATGCTGTCAACACCAAGAAATTCTACGATGAAGAAGATTTTTCATTCAGGTTTTGTTTCACCAAGGCGTCTGTCATTGCGATCATGTCGGAACTACAGTTGAAAAAGAACACGGACCGAAGGGGAACCCCGCTCCCACCGCTGCTGAAGGTGCTCATCACGCTTCGGTTTTACGGCACTGGTGCCATGCAGACAGTGGTTGGCTACCTCGTGCGCGTCTCACAGCAGTATGCGTCGCGTTGTGTCTGGGAGATCACCCAGGTAATATGTTTTCGTCTGTTTCCCAATTATGTGCGACTCCCCGATGTAGTAGACGCGAATGCTGTGATGGCCCGCTTCTACGCAATTGGCCTGTTTCCAGGTGTAACAGGGTGTATAGAGGGCACGCACAACCCGATTGTGAGCCCTGGAGGCGAGAACGCCGAGGTTTTCCGCAACCACAAGGGATACTTCTCACTAAATGTGCAGGTAAAGTGACGCCTTCGTCTCATTTTTTTCCTTTTTTAACCTGTTTGATGTGTCTAACTTTTGCGACAGCGTTGTATAGACGCACGTTTTCAAAGCTGTGCCGTTGCTGTAGAAATGGGGTTACTTTCGTTGCACATGCCCGTGGTGAATACACACCATTCAGGTACCACTGTCCATTGCCAATTTTTCTTTTACATATGAAACGTACAGCTTCAGAAAGGTACTCCATTGATTGTCACTTTCTTTCTAATCGCCATTTTTTTAAGTAGCTTAGCTGGCGTTTGAAGATGGTATTGTGATAATCAGTAATGTCGCACCCATGACTATGTTGTGTATCAGTAACTTGAAATAAATTTCAGTAATTATGCACCATCAATGCACTGATCTAAATTGCATAACTCTCATGTAGATTGATAAAAACCGAGGGTTGTGAAGGCCTGTTGTATTAGCCACTTATCCGGGCACAGTGCTTAACAGTTGCATGAGGGTTTGTGGTGGAGAAGTGCACATTTTTAGAAATATCCAAGTTACACACATTGAAACATGGCTGTTGCTTTTGTTTGAAAATATTCCTAAGAAATGCACAATACTTGATTCGCAGGCTATCACTGGTGCTGAGCTCCAATTCTTCGACATAGTTGCCAGTTGGCCTGGATCTGTGCATGACAGCAGAATATTCACCAACAGCAGAGTGATGGCTCTCTACGAACAGAAGGCTGTACCTGGCGTTTTCCTTGGTGACCAGGGGTATGCGTGCCTACCATTCCTCATGACACCACTGAAGAATCCTCAAACAAGCGCAGAAAAGAGGTAACAGCCCATGAACCTCAGCATGGAAATTATAACAGGTGCGCTACTTGACACAATAGTACTTGAAGTACTAAAATTGCAGTGTCCTCATGAAAACCAGATTAAAAACCTGCTGTTTATAAGATAAATGTCGAAATTTCTTTGAACAAATGAAGTACCTGCAACTTTAAAGCCCACAGTAAAAACAAAGAGAAAAGGTATTCCTAGACGCAAGCCACTTAAGTTTTAAATTTGCTCCCATACAAGCATGCACATGCTTTACCGCAGTCTCTGAACAGGTTTACTGTCTGCTGTCCCACAGCAAATTCTTTGTTATCTCGAAAAGCATGCTTTGTTATCTCGAAAAGCACACCCATCATCTGCATGTGCCAATAACACAGGATGTATCAAAACACATTTAAAATGGAACACACAAGTTGTTATCTTCAAAAAAAAACTGTTTCTTCCTAATAATTGTGATGGTGTATCAGTGGCTGTATCTTGACATGTTCACAAATGCTTTTGCACATAGCGCTTGCTGCTCATGCATGACTTGCACATTCTCTCGTTTTGTGCAGGCACAACAAGAGCCAGATAAAAACAAAGAACAGTGTGGAGCTTACATTTGGAGTGTGGAAAAGGCGCTTTGCATGCCTGCGGGTAAAGCTGCTGACGGACACTGATCGGTCTGCAGCTATCATAACAGCATGTGCAGCGCTCTACAACATTGCCTGTTTGCGTAGGGACCCATGTGCACTCTCTGATGAAGCACATCCCGACGTTAATTTACCCGACAACCCCAGCCAAGGAGATCCCGACACTTTTGCTGGTGCACAAGGACGCAGCTGCTACATCCGCTGGTGTTTTTCCCCTGGGAATGAACACACAGGTCCAGTGCAAACCTGAAGTGTCTACATTGAGGCGCTGTTTCAAAAATTATGTTCCTGCTCTACGTCGTCTCTCTTCAGTCTGGTTGACTTTAAAGAGTGCTGCATGCATTTATCCAAGCAGTGTTACTTGCACCGCTGTGGTGTTTTAGTAAATGAGAAATGTACATGACACAGCTCATATCTTCAAATGACTTTATGAAAACTTCAAAACATCAGCTGAACAGGCACATGTACATTCAGACACTACACTTGGTGACGTTTAAATATAACATTTGGGACATCTGGTGTGTTATCTCCAAAACAACGTGAAAAGAAGTGATGATTTAACAACAGCAAGAAATATATTTATGCTTGCTGTTGCATGATAATGTGACAAGTTTCCAAAACATGCTCTCAGATAGTCCATTATTCAGAGTGTGCTGCCTGCAGCTATTTTCTTAGGAAAGCCTGCTTCAGTTTCTGTACTTCTTCTTTTTCTTTTAAGATCCGAAGCTTGATTTTGTGCTGGATGTTGCAATTTTTTTTTGCTCCTTCAAGGTACTGATTTTTATCTCAAGCTCTTCTCTCACACACTCCATTATTTGATTGTGCTAATTTTTTTTATGTTTTTTATCTGCTTTTATAGCATCAAGGCGATCCTCGAGTTCTACGTCGAGTGTGTGCTGCAACAGAGACAGCCTGCCTCCGCGGACATTCCGCACACTTGACCCAGCTGTTGGTGCTTCATTTTGTGCACCTGGCTTAGCAGCTTCCTCTTGGCTCATGTCCGCATCGACTTTGGGATCGTCCAAGCATAAGCTATCTTCACCAACCACGGATGCTGTGTGAGAGCTCTGCAGCATTGACTGCATAGCTGCTCTGTTGGTTTGGCTGAGTTCTTCTGTTCGGTCTGCAATAAAATTGTTGTTTCATCCATGAAAGACAAGCGAAGAAATGTAAGGAAGCACCTCATGAAACAAATACCAATATTATTCACGGTCTTTGTTTACTAGATGTTTGTATACTTTGAAATGACAATAAACACCGTTACCTGCATGCACTGACAACAGCTCACTTATGTATACGATACTGGTGGGGCATCATGCACAGCAGGTGAAACATATTTCTATGCATGAAAGAAAAATTCCAGCGTGATTGGCACCGGCGCTCACCCAAATAATTGAAACTGAGCAATCTACCAGAATGTCATATTTCGTTTGTGCATTTCTGCACTGTTACTAGTTACACAGAAAAGCAGAGAGGTTGGCCTTAAGGTTGATCATGCATGTGTACTACTCTGCAATGGAAAAAAAAGTAAAGATCGAACGGCGCATTACAGAGTGGCAGTGCAGATAAATCGGACAGGAATCTGTATGCATTGCCACATCACGACAGCGTGTAAACACAACCGCTTTTCGTGACCTGGGGTGTGCTAGAAACGCCCACATTGCCTGCAGAGGTTTCTACCTCCGTGGTCGCGCAATCGCGTTCGCAGAAGGCGGCATACCTTCATCATTGTCAGCTGGTACATTTTCACAGATCAGCCCGTTCAGAATTTTCGACGCGCTTTGGTCTGCTGGCATGGCAAGCGGCCGGTCGCTGTCGAAAGGATTTGGCACCCGCGTGGTCAGGTGCGGAACGATGCCTTCGATCTGCGCGAGCCTTTCATTCATAGGCGGTGGTGGGGGGCCGCCTACTACAAATACTTCAAAACTCGTAACAGCGGTGACCTTTTTACAGAGAAGGGAAACCTACCTGCAGTGAGGACGTCACGAATTTCCTTCGCTTTCTCCGCTTCCACCTTTGCTTCATGTTGTCCCACAGCTTCTTTAGCTGATTGACGTTCCGATGGCGCACAAAGGGCCTGCAGTTGAAGTCCGTGCACAGTTTTTTCCATGCCTTGGCTTTTGCATTGATGGATATTGCATCCGTACGCTTATTTTCGATGACGGCCTTGTATTTCAGCACAAGTTCCTGGACGAGATCTTTCTCAACTTCAGAGAAGGGGGTTTTTGCAGGCATGTCTGACTCGTGAAGCGCGTTTAGACTGACAGCGTTATGGCCACTATGACAGCGTTTAAAGAGGCGGGCGTTTCAGTGTTGCTAGAATGCAGCAGAATTTGCGCTTGATACGGTGGCTTTTCACATTCAGTAATCGTAGTTGTGAGAAAGCGTACACGCGTCTTTATATTAACACTTCAATTTGGAAGTAGTGTGGTGACCCAACTTATTTTTACGGAATAAACGCTTGTGAACAAAGCTTATATTCGATAATCTCGAACGCTGAAGCGCGGCAACCATTCCTCCCGCGAGGACGGGTTAAGGGAGCTATCAGAGCACGCTTGCTTCGTCCGTCGGTAATTGGTTGTAAGGAAGCCTCACGTAAGGAGAGGACGCGGTCAAAGGAAAGAAACGTTTCGTTGTTTGGGCCATAGGCTTCTTGCTGCTTTTGTGTGGCAGTCCCAGTACGAATGGACAAGCCGCTACAACCTCTCCTTAAAGAGCCACTCGCAAGGCCCCATACCAAACTTCAGTTAGACCATGAAAGTCGTTCGGTGTCCGATGCGGAACATTTTGCCAGAAAAATTTTTTTAATCAGTTCATTAGGAGCTGAGGAAACTGGCTTTGAGAAGCGGTGCGAAACGTGCATAGAAGGAGGCGAGCTCGAAACCCTTCCTGCTCCTTCGCGTAGCCTTTGCAAGGCAAATATCTTCTGCACTCTCTCGGCCATCCGACCAGGAGGTTACGAGCGCGTGACATTCCCGAACAAGCCCAATCGCTGTGCATGCGAGCGGGGATTTTGTTGTTGACTAGCGTTGTTCTAAGGTCTATAGCCTGTTTCTGCGGGGTGGTCTGGAAATGCTGGCTTACACGCAGTAGAACAGATGCGCGCAATGAGTGCGCGAACGGGTAGAAGCGACGCGCTGACCGCGGGAACACGAACGCAAGCGAAACGCTGGCACATTAGCCCCACATCTCGTTGCAATTAACGGAAAAACTGAAATACGCGCACATTTCCTTAATGCGTCTCGTTATTTATCTCAAGTTCTATTCATCTATGTAAGCAACAAAATACATAAACTATCATCATCCTCATCATCATTACCTTGGCTACGTCCACTGCAGGAAAAAGGCCTCGCCCAAGTTCCAACAGTTAACTCAGTCCTGTGCTTGCTGGTGCCAATGTATACCCGCATGGATGGATGGTAAATCTTTATTTCGTGAGAGAGCAACTGCGGATGATTCCGTGTTAGATAGTCTTCAACCCAAGGTTGGTGGCGACCTGCGTGGCCCACTTCACGCCCCTAACTGTACGACTGGGTCTAAGCTGGTCCACACGGCCTCCTAGTGCTCAAGAGTGGGATCACGCATAATATCCACCGGCGGGGCCACTATGCTACATTCTCAAAGTATGTGATCATATGTTGCCACAGCCTGGCACCATTTGCATTGCGGCTTTATCTCCTCAGGGTGTATTTTACTCAGCGCGTGAGGGTATGGAAAAGATCGGGTCTGCAGTTTTCTCCAAACGCATTCCTGCGCCTTAGTCAATCACTTGTACAGGGGCGGATGAAACCTCCACTCTTGTTTTTAATGATTTGTTATGTCATGAAAGGACACCAGCCCTTCTTTCGCGGACCTCCCCGCAACAGGCGGCTAACCTACCCAGCTGACGAAACCTCGAGCATTCAGATGAGCCGCCTCGTTCTCAGGGTTCCCAGAGTGTGCTGGTACCAAGACAATTTCTGTTTCTACAATTTCTCATCCCGTGGCCCCATGCAGAAATCGTGCGGTGGTCGCCGATATTCTGCCCCTCACCAGATTTCGCACGGCTGTTTTGAATCATTGAGAATAAAGTCCAACTGCAAATTAGTTTTATCTAGCGCTATCTGCTTCTGCAGTTTTTGAAGAGCGGGATTTGACTGATCTATAGGCGACCAAGCGTCCTCACCTGTTCACCACCACAATCACAAAAGCGTCTTTGTCCGTATATTTCGTGACATCTGTATAGACTGCCGCTTTGTACTCGCCCTACTCAACGTGTGAAGCTCTGGCTCTTGCCTCCCTGCACTGCGTATGGTGAATCGGATGCATATTTTTGGGCAAAGGCTTTATGTACAGGGACTTATGTAACTCTCGCCGCAACTAAATTTCAGTGTCCCCTGTGAGACCCTCTGCTTCAATGCCTATTCTTTCCCAGATCATCCTGCCCACTTTGGTTGTCGAATGCCTAGCATTTGTTATACGCCCACTCACGTTCCGTTAGCTTTCCGCTCACGACTAATACCGGATGCTCTTCATCATTGGCGCTCTTCTGACTGAGCACTGCACCCATCCCTTGGTCACTTGTGTCACACTGCAGAATGAACGGGCGTTCGTAGACTGAAGCTCTTAAAACTGGTTTCTCGATCAGCACTCTTTAAATGGGACGAACGACTTTTGTTTTTCGTCATTCCACACTACCCTCGACGGCTCATTTTTTCGCAGACTGTGGATGTGAGGGCTAGCGATCTGGGAAAAGGTTGCGAAGGTAGTGCTGGTCATAGCCAGTTAACCTTAAGAGTGAACGAACGTCAGTCTTAGTTAGGGGCGTTGGATACTCAGGAATCGCTGCTACTTTTATCTAATGGGGACGCCTGTGTCCATGGCTAACAGCATGTCTCAATTAAATGACCTCAGCTTTACCTAGCTCCCATTTTTCACCTTTCAAATTTAAGCCGGCAGCTCGCAATCGTCCGGAAACGTCCCTGAGGTGACTCAGGTGTTCCCCCAGCTGTGAGAAAATACAGCTGGGTGATTCCACGAGAGATCGACACGGGTCCAAAAGTTGACATTTTAGATTTCATTGAGTATTTTATATTTCGTGCACCTCTCACCAGGTAGCCCGAAAAACAACTTTGTTTTATGATTAACGGCATAACTTACGAGAAAAATATATCAAACTTCACCAACATGGAGGCACCAATTTATTCACCTGTCATTTTCGAAAATTGCAGATGCTATAAAAACACAAATATTTTTGTTTCAAGGTAGATATTTTTACCTGAAATGCATGTCTAATGAAGAATGAATTCATACGGTTTCAAGTTTGTAGACCTCAAGAAAAAAGCTTTTGAAAATGTCTAATTTCGCAACAGTTTAAAATGGGTTACGTGCTCCCCATTTTTTTTCTCCGAAAGTAATGCAAGCAGTGCTTTCAAACTTGACAAGTTTTAAGGATATAGTGTGTTCATTAGGTACATAAATATTGCTGCCGTAGGGCAAATGTAAATTTTTATATATTGCCTCATAGTTCTCACGTTGGCAGAAGTGTACTCCACTGAAGTTTGAATAATAAGAAAACCACACCTTCGATTTTTCTTAAAATCTCGTAAATAGACAACCGAAGGCCATCATACAGTAATATAGAAAAGCACGTTGTATTATTTTGTTTTTAGCGGCAACATTCGTGGTACAAATCAGAGATTTTCGAGAATGCGCGGATAAATTGAGAAATCTGGAGATGAGAACGGAAAAGCGGCAATGAGCGTCAAACGCGAGTAAACGTGACCGCATTCGGTGAAGAAAGGCTGTTTTAGCAGATAGGAGTAACTATTTTGAACACGATATTCTACAGTATCTGAATTCACTATTAGACGTAGAGCTTTGAGACTTCTAATATGTGGTGCCTCTCCATTACTGCCACACAGATGGAGCTGCTGTGACGGCCATGTGTTTGCAACACGTTGGGTAAGAGAATTGAATGTTGAGTGAGTTCATAAATGATTCGTAACAAATTTTTATCATTTGGAGCACGAAGACTGCCCAATTAGACTGAAGAACACGCTTTAGGGCAAGTTGTGATCCATCGTCTGCTCTACAGATGAATTGCTGTGCGCCGCATCTCGGAGGCAATGCTTTAGATCATATGGTTCAAAGTAGGGACAAAGATTACGCCTCCCGCAATTTTATCGACAAAAACATTGTGAAGTTCATTTTAACGTACCACACTTCAGTTTTTCACTCAGGCAGGCAGGCAGGCAGGCGGGCGGGCGAATGGGCAAGCAGGCGGCTGGGTGGGCGGGCAGGCAGGCAGGCAGACAGACAGACACACAGACAGACATACCAACCAACCAGGTTTTTTCTGAAGGTAACATGCTGTAAAGCCGAGTTGTTGAATGGAACGATGGTCCTGCTCTTGCCTCTGATCAAATTAGCCTGTCTAGGACGTCGTAGCTGCGTCTCGCGGAGCGCTATGATGGCATATTTCCTGCCTGGGAGCTTCCATGATTTCATGTGGCGTCTGGGATAGAGTGTGCTCCCAACACGTGACAGACTGGCAAGGTGGTGCCTTGTGCCATCTCCCTCTTGCCGTGAGTCAAACCATCATGTGCTAGAGCAATGTATAATTTCAATTGTATTTAGGATAGCCGTGAATATTGTTTTCTTACTTCCGGTCGTTGCTGTAGTCGCTTCATTCACCTGTTATTTCGTGTAGGGCTTTTTTTTATTAAAAAATGGCAGCATATCCACGAGTGAATGATGGTGAGTGAGGCGAAGCATTCGTCCGTCCATGCGTTCGTCTGTGTGACCGTCCATGCGTCTGTTCGTGCGCCCGTCCCTGCGTTCGTTCATGCATCCGCCCCTGCATCCGTCCATGCGTCCATCCATGCATCTGTCTGTGTGTCCGTTCGTCCATCTATTCAACACTCCAAGGCCCACCATCTCGCATCTTTTATCATATATTCCCCATATAGAAGCACCGCCATTCAGTGGACATTCCAAGGACTAAACGAGAGGTGGCACACGCACACTTTCTTACGGCTTGCGCTTCGGGTCTACTTCCCACCTTCAATCACCTTCAGTTCATGGTATATACTAGTTCACGGTATTCATGGCACTGCGGCCAGATGCTCGCTAAACCTTTCTAAAACCAAGGAGGTTACGCCCAGCGAGTATAACGTAGCAACCTTTTCTTGTCATATAGTGCTCAATGTACATGCCAGTGTCTGCTAATGTGAAATGAGAGACAGGAGGATTCTGCTTTTAATTTCTTACGGCTTGCGCTTCGTATCTGCTTCCCCCCTTTAACCACCTCGAATCCATTCATGGTATATACTTGTTCATTGTATACATGGCCCTGCGGCTCAACGCTCGCTAAACCTTTCTAAAACTATGGAGGTTACACCCAGCGAGTATAATGTAGCAACCATTTCTTGTCTGATAGTGCTCAATGTACATGCAATGGCTGCTAATAGGGATCGCAGCGTGCGCGTTGACTAAAAGCCGAATGCTCCTGTCTCTCATTCCCTATTAGCAGCCATTGACATGTACATTGAGCACTATTTTTTATTGTTAAACAACGCACAGAAGAAATCTCTCACCGGCACCACCTCAGAGGTCAAATGTTATACCTATTTCGGGTATGTGCCACTGGAGGCTACGTACAACGAGGGACGCACAAGCCACGCCATAAGGAGCTTCGCCCCTAAAATGTGCAGCCGTTGCCGCGGGTCACCACGTTAAGCTCTTGCTGTCAAGATGTGCTGTCTTGCTTCTCTATAGAGCTATCCTGCCTTATGAAACATTTTTGTGAAGGCAATGTCGAGCCTCACGTCCACACTTAACGGTAACTAGGCTGCCGTGCTTTGTTTCTAGTTTTGGAACAATTACACTCGGAACTTTGTTCTTTTTGTCGGAGGAATTATTTTGCCATTGGGTGAAGGAATTTCTTTGATAGTGATTCTGCCGTTTTCTGTCGGTGCTCAATAGAAGTGTATGGCTCGTTTTTCATCTGGCCTAGTTTTTGTAGCCCTGTCACTAGATAATGGTTGTCACGTGTATCTGCCTTTACTTTTTGCTGTATGTGCAAGCCACTGTATCTGTACTTGTTCTTGCATGCAATAAATACACCATCTCCCGTTAGAGTAAATTATGTGTAAATGCTAGTCAGCGCGTGCTAATGCTTCCAATTGAGGTGGCGATGATGCTGGCGTTCGTTGTGGCGTTGTGGACCAATGTTTTCCACAGGGAAGTGCCGATTGCTGATAATAGGCAATGTGAGAAAGAAGACTCTGATCGCACACAAAAAGCCGCAGTTCACCTTTAGTTTATGCGCACTGTGCAAATCTTGTTGTTCAACAACGTGCAAGAGAAATCTCGCACGAGACTGCCTAAGCGTTCAGGATGCAGTTTCTATGTATACGGGTGCGCCAGTAAACGTTTGTGCTGTGCGAGCAGTAGCGATCTGCTAGCAGATAATGCCTGCGCCCACGTTACGAACAGGAAGAGAGGGAGCATAAGAGTGGAGAAAGAGAGGGGCGAAACGCACATGCGCGTTGGTAGTGTAAAAGCCGCGAGGTGTGAAGCCTAGAGAAGAGAGTCAAGTGAGCGTAGGCTAGCAGACGCTGCCTCTCTCGGCATTGGGAGGCGAGGGAAGAAGGAAAGGCACACACGCGCAGTAAGGATGGTCACGCCACACATCAAGAGGTATGTTAAAATATTTGAACGACTAGCCCATTAAAGGTACTCGAATATTTGCTCAATCATAATTCATTTCTGTCTTTGAATCAATCGAAGTATTCAAATAAATCTTTTCCATTATTCGAAAATTGTGTCCACCGCCTCCACCCCCAAAACACCGCCCCTTGGGCAGCGCGCTTGAAAGGAAGGTGAGCGATGCCGACACACAGAACTTGAGTGCACCTAATGCCTTACACTTGTGGTAAGAGTGCTTCCCATAACAAAAATCGCAACTGGAAGTAAAACCGACAGCGAAAAACAACCAACGAAGACGAAGGTGTGTGCGGGGTCACACAAACGTTCACAGAACTTGAATATCCTGCCGCCCAATTCTTGGCTAATCCTCCTTTGTGGGCGTGCACCAAAATAACAACGATCATCATCATCATGATCATCATCATCAACAACATCATCAGTTTTCATCGAATATCCAGTTTCTTTTTTTATGCGCCCGTGGTGTCGGTATTAAAAACATCAAGTCATTTTCGTCGAGTCTCTGTTATCAAATCTTCACGTTTCTCTTTAGCGTTTGACTCCTCGAACCCTATGCTCAATGCCGGTTGACTTAGTTTTCAATTACATTTTTCCGAAAGTCGTGAGGTTACTTCCGAAGCATTTTCTGAAAGGCCTCCTTCAAGACTATCTCAGGCATTATTCTAATTACGTAATAATTTTGACGGAGGCAACGCAAAATCTTCAGAAAGGGTGAGTACGTATTTTTTTTCATCTGCCTAATTGGCCTTTGCACTCCAATAGCCTAACTTAACGCTTATTTATCGCACAGAATTCCGGGCTTTTACAATAGCTCTTCAATACCAAAGTTCTCAGCGATCAAAAGATCTGATGATTCGGATGAGTTATCTGCCTGTACACATTTAACGTGCGCAAAGCTGTCTACTCTTCTCAGGATACTTTCGTCCCTCGTGCAATGTAGCCTATCAGGAGTTTGGTTTCTTTGGGTACCCGGGCATGGTGGAAACGCACTACATGAAACTGCTGACTTGATCGTTTCGGCATCTTTAAATTTCCCTGTAGTAGCTAGTAGCTCCATTGGTAGCTCCACAGTTTTCTTTTATTACTGCCGAACGATTCAAACGCCTCTTAATCTTAAAAATCAACGAAACATCAATTCTACAGTCTGAAGAATGCCGGCACTTGTCTTTCACATGGAACACCGCAAAGTGCCTTTCCCGTCAATGTGAGGTGACCCTCACAAGCTTTCGCTGTAGAGTTTCTTGATGAAATCTTTGTCTCCACAAATCAGCGTTTTCATAACCTAACCCATGTGCAGTTTGCAATGAACTGGAAAAAATAGATCACTTTCTTCTCACATGCCACCTCTTTGCCTCTCTGTGCCGAATAATTCTTGAGAGATTATTTTTTGGAGCCATTAGGTTGGGTATGGACGACAGCGATATTCTTTCAGTGCTACAAAAATTAATTCAGGGAATCGGAAGGATGCGCTGCTATTGGTAGTGCCAGATATATCCAATTTTTTTCCCCTTCGTCATTTTTGCTAGTTCGTTTGATGTATTCTGGTTTCATGAATTCTTCTGCACTTCTCACTTTTTAAAGAAACATTATTATTGTTTTTATCTAATTTCTTCCTTTCTTAGCAAGCGTTGTGTAAAAAATTTTTATTATAAGGTACAGTGCGCCCAATCTCCCTTGTTGGTATGAACCAAGATGTAAGCGACAAGACAAGATGAACGTGAGGGCGTAAATAGCAACGGACAGAGAAAGAATGCGGCCAGCTAGCAAGAGCCCTAGATGTTGGACCTCAGGGGTCAGAACGGACAAGCCAGTGTCACCAACCCGGCTGGGATGAGAGTGGCGTCTTCCTGAAACAATTGGCAGTTCCGGGCCAGGCCTCACATGATGTTCCTGTGGTCGACGAGCATGCGGGCTAGGGCGAGCCACTGATCCAGTCTAGACTCGGGTCCGGTGCCACCAGTCACTGAAATCTTGGCCACATTGCCACGTCGGAGCCAGTACGGCACAAGCACCAATTTAAAAACTACCACGGTGTTCCGTCGGCCGCAGCGTGAGGCCGCCTAGTCTAGCACGAGCAGATGATGGTCTGCTCGTGTGCTCCCGTGCTCTTGGAAACTATCCAGTGGTGAGGTTGCGTCGTCAACGCCATCGTCTTCAGCTGGAGCGTGAGTGGCACCCGACGAAATTAGACTTCTGAGTAGTGAGGACGCGTGGGTTACTCCGCGTGCACGTAGACATAAGGACTGTAGTAGTGAGTTATGGAGTCAGTGTGTTGTACAGTGTGACCGGACAAGGTGGGCCGGAAGACAGGAAAAGCTTTTAATCGCAGAAAGAAGACTGCATACCAGCAGCGCGTTCAATGATCTCCGCTTTTCACCGGTAACTGTGGGGCGACACCCAGGCTTGCTTGACCTTCTTGAACCCACTATCTCTGAAGCTGGAGCTCACATCCCACCCTATATAAATGTCTAAGTCGCCTTGGAAAAAGAAAAATACTCTTGTGTCAATAGGTCGAAGCCCAGCACATGTCGAGATTGCTTACGATTATGCTGGGGTGGTCGACTTGGAGGTTTGGTTGAGGTTTTATGTGCGCATGATTGTAAGGTGTGTACGTCTACAAGATCAGCGGGGTCTGGGACATGTTCTTCTGAAGGGGACTCATTCGAGTTAGGAATAGGGGTCATGACAGGACAGGGAGGTTATTTCTCGTGTGGGAAATAGTCTTCCTCGCTGCTCTGCCTTGATGACCCGGCTGTCGTATAGCTCGATATTGTATATTTCTTGTCAGGAAGTTCAGTGTGTGTGCTTGCTTTCTTGGAACTGTACTTGGGACAGTGCATCTGCTGGTCTTTTTTGTGCTTGTGCTTGTGCAGTTTTTTAGCGGTTGGGACAGCCCAATGTTGTGCCACTTTTTTCAGAGTTCAAGGTTGTCTCACCATCATTCGAAAAGTGAGACTTGGAAGTGGACTTCAAGGCATTGGGAGACGGTGTTGACGGTTTTCTCTTGCAGTCTTTGTGTAATTTAGCGGGCACGACGGCAGAGATCCGCTTTGACATATGTCGGCTAAATGCAGAGAGCCAAGTGGTCGTAAACAAACACTCAAAAGAGAGAGCGCCGCCAAATTCTGGCGACCAAGCACCAGAGAGGCGCCTCAAGGTCAACAATAAAAAAGAAAGCAAGCATGCAAAGACTTCCCGGGTGCGCCATCTCTCCCCCTCGAAAGCGTACCAGCCTTCTCATATCGGCCGCCGAGCAAGCCCTGAGAAGATCTGGAAGGAAAGGGGCGTGGTGATGGCGAGTTGCGTCACGGGTCGCGGACAGCTCTCGAAACGTCTCGCTCTTTCCCCAGCCTTGGCCCTGTATCGCGCCGACGAAACGTTGTGAATTTTCTGGAATCTAGCGCGAAAACGATTTAAGCGAGCAGCGTTGAAGGGAAAACAGGAGAGGAAGAAAGTTTGCGCCTGAGTGCGTAGGGTCTTTCCGCCGTGTCGGCGAAGCCTTTTTGTCCTCAGTGATAAAGCAGGAAAAAAAGAAAGTTTGCGCTCGTATGCGTAGTCAAGAGATGCAAGTTTTGCGCAAGTGTGCGTAGGGTCTTGTCACTGTATTGTGTCCGCGAAAGTTGTGCTCTTAGTGACAAAGCATGTCAATGGGAGGGTTTCCGCCAGAATGGTGAAGGCTGGTGCTACCATCAGAATAGAGTGAGACTACCGCCAGAGAGCGAAGACGCGTCCTGCAATCACAGCGCGTGGGAAGCCGACGTGTTAATGGCGAAGAAGTTTGGTGCATAGAGAATGGCGAATTGAAGACGCGAGGGTTCCAGGAAGAGAAACTTCGCGGGCAGCGGATCGACAACTGCGCTGGACTTTGAGTGAGTGATTCTCGGAAGAGAATCACTCACTCAAACTTTCACACTTTCGTTCCAAGGACTTTTGACTGACTAAGTTTTCGAACTCTTTAGTCTTTCAGTGTCTTGGATGTTCGATGGATGTGAGTGCATTGTAGCGCGTATTGTTGTTTGTCCGACGTCCCCCTTCACGAAAAAAGACAGACGTAGTGTTCTCTGGGTACCGCCTCGGCGCGATATTCACCATGTCGCATTTCGTGCCGGTTGCCGTCAGGACGCGCTGACGGACGCTGGTCGCGCCTAGCGTCAAACTATAAGGCTGGTGCACACCGGCGACTAGCAGCGGTCGCGCGACCATTCACGACCGGTCGCAAACAGTCGGGAACGGTCGCAAATGGTCGCAAAGCGACTGCTTTGGCTAGTCGCTTCCTGACGATTTTTCAGTCGTCCGACTGCGTTCAAAAAGCTGATGAAACCAATCAGTGATGCTCATGTTTTGTTTTAGTTTTTTCATTGCGCTGGCTTCCTGCCGCAAGATACAAGCGATTGCGTTCCTCTGCGTCTGTGGCACCATAGCCACCACGGAATACTTGGCTCAGAAATGGCGGGGCGCAGCAGCTCGAGCGAAGTATCGAGTTTACGTGGCGGCATTCGCAAAAAGCTAAACACCATTAAAGTAAAGAGAAAATAAATTGTGCACTATCTTTTCCCCGTATTCAGAAACGTTTTTTTTTGGTCTTGAACTAGACTTCGGTGCAGCTCGTTTGGAACGCGTTTGCGCTTCATGCCTTGGCAACGATTTAAGACACCGCGTTCGAGACGCGTTTGTGCTGCATTGTTGGCTGTGGCAGGTCAAGTTAAATTCAAGGACCGTTTCTGAATACGTATGGTTCTCGGAAATACTTCTCGTCGACTCAGCGCAGCTCGGGAGGCAGGCAGCTCGCATGCCCAGGCGACTCCCGCGATCGAAAGGACGGTCAACCCACTACCGGCTTATTAGGGGCGAAGCTCCTTAAGGCGTGGCTTGTGCGTCCCTCTTAGTACGTAACCACCAGTGGCACATACCCGAAATAGGTATAACATTTGCCCTTCAAGGTGGTGCCAGTGAGAGATTTCTTCTGTGCGTTGTTTAGCAATAAAAATAGTGCTCAATGTACATGCCAATGGCTGCTAATGGGGAATGAGAGACAGGAGCATTCGGCTTTTAGTCAACGCGCACGCTGCAATCTACATTAGCAGCCATTGGCATGTACATTGAGCACTATCGGACAAGAAAGGGTTGCTACATTATACTCGCTGGATGTAACCTCCTTAGTTTTAGAAAGGTTTAGCGAGCGTTGAGCCGCAGTGCCATGAATACAATGAACTAGTATATACCATGAATGAATTCAAGGTGGTTAAAGCTGTGAGGTAGACCCGAAGCGCAAGCCGTAATAAAGTGTGCGCGTGCCACCTCTCGTTTAGCCCTTGGAATGTCCACTGAATGGCGGTGCTTTTATATGGGGAATATATGAAAAAAGATGCGAGATGGTGGGACTTTGACAGATGCATGGATGGACGCATGAATGGACGCAGGGGCAGATGCATGAACGAACGCAGGGACGGGCGCACAAACAGACGCATGGATGGTCACACAGACGGACGCATGGACAGAGGAATGCTTCGCCCCACTCTTCATCTTTCACTCCGTGAATATGCTGCCATTTTTTTAGGAGGAATCTGTGATGCCATTCTGACACCATGGCACAGCGCACCAGCACCATGAGAATGTCTTGTTTTTCGCATGAATCGAACTTGACGCTGTTGGGAACGCTGTGCGAGAACAGACAAAAACAATAAATGCGGCGCGTTGAGTTTGCTCCGCTCACTCAGCTGGCGGCAATCAGCTGATCGGCGCCAGTCTCCAAAGTTCCCGCTGATAACGAGATCCGGACGTGACTCTCAGGTTTTGCGACTTCCGTTCACCCGAAAGCAGCCTCTGCCGGTGTGAACATCTGTCGCTTTTTGGTCGCCAGCCACGAATGGTCGTGCGAACCGCTACTAGCCACTGGTGCGCACCAGGCTATAGAGTGCTCGCGTTTTGATAACGCAGCGTTGCTCTGCCCAGCGTGCGTGCTCGTCAACGCTACATTGAAGTATATTGGGCCCTCCACGATGCGCTCGCGGCCGTTTTGCTAGTTTCACATCTACTACTTGCTCCTGCGTGAAGTCAATGGGTGACGAAAGATATGATTGATGTACACATAACCCTGACACGCATGTCTTGTAAAAACATGACAACATACCACGTTTATAGTGTGCTCGCGGCCGTTTCGCTAGCTCCACGCACACTAAGTTTGGTATCATGTGACCTGAATAGATGATGAAGGTAAACGATACGTCCAAACATGATAATCATGACACGAAAGTCCTGTACGGAATTATTTACCTCCGCCTCGTAGCGCTGTGCTTATTTTAAAATGACATATCAACATTTCGCATATATGCTTCGCGTATAGTTGATTCCCACAGTACGTGGGATTTGCCATTTTTTCGTGAGTGTTTCCGGCAATTCACCAATTCACTTTTCCAAAGATTTGCTTTGTGCAATGAGAGATTTGTTTATCGCAATTTTTTCCTTTCAAGATCTAAGGGACTTGGTGTTTTTCAGTAAAAAATAAGACTGGATATTACTCCCCTTTAATCTCTTCCTTTAGACCTCTAATGATGAAGGATTTCTGATAATCAAGCTTCGACAGCACCGTTTTGGTTAACTTCTCAAGAAGATTATTATGTCAGTCTTTATAGGGCCAGTAAACAGGCTCGGAAACGCGCAGGAACAGCTTGCGCATTTTTTCCGCGCGTGACAAACCTCCTTCAACGCGCAGTGACGTCAACGTGGCAATCAAGGACGTGTCGTAGCACGCAGCTCATCGTTTGTTCTAAACGAGGTATCAAATATAGAGTAACTTAGTCAACGTCACTGCGTGTGGAAGAAGATTGGTGAGGCGTGTAAAAGATGCGCGAGCTTTCCTGCAGATTCGTAGCCAGTTCACTGGTTAAACAAGTTTTGAAAAGATTACACGTGCTTAGGCAATTCGGCAAAAGTTGGCGTGGTTAAAACGTAACGCTAGTCCTAGTAGCAGCAGTAAAACTATAATACACGAATAATAGAAGGCAATACACAGCCTGCAAAATCGTCAGAAACCTGAAAGCCGAGATGAGGGAATCAAGCATGCATACACTGTCAGAATATCACCGCCACCGGTGCTGCTACGACAATACGTGGTCATTGGGGCATTTATATAGCCAAGCTGCAGGAGATAGGGTGCAAGTGCCGATCCAAGGGTGGCGGTGAGCTGGCAGAACAAATCCAAGTGCCCGACGTTGGCCGACGCTGCTGGCGATTAGGTCAGTTACTTGCAAGCACAAGGGCGCTAGCGCAGGTGCTGAAGAATCGTGCTGGAAAGCCGATAGCACAAAGGAACCCATGAAGCCAAGATGAAAGATTCGAGCATGCATACATTATCACACTGTCACCGCTACTGCTGCTGAATTAAGCTTGAAGCAAGCTTCGAGTTGAAATGACGCCCATATAACCGGAAGGTAAGACGGTGGTAATAAATGTATGTGCGATACTTAGCCGTATATTTTCTCGTTTATATCCACAAGCAGGGCACCTAGACATGTCAGGCGGGGCTTCATGTTATTGGAAACTGCTGTAAAACTTTTCACGAGTGCATCCCAGTAGCAATGAAACGAAAATCAACACAGGGTTAAATGAAAGTATTTATTTCTCGTATGTGCGAATAATGCTGCTCCTGGGGTCAGAGTATCCAGAAAATACTCTATTTTGTCTGGTTACGTTGAAGTTTCTTTCGCAAACTTTCTTATATAAAGCCCTGCTGGTTCTGCCTGTTGGGTTAACAAACGTCTGATACCTTTTAAGGCAAATCTCAGGAGGCCAATTCAGCACCGTCTTTCACGAGAAGCTCGTAGTTTGGTGGAACTAGAAATAGAGAGAATTTTTCACGTGTTGTCCATACCTGCTATAGCAAGTGGTATTGACTACTTGAACATTCAACACTTCAATATCATCAACAACATAGTTACGTACTGTTTATACTCAATGAGCATGGCGTGAAGATATTGAAGCACGTTACACTGAAAGTGAAGAATGCCAGTGAACATACGTGTAAAACAGTTCAACATCTGGTGCAGGAGGAGAAGCCGGTGAAGTTTCTTGCAAGAAAGGTTCAGCTTTGCAAAGCTATGAACGCGATAGCAATAAATTGGAAGGTCACGCGCAGACTGGCAAGCAGACTGAAACCTTCTCCGCGTTTCTCACGTACAAATAACGCACAGAACGTACTCACAGGTATATATGAATGCAAACAAGCATCTCAGTTGTTACTTTGCTGTGTCTGAAAAGCGTGATCTTATCACAAACGGAAACCATGCAACAATTACAGTGATCTTTGTGCGCCCGGTAAAAACAACAGAATCGTTCCGGTGAAATCCAAGGGCCAGCCAAAACCTACAATCCTCCACAACGCGAGATGTGGGCACGCAACTGAGAGTCCGCCCCCTTTTCTTCGCGGGGCAAAGTACGCGCTGGTGATGAGCGTATGCACCGCAGGGTCGTGACGATGTGGCGACGCACGCTCATTGCGCGATCTTGCTGGTAATGCTGAAAACACAACAGCTCTCCCCCGTGATGCCCGTAACCAGTGGTAAGTGGTAGATACGAACAACTTGCCGTTTGAACGCTAAGGGACATGCTTCTCTACGGCCAGTGGTTAACGCCTCGCACTCACGTTACAGCAATCCCAAGTTCAATTACGTGCGCCGGAGCCTTTTTTCGAATTTTTTAACTGCTAAGCATTTCTGAGTGAACTTCGACGACCTTGAGAGTATTTATCTGTCTATCTAGCTGCCTACGGCTTTCAGCTTTCCTGACCGTTTCGATAATAGTATCAATACCAAAATAGGTATGGCATAACATGACTGTAATATGTGCATAATGGACTAGTCATAACATGAAAATAGTATATGTGTCATGAATGTCATGGTTTACATTTCATGGTCTTGCTCCTCTGGGGTGGTTTCGTTCACAGGGCATTTCGCAAAACTTGTATGGTATGACATGACTGCATGGCGAACACAAGTGACAGACCCTAATATGGATTTCATGACATGCATGTTATGATTTCCCTGTTATGACAAGTCACGAATTCACGCCGCACTCATGCTGCGGTCGCAGCCCTTTGCTTGCTTCATATGTAGCCGACCTGGTATTACGGGACGTGAATGAATTACGAAGGTATATGGCTGGTGGAATCATGGACATGATGACATGCGTGTCATGTCACAACTTATCTACATGCCACACTTATGATGCGCTCACAGCCGTTTCGCTACCTTCACATATACCACATTTCGTATGAAGTCACGTGAATATTTGGCGAAGGTATGTGACTGGTGCAAACATGATAGTCAAGAGATCCGCGTCATGTCAGAACACGACTACATGCTAGACTCATGATGTGCTGACGATCGTTTTGCTTGCTTCACATATACCAAATTTGGTATAAGGTTACGCGAATCGACGTCGAAGGTAATATATACGTCGAAACATCATAATTATGACACGCATGTCATATAAAACAAGACTACATGCTACGTTGACAACTTACTCATGGTGATTTCGTTAGCTCCACAAACCCAAAACTGAGTATTAAGTGAAGTGAATGGATGACGAAGATAAATGACATGTCCAAACATGATAATCATGACATGCGTCTCATGTAAACCATAAATACATGGTACGCTCATAGCGTGCTCGCGGCCGTTTCGCTGGCTTCTCATATGGTAAATTTGCTTTACATGATGCGAAAAAACGACGAATGTAAATGACACGTCAAAAGATGATAATCTTGTTATGCGTGTCATGTAAAACGTGACTACACGCTAGCTCATAGCTTGTTCGTGGCCGTTTTCTGCCTTAACGAAATTTCGTTTCACATGACGTCAATAGAAGACGAAGGTAAATGACACATTCAAACATGATAATCATTGCATAAAAGTCATGTACCGCATAGTGTACATGTGCCTTGTAACGTTGTGCTCATTTGAAAGTGACATATCAACCTTTCTTATTCGTGCTGCGCATATTATTACTTCACACAGTACGTGGAACCCGCCATTTTTCTTTCTTTCTTGCGTTTTCATAAATATATATATGTATACATATACGGTGAGTGACGGTAACACCCAAGTCGATTCAGATGCCAGTGGCGAAATCCACCAGAGAGTGTCCACGTAATTGCTATCGCAATAAAAAAATTGGCAGATCAAACTTGAGAATCGATGGTATGCGAAGCATACGAAGGGAAGGTTTCAGGGTTGTATTTTGATATTGTGCAAAACCTTAGAATTTGTTTTAAAGATATATACAAACAGTTTATGCACAGATATATTACACAGTCGCATAATTATTGTCGCTTAATGATGCCGTCAGCAACATGGCTATTAGCTACACCATAAGCGGTAAGCTGATGCGCAGTGCTTGTGCCAGCGAGGATGGTGAACACGGAGACAGCTATATAAATAAGCATCAATGCATGGGACACCACGACTGACGTTATGGCTGTATAAATCTGACGTTATGGCTGTATATCACGAGTAGGTATGTACTTCATGAACCATTGCATAGCCAGATCTGCAACCGTGAGTTACGTCCCACGAGCATAACGGTCTACTTGAAAAGCAGCTCCTACATCTGACGTGGCTTCTTTGTAAAATTTTTGATTGCCACGCAGAACGCTGGAGTTCGGTTCCTGCTGCGACCCTGACATGTTTTCTTTACATTCGTTAGAGCAACGTTGCCGATGCGAACTTTTACAGCCGAAGCTCCTTAGAACCAATCAATTAGACGTTGATCACACCTCACAAAGCCTAAACTGAAATCAATACCAGCACAACTAACAATGAAAACAAATGTGCAAACAACCGATGTTACGCGTAATCACGAATACTACAGCTTAGTGTAAGACCACCCGTGCCATCCGTCTGTCCATCCGATCATGCATATATATGTCCATCCGTCCATCCATCCACGTGGCCATCCATCCGTTCATATATCTGTCCGTTCGTCATCTGCCTTTCCGTGCATCCGTTCTTTATACTAGTCAGTGACTTCAACGTAGACATAGACCTCAGCACGTATACTTTTGTGCATTCGTATTCATTCACTTCGGAGAGATGCTCTAATTTTTCTAAATGCTCTCGAATAGAAATAACCAGCTTCTGTTCGCGCCGTTCTTTTGTGGATATACACTATCAATCACATTCAATGCATAGCGCTTACTGCAGTTTATCTTAACCCAATGTGACGGGTGTATTTTAAACACATGTAATGTTTATAAAATAGGATAGTCATCACTTCATACTGAATTGACGCTTCAAGAATAATACAGTCCATTTGAACTGCAGTTGAGAGACTTGGCATGCATCTGTGGTAGAATAAATTGTTGCCACGCAATATGCTGAGACTCGACCTCTGCTGGAACATTTACCTTTTTTCTTACAATCTTTCGATAAAAGCTGCCAATATTACCTTCCGCTTGACTCTCACACGTTAAAATTATCTATATATGTTGTCACCGTTCCTGGGTAAATAGATACTAAGTGTCAATCACGTGTGGTACATACCCGCATACGAGTGGCACACACCCATCCGCCGGTATGTGTCACTGTCCAGCGCGAAGTGTTTGACGACGTACGCCACGGTATTGCGACAATATTCCTGTCTTGACCAAGGATTGGAAAAGCCAGCCATTACAAGCACGGCGTCAAACCATCTTACCCTCCAACTGTAATTTTGATTCACCCCATCCTAAAGGGCCACTCACCAGCCCACGTTTAAAAACAAAGGCTCGATTTTCTTCTCTCCTACATACACATGATGCATTCTCTTCGCCCCTTAGTTCTTGAATGCACGTGAACAATATCAGCACTAAGCGCTAGAGCCTATCAAGATATTTTGCTTCTCGGCCGCACACTGTTACCGCTGCTTGTGCACGAACAAGCAAACCCGGTTCGTTTCAAAGAGAAAGGTTGCACGGTGAACACGAAAAAATGTAGTTTTATCGGTTGATTGTGCACAATATTCATGCGAGACACAGAGGAACCGATGTGCGGCTGCCTGGCGAATCAGTGCAGGTGAGAAATCACATGTGATATTTCACGTATATGAACGAATCGAGGACATGTACGCTTTAGACGTCACGGGAACTACTGTCTAGTCACAGTAATGCGCCAAGAAGGACGAGAAATATCAGGAAAGAATATAGCGCTCTTTTTAGAGTTTTGGGAACCTGGTGAGTAGCCCTTTAAGGGGATGATCGCAAGAGAATCTAGAGGTAGACGGTAATATAGATAGATAGATAGATAGATCGATAGATAGATAGATAGATAGATAGATAGATAGACCGACAGACAGATAGATAGATAGATAGATAGATAGATAGATAGATAGATAGATAGATAGATAGATAGATAGATCGATAGATAGATAGATAGATAGATAGATAGATAGATAGACGACAAAGTTGCTTGCAGTGCGCAAGGAAATGCTTCACAATAATAATCCTTCTCGGCCCTCAAAGTCCACGCTCCGGTGGAAATTTAAAAGGAAGAAGCGCAAATGAAGGGGTAGGGTAATAATTTTCGAGATACTGATCTGTTAAAAATTGACATAAAATGTGAGCATTAGAGTGCTTCACAATGCCTTTTTCTTGTTCTCGCCACTGCGCTGTTCTGTAGAAATTTTTTCATGCCCTAATTTGCTGTATGCAACACAGATGGGGCATATCAAGAGTTGCGCCATGGTGTTGTACGTCATGGACGCCACGTTGTGGACTTCGTATGTGTGTTGCTGGAAAAGTTACCCCTATAGGACAAAAGGGCTGTCGTGGTAAAGGGTCTAAAACACTGAAACCCAGTCAACTTTCAGTGAAGCGAATGTAATCCTTTTCAAATACCGCTTTATAAGGGCTGATAGCAGTTGTCGCTCTGAATGCATACAATATAGACCTATTTGTTATGGACAAGTACAGACTCTACCTGTTAGAACGTAAGAAAGGGTAACCTTCTGCCTTACACGCGAAGCCTTCTTCGACGTCTTAGTAAGAACATCGAAATACAATTAGTGTTATAGCCTATTCACAAATATACGGTAACTTAGTGTGTAACCGTTCTCTGATTGATTGATATGTGGAGTTTAACGTCCCAAAACAACAATATGATCACAAAAGACGCCGTAGTAGAGGACTCCGATAATTTTGACCACCTGGGGTTCTTTAACGTGCCCCTAAATGTGAAAAGACGGGCCTACAGTATTTTCACCTCCATCGAAAATGCAGCCACCGCAGCCGGGATTCGATCCCGTGACCTGCGCGTCAGCAGGTGTAGCCGTGCTCTGTGTGGTCGCACACACACACACACACACATACGCACGCACGCGAACGCACACTGTAGATTGTCACAAGCTTGGCGAAAATGTTACCAGCTACAAAGGCATCTTGAGCTTCACTTTGACTATTGGGCATCTCATATTACTTTAGCTAAAGATATTCACTGTCGAGCACTACTTTTATTGAAACGTATCGCGTGGTTCTGATGGTTAAGGAGATGGCAACCTGATTCTGATGATTAAGCGATTTAATGAAGTGTTTGTGTCCAGAAAACAAAGCACTTAGTGCGAAAGTGTGTAAAACTCGTATAACTCTGTGGCGGCTGCATTTTCAATGGAGGCGGAAATGTTGTAGGCCGTGTACGCAGATTTGGGTGCACGTAAAAGAACCCCAGGTGGTCAAAATTTCCGGAGCCCTCCACTACGGCGTCTCTCATAGTCATATGGTGGTTTTGGGACGTTAAACCCCACAAATATAAAACTCCTATAACTACGTCAGTAATTTATATAAAATTGTCTTTCACCGACTATTCTGATTGTCAGTGAAGCACGAAATGTTTCAGCGGGCACGACGAAAATTTCACTCACTTTCATTAAAAACTTCTAAAACAGTCGTGAAAAGTTTTACACAATCAAGGTTGGCACGTGCCGTCTGTTAGTCGTTTGTTTTAGAAAGTGGAGCACGACAATGTAGAAAAACATGGCTTATCTTTCACAATAATCACTGAAACGTGAAATCTAAACGTGTCTTTATAGAGGTTATTTAGCGTTTATTGTACATCGCTTCGCCACAAGCGCAAAGAAATCAATGCTATATATACCAATTTCCACACAAAGAATGACAATCATTTTGAAAAGGCTTGCTTGCGTTTCAGGCAAAATGGTTGCACGGAAAGAACAAATACAGAACGAGTTCTAATTATCAACTGTCAAAGCTTGACACTTGGTTCTGCTCCAACACAAATAAAAACGCACTATTTAAGCCATCACGTATACACCAAACAAGGGCTGACTGACAATAATATCTGTAGTTAAGGGTACCAATACTACAAAAGTATTGTGAGAGACGATGCAGTGGAGACGTCCAGAAATTTTGACCACTTGGTGTTTTTTAAGACTCCAACTAATATAAGTTCAAAAGCGTGGGCGAACTGTCAACTGGCCCAGGTAATTTTATGTGTATGAACAGCGCGCTTCTTTCACAAACGCGGTCGTTGCATCGAGCAAAGTGGCGTTCGTGCTCTCTGGTCCAGCAACGCCTCTACAATATGTCAGAACCACTCAGATGACAAGGTGAGTGCGTGTGCGTCATAAATCGTGGATTTCGACTTTTAAATTGCACCCTCACGCCCATCGCACGCTCTCGCTAATCATAAGAAAAACCCGCTGAAGTAACCAATCTTTGAGTACCGCTGCGAGTAAATGTTTTTCATAAACAGCTCGACATTAGTACTCCGAAGAACCTATGGTTCGTGGCCATGTCGTTTCGTGCCGCGCACTGCGGAGTGAAAGGTCACAGGTTAGACTCCCCGTGCCCGAAATTTTTGTTGTAAGTCTTTTTCGCCATCTGTTGGTGTATATTTTCAACGTCACGTCCGTGCTGGATACGTAATTGGAGTCGTGGTGTAACACGGCATAGAATACATTCGTGTTAAAAATGTACAAATACTCGTAATTACGCTTTTTATCGACTACCAAGTAAAAGACATGGCTATTTAGCAACTACGGCAGTTACACTATCTAATATAGATAAATATATATTTGTCATTAGCATATACTTCGTACAAATTGTAGTCCCAGTAGTTACGCGCAGCACATTAGAAGCTGCTATCCTTCTCGAGCAATCAAAAGTGCCAGCATACCCAAATTTAACGTTCCGCGCCCTGTCGTCTGAAAGCGGCTAGCGCTGCTAGCAATGCGCTTGGGCAGCTTCACAATTTTCTTGATTTAACAGAAATTGGGCACGAATCTACAATACAGCGGGGTTGATGTACCACAGCAGGTTTTCTTCATTGCGACCCCAGAATTCCGAAAGTCCACGTAGCGTCAAACCAAATAACGTGTGCTGAAGCTGGCGCTTGGACAATGGCATCACCTGTTGAGGAATAGAAAAACTCACAAACGTGCAATCTATCACCTTTGAGATTGTAGAAGTGCCCATCGCCACTCGCTAAGCCTACAACATTGTTTACTTGAGTGTGGTTTCAAAAAAACGGAGCTGAATCGATCTGAAAACTGCGTTGTGAAAGCCTAAAGACAAGAATCTAAAGCAAATAAAAGCATCAGTTTAGATCTTGCAACCTTTAGAGCGCACGGCGGCCGCTAGATATATTTGAGGTGGGCGGCAATTGTTTCCGGCAGTGCCGTCATGTTTTTCGGACGCAATGCCGGTTCCTCCGCGGCACTCTCTAGTCTGTGGCTGTGCCGACTCAAACAGTGTTATAACACGAAGAAGCGAAAACTCTTTCTTCTACATCACGGAGCCACAAAACTTTTCTCTATAAAATGGGGCAACATTGCCGGGAATATTGCATTTTCAAAACGCAGCGAAGACTTGAAATATTTATTTTCTGTTGAGACTGTTTGTAAAGGTCATGAAGACGGGCAACGTGTTTTGTACATCGCAATACATCTCGCTTCGCAATCATCTACGGTCAAAAATCACGTAGCCTTAGCTCTTCTCAACGGAACTGATGAAACAGAGTATAGTAGACTACATGTGCGAATACATTGGTATATATTAAAGTTTATTAAAGCTTGCGTTGCATGCTACCGAAGCTCACTGGCCGAGCCATCACCCAAGATAATGATGTCGCAGAAGTTAACGACGTCTACTCGTACTTGGTGTCCTATTTAATGACGGGTCAGCATTTGACCGGTATTTGCCACTCACAAGTTTTCACGATGTCTGAGAACGCTTCAAAACAACATTTCAGATATACCCGTATACTTTTGAGCATGAAGGATAATCATCTAGAAAAAGTGTAAGCGTAAAGTGGCCTTACAATATTACAAATAAGGTAGGGGTCAAGTAGCTAGTAAAAACTGCTGTTTTACAATGGTGTAGTGATTTCTAATAGGCTGTCACATAGTTCAGAGTAGCTGTTGGCTTGTCACGAATACCGCTTACAATCCTACGTGTCCCACTATTTTACATCTGATCCAAGACAAAGACCTACAGCGGATTTACACCTTAAGTAATGGTACAAATCACATAGTATCGACAATAAATATTTTACATAAACAAGTAAAAATGAGTTCAGTCACTTTAGTCATAATACGTGTGTCTCAGAGCTGGTTCAAGAAATCAATCTAGCTTCGGTTTTGATCACAACAGCAGTTTCAAATAAATTGAGACGAAAAATGGTTTTATAATTTCCAAATACGTTGCATGATTTGCATAAAAATGGCCTAACACGTGTCAAAATATCTTTCAACCTTATTAACGGCGCAGATTCCTGGTATCAGAAACAAAACTTGCCTGCGCGTGTAGCCCGTTAAATTTGTGAAAGAGATACCAGTGTGGGCATTAGAGATAACATTCAAATAAAAATAAGCACATAACATCTAGGCATCGCAGGTCAGAAAAACGGTGCTCCCTTGGAGTACTCGTAAACCACCTCGCATATTTGCGCAGACAAATCAAGTAAACAAACGCATTGTGAACAGCATGCCGTTACGATCAACTAAGCCACACATGTCAGTACTTCGACTCGCTGGAACACCACAACTTCTTAGAAACTATCCCTTCTCCTTTCCGGGCTCTTGCATCCTCCGCAGGGACTTCTGTGAATTAACGAAACGCGAGTGGTGCTGCAATTGGTGAAGAAAAAACTTACGAATTCCGGTCATTCTGTAAGCAGCTGCCCACACTCCTTTTTGTTGGTCGTGTTGCCGGAATGGCGGCTCTTCACCTCTGGTGGGTGTACCCTGGCATGGCGTGTCAGCATACGGACACTAAGCTGACGATAATTTAAAGAAGTGCGCGAAACACAGTAACCGTACCAGCACGACTGATAGGAGTAGAGGCTGGCTTGGCAACAGCAGTTAGCCAACAATCAGAGTTGACGGAGTGACGGCAACAGGAAGTAGACGGTATTTTTAGCAAAGCCTAAGCGATGAAGACTAGGAGGGCAAAATGGGTTTGGGAAAGAGACCAGTAGAGGGTAGCGAAGGACGGAGGGAAAGGAGCGATCACTGCGTTTCGATCATTAAATTCGTCTTACTCCACCATTGTGTCACCATTTTAAAACTTCTCACTGCCATAAGTTCGCTGTAGACTCGTTCACAACTTTCCCATCACATATAAAATTTGAACCCTGGGTCGTTTAGGGGTTCTTTTTTATGTATGGCAGAATGACTGAATGTTGCTTTGTTTTTGCAGTACAAATTACCTTATGTAAATACTTGTAACGCCTGCAGGCAAAGGATAGTTAATTTCGTAAATAATGTGAACATACCAAGCGAAACACATATGCGTTGCGCTTGTTAATGAGAACACAGTTCATGAGAAGACAGGATTGTGGGTTAATGACGAGACTGTAGTTAATGAGAAGGCAGTAATGCGGGTGAATATACTCAGAAAGCAAGTTGAAGAGAAACTAACTTTTTGCAGTGTAGACCTCGTTATAAATGAGTGAAGTAATAAGTACATACAATACAGGATTACAAACAAAGCGCGAAATGCGTAAAATAGCAAGACAAATTATTATCCTATAGTAACGCAATACAATATGCATTTCAATAATCTCAATGCCTTTTTCAGGCAATTCACTCAACTCCACCGACATAAGTAAAAAAATCGTAAACATTTTCCCGAAATTCTGTAATACCCAATATATACGCCAAACTGAAACTGTTGTTGCTATGTATTGAGATCTTTAAAATTTTATTCATTGTAATACTGCTTGCAATAACAGCGAATTATGTTTGAATACACGTAGGAAAGTTGAAGAGCAATTGATTTCCGCAAAAAGTCTGACCAGTAGCAAATGTTATCTATGTATGTTGTAACGTCGAACAAAATAAAATGACCTGTACTTATGCCCTTGCGGATTGCAAGGGCGCGTAAAGTGTGGATTTGTTAAACAAATGAGTGAATATTATTATTCTTACATGCACCTGGTATAACAACACAAAATGACACGATAACCTAACCTTTAAAATAACCTGCACATTTCTTTTTTGTTTTTACCACACTTAGCAGATACATCTTTAGAATTGTAACTTTTTGGAATATATTTAACTACAATTTTTTTACTGTTTTCTGTAACTACGAAAACTGCGATTAAAAGTTAGTTATCGTATAGCGGTCGACTACTGTGAGTGCATTGCTCTCGTGTCACGTAAACACGGCGTGTGCACTTCAAGGAGCCGAATTTTTCATAGTATATCAGGTATAAAAAGAGACAATTGACGGACTTCTTAAGGTGGCCCGCCGACACTTTTTCACCATGGCCATCACACGCCACCGACTGGTAGTTGAGGCTTGTGAGAACACTGGAGCAAATGTTATAGCGTAGCACGTGGCCTGCAAGTGTCAATCAATTTTCAAACTCAGCTAGAAATCACTCCTTTTTTTTAAATTATGCCACATATCCGAGTACCTACACCATACAGCCAATCGAAAGCCAATGGCTGATTTTTGCATCATGACTTTCTTTGTTACCTTGGCCACCAATCATGCTCAAAGTAAGCCTCACATTCAAAGACAAATACGTAGATGTAGCTGTAGATGTAGATCCTAAACTTGTGGCCTACACCCACGCTGGAGGATCGGCCAAGAATCGGGTAGTTCAACAAAAAAAAGCGAATGTATATATTTAAATACAAAAGAAAAGGAAATTAACAGAAATATTGATTTTTTGTAAATTCTTTTTGAGAAAACATTTTGATGAATTAGTTTCTACTGAATGATAAATGAATGATTGATAACAAAGAAAGTTTTTCTAGAGCCTACATGGGTTAACTGAGAAACTTTTGTTATTGAGGTTATTAAGTAAATCTCTTAGACTGTACAATGAAATCTCGCACGGCCACGCTCCCTTTTCCGTTGTGTAGTTTTAGGTATAAACACCTAGGGATAGTAAATTTGACGGTGTCAAAGCTAAGCCAAGGTTTTGTAACGGTATTTCTAGTGATACCTCTCTTAATGTTGAAAACTTTCTATAAGAGATCAAAAAGTGCTCCACAGTTTTCTCTTCTCCACAAAAAGAACAAAGTGGGCAGGGAGTCAAGCCTGCTCTAAACAAATAAAAATATATTGGAGAAAAACGGCAGCGTAATCAAGTGATTAAAACTTCCAGGTTCTGTTAAGACATGAGGAAGTTTTTAAGGGTGGCATTAGATGGTTGAAATCCAGAAAATGTTTTAAAGATGGTGACAAAAATTCTCGCATCCTCGTTTGCCTCTGAAATCTAGAAGCTTCTATAAAGGATGTTCTAGGGGTCATATTGATAGCTGGTCCGTCTAACGCCGCTTTAGCAAGTGCATCAGCTGTTTCATTTAGAGATATGCCTATATGCCCTGCCACCCATAATAATCGCACCTGGGTTAAGTTATTCGGTACTAGGGAGTTGAATTCGCCTAACGCTTTTGAATCACCAGATGCCGCGAGCGCACTGCAAACCAACAAGGAGTCTGTTATTATTGCAGCGGAATTCATTGATGTTGACAGTTTTCGAAGGACCAATACTATGGTTGAAAATTCTGCAATAAATATGGGTGTGAAATCTGGAATTCAGGGGGAAAGGACCAATTTAGGACAGGCCAGAATACACTGATGCCACTCTTTTTATCTCGCTGTGAAAAGTCTGTCACAATGACGACATGTACTTGCATTCGTAGCTCAAGTCCTGTAAAGTAGCTCCTAACAAACCACTCGGCGCGTGTTTAGCACTATTAGAAAAAATGTCATCAAAGCATATTTGGAGAGAACTTTTCGAGCTATAAATTGGCAGGACCTTCCTAATTTGTGCGGACAGAGGATCGAAAAGAGACTGCGCAGACTTTGCTTTAGGTGTTTAAAACCTAGGCCAATGAGAATAAAAAAATAAACCACGTTATGCAATGAAAACTATTTCTTTACGCCTCAAAGGAGATTCAAATGCCCTCAAGTACCTTTGTACAGTCAATATTTTTAACCTGTTGGGGAGTGAGGGAATTCCAGCTTCTCTATATAAAACGTTATTCGCTACAAAGTTAGGTAGCTCTAAGCACATGCGCAGTACCTGCTTCTCCAGAAGAACAAGGGGACGTAGCTTATAGGCAGGTGCCCCGGAGTACAAGACACATCCAAATTCTAGAATCGGCCTCACATACATGCGGTATATTGATCATAACGTGACTGTGCGCATTCCTGACCTACTGCTGCGAATCCTCCGCAATAAGGCGACTGCCCGAACACCCTCTGCAGAAAATATATTCGATGTGGTTTCAGCATAATAGAGAGCTGTCGTATGTCACTGCTGGATATTTGGTGATTTGCACTTGTGGGATGGTATCAGTTTTGTACGAGAGAGATATGTGTACTGGGTCTTTTATCGGAAATACTAATAATGCAGACTTGTTCACGTTTAGAGATAGATGAATAACGTCGAGGCAGTGCTCTGTTTCAGATAAGCACAAATGGAGGTTTCGATAGAGAGCGTGAATGTCATGAACTGTCGAAAAGAACGTGTTATCATCAGCATATACATACTTCTGAACATTCTCATTGCATGGGATAGAGCTTATTAAAATATTGACTAGTACCGGAGACAGAACAGCGCCCTGAGGTACGCCTCTTTCCTGTTTATAAGTACTTGACGAAACACCATCTTGCGAACAGTAAAATGTTCTATTTCATAAAATTTCTGTTATCCACGCTTCTGAATAATCCGGCAAACTGATTTCTCTCATACGACTGACTAGTACACTATGCTCGACACAATCATACGCTTTTGTTATGTACAGGGTAACTAGAGCAGCGTGCTGCCCTTGACGCCTGTATGCGACTCTCTAGGTCAATATGCGCTTGCTGCAAGGAACATCCCTGCCTGAATCCTATTTGACAATGGCGAAGAACTTTCTCTATGAACAAATTTTATTATGCAAAAATGCACTGCTCTCTCTAATACTTTGACAAAATCGGACGTTTGTGCAATTGGTCTGGTATTGTCTAAAGCGTAACCTTCACCTGTTTTTTTTAGAACAGGTATGAGTTTGGCGATTTTCCATTCAGATGGAATCATAACCTCTCCCACTTCCTCCATAGATATTTCCTTGAAACTGTCACCTAATCGCGAGATTACTGAAGAGGATAAACATTATTCGAAAATCGCTTTTCAAAACACTGAGCTAAGCTTTGCAGTGATTGATTTAATTCCTGAGGCAATAAAGTTATAGATTCAGCATTTACTGCTTGAGGAATGAGTTTCTTATGTCTGCGATATCCAAATCTAGCTCTTTTAAATGCAAAGCATTTCTTAGGAAACAACGCCGACTTTCAGCGTATCTATCTATCCATCTATCTACCTATCTATCTATCTATCTATCTATTTATCTATTTATCTATCTGTCTAGCCGCCTACGACTTTTAGCTCTCCTGACCGTTTCAATATTGTTAGCGACACCAAACATGGTATGGAATACCATGACTGTATAAAGAACATGTATTGACTTGTCACAACATCAAAATCAACCCATAAATGTCATGAATGACATGATTTACATTTCATGGCTCTGACTCTCTTGCGGCGGTTTTGTTCCCATGGTATGCTGCAAAACTGGTATAGTATGACATGATTACATGGCGAAAACAAACGACAAACTCTAACATAAAAATCATGACATGCGTGTCATGTAACAATCTGACTACATGCCAAACTCATGATGCGCTCGCGGCTCTTTCACTAGCGTCACATATAGCAAACTTGGTATTACGGGACATGACTGGATGACGATAATACTGGTGCTAACATGACAAACATGAGATGCGTGTGATGTAACAGCATGACTACATGCTACGCTCATGATGCGCTCCCGGCCGTTTCGCTAGCTTCACATGTTCTAAACTCTGTATTACGCGACGCGAGCAGACAAAATAGGCAAATAACATATACAAATATGATAATCACGATATGCTTGCCTTGTAACACCATGACTACTTGTCACACTGACTACATGCAACACTACATACCATACATGGCTACATGCTTCACACATGCCAAATTTGGTATTACGGGACGTCAATGGATGAAAATGGAATGTGACTGGTGCAAACGTTATAATCACGAGATGTGTCTGCTGTGAGAACACGACTACATGCCTCAGTAAAGGCGCCAATACATTTCGACGTGACGCGGTGCGCGTGCTTGCCGGCGTCCATGTCGACGCGTCACGCCAGCGTTGCGACGCCAGGCGCCGGTCCTGCCTTATACTCTTAGGCGCGCACCGCACTGCGTTGCTTTAACGCACGCGTGTTTCAGCGCGTCCGGTGTCCCTCCATCATGAGAAGAGGGAGACGCAGTATTGTCTGGGTAACACATCTGCGCGAAATGCGGCATGTCGCATTTCACACCGGTTGCCGTCAGGCCGCACCAATGGACGCTCGCGTTTTGCTAACGTAGCGTCGCTGTGCTCAGCGTGCGCGCGTGTCAACGCTACATTGGAAAATATTGGGCCCTTCATGATGCACTCGCGGCTGTTTTGGTAGCTCCATATATATCAAATTTGATGTTAAGTGACGTCAATGGATGGCGAAAGTATTTGAATGGTGCAAACAAGATAATCCTGACATGCGTGTAATGTAAGAACACGACAACATGCCATGCTCATTGCGTGCTCGCGTTCGTTTCACTAGCTCGACATATAGTAAATTTGATATCAGGGGACGTGAATAGATGGCGAAGGTAAACGACTCATCCAAACATGATAATCATGACACGGAAGTCATGTACGGCATCATTTACATCCACCTCATAACGTTGTGCTTATTTTAAAATGACATATCAACCTTTCTTATTCGTGCTTCGCACATCATCGATTCTCACTGCACGTGTGATCTGCCAATTTTTATTTGATTTCGAAAGAAATTCTAAATGCTTTTAATCCTACTCTGCCTTTGCTTTAGCCACCGTACGTTTAAAAGTGCTTGAAGTGAATTTAAATCTGACCTGTTTTCAGACATTGATTGTGTAATAGCTTCTTTCAGGCAGCATTTCTATGCCTGAAATCTCAAGTACAGTTATCATTCCATCATCGTGACACATGTTTTTGTTCAGCTGATTGAACCTCCAATTCCGCTTTGCTACGCGACTCTTGTATAACTTAACAAATGCTCGATGCGTTTTGCTTTACCGTTGCTTCAGACAGAGACTTCATGAAGCCTCGCAAGCTCTTTTTAAAAATACTGTAATTTATGCACATAAGTTTTCTAGTAGGAACAGATATTAGTGGACATACAATGTCAAATTTAACTGGAACGTGGTTGACATTAGTCGCAGTGTCATAAGTCGACCAATATGAGAAGCCAAGGCACGATCCCGATAAAGTTAACTCTAAAGATGAGGATGACATCCCTCTGATAAATGTGGCGATACCTGAGTTATGCCAAGTGAGACCATTACCCTGAGACCAGTCCCATAATCGAGTACCTTACTAGTCTGTCCTTAAGCCCCAAGATATGTGATGACACTTGAAGTCTTCCGCCAATAGGACATTATTACCACTAACAGAAATTACACAATCCAAGAGGTTTGTGTCATGAACCTCTGACGGATAATATATAGTTGCTGTGCGAAATTATCTAGATGAAGGAAGACTCAAAGAAATTAATAAAATGTTTTACTCTGGCGACAGAAGCTGAAGGGTTATTTTTGCTTTGTGATAATACCTGGTAGAGACTAAAGTAACCCACCCCCTTTTGACAATTGATCTAAACGAACTGATGTATAATTTCTTAATGAAAATACTCATCTGGAAATGACCAAGTTTTCTGTAGCAATATTATATCCGTTTATTTTCAACAATTAGACAAGATAAATCTGTGGAAGCTGTAAAAATAGAACGAAAACTCCACTGTAAGACTTTTAATGGCTCAATGGTGGGATATACCAACAGTCGAAAGAACCTTCTCTAGTATGCTGGCCTTTAGGGCATTGCTAGGCGGAGCCTTTTTTGCTTTTGTCTGTGACGACACGGAAGAAGGGTTTAAGATCTCCCTTAAACCCTTCTTCCGTGTCGTCACAGACAGAAGCAAAAAAGGTTTAGCAACGCTTCTGGGCATGCGAATCGATTTCAACCTGAGTGTTGACACATAGATCTATAGTAGGGAGGTGACGTTCTTTTTCTGTAGGCTTAGTAACCACCCGAGTGTCTTCTGGGAACGCCCTATCGTCTCTCGTGCTGCATCCTGCCTTCTGCTGAGATGTCAGCGTAGAACTTGTCTGAAGAGAAGCTGCTGAGTTATTCATTAGCTGAGTTAACTGAGCGATCATTATCTCATACAGACATTCTAAGAGGCTGGTAAATAACTTGTCGGTTGCTTTTGATAGTTCCTTTCCTACTGCGGCCTCAATTGTTTGGGCAAAGCTAGCATCTGCCATTGCATTTTGTCGATTGGAAATCTCAGCATATGCTTGTGTCTTTTCCTTGGTAACTGTCATTTCTTCTCTCCTTGAGCATAGTCGCATGTCCATTACTTCCAGCAATTGCTTCTTTTGAAGGAGAGCGGGACAACTAAAATAATCTGCTTTTGAGCACCCTAACAAATGCAGCTCTTCTCAGCTTGAGCCTTGCAATCAGCGCGTGAGTGACCCTCACGACAAATGCAACACCGTATTCCAGATTTACACCCACCAGCACTGTGGCCAAAACGCCAACAATTTTTACATAGCAGGGGACACAATTCTAATGGTTCCATCCTGAAGATTAGTGGCCAAGCTTTTATTTCAGATGGGCACGATGTTTCGTCGAAAGTTACGATGACTGACTCGATGACTACCTTCATCTTCTCTACTACTCAATTGCACCGGTAGATAGCTATTACCCCAGACAAGGAAGAGAGGTTCTCAAGCGTTTCAGATGGAACTTGGTAAGGAAGCTGATTGGGCTACTTGGTGATTGGGAATCAATATAATTGCACAGCACAAGACTACCAGCAGTTACGACGTAACTACAGAAGAAGATACAAGGACAGAAAGAGTGTTGACTTCAACTGAAATTTTATTACAGAAAACGTTGGAAATGACTGTCACTGACTGTCATCAGTGGGTCGTTCGCTGCAAAGTTAAAGAAAGTTAGGACAGCTTGGAAAGGCCCTGAAATCCGCACAGCCGGAGGCCATCTCGTAACGCCTGCAGGAATCTGCACAGCGAGAGTCACCATTACCGGCCGTATTTATCCTACAGACTTCGTAGTCCTACAGCGTTGCTCGAGAGATGTCATCCTTGGCATGGACTTCTTTTGCCTCCATGGTGCTGTCATCAACCTAAAAACAAAGTCGATAACGTTATCCACAGAAGAAGCACTACCGCCGCGCACACGGTCAGAACACCATGCCTTGAATGTGCTGGAAGAACAAGTCACCATTCCGCCTCGCTCAAGCGTCATTATTTCAGTCGGCGCTCCTAAATCACCTGACTTGGAAGGCGTCGTTGAAGGCAGTCAGCATCTGTTGATCACCCGAAATATTTGCGTCGCAAGAGGAATTGCAGAGCTGCGGGGAGGCAAAGCAACGGTTATGCTCACGAATTTCAGCAATGAGTACAAACATGTGAACAAAGGAGCAACGGTCGCATACATCGAAGAAATTGTCGAAGCCACCAGTGCTTTCGCCCTCGCCGATTCTGCGGAACCTGCTCAGAGAATACCAGCCCGGTGAACGTGTTTGGGTGTGGACGCCGATACGCCGACGTGGACTAAGTGAAAAGCTTCTGCGACGGTACTTCGGACCGTACAGGGTGGTTTGACGTCTCGGCCCACTTGATTACGAGGTTGTCCCCGACGGCATCACGAACTCTCAGCGACGCCGATCGTGACCTGAAGTCGTCCATGTCGCGCGCCTCAAGCCGTTTCATGCGCATTAACCAGTTTTTTTGTATTATTGTTGTATCGTAATTTATTCATTGTACTTTCTTGCATTATTATTGTACTTTCATCTTTAGTTAAAGCATCGGGACGATGCCTTTTTTCAGAGGGGGGCAATGCCACGTTCCATTTCCCAAGTTTTTGTTATCGTCCCAAAACACCACACGATTCTCAGCGCAAACCGCGCCTGCAGTTTTCTAGAAGGTTCCGCACTGTAGTAGATCATTTCGATAAGATCACGCCCATTGTGCGAACGGTACAGATTGTTCTGGAACCTACACCACCGCCAGCGATAACGCTAGAACATTCGACGGCAAGAGTATAAATGCCGACGCGCTTCGCCGCTTGTCAGTTGTTGATTGATGTGTGGGGTTTAACGTCCCAAAACCACTATATGATTATGAGAGACGCCGTAGTGGAGGGCTCCGGAAATTTAGACCACCTGGGGTTCTTTAACGTGCACCCAAATCTGAGCACACGGGCCTACAACATTTCCGCCTCCATCGGAAATGCAGCCGCCGCACCCGGGATTCGAACCCGCGCCCGCTTGTCAGTTGTTGTTAATCGAAGGCCGACGCTCCGTTCGCCGCTATCAGTCCGAGACTGCTATCTGTGCGAGACTGCTGCTGTAATTGGACTTTCCGTTTACCGGGCACAGGTTCGCCCAAATAAACAGTTAAATCCCAACACGAAGTCTCCTGTCTTCAGCCACGTCACGACCCCGTGACAGTATACTCGTGATAGAACATCACCGCGCAATCGCGTAACCTATTGCATCACAGCAAGATAATCATCATCTCATTATATGGTTACGAAGCCACAGCTCAGCACAAGTTCACAGTCTATTGTGTCGAAGCCAGAAACTTCATTTGTTTTTTAATAGCAAGCGAAGGCATGCTGATACATCGATCACCCATTATTTGCATTTCTTTGGCGTCCATAATCACTCGTGTGAGTTGATGATGGTGTTTGGCTACAACAGTGCACTTTTTGAATTCCACTCTCCAACCACAATCCTTACAATGGATGGCCAAATGACCTTGCACAGCTGAGTATATATTGTGATGATGCTCCTTTAAACGCTCATTAAGGCACCGACCCGTTTTCCCGACATATATCTTGCCGTATGACAACGGGAGCAAATAAACCATGGTTATCAAACATGCTACAAATAGCCTTTATGTTTGATTGTGCAGCAGCTTCTTCGTGTGGACTGTGCATTCACCCGTTTACAAAGCGCTGAAAACTTTTCTGGGGCAGAGAAAACTACCTTCACAACTGCCTTATCACCCATCTTTTTTCAAATTGTGAGAATTTTTATGTAGATAAGGGAACACCCAAACGCTTTGAGCTACTAGTCACGCAGTTCGCTGGTGCTTCTCGTCCCTGTTTAATTGTCCTAAGCAACTTTTCCACCACCGAGACCAGCACATCATCGAGGAAACCAGCGCTGATCAGACGAGAAGCCTGCTCAACTAAGCTGCTGATTAACGAGTGGCCGCAAGACTTTCGGAGGGCATTCCTTAAACAATGATTGGAAATCCTTCTTATTACGAGCTTTGAATTAGCCGACGAATACGGTAGAAGAGGCTTGCTTCCTCTCGGCTCATATTCGCAGCAAATGTGTTCACGTGAGATTTTTATTCTAAATTTTAAAAACCTTAACGAAGCATCCTGCGGAAGCTCATGCGTCCGAATAAGAGGCGCCATGCACTCATCGTAAAGACGTAATACGTTTGAAACGGCAGCTTGGAAGCCTTGACCATCGCAGTATAGAAGCAGAAGAAAATAGTCAACAAAACAAAATACCTTTACGGTAGCCGTTCTGTAGAGGCGGCTAGCCAAGAGTCGGTCATTGTAAGCGAAAAAAAATGTCACTTAAAACGGCTGCTATGCGTGAACCGATGTACACTCCTCTTTTTTAAATAAATGCGCCTTCGTTCTATGATACAAACGTGGTCTTTAAGTAAAAGCCAACGAGCTCAAGAAATCCACTGAGTGTTATGCCCGCAGCATTCTGGAACGCAACTGAACCAAAGTTGTCAATGCATCCTCAACGCACCGTAGTTGCGTGTCATGTGGTAAAGAGTTGTAAAGATCCTTAATGTCAACGGAGCAGGCACTTAAGCCATTTTTGTTACGTGAAAGACATGAAATGATGTCACAAGAATCTTTCACAAGAAAAGGGTCGTCGATAGTCAGCAAGTCTAGCTTATCCTGTAAAAACAAGGCCACTTCCTACTACCCCGTCCCATTTTCCGAAACAATGAATCGAAGTGGCCAGCCTACTTTGTGAGTCTTGACCGTAAAGAATAAACCTAAGCTAAGCTTCTTGCTTTTGTCAAAGGATCTTTCAAGCTTACTTAATTTCAGTGCGTTGCACAACCTCTCGGCATCAGTTTTTACTTTTGTCAGCGTTAATTCGCTTCGGCTTTCGAACACTGAACTTATGGCATTTCTGGCCTTTGAGCGGAGCGCTTCATTTAACGGTTGAACAAATAACACAAATAAAACCATTCATTGTCTTCCATTCTAGTCATAACACTCTTTCGTCAACACCCTCTATTACTACCAATGACCAAAGACATCTAAGTACCACTAAGTGCACATTCTTGGGTGTAGTCATTATAGCTTATCTAAAGTAATCTTATCGCATTTCACTTATAAAAGGGAGGATAGCTCATGGGATCAGAACACTAATCAAAGCACGACTTTTCTTCAACATACAGACTTTGCTAAACTTTACTACTCCTTCATTCACAATAATATTACGTACTGCATCAGGTCATGGGCGAAGACCTACCCATATCTTATCTTTCTACTTCAACGTCTTCAAAACCAAACCATTTGCATACTATCATTTTGTACACCATCCACCAGCCCGTTTCCACTTTTTCAGCAACATAGTGTACTAAAGGTGTGTAATTTATTCAAATACAAACTGAGAATTTTCATATTCAAGTGTCTAAACGGTGCAATAACAGCCCATGTGTTGCAAACTTTCAATGGGTAAACTGTAATTCAACCAGGTTTGCCTCAAATAGGTTTTTCACAACCAAATACACGTAGTTACTACGGTAAACATACTGCTATATTTTCTGCTATTCCATTTTGGAACATGATACCACTATGCACTAAACAATTGCCATTCAACACTTTTAAAAACGAACTTAATCATCTCATTTCGCAACCTTCACTAATCACTATTTACATATTGGTCGTCTCTTACATTTACAGGTATTACTATACGAGTTATTTTTACATTTATTACTCATGTAGATTAGAGTTGTCTGTTTAGCTAAGTATTATTAGGTAGTCACTTTTTTTTTCAAGATTCTACTGCCAATTTTTGTGTGCGAAAGTTGTTCATAGCCTTATTTAATTACTGAACGTTGTTTTGTTGCCCCTTTTAGTGGAATTTACATTGCATGTTTGACTTGTTTTTATTTCTGTCAAAAGTGCTTGTCGCTTTGAGTTGTCATTTTCTTGTACTTATCAACATGTATACTTTTTACTGGAACTCCCCTGTCAGCCTTGTGCTATGGGACCTCCTTCTGTATATATTGACCACGAGGCGTTTATATATTTTCAACAAATAAAGATTTTATGATTTATTAATTAAAGTGTTTTACGCCAGCTCATTTCTATAACTGCAGCCGTTCTTGAGAAAAAAAAATGGCAGCATATCCACGGAGTGAATGATGGAGAGTGGGGCGAAGCATTCGTCCGTCCATGCGTCCGTCTGTGTGACCGTCCATGCGTCTGTTTTTGCGCCCGTCCCTGCGTTCTTTCGTGCATCCGCCCCTGCGTCCGTTCATGCGTCCATCCATGCATCTGTTTGTGTGTCCGTTCGTTCATCTATTCAACACTCCAAGTCCCACCATCTCGCATATTTTCATCATATATTCCCCATATAGAAGCACCGCCATCCAGCGGACATTCCAAGGACTAAACGAGAGGTGGCACACGCACACTTTCTTACGGCCTGCGCTTTGGGTCCACTTCGCACCTTTAACCACCTCGAGTTCATGGTATATTCTAGTTCACTGAATTCATGGCACTGCGACCAAACGCTCGCTAAACCTTTCGAAAACCAAGGAGGTTACGCCCAGCGAGTATAACGTAGCAACCTTTCCCTGTCAGATAGGGCTCAATTTACATGCCAATGGCTGCTAATGAGAAATGAGAGACAGGAAAATTCGGCTTTTACTTTCTTACGGCTTGCCCTTCGCATCTATTCGTCCGTCCATGCGTCCGTCTGTGTGACCGTCCATGCGTCTGTTTGTGCGCCCGTCTCTGCGTTCTTTCGTGCATCCGCACCTGCGTCCGTTCATGCGTCCATCCATGCATCTGTTTGTGTGTCCGTTCGTTCATCTATTCAACACTCCAAGTCCCACCATCTCGCATCTTTTTATCATATATTCCCCATATAGAAGCACCGCCATCCAGCGGACATTCCAAGGACTAAACGAGAGGTGGCACACGCACACTTTCTTACGGCCTGCGCATTGGGTCCACTTCCCACCTTTAACCACCTCGAGTTCATGGTATATTCTAGTTCACTGTATTCATGGCACTGCGACCAAACGCTCGCTAAACCTTTCGAAAACCAAGGAGGTTACGCCCAGCGAGTATAACGTAGCAACCTTTCCCTGTCAGATAGGGCTAAATTTACATGCCAATGGCTGCTAATGAGAAATGAGAGACAGGAGAATTCGGCTTTTACTTTCTTACGGCTTGCGCTTCGTATCTACTTCTCAATTTTAACCACCTCGAGTTCATTTATGGTATATACAAGTTGATTGTATTCATGGCACTGCGGCTCAACGCTCGCTAAACCTTTCTAAAGCTAAGGAGGTTACACCCAGCGAGTATAATGTAGCATCATTTTCTTGTCCGATAGTGCTCAATGTACATGCCAATGGCTGCTAATGGGGATCGCAGCGTGCGCGTTGACTAAAAGCCGAATGCTCATGTCTCTCATTCCCCATTAGCAGCCATTGGCATGTACATTGAGCACTATTTTTTATTGGTAAACAACGCACAGAAGAAATCTCTCACTGGCACCACCTTGGAGGTCAAGTGTTATACCTAATTCGGCTATGTGCCACTGGTGGTTACATACGAGGGACGCCCAAGTCACGCCATAAGGAGCTTCGCCCCTAAAAAAAAGGTTGGTTGTCTTTGAGCATTAGTATGCAATAGACGCGGTTTCTTCAGATGTGAGGCCCATGGGACGGCTTTACGACCTCCCACAGTAGGGTACCTCGTGCTCTATATTGTTAACTTTTTTTCTAAACACGAAGTACTAAAAATTGTAACCACTTTTAGGGGCGACGCTCCTTAAGCCGAGGGTCGTGCGTCCCCGATGTATGTAGCAGTAGTAGTAGGTAGCCGCCTCTCGTTTAGACCTTGGAATGCCCGCTGGATGGCAATACTTGTATATGATGAAAATATGTGAGATGGCGGTACTTGGAGTGTCATCGACAGACAGACAGACAGACAGAAGGACGGACGGACGGACGGACGGGCGGGCGGGCGGGCGGGCGGGCGGACGGACAGACAGACAGACGGACAGACGGACGGACAGACGGACAGACAGACAGACAGACAGACAGACAGACAGACAGACAGACAGACGCATGGACGCGGCTAGTGGATGATTCATGAATGGCCGATAAAGCCTTTCGAAGCGTCGCCCAACTCATCATCATTTCCTCCGTGGAAATACTGTGATTTTTTTTCTTTTCTCGCTGAAGTGGATTAAACGTGTGGAGTATGGTATGAACTTGTATATTTTCTGTCTCTTGGGAATTGCATATTTGAGTGGAGTGCGTAACGTTTGAGGTCGTCGTAGTTTTGACGCGCTACAATAAAATGCTGTGCCACTGCTTTCTGTAATTGCTCCGCCATGTCTGCGCGATGCACGTTTAACCTAACACTAACCGGCTGCCCTGTTGTGTGCTGTTTGCGTTTGAACAACCAATCACCTAGAACTAGTGTAGCAAAATCTGCAATTTATATTATGTGCATATTCGCTTTCGGTGCTTTCAGCTGTGGGGACATCATGAATGTGTTTGCAAGTCTCTCGTCTTGGGCAAGAACAAGATGTCATGTGGGTAGTGGAATGAGGGTTTACTTAAGCATGAATTAACATGGCCTAAAGTTTGTATTGCAAAGTATAAACGACCAATCGCACTTTCGGAAATACTTTTTAAGCCACTGATGGGTAGGTAATATCAGATAATATTCGCGAAGGACACAATTTTTTCGCAAGTGCACTTGAATATATGGTGAGAAATGCTCACGGCTGGCTCGGCTGTGCACACTGAAGCGATAGAATCTACGTAACCCTCCTCTCTTCTGCAGCATGTTCATAAGCACAACAAGTCTCTCTGAATATATTTGATCAGTTAGCCTCTCGAGTTCACTCAAACTAAGGTGCCTCCATTATGTGGTAAAGATTTTAAAGTGACCTAAAGCGCAACGGTAATATTTACTAGTTCTTTCAATCTCCAAGCATTTGGACAAAACTCATTTTTTTATTTTTACACTCGTTGATTATCCCCTGGCGCGTTTTTTTGACGTTTTTTGTTGTTGTTTTTGGGTAGCGTTATTTTCTGTCTAAGTTACGTGCTCCCGAAGAAGCACGTAACAGTCGTTCGAACAAAGCATGAACGCATCTCGTAAACGGTGGTTGCGACTCGACCCCAACTATGGCACAATGAGTAAAGATTTGCAGGGCTGGCCAGGTTATCTTCAAGGTACCCGGTAGATATACTATGATATCAGCGCACGTTCGCATGAGTTGTTCAAACTGTTGGAAGTGCGTTCGGAAGCTTGGCGCGCGTTTTCCAGCACCGGCGATTTAGTTGCTGTGGTGAAAGCCACTGCTTAGAACCACTTGACAGACTTTCATTTCTTATGACCCCACCAAAAACACATAAAAAGAACGTGAACAACGATCCAAATGGTGATTGGTAATCACATTCATGCGGCTTCTGTTCATTGAGCCTTGACGGCTAGTACGTTGGGAAATCAAAAAAAAACAAACTCCTACACCAATCTGCTTAGGTTCTACTGAAAATCTGACCTTAATAAAGGCCTATGCAATATTCAAGAATTACTGTTTTTTAACTGGACGCTCAACAAAGCTACCAGTTTACTATTAAGTTCACGTGAGAAGCCTATAGAAGCGATGGAATCGATGTAACACCCCCCTCTTCTGCAGCGTGTTCATAAGCACAACAAGTCTCTCTGAATGAGTTTGATCAATTAGCCTTTTGAATTCACTCAAACTAAGGTGCCTCAGTTATAATCTCAAGAACTAAAAATGACTTCAAGCGCAACGCTAATATTTACGAGCTCTTTCAATCTCCAAGCATTCGGACAAACTTTTTTCTATTTTTACATTCGTTCAGTATTCCCTGCCACGTTTTTTTATTGTTTCTGAGTCGTATCTTCTTTATTACACAATTATTTTTATGATTCTTTTTTATAAGCAAGTAGTATGGCTTTGGAATCTAGTTATTTATTGTAAACTTCTTGCAAAGGCGCAGCGAAGCTCGAATTACTGTTTTAACATTTGAACTTTTGAACATCGAATCGGTAGCAACAGATGGACGGGGCGCTGAGCTATAACAATTTCGAGCTTCGAGTTTTTTACTTAAAGTCAGTAATGAAGATCAGATTGCAGGACCTCTGACTGAGAACGTAGCTCTGATAAGTATGTCCTATGCGGATGCTGGAGGTGATGCTGCGAAAAAGAAAAAAAATTATAAAGTTTTGGTGAATTTTGAAGAGTGAGTTGAATGGATGAGTTTTCACCTGCTCAATTTTCGATCCCGGGCTAGTTAAAGTAAGTGTCTCTCTCACTTGTATTTATTGCAACGTCGACTTTGCAGCTGTATCGTATTTCCAGGGTCGCATTGTAGGTACAAGTTCTAGGAGGTATCCTCATAAATTGAAACACATAAAAAAACTGCACTTGTACAGTTTATCTTGTCGAACAGGTGTTCGCAATTTTTTCTGAAATCAGCAAATTTACAAAACAGTGCGAGACACGCGCGTCCAAGTACATTTTAAAACTTGAAGGCAGGTAAAGTATTGGGGATCGGTGTATATTTCACTGTAGTATAATGAACGTTACTTAGGGACAGAATCGAGAAAAAGCAATCATCATGTCCAGGAATAAAGTGTACCAAAAAACAGGGTATATAGAGCGCCTGCCTATGAGACCGATCACAAGTATTTATGGTCGGAGTGGAATGTCAATAAAGCTGGAAGGGTTCCTAGTACAAGGAGGCTTCTGGCCTGGACCGCTCGCCAGAAAAAACAAGGAGTTGAAATTTAACTACGGCCTAAACGACAATTAATGCTGTTTTCTTGTAGGGAACGTATGCTGGATTTGCGGAAACTTCACGCGTGATACGGGGTGCACAGAAAAAAAAACGTTCCGAGTTTTAGCATGTTATAAATCGGAACTATTTTGCCAGTTCAAACACTGTCGTACAAATTTATCTGACTTAATACGGCGTGCACCTATTCACAGACTACTAGACTATACTATCAAAGGAATTAGAAAAGCAACGACTTCTGCAGCAGTGACAATCCATTTTTATAATAGGAAATTTCTACCTTGAAAGTTGTTATGAGATCACTTTTCGGGTCACGCGCAGCTGTTATTTTCCGCCGCCGCCGCCGCCGCGGGTGTCCGTAACCATATCGCGCGTAAATAGAAAAAAATACCTTGCTATAAGAACAATGGTTATACTGTCACTCGATGGAGCAAAGCACGCCCTATTAAGACCAACTGCGGGCAGTCTAGAAGGTCCAGGAAGACGCCACGAGGCTCGGCCTGACGGTACTGACGTGGACGTGGCCCGCCTCGGTCTTGATAAGACCGGGCTTCAGGACACAATTAAAGTTTTGTGAATGAGTGAATGAATGACACAGGGCGGCTTAAACCCGGGTCCGCTGGGTGCCATTCATTATTCTACGACTGAGTTACGTCGGTGCTTGTAGCATGTCGTTAAACTTTCCTTAGGCAGGCGTGAACTAGCTAGCACCAATGGCACAGTGGGGCTCGAACCCAGGTCCGCTGGGTGTCAGCCCAGTATTCTACCACTGAGCTACACCGGTGCTAGAGACTTGTCAAACTTGCCTAAGACAGGCTTGATGTTGGGAAAGCAATCGGGTTAATACGACTTATAAAGCGTTTTACAACAGCGAAAGAACAACAACTCGTCGCACAATGTGAATAGCGTAACGAGTGGGCCGTCTAATTCTACAAACCATCACAAAAGCTTGCTCGCGTTCGCCTAATAATTGTGGCGCATACCCACTTCAGTCATAGTTCCTAATAGTCGTCAGCCACTGCATGACAATTGGCACAAAATTTCTTGCAAGTGTTAAGCGCATACCACGCTTCTCGGGATAGTGATGAAAATAGCATAGCGAATGCCGGCCTTCTACCCAAAAGTTTATTATTAATACCATAGTGGATACCAAGCAGGCGTGCTTGCAGTAGTCACGAAATGAGCGTTTTGATAAGGCTCAGAAAGGCTGCTCTTCTAGCTTTCGCTGTGACTGTGCTGCACCTACCGCACAGGCCTGGCGTTTTTTTTAGGTATAGAGAGATTAGTGCTTCAGGCGTAAGGACACAAATTTTGCAATATTCTACCAATAAATTTATTGTGAAGTGCCCTATTTAAAGTACCCACACAATTTAGTAGCTTGATAGGCGAAATGCTTCCTCTTAACGATTAGAGCATTGCATGTTCGCAGATTGAGCTCCATGGAGCGCTAAAAATTTGATGGCAAGAACAAGACATGTTTAATCACTGTTATTTGCTGGTAGTTTTACGGGCCTTACTTGTTCCAGCAAACTTTCGCGTGCTAGTTGCGTTTTAAGGAGCAGGATGTATGCCGAAATAGATAAACAGACCAAGTTTCCTTGCACTGTAGGGAACACTCACCTCATCAACATCGAATACAGAAGTGAGCAAGTGCATCGGCTTGCCCGACGTTTCTTTCTCTTCGACACTAATAATAGAAATGGTATTTTTTCAATGGGGATCATTATGCTTTTCAGTCAGTTAGGAGGGGAATCACAATTACACCAAGAATAATAAAAGCGCTGTTATTTGCAGCATTAACCTTAGAATAGAGCATGCTCAAAACGTTACTTCGACCAACAGCTCACATTTTTTAAACAAAGTAGCCTACTATATGTACAAAAATGTCATATGTAATGCTCTGTGGCACGTTCGTAGCTGTGCGCGGGTCTCATTTATTACAACGTTCTGCTATAACGCAATCTCAACACCCTACCGCATTTCTGACAGAGGGATGTCAAGTAGGTAACACTCAACAGCACTTTTTTAACATTTGGCAAGACAACCTGCGTGTTTGTGAAATACTAAGACGCCGTTTGCAATGACTACCAGAGTTAAGTGCTTCATGTAACAAAAAGCTCCATCTACCCATTTGTTTTGTTTAAAGATACTGCAATTACCGGAGGGAATTTCAGCAGGGTTGAAAATTTATTCGAGAAACCCGATTGCGTTCACTTGTTTTACGCGAGTTCTCTTGTTTTACGAGTTCTGTTGTAAAGGAACGGGTGTTGTTGTTGTAGATAAAGAGGACTGCATACCGTTGCACCAGTTCACGTTTTATGTTAGTTTACATGAAGAGTTTCCAAATAATTTCGGCATATTGAAGTACTAGGAGTATAACGGTTTTACTAACAAGCAAATGGTACGTGTTCAGAGTTTCAGGGCTCCCATAAGGTAAAAAATTTAATATACGGTAGGCATTAGTGGTGACTTTGTCTATTTTAGTTTGTTATTTATGTGCAGACCAAGATACTTATATTCTGTTACCTCAGCCAGGAAAGTATTGTTAGCCGGGTAATTGAAACTTAGCTTATCTTTTTTGTTAGTAATGCACATAAAATAGTTTTCTCAATATAATCGACATTTATAAATCTTTATCCTAGATAGAAATTTCTCAAATTCATCATTTAGTAACATTTGATAGGAATGACCATCAATTTTATCATCGGACACAGTAATCGACCTGTAATTTATTTTGAACACGCCGGTTACTTACCATATCATTTAAATAGAGCAAAAAGAGACAAAGACCTTGAGCCGAACCTTGGGGAATCCCAGAGTCATCGGAAAGATTATCAGAGCCGTAATTTGTAAAGGTAACGAATGTACTGTGCCCAACAACGTAATCATAAGTCTAATTATCCAGTAGTGGATATTTAAAAATAACGTTTTATTTATGCTGCAGTTTCTGATAAGACACTTTGCCGAAAGCTGTCCAAAAAGCAGTCTATAAATAGGATGTATCTCTGTTTTGCGTTGTTTTTACTGCTTGCGAAGTCATGTACTGTTTGTACGAACTGCATTTGTTGTGGCTTGGCGTAATCGTTGGTGGTATCAGGATGGGCGTCCTTACGCGAAATTTTTTAGGACAATTGCAATCCCGTGTCAGTGTGATATAGCTGGGTTAAGCCCAGGAACGCGTTCCATGAAAACCACCGCTGTGGAAACATCATGCGCAGTTTTCAGGACAAAAACTTGAATAACGAAGCAAATAGGATTTCTAAGCATCTTGGCGTCAGTGCTATCGCCGAACCCACCTTTGTTCTTTCATGAATATTGTGCGAATTCGCTTTTATGGGTGAGGGACAGGCCACTACACTCACGAACGCGTGAAAGGCATGTGAATTAAGAATCGCTAGCACAATGAAATAATGCGAATTAGCATCATGCATCTGGGTAATTGCGGCCGGTGCGTTCTTACCTCTTGTAGGTCAGGATAAGTCACTGATGCGGGCATATAAAGCATAAAAAGCTGCATTGGCAAAATTTCCATCAAGAATCGCCCTTGTAGATGAATAATATAGCTTATTTTAATTATGTAATTTTGGTAAAATTTTGTGAACTTTCTGTGTTAGCTCTCTACTGGCATCAGAGCTGCTTTTTCGAGTAGAATCAGGGTACTGTTACGCCTGCGAGTCGACAGCGAACGTCCATGCCTCAGAAAAAGGCAATCTGTGTCAAGGCCAGCCCGCCTGACACGAACGACTCAACGGCGTCAACAGGCGGACGGCGCCTTTCTGGCGCGCACGTGCAGTGAGTCAGCGCAGCTGCGAGCCCGTCGAGTAAACAAGCGGCGTCTTCCTGTCTGGCGGGTCTGACGCAATGCCTTGCGACGTCACTCGTCCTTGGGTGCAGCCACCTGCAGCGCAGCCTCTCCAGATTTGATGAGAAAGAAGGACGCGGCCCAGCGGCGACCCCGTTGGAGAAGTCTGCCCTGACGACCAGCGGCGCTTCTAATTGGACATTTTGGTTGGACCCGGTGCATATAAAAGAAGCCCTGTGGCGCGTCGCGATCGGGGGTCCTATGTGAAAGCCGACATGTGTGTCACGGCGGTCCTAGGTGAAAGCTGACATGTGCGTCACAGCGGACCCGTTTGAGAGCAGACCTATGTGTTAGAGAGGAGAGCTCGGCTCTTCGAGTCTCTGTCGGCCCCAGTGCCGAATTTGTAACGCCTCTGTATATATGATGTTCATAAACCTTGTTTAACTCACCGTCGTCTCGTCCGCTTGTCTATCAGCTCTGCGCAGAAGCAGTCGCGAGCTGCGAAACCTACGCTACCAAACAGTTGGTGACCTTCCCTGCGGAGTTCGAAGCGGTGGTGCCTTCGGGACCGTGTTGGCGTGGCCGTCTTTCGCAACAGTGGTTGCAGCGGTGAGATTTCGAGGCGCCCTTCGTAACGTCGTCGGAGGTGCGCTTCGCAACAGTGGAGGTCAGCGGTAGGATTTCGAGGCGCCCTTCGTAACGTCGCCGGAGGCGCGCTTCGCAACAGTGGTTGGCAGCTGCGGGATCGGCCGGCGTCAGCGACATCGATGCGGTGAGTGCCAGATGTTTTCCCCTCAGTTCACCAGACTACTCTAGCTCATGTTGTAGTAGTTTAGAGAAGGGCTGTGTGAAGCATTGAAGTGAGCTTTGATCGTTTCGAGCCAAGTCGAAGCGCTTTGAAACCAAAGTTAATGCGGAGGGGGTAAACACGGGAGTGTGAAAAATTGCTTGCGCGTCTTGCTAGTAGGCTTATAGTGGGTACTTAGTAGATTCTTAACAGGGGCAAACAGCAAGAGGCTAGTGTGAACTATGGAGAACCTTAAAGTGAAGGAACTCATCGAAATTTGTTTGGAACTCGGCATTACGTGCGAAACGAAAGCAAGCGATCCTTGAGATCATGAAGCATGAGGGAGTGTCGGCTGAGGAAGTCGATGAGGCCTGGGTGGATATCAAAGCACGCCGCGAGGAGGCTGAAAGGCGCGAAGCTCGCGAAGAAGCTGAAAGGCGCGAAGCTCGCGAACGTGAAGAAGTTGAAAGGCGCGAACGTCGCGAGCGCGAGGAGGCCGAGAGACAGGAGCGCCTCGAGTTGAAACGACTAGAATTGGCAATCCTACAGTGTTCGCAGGCGCCTAGCGTAGCTTCTCTGACGATTCAGGTCAGCGGTTATAGAATTCGGGACCAATTGCCACCGTTCGTAGTAGGCGGGGGCATGGCGAAGTATCTCGTCAAGTTTGAACACGTCTGTGAGCGAAACGCTTTGGAGCGGTCTCTTTGGGCGCGGAACCTGTTAGCTCTTCTTCCCGGTGAAGTGTCCGACGCGATAACTTGCTTGTCGAGGGAAGCGTTTGAGAGCTATGACGAGGTTAAGGAAGTGCTCTTAAGACGTTATAAGTTGTCACCCGAGGCTTTCAGGCAAAGGTTCCGGTATGCTAAAAAGGGGAATGAGTCACACGTTGACTTCGCGTTTCGTCTTAAAGTCCATTTAATTGAATGGCTCAAGGGCGAAGGTGTTTATGACGACCGCGATAAAGTGGTGGAATGCGTTGCATTGGAGCAATTCTACCGCTGCATCGAGGAGGATGTCAAACTTTGGCTGCAGGACAGACATGGTGAAGTTCAGCTAAACAAGGCAGCAGAGTTAACTGAGGAGTATTGTACTCGCCGAAAGTTGCATAGCAGGGCAGTGCGCGTGGAAAAGGATGAATGGAAAGAGGGCTTTTCAAGAAAACCTGGTCAAAGGAAGCCGCGTATCTGCTACAACTGCAAAAAGGAGGGGCACATCGCGATAATCGCGATAAACTGTCAGCAAAAGTTTGCAACTATCCTAGAATCGGAAAACAAACGGAAGCCGCTAATCTGCTACAACTGCAAAAAGGAAGGACACATCGCTATAAACTGTCAGGAAAAGTTTGCCTTCGCAACAATCCGAAAATAAGAAAAAAACATGCGGTTGTTGGAGCCGTATCTCCAAGAAATTAGGGTGAATGGGAAAACGTGCCGAGCACTTAGAGACTCAGCGGCAACCATGGATGTTGTCCATCCTTCATTGGTGTCTCCGGATGACATTACAGGAGAATGCGCGTGGATCAGGCAAGTCGCCGAGGAGCAGAGTGTTTGCTTACCAATCGCCAGGGTTGCCATTGAAGGTCCGTTCGGTGAGCTTCGCACCGAAGCGGGTGTCTGCCGCGCTAAACGATCGTTTTCCTTATCTTTTCTTCAACAACTCAGAGCAGCTTCTCAAAGAGCAGGGCGAATCGTTCTTCCCCAACTTAGCGTGCATGGCCCTTACGTGATCGCAAGCGCGGAAGATTTTGCGGAAGCTGGACCTTGTTCAATGCGGTGAACTCTCAAGTGACCTTGTCGGCGGGTCGACGGAACCCCAGAAAGGAAATTTTCCGCGTGAGTCATGTGAGCAGTCACGTGAGCGGCCCGTCGCCAAAGCGACCGGCGCGGTATGCGTAGGGGGAGACGACATGGCGTCATTGAGTCAGTGCGAGAGGGTTGCAACGCTCTCGCCTGTAGCGGAAAGTTGGAGCGAGCTTTCGAGGGATGATCTAGAGACGCCCATTCAAGAGCAGCGCGAGGACCTCTCGATTAAAGCGCCAGTAGAAAGCCACATGAAAGCTGCACAAGTGCTGTCGAAGGAGCACTACGACAAATCGGCGAAGAAGCGCTCTATTGAAGTAGGAAGTCAGGTAATGCTGCTGCAGCCGTCCAAAAGAAACAAGCTTGAGGTTGATTGGGAAGGGCCCGCAAAAGTAGTATCGACGCTTTCTGATACCAATTGTGCAGTCAAATTAGGAAGGCGGCCAAACGGAATTTACAACTTGATAAAACCATACGTGCAACGTCAACCCGTCGTCAATCAGCTGTTGAATGCTTCAGAGGAAGAGGGAGCAGAAATTTGGAGTTCTAGTGATGTAATCGAAAGGGGATCTGAGGTAATCTTGGAAAAGTTGAACCTAGAGTCTAGGTTAAGTGAAGTCCTAAAGGAGGACCCAAGAAAGCTTGTTTCTGAGTTTGGAGACGTGTTTTCGGACCGCCCCGGAAACACGAGGGTGATCGAACACCATATCGAGCTAAGCGGTGAGGAGTCAATCCGTAGCAAGCCGTATCGTTGTTCCCCTGTGCATCGTCGCAAGTGTGAGCCGCTCTTGGTACCGCATAGGTATCGTCGCCTAAAAGTGGCCGGTTACTGAGATGGGGCATGTTGCTCCACAGCGCAACTTTGACGTTCGCTACAAAAAAAGGAAAGCTATACGCGAATGCAGGTGCATTGAGCAGTGCGTTCTAGCTAGTACCTTCTCGACCTTTCGGTTTCTCGCTGGCGATTCGGGGCAAAATTTTGACCTCATCACGACCTGGGCGGAGCGCTTTCGTTCAGAGTGAGCTCAAGGAGCCAACTTTAGGTTGTATTCTAATTCATTACGTTGTTGTACGTGGGAAAAAATTGAGTTGTCATTTTAAGAGTCTTGTGTCCCACATGTGCCTCTTGATCTAGAGGGAACTAAATTCAGATAGACACGTAGCTAGGTATATGTTGAACTATACTTTGTCTGGTGTTCTGTCGGGTGACCGAGGGCACTTGCTCGTGTCGTGTGTTGTCTGTTGTCGATCCGTTCTTGACAAGTTGTAGAACTATCGACAAGTGCTGAGACCAAGGATCGTCAGAGACGAGCGAAGCTGGCCGGCAAGTTGTGGCGACAAGCCAGTGGAGCTAGGATCCGTCGTCAAGATTGGGATGTGTTCCCGGAACAGAGTCTGGTGAAGCTGTATTCTCCCCATGGCCCTGGAGGCGAACCTGGAGGGACCTGGCGAACGAGCGCGCCTGACATACGAGCCCCGTGGAAGCAGCTCGTCTTTTCGGCGCATTGTCTGGCGGCGGGGGTGCTGTTATGCCTGCGAGTCGACAGCGAACGTCCGTGCCTCAGAAAAAGGCAATCTGTGTCAAGGCCAGCCCGCCTGACACGAACGACTCAACGGCGTCAACAGGCGGACGGCGCCTTTCTGGCGCGCACGTGCAGTGAGTCAGCGCAGCTGCGAGCCCGTCGTGTAAACAGGCGGCGTCTTCCTGTCTGGCGGGTCTGACGCAATGCCTTGCGACGTCACTCGTCCTTGGGTGCAGCCACCTGCAGCGCAGCCTCTCCAGATTTGATGAGAAAGAAGGACGCAGCCCAGCGGCGACACCATTGGAGGAGTCTGCCCTGACGACCAGCGGCACTTCTAATTGAACATTTTGGTTGGACCCAGAGCATATAAAAGAAGCCCTGTGGCGCGTCGCGATCGGGGGTCCTATGTGAAAGCCGACATGTGTGTCGCGGCGGTCCTAGGTGAAAGCTGACATGTGCGTCAGAGCGGACCCGTTTGAGAGCAGACCTATGTGTTAGAGAGGAGAGCTCGGCTCTTCGAGTCTCTGTCGGCCCCAGTGCCGAATTTTGTAACGCCTCTGTATATATGCTGTACATAAACCTTGTTTAACTCACCGTCGTCTCGTCCGCTCGTCTATCAGCTCTGCGCAGAAGCAGTCGCGAGCTGAGAAACCTACGCTACCAAACGGTTGGTGACCTTCCCTGCGGAGTTCGAAGCGGTGGCGCCTTCGCGACCATGTTGGCGTCGCCGTCTTTCGCAACAGTGGTTGCAGCGGTGAGATTTCGAGGCGCCCTTCGTAACGTCGTCGGAGGTGCGCTTCGCAACAGTGGAGGTCAGCGGTAGGATTTCGAGGCGCCCTTCGTAACGTCGTCGGAGGCGCGCTTCGCAACAGTACATAAGTACTACGTAGCCACGTTCGATATATACCACACATAAAGAAGCATTACCTTAAGCTTACTTTTGTTTTTAGGTTTGAACCGAGAAGTTTTCTTTCTGCACAATCGTTTTACTCGCTGGTCAAAATCACCTTTAAAACAATTTAGTTGAATATCACGCTTAGTTAATGAGTCCTCACACTGCTGGAAAAAGTTGTGGGTACAAAGATAAAATACCTGCCTTTGTTAGAAGAAGGCGACAACTTTTGATTCATCGCTAATTAAGAAAAAACACAAACCACCGGTCAGTGTATACTTGAGCATGCCACTATCATTTGGCCAACGTTCAGGTCATTCGTGAAATATTACTGCTACAAGCACCCTACAAGTGTGAAAAATTTTCCGCTAATGCCTGCGATTCTTTGTTAAAAACAAGGCGTTTCATTTGTCATCAACGAAGACATCTTGTGTAGCATTTCTCGCAATGACCGATGTACTAGTTTATTTCATTGTGCTTAAACATTCAGGAGTTGACCAAAGCTTTTCGCCAGCTTCACTAATCAATTCTAGATTTTTATGCACCAAAGCCCGGACGTATGATGTGAGGAGCGCCACGGTAAGGAACCCGGAACCTAATAAGACCTCGGTTTTTCTATCAAAACTTTTCTGAACGAACTACTGTGTTGGTTTCTTCCTGTACGATGAATGCAGATGAACCTTTTGATATTTCAGTGGGGAAACTTTTGTGTCTTTGAAATTATACTGACAACATTGCAAAAAGGAACAAAACAAGAAATAGGAGTAAAAACAGAGAAGCGCGGGTCAGCGTTCGTATATGCTCATTCCTATCCCTTGCTCCTTCCAGCGTTGGTGATTGATTTATTGATTGAAATGTGAAGCCTGACGTCCCAAAGCCACCATATGACTATGAGAGATGCCGTAGTGGAAGGCCCCGGTAATTTCGACAACCCGGGGTTCTTCAAGCTGCAACCAAACCTGGACACATGGACCTACAGCATTGTCACCTGCATCGAAAATGCAGCCACCGCCAGCGGGATTCGATCCCGTGACCTGTAGGTTAGCAGCCGAGCAGCTCATCTACTATATAACCGCGGTGGATCTTTCCAGCGCTGTTCTCATTTTAATTAGTAGGAGTTGTGTATACTTGTGAGCCTACTGAAACATAAAGAGGCCGTTGTTATCTACCTAAGCACAAACAAAAATAACATTATAAGTAGCACTCTGGAGACAGTAGAATGCAAATATGCATCGTAATATGAGAGTCTATAGAGCAAAAAAATACGGTAATAATTTTTATAGGCAAATATTTTAGCCAACTACGGAACAGGTCATATCATTGGGGAAAGCCGGCTGACCAAAGGCATAACGAATTTTACCCAGTAAAGTTTTGTAACTTGGGTTTCATCCTCGTATTTGCAATACAAGAGCGCGGACATAAAAACACAGCATATTCAAAGAGTGTATACTAGTGAATGGGGCAAAGCGTCCATCTGTCCATCCGTCAGCGTATCCGTCCGTTCGTACAAGTGTCTATGCGTCCAATCGCGTTCGAGATTGCAGACGGCGCGTGGGTAACACCGACAAGACGCGAGCCAAAGAAGCCGAGCGCAAGCGTCTTCAACGCACCCGCCACTACGCTTCGTCCATGCCCCACCAATGATCCGCCACGTATGGTGACTATCCAGGAGACCACGAGAGGCACTCGTTCTCCGCGTACCGAGGCACAGCCCGCACTGCAGTCAATCTGTGAGTAGTGATACATCGCCATCTAGAATATCGTCATTCTACTGCAGTTTGTATGTACTTCTATGAGACAGCGCCATCAATTATACTGTTCAGGAGAGACTGCCTTCTTTTTTTTCTATCTCCTTTTCTCTCAGTTACGCGGGACGCATGAAAACGTCAGATCACGAGGAGCTTAACCCATAGAGATATTTGGGTACTATGCCTTCTGCCTTCTTTTAAGCCATAATGTCTACAAATATGGGTGTTTGTGGACACAGTTAGCAGCCTACTAAAAAGTTAGCGCACAGACTTGCTATTTTTGACTGTGATGCTGATGAAAGTTCCCACCGGGTGCAGTCTAGCAAAAACGTAGTTTTTTAGGCTTCTTTTGTACAGTAAGACGTTGCAGTAACTTGCGCCGTAAAATGTCATACAGCCAGGAACAAGGAAGACCAGAACGTCGATGTCTGTACTTCATGAACTTTGTACTCTTTGGCAGAAACGAACCTTCTCAATGCTTCATAAGTTTTGCGTTAGCTGTCTTAATAACACTGGTGTATAATAGCTGCAGGCCTATGTACATGGTTACCGAGTGGTCAGCTCTCGTGTACAAATCACCGCAGTTATGTATTTCCATTCGCTTTACTTATGTACTTCCACTCTTCCAAGCGGTATGCCATACTTCACCAGCGCTATCATATGCCCTTCCACTTATTGAACAATTACGTCTCATTTTGCACTTGAAGGGCAATCTCTACAACTTGCTTTATTTGGTCAAGTACGTCGCACAGCTCAGCAAGTGCACTTGAGTGGGAAACTTCGGACTGTTGGTATCGAGCATAATGAATCATATTTACAGGTGTAAAATGGTATGGCGACGCGAAAGAACACAGCGCATGGAGTTCCCTTTGTTTCGGGAAAATTTTGATCGCATAGATTGCATAAATTTCTCTGCAAGGTTGGCGTTTGGTATTTGCATTGCACGCTAGTATATAAATCAAGCACTTTTCATTTGAAGTCATGGATATGAAGCAGAAATATTCTAGCAAGGGAGCTGTTTACGAGCAAACCGTTCCTTTGACATTCCACATCTCGCAAATGCTTTTGTAGAGGGGATCACTTTACAATGGAGGAGGCCTTAGAAACATTCTTAGTAAACTAGTAACTGATTCACGTGAGAAATCAGTATCTTTTTTTTCTACGACGTCATGTGCTGGAATACAGGCTTCTTTCTGAGTCTTGGCTATTGGAGTAATGAGGAATCACCAAGGTGAGAGCACTTTTTATTAGGTTGGCAGTATTACACGTCTGTTCTATCCCCGGCGGCGATACGACGACACGGCACCGAGACCTTGCACGCCGAACGATAAAAATGAAGACACGCATTCCCGCTGCCTTATACGCTGCCAAAGCTGTTCAACACAATGACAAATGTTATCGGAAAGCCCAGCCTGTCCCTTATGCTGTTGATAAACACAACTGGAAAAAAGTCAGAAAAGCTTTGGAGAGCATGCACAGAGGCAAAGCTGCTGGTGAGGATCGGGTAACATCAGATCTGCTGAAAGATGGAGAACAGATTGTGTTAGAAAAACTAGCCACTCTATTTACGAGGTGTCTCCTGACGGGAAGAGTACCAGAGTCTTGGAAGAACGCTAACATCATCTTAATACATAAGAAAGGAGATGACAAATTAAGGACTTGAAGAATTACAGGCCGATCAGCTTGCTCTCTGTAGTATACAAGCTATTTACAAAGGTAATTGCTAGCAGAGTAAAGAAAACATTAGAATTCAATCAGCCAAAGAAACAAGCAGGATTTAGAACAGGCTACTCAACAATTGACCACATTCATACTATCAATCAGGTAATAGAGAAATGCTCAGAGTATAACCAACCACTATACATAGCCTTCATAGATTACGAGAAGGCGTTTGATTCAGTACAAATATCAGCCGTCATGCAGGCACTGTGGAATCAGGGCATAGATGAAATATATATAAACATTCTGGAAGAAATCTACAGGGGATCAACTGCTACCATAGTGCTTCATAAAGAAAGCAACCGAATACCAATAAAGAAGGGTGTAAGGCAGGGGGACACAATCTCCCCAATGCTATTCACTGCGTGCTTACAGGACGTTTTCAGAAGCCTAGAATGGGAACAGTTAGGGATAAGAGTTAATGGAGAGTACCTCAGTAACCTGCGCTTCGCCGATGACATTGCATTGCTTAGTAACTCAGGGGACGAATTGCAACTCATGATTACGGAGTTAGACAAGGAGAGCAGAAAGGTGGGTCTTAAAATTAATCTGCAGAAAACGAAAGTAATGTACAACAACCTTGGAAAGGAGCAGCGCTTTGCGATAGGTAATAGTGCACTTGAAGTTGTAAAAGACTATGTCTACTTAGGGCAGGTAATAACCGCAGAGCCTAACCACGAGATTGAAGTAACTAGAAGAATAAGAATGGGGTGGAGCACATTCGGCAGGCACTCTGAAATTATGACAAGTAGATTGCCACTGTCCCTCAAGAGGAAGGTATATAACAGCTGTATCTTGCCGGTACTTAGCTACGGAGCAGAAACCTGGAGACTCACAAAAAGGGTTCAACTTAAATTGAGGACGACGCAGCGAGCAATGGAAAGAAAAATGGTAGGTGTAACCTTAAGAGACAAGAAGAGAGCAGAGTGGATTAGGGGACAAACGGGAGTTAAGGATATCATAGCTGCAATAAAGAAGAGGAAATGGACATGGGCCGGGCATGTAGCACGTAGACAGGATAACCGCTGGTCATTAAGGGTCACCAACTGGATTCCCAGAGAAGGGAAGCGGGGTAGGGGGAGACAGAAGGTTAGGTGGGCAGATGAGATTAAGAAGTTTGCGGGTATAAATTGGCAACAGCAAGCACAGGACCGGGTTAACTGGCGAAACATGGGAGAGGCCTTTGTCCTGCAGTGAACGTAGACAGGCTGATGATGATGATGATGATGATGATGATGATGATGAAACACAACTGGAAGGTGAAAGCCACCTCTTTTTTTCTCAGATAAATCTAAGGCTCTAGAATCTGCCTGCAACTGACGAAATCTGCAGTGCCTCCAGCATCAGAAGAACTGGAAGCGTCCTTACCTCGGGTGCTTTGGCAGTTTCTACGGGGTCGGAAAACCTTTACCAAAAGGAACGGGTGCTGTGGCCTCTTTATATGGCACCAGTGAGAGACGCGATAGCGGGGGAAACAAAGTTTAGCGACCAATGGTGTCATCCCAACATGCTAGTGTAGACACGGACGCTAACGTTTGGCGTTCTATTAGGCATTTAAGGCTTTTGCACTTAAATGAAATCAGCTTGTCGGCCGCATTAGCGCATGTGCTCGCCTTCCTTGGGGAGAACTGTGAGCATAAGAGTGCGCGGCGTTCCCCTTTAGGGCAGATTATGGCTCGTCGCAGTGTCCTTCTGCTCACTGGGTCAATGAATGGAGCATATATCCCCCCCCTCTAGGTGGCAAAGGGGGAGAACCCTTTCGCCACACCCCTCTTGCGAAAGAGCCGTTTTCTTGCCTTCTGCCTGCACTCGATTCGCTAAGTATTTACCTGTCTAGGGCTCTTCGCTCACTCCTGCAGCCTGAATATGAGAGCTTGATAAGTCGGTACCTTTTCACACAATCTCATATAAGTATTACAGAGTGCGTTAGTAATCAAGTTTTGGTTATAAAAATACGCACGTTTGAGGAAGATGCCCTATGCAAGACTTTATACAAGATACAATACATTCTCACGAGCTTTTTAAATGATATAAACGCTATATTTTTGAAAAACAAAGAACATGGCTGATCTCTCTGCATACAAATCAGCATAACACGAAAGTAAAACGTGTATTTGCAGAAGTAGCTCAGCGTTAATTGTGCATTTCAGTATTTTTTTGACACAAGGGGAAAGGAAAAAATGCCATAGCAACAAGTTGTACTGTCACGCGGAGAGCCGCAAGCACCTCGAAATTGGTATTGTACTCCTTAATGACCTATATGGCCATTTCTTGATATCTACCTATTTCATTCAGCCTTTCTCCTATGTCCTTCTCTGTACCCTGATGATATGTGCCACATCAAACAAGGATCAGTGATTTAGTTCATCAAAAAATGAATTGAAAAATTGATAAAGAATTACAGAATTATTAAATCGTGCTTTGTAAACGTGGGGTATCGTGTGTATGTGACGTAATGAGCCTGCTCTTTTACAAACCTACCTGGCCTTGCAATCGGATGCAGAGTGCGTTTTCATCAACGGCGCGACTACGAAGCGAGCACCGTTCGCCTGTGTTAGCTCCAGAACACGTACGCTGACAAAGTGACGGACAGTAAGCACGCACACCATTAAGCAACTAGAAGGCGAATGTGGGATACATCAGCTACGTCATGCCCCAGTGGGTGTCAATAAAAAGGCGTTGCTTGCGCCCTCTATTAGTTGCTGCAATAGCCACTGAACTAGTCAGCGGTTACCTCAAACGTGTTGATAGAACTCCATTGATTCTGCGTTAGATGACATCGCCAGCTTCCTTGTCCTGTGATACACGATCCATGTCTGCTTTGTTTACACCTTGGCCAAGCGCAGTGGTGCCTACACGCCAATTTTGTGAATCACATAAACATTAAGGTCCCTGTTTTGAATTGCTTTTGGTATAAGGCTTATTGCTTATTTAAAATCATTGACGAGTCTTCAAGAAAACGAACCCACACACACTCCTAATACTCCACAATACTCCTAATACTACTTTAAATGGCATTATCACAATATGGTAGAAAGTTCACAGAAATTTCTCCTTAAGCAGAAAGGGCGCAAAATAAACATAGGACGAGTGTGGGCTAACAACTGTCACAGCTTTACACCTATTTCGCCATGCTGAAACACAAATGAGGACGCAAGAAATAAAGTCGCAAGTGGACAGAAGATGAGCGTAAACTAATAACATTCACAATTGTAACTTGCACGTGAGTAGTTCACTCCATTCGCAAACACGGTCTTTGCGGCGAGAGCAGTGACCTTCGTGCTTCCTTCAAGACGAAGGAGCGACCTCCACCACGGTATACGTGCGTGCGCACGAGTGACCATACCCTGTAGAGGCGACCGCGTATACAATGCGTGGGCGTTAAAATGCACTCTGCGCTCCCTTCACGCCATCTCACTAGTCATAATGAAAACACGCTAAATACCTGAGATCCGAGTACCGCTTACTCTAAATGGAGTATATACCTTGCAGTTAGTTATCTAAAAAAAGTAAGCCTTCTGGCGGAGGCAACTCTCGCCGCGCAATTCGGAGTGAGCGGTCCTAGGTCCGATTACCGTTATTAAACAATTCCTTTGAGTTTGAAATGCGAAGCATTCCTTGGCCAACTTCGGCGACGACTTTGAGCGTATCTATCTATCTATCTATCTATCTATCTATCTATCTATCTATCTATCTATCTATCTATCTATCTATCTATCTATCTCTCTATCTATCTATCTATCTATCTATCTATCTTTCTATCACCCACCTACGACTTTCATGAGCCCTCCTGGCCGTTTGGATAATGGTATCTATACCAAACATGATATGATATAACATGACTGTATGACAAACATACCTGACTAGTCACAACATGAAAATCATGCCTTGCATGTCATAAATGTCATGGCTTACATGACATGGTCTTGCTGATCTTGCGGTTGTTTCATTCACATGATATGTTGCAGAACTGGTATGGCAGGACATGACTGCATGGTGAACACAAGCGACTGACCCTAACATCAAAATCAAGACACGTGTGTCATGTAACAACATGAATACATGCCACACTCATGATGATCTCGCGGCCATTTCGATAGCTTTGCATATACCTAATTTGGTATTACGGGACGGGAATAGATGAGAAGGTATGTGACTGGTGCAAACATGATAACCATGAGATGCGTGTCATATAACAACATGACTACATGCCATGCTCATGATGCGCCAGCGGCCGTTTCGCTAGCTTCACTTATACCAAATTTATTCATACGGCACGTGAATGGATGACGAATGCATGACACTGGTACAAACATGATAATCAGGAGATGCGTGGCATGTAAAAACATGAGTACATTCTAGGCTCACGATGTGCTCGCAGCCGTTTCGCTAGCTTCACATGCACCAAATTCGGTATTACGTGAAGCGAACACATAGGTAAATGACACGTCCAAACATGATCATGGTATCGATTTTATGTAAAAGATGACTACACGCTATGCTCATAGCGTGCTCGTGGCCGTTTCGCCAGCTCTGTATATACCAAACTTTGTATCAGGTGACGTTAAAAGATGACGAAGGTAAATGAAACGCCCAAACAGGATAATCATAACACGGAAGTTGTGCACAGCATAATTTACCCCCACTTCTTAATATTGTGCTCAATTTAAAGTGACCTATCATTCATCCTGATTCATGCTTCGCATATCATCGATTCCCACTGTACGGGGGGGGGGGGTGTGCCATTTCGTTTTTATTTTGGTGTGTTGGCGCATACTTTAGAGTCATACCTATGTAAAAAATACGTCAGTGGAGCCATTCTGCACCCTGGCAAAGAACATTTTCTTCTTAAGCACTCAGAGAACGCCTGAACTCCACCTCCAGGAGCAGTAGTATTAGCATAATCAGGCGTCGTGCAAGCCGGCATGTCAGTTGCTAGCCTAGCTACAGATTTTGGTGCATGTCTCAACCATGCCGCAAGGGAGCGAATGACTGCGTGCGTATCTGTGGCCGTTTAAGTTGTGCTGAATGCCTGCTGCAAGTACAGTCAAGTGCCCACTCCACCATTATTCTTCCTTCTAGGAATCTGTGGAAGATGTGCAACGTGTCCGTAAGGCGACTTGCGAACTTGATCAATACCCTACATTGTGGAACTTTTTGCGGCTGTTGATGATAAACATGCTTAAGCGCTTTAAATGGGCCTTTAAAACACCCAGCAACTAATTTGTTTTGACACACAGTGATATTATGCGCTTCTTCCATGAAACATTATTCCTTCTAAACTATAAACTCTTTTCACAGTATTACAATCATTCATTCTTGTTTTGTTTTTTGTAAGTGGTTTTCAGGAATATTGTGGCTCTGTGGCAGAACACGTGCTTGCCACGCAGAAAGGTTCGTTTAGATTTTCAGTCAGATGGAAGATTTTTTTATTTACTTGAATGCAAAATGACTTTTTCGACGTGGTCAAGATGACGATTTTACTCTCATATTGAACCACTCTTATGAGGCTTTTTTGCGAAATGAGCTCATTAACGCTATTTATTTCTTAACAAGGGCTTACTACAAGTGTAAAGTTCTTCAATGATTTTCTTTATAGCCAAATTGATACTTGAACTGGGACAATTCTATGCTTAATACTCGTTTAAAGTAAGAATAAAATATTCTCTAAATGTACAATAAACGTGATTTCCCCATTGCATGCCTCAATGAATTTTCATCGTCTGTTTACTTTTAGGCGCTCCTTCTCTCCGCTTCATTGTCCCACAGCAAATGCCATGTGGCAGCATTGACGTCAATTTATTATGCGTAAAATATCTGAAAGCAGTTGTACGCTACCTTTGCTATGTAGAACGTTTCAATGAACTTGATTGACCATTGCGCACTGCTTGAAAGATAGGCCATATCTGAATTTTTCATAGAGCAACAAGATTTTGCCTACGGCCCGGTGGCTACGGTCGCCAATACACAGGAGGTTGAACTGCATTTCTAATCGCTAATTACTACTATCACCTCAGTCCAACAAGCTTCATTCATACAGTGTTTCAAGCATGTTTGAGCATGCTGTATTCACCATCATTATTTCTTGTTCTATTAAAAGCTGTTTCATTTATTACGAATACATAGGAGTGTGCAAGGTATGAGGAGAGTAGACGCCCATTAGTCATGCTAGTTCCAAAGAATGAGCGATAAAAGAAATGATTTATTAAGCGTCATATCAACAGGCGTTAATCAACATCAGTTATTCGGGAATAACAAAAATATTTTAATAGCCTTGCTTCTTCTTCTAAGCTGTATATATATATATATATATACATATACAAAACTGCCAGATCCCGCATACATTGGGAATGGATGAAATGCGAAGCACGAATGGGGATTGCTGATTGGTCACTTTAAAATCAACACAACGTTAAGAGGTGGAGGTATATTACGCCTACATGACTTCCGTGTCATGATTATCATGTTTGCACGTTTTATTTAAATTTGTCATCTATTACCGTCACCTGATACCAACTTTGGTATATATGGAGCTAGCGAAACGGCTGCGAGCGTGCTATGAGCGTAGCATGTAGGCGTGTTTTACATGGAATCTATATTATGATTGTGATATTTGGACGTGTCACTTACATTCATCGTCCATTGACGTCACGTAATATTCAATTTAGTATATGTAGAAGAACTGAAATGGCCGCGAGAACGCCATGAGTCTAGCATGTAGTCATGTTTTACATGAAACGCATATTATGATTATCAGGTTTGGACGTGTCTTACATTTGTCGTCTATTCCCTTCCCGTGATACCAATTTTTGTACATGTGGAGCTTACGCAATGGCAACGACCACGTCATGAAGGACCCAATATACTCCAACGCAACGTTGACGCACCCGCAGGCTCGGCACAGCGACGCCACGCTAGCAAAACACGAGCACTCAATAGTGTGACGCCAGGCGTGACCGGCACCACCAGCGTCCGTCGGTGCGGCCCGGTGCCAACCGGTGCAAAATATGACATGCTGCATTTCGCGCCAACGACGTTACTTAGACTGCACCGCGTCTGCCTCTCTTGGTGACGAATGAACGCCGTGTGTGCTGAAACGCGCCGGCGTCAAAGCAACGGAGCGTGGCGCGCACCTGGGCAGATCCACTGAGCTCTACTGTAAGAGGATATCGGCGCCTGGCGGGGAATTAAATAAAATAAAACAAACGCCAGCGCGCAAGCGCCGGCTCAAGTCGAAATGTATTGGTGCCTTGAAAGTGGCGTGTACTATTGTTCTTACATGACGCGCATCTCATAATTATCATGTTTGCACCGGTCACATACCTTCGTCATTCATTCACGTGAGGTAATACCAAATTTTAGCATGGGTGAAGGTAGCGAAATGGCCATGAGCGCATCATGAATGTGGGACATTGACAGTTGTTACATGACACGCATATCAAGATCATCATGTTTGGACGTGTCATTTACCTATGTCATTCATTCGCGTCACGTAATACCAAATTTCGTACATGTGAAGCTAGCGAAGCGGCCGCGAGCGCATCATGAGCGTTGCTTATAGTCATGTTTTTACATAACACGCATGTCATAATTATCATGTTTGCACAAGTCACATACCTTCGTCGTCCTTTCACGCCCCGTAATATCAAATTCGGTATATGCCAAGCTAGCGAAACAGCCGGAGCTCTGCACTACGGCGTCTCTCGTAATCATATCGTGGTTTTGACACGTTAAACTCCACATATTAACATATACCAAATTTGGTATCATGTGACGTGAATAGACGTCCAAACTAGATAATCATGGTATGCGTGTCATGTAAATCATGACTACCTACTGCGCCCATAGCACGCTCGCGGCCATTTCGCTAGCTCCACATATACCAAGTTTGGAATCACGTGACGTGAATAGATGACGAAGGTAAATGACACGTCTAAATATAATAATAATGACATGGAAGTCATGTATGGCACAACTTACGTCCACCTCGTAACGTGGTGCTGATTTTGAAGAGACATATTGCGCGCCACGTTGGTCTAGTGGCTAAGTTACTCGACTGCTGACCCACAGGCTGCAGGATCGAATCCCTGCCGCGGCGGCTGCATTTCTTATGGAGGCGGAAATGTAAGCCCACGTGCTGAGATTTGGGTGCGCGTTAAAGAACCCCAGGTGGTCGAAATTTCCGGAGCCCTTCACTATGGCGTCTCTCATAATCATATGGTGGTTTTGGAACGTTAAAGCCCACATATCAATCAATTAAAGTGACATATCAACCTTCCTCATTCGTGCTGTGCATATCATCGATTCCAACTGCACGTAGGGTCTGCCCATTTTTTGTTTGCTGAGCGCTATATTGAAGCGACCAACAACTGATTTTTCTCAACCAACTTTTGTATCGAGTAACAGAAAGCTCACCTGCAGCATAGGTATCAAAACTATGTCGCTCCAAAAGCTTTGCTGACTTAAACAGTTGCTTAAGTGTGCTGAAACGTTGCTCAAAAGCTCACGAGAACGGGAACGTTACGTCGAGCAAATGCAGTGCCATTTGATTGCATACTACGAGCGCAGGCTTGTATTTGCATTCTGAAGGGCTGCTACCATTTATTATAAAAACCAACATCGTTTTATTATACTGAAAAAAAACTGTCGACCGCACACGATTTTGCTTTTGCCCCCAGAGAACCCACTTCATTTTTCTTCACTTTCAATGAAGAAATAAAACAATAAATCCATGAACAATCTTTCCATCAGTGCAGTTATCTCGTTTCATGCTCTCGAAAGTTGTCAATTTCTTTGATGAAAACTAATACTTAAAAAGGCAAGGAAACTGTAGGAGATGTTTTTGTTGTTAATAATTGTATTTATAAACGAAATATTGTAGACAAAATTTTCTTGTCTATTAGTTCTCATAAATTTCCGGGTTTACAAAGAAAAAACGAGTCCTTTAAATTCATAACCTGGGTCATCTTCTGGCACACTTGACACCTTAAGATACTACACGAGGTATTGTTGATCAGCTGCCAGCGCCTAAAAAAATCAGCTTCATCGTGACGCTAGCCTGCGAAAAATGGGCCCCGTATCAGCGTTCTTAAATGCAAATTTCGTCGCGAGATGATAGCCTTCTGCCGGTCGTTATACACGAGTCCTGGTGTCATCTATGGTCGCCCGTGATGCTGTTCTCGTGGCATTTGCATCCCAGCGTAAAAAACGCTACGGAGCTTCTATTTTACCGCTTTATCACGGCTAGACTGTCACGTGTTCATACCTCCATGCTATTGGAGTAATTGTTTGCTCATGTGTGGTACTGTAAAGCGAAATATTTTGCACAAAAACTATTTGTGAGATCTCTGTGTATACTATTGCGTGGCAGGGTAAATAGCTCTGCACATGTACTACTGGTGCACCGAAGAAGAGTCCTGTTCCAGGAGGCAACACCGTATCTTTAACACCTGAAGCGCAAAAAAAGAGTAACAACGAACGAAAGCGCTTCAGCTGTTGAAGACGTGGAATAACAACCAGCCCGCTCCCAACTCTAACACCAAGTCGTCGGTAAACAGCTCGTTTGTTCAAAGCATGGCATTTTCAGCTAAACGTGAAAAACACTATGTCTGTCCCAATTACGTACTACCGAGTTCGCAGCAGTCCTATGTGAGAGCAGACATGTGTGTCGCAGTTGAGCTGTGTGTCAGAGAAGAGAGCTATGCGATAGAGAGTTGAGCTATGTGTTAGCTGACCTATGTGTTAGAGAGGAGAGCTCGGCCCTTCGGGTCTCTAAACTGTCGGCCCCAGTGCCAAATTTGTAACGTCTCTGTATATAAGCTGTACATAAACCTTGTTTAACTCACCGTCGTCTCGCCCGCTCGTCTATCAGCTCCGCGCAGAAGCAGTCGCGAGCTGAGAAACCTACGCTACCAAACGACTGGTGACCTTCCCTGCGGAGTTCGAAGCAGTGGCGCCTTCAGGACCGTGTTGGCGTCGCCGTCTTTCGCAACAGCACCCAGAGGACAAGGCAAAGCCTGCCTTTGTAACACATGATTGGCTCTTTGAATTCAACGTGACGCCATTTGGACTGTGCAATGCACCGGCAACGTTCGAGAGGTTCATGGACACCATTCTGCGTGGCTTGAAGTGGAACATCTGCATGTGCTACCTCGACGACGTCATCATCTTTGGCCGCACGTTCAGTGAACACAAATCTTGTCTGGAAACTCTTTTGAACTGCATCCGAAACGCTGACCTAATTTTAAACTCGAAGAAATGCCACTTTGGAGACCGCCAGACGCTTGCGCATCGGCGGTCAGAGCTTGCGTTATTACATTCACCATCAACCAGTGATTTATCGCCGTGGTGATCTGGTGTGGTTGTGGACTCCGATGCGCAAGCGCGGGTTATGCCAAAAGTTTTTGGCCACTTACGACGGACCTTTTGTCATGGTCGACAGACTTACGGAGGTCAACTATGTATTAGCTCGGCTCACGGCGAGTGGTCGACGAGCTGCCAAAACTCAAGTGGTTCATGTTGTCCGCCTGAAACTGTACACGCCAAGACCACTCGGCTGACTCGTCCGGCGGCCTTCGGCGGCGCGGAGAGGAATGTTGCGCACATGCACGAAGACAAAGAAGCGTATACGGTGAACGCACTTGTCGCCCAGAGCGAGAAAAAAAGAAGAGGATCAGGAGGATCTTTAACCAGTCGGCCGCTTCTGAGCTGCCCCTCACGACCTAATAAACAGCCCCTCTCAACGTCTACCAGTCTCTTTCAAACGTAACAATATATTGGGCTAGTTGGTTTGGCTTATTGAGGTACGCAAAGCGCGATACTCTACACGGGGACACAAAAGAAGAGACACATACAATGATATACAAACACTACCTAGAAACTGAATTTTGATTCAACACGAAAGAAAAATATATACAGAAAAACGTTGAAAGAATTTAAAACATGACAACATTTCACTCAAAGGTTGATTGAACACGGGGCTCCAGGATCCTTCGTCGATAAGTAGAAGTCAGTTCGAGATTTGTGTACATGGTGTTATGACCGTCGTCACTATTGAATTTTTTGCGCGACTGTTAATCCGACGAAGGGCTTTGGAGACATTCCAAGTAAGTATGTGCCGATAATATGGGCTGATTTCCTCTGTCCAGCGTGCACAGGAGGATCCTATGACCAGTTGGATGTTAACAAATCTCAAGAGCAAAGAAAAGATATTGTGAACTCACCTCCATACAAGGCTTTCCGAGCCAACAAGAAGACAACTGGGCCATTTTTGATGCCAACGTGTATTTGAAACAACCTGAACCAACATAATGTTGGCTGTTTGGCCTGGAAGCATAATGTTGGCTGTTTGGCCTGGAATCAGTTGCAGCTGCACCTTTCGAGGAGAAGTGAAGTCCCAAAAGTTTGCAGTTGTTAAACGGTAACTTCTAGTAAATGACGAGAGATTAGTCGACCACTTCTCAATCCCTCTCTTTTCATAGCATCGTCTACTGGAGTGGAACGTTCGACGATAAGCTGTCAGGCCACTAAATTATCCTACCTGAATGCAGACAGGCAAGTTTGGCACGTGTACCGGGAGCTGGGCTTTTCGAAAATTAACCTACTTGCGAAAAAGGCTTGGAACGCCGATCACTTAACATTATCAGGCGGGCACAAAATGCTGTTTTCGGGTGCAAAACGTGGATATTGTGCCTTCGTGATCATATTTGGGCATCGTTTAGACTGCGCCCTCTCCACGTGCAATTAGTGGTGTCTTTCCCCACTTTCGTGGGTTGACCAACGAGGTTATCGAGCATCATGTTGGCTGAAGCTTCGGACAATGCATTCAGGGATGGCAGCGTGGCGCTCTATAAGCGGGAGACTATTAGTATATCTTCAGTTCTTAAGTAACAGTTCTGTAGTTCTTAAGTAACAGTTCTGCGCAACCGAACGCTACCTCCAATCATGGCTACCAACAACGCGCAACCTGGCTCTTCCACTACATCCCCCAGCAACCCCGGCGTTCTTCGTTTGCGAGAGATGACAGCATGGGGTTTGTAGGAGTTGTCGACACCACTGCGATATCGTGCAAGCAGAAACAAGACAGCGAGTTGCTTCCCCTTATTGAATTTTTGAATGGCCGGACGTCAACCCTCCCTAGAAAATTTGCAAAGAGCCTGCCGTCATTCTGCTTACGTAGTGGTGTCTCTATAAGAAGAACTTTTCTCCCAGAGGAAGCGCCCACCTACTTGTCATTCCGACGTCAATCCGTGAGGAGATGCTTTGTCCTTGCCACGATGAGCCAACGTCCGGTCATCTCGGATGCACACGCACATTGGCCAGAATCCTACAGAAATACTACTGGCCAAGACTTACAGCTATTGTAAAACATTACGTGCGCACGTGCCTCGATTGCTAACGATGAAAATCGCCACAGTTGAAACCAGCTGGACTATTACAACCAATTCAAGTGCCCGCGGTACCTTTTTCCCAAATCAGAATGGATCTCCTGAGACCATATCCGACTCCCTATGCTGGCAACAAGTGGGTAATAGTCGCGACTGATTATCTTACGCGCTACGGGGAAAGAAAGGCTTTGTCAAGTGGCACCACCATTGAAACCGCACGATTCTTCGTAGAAAATATCGTCCTGAAGCACGGTGCTCCGACAATCTTAATAACGAATCGAGGTGCCGCTTCCATGGCCACGCTTGTGAAGACAGTGCTTGATCTCAGTGGAGCAGCCCATCGGAAAACCACTTCCTATCATACACAAACCAACGGCTTAACAGAACGCCTCAACAAGACTATTGCCGTCATGTTGAGTATGTGCGTTGACGTGGGTCACAAGAACTGGGACCATATTCTACCGTACATCACGTTCACCTATAATACAGTGCAGCAAGAAATTACATGAAAAACGCCATTCAGTCTCCATCATTGGCGTGAAGAGACGACGATGCTTGACGCCATGTTACTGCAGGACTGCAATGACACCAATTTGGACGCCGCATCTTTTACCCAACGAACAAAAGCAGCGAGGCAGATTGCACGCGTCCGAATCACCCAGCTGCAAAATTACGACGCCCAACGTTATAATCTGCGACACCGACATGTCGTTTATCGGCCGGGCGACAAAGTCTGGGTATGGAGTCCTATTCGTCGCCGGGGACTGTCTGAAAAAGTGCTTAAGAAGTATTTTGGCCCATACACAGTTTTACAACGCCTCAGTGACGTGAATTACGTGGTCGTTCCGGACAGCCCCTCGACAACTCGCCAGCAAAAAGCAGAAATTGGGCACTTTGTGCGAATGAAGCCCTATTTTTCGGACAGATTTACACCACAAATCTACTACACCGTCTTTTGTAGAAGAGCATCGGGACGCTGCTCTCTGGAGGGGGGCAAGTGCCACATGGAAAATGCAGCACCAAGAGAACAACGAAGAAATGCGCAGCGAGAAAAAAAGACGATGTTCTCTTCCGATTAGTTTGTTAGTGTTCTGGTACCATTAAAGAGAATTTCCTGTATTCAACCGCTGCTGTTTCTGCATTGTGACTGACAATATTACTAAATTATTGGGGGGTATGAAAATTACCTTTATCGTTTTTTCCAAGGCGTTAGGTAAGGTTACTGCATAAGAGTAACTTGTTTTTAATGCTTCCTAAAAGTACATATAAACCTTTTTTTCTATTACAGAACTGCTATGCCGCTCAGCTCGTAAACTCAAAAAGTAATGGCCGAAAATAGTAATTTATCACCACAAAACCACCCTGTCCGTTTTTGGTTCCATTCGATCACGGCTCGTACGAATTTCGGGCTGATACAAACTTTCCTTTGGATATGGCAAATGCCCATTAGCCTTCAGTGTAACGGAGTATGGTTTCTGCGTACCTATTTTCACCTCTTGACGCTTGATACGAAGGTACGAAGTCCCAAAGGTACTAATCAGTATCACCAACGCTGTCACGAAACACTCGACCAGCACGTGCACCTTCAGTGACCTGTTATAGCCTCCGATATTCGTGCGCCATTGTTTCACCTCAAAACCTTGTCTTCTGGGTCTACTTGTCAATTCAGCCTGTACAGTCGGAGATTTCTTCGAAATCCAGTGCTTTTCAACGCGTGGCACGCAGAAGTTTTCAGGGCCCAGCGCATATTTTTCGATGAGGTGGCTCAGTTGATCCACATTATGTGGACATTTTTTACTCAGAACGACGGCTAGCACACTTTAAAACTCCGGACAGCTCTGCTCTGAGCCAAGGCCAAAAGTCCACGAAAACATCATCAGTGAACCCATTGCTACTGCCGTGCCTCAAGGCATCCCGGCCATCGTCTAAAGCAGCGGGAAATGCCTGATGCGATTGAGTGAATTTTTTTATGGTAAAGTTATCTCAATCTCTCTAATGCACCCAGGGAGGTTAGACAATTGCTTGAGTGGGTGCTCCCGCATTGAAGTGCTAGCACAATGAAGACAGGAGAAGTGTTTCCCTCCTAAGTTGTAAGAAACATGCTGTTTTCTGGTGGTATCCATTTATAGATTGACTTGCTGTAATCTGCTACTGTAAATAGTACGCTAAATATTAAATAAAAGATAGTTAATCCTGACGAAACAACACGTCCAGGTGAGTTTCAGTGTTTCAATCCTAAACAAAATTGGCAAAGAAATAAAAATATGGGCGCATTTCAAATAGCAGCTAACTTCGAATTGTTGTCACCAGGCGGGCAAAAAAAGCCCTCCTTTCTCTTCACCGAACGCCGGCTGTTTATGATGCCACTATTAAGATGTCACCATGTTTGGGTGCGCTTCACTCTCGGACACCGAGTTTCGTTTAATACAATCGAAGGAACACTGCGGCCAGTGGCTATTAAAGATGCAATGGACAACGCTTTGACAAGATTGATATGTAGTGCACAATAAAATGCAAAGCATTTCTCAGTGACTTCGACAACTTTGAGCTCATCTATCTATCTATCTATCTATCTATCTATTTATCTATCTATCTAGCCGCCTATCACTTTTATCTCTCCTGACCGTTTCGATAATGGTATAAATACCAATATTGGTATGGCATAACATGACTGTATGAAAACATTTGACTAGTCCTAACATGAAAATTACGCCATGTATGTCATGAATGTTATGATTTACATTTCATGGTCTTGCAGCTCTTGCGGTGGTTTTGTTCACATGGCCTGTTCCAAAACCGGTATGGTATGACATGATTGCATGGCGAGCAAAAGCGACAGACCCTAAGATGAAAGTCATAAAATGCATGTCTTGTAACAAATGAATACATGCAACGCTCATGATGCGCTCGTGGCCGTTTGGCTAGCATCACTTATACAAAATGTGGTATTACGTAATGTGAATGGACCACGAAGGTATGTGACTGGTGCAAACACGATATTCTTGAGGTTCTTGTCATGTAACAACATGACTACATGACAGGCCCATGATGCACGGGCGGCCGTTTCGCTAGCTTTACTTAACCCAAATTTGGTATTACGGGACGGGAATGAATGACGAAAGTATTAAACTGTTGCAGACATGATAAAAATGAGATGCGTGTAATCTAACAACATGGCTACATGCTGTGCTCTTGATGCGCTCGCAGCCGTTTCGCTAGCTTCACATGTTCCAAAATTGGTATTACGTGACGCGAATGGACGACATAGTTAATGGACGCATTCAAACATGATAATTACGAGATGCGTGTCATGTAACAACATGACTACTTGCCACACTCATGATGCGCTCGCGGCCGTTTAGCTAGCTTTGCATATGCCAAATTTAGTATTACGTGATGCTAATGGATTACGATGGTATGTGACTGGTGCAAACAATAATCATGAGATGCGTGTCATGTGAGAACATGACTACATGCCACAATCAAGGCGCCAATACATTTCGACATGACGTGGTGAGCATGCTCGCTGGCGTTCATTTTATCGCGTCGCACCGGCGTTACCACGCCAGGCGCCAGCCGTGCCACATATTCGCAGGCGTGCGCCGTCATGCATCGTTTTGACTAGCGCCTCCTCTACTTTTTCTGTGCTTGTTGCATCACCCCCGTTCCCATTGCTCTACGAGTGGCACTCGCCGAGTGACCGCGTGGTGGTGTCAGGTTATTACCCTCTCGCGTAGCCTCTCTTTGCTTGACTGCTATTGGGGGATGCGGCGAAGCCACTGGCTTTTAGGGGCAAAGCTCCTTAAAGCGGCACCCCTTCGTCCCTCGCCGTATTCGTAGTGCGTAACCAGTCTTACGTTTTGACCTGCAAGGTGGTGCCGGTTGGAGATTTCTCCTGTGTGTTGGTGCACAATCAAAGTTCGCTGCGTGCGCAATAACTAAAAGCCGAATTCTCCTGTCTCTCATTCCCCATTAGCAGCCATTGGCATGTACATTGAGCACTATCTGACAAGAAAGGGTTGCTACGTAGTATTCGCTGGGCGTAACCTCCTTGGTTTTAAAAAGGTTTAGCGAGCATTGGGCTATATTGCCATGAATACAGTCAACTAGTATATACCATGAACTCGAGGTGGTTAAAGGTGGGAAGTACACACGAAGCGCAAACCGTGCGCGTGTGCCACCTATCGTTTAGTCCTTGGAATGTCCGCTGGACGGCGGTGTTTCTATATGCGGAATATTTGTTTGATCGATTTGTGGGGTTTATCATCCCAAAACCACTATATGAATATGAGAGACGCCGTATTGAAAGGCTCCGGAAATTTCGACTTCTTGGGGTTCTTTATTGCGCACCCAAATCTGAGCACACGGGCCTACAACATTTCCGCCTCCATCGGAAATGCAGCCGCCACAACCGGGATTCGATACCGCGACCTGCGGGTCAGCAACCGAGAACCTTAGCCGCTAGACTATAGCAGCGGGGCTATATGCGGAATATATGATAAAAAGATGCGAGATGGTGGTACTTAGAGTGTTTACTTGACGGACAAACGGACACACAGATAGATGCATGTATTGACGCACGGACGGACGGACGTATGGACGGACGCAAGAGTGGATGCTTGGATGAACGCAAGGACGGACGCCCGGATGGACGTGCGGACAAACGAACAAACGCACGCACAGCTGAGCGGATGGAAGCACGGACGGTCACACAGCCGGACGCATGAATGGATGGAAGCAAGAACGAATGGACGGACGGATGGTTCGCCCCACTCTCCATCATTCATCCCGTGGATATGCTGCCATTTTTTTCCAATTTTTTTGGCAGACTTGCCAACATGTCCGTTGAAGAATCGCGCTTTCTTTTCTGAGTGCTTCTGCAGCTTCTCACCTTTGGTGGTTCCTTCCTCATGTAGGAAGAGTAATGTGGAGAAATACTCGACACCGCATCAGGCTTTAGCATGCGTCTTTATACACTTTCACTAAATTCTGTTTCCACAAAATGTAGACTGCACACGGCCGAGTGATTCGAAGTGAAATTCGGCACCAGTTCTTCCGCGCGATAACCCGTAGCCATCGTTCACGTAGCTCAGTGTTAGCTGAGATTTCGTGAAAGGACACACCTGCTTGTTTCTTTCGCTGGCTAGAAGTGCAGAACAGAACGCAACAGCAGCGCATGGTGACCGATGAAAAAGCAGGATTACAGCACCGCTGAAGCAAATAGACGGACCTACAACTGCCACTGCAACCAAAAGACGGGTTAAACTTATCGTCTGCAAGGTGACTAGGACGCTTAGTATCACTCCGGTAAGAGGCACATTGATAGTTTAGTTCACCATTATTATTTATTACACGTCAATACTACTTATTTTAGTGTTATGGCAACAACTCCGAGCAAGGTTTGTGATTATTCTAAGCAGACAACAACAACAAAAATGCGCAGAAAACCGGCGTGCGAGTGGCCGCGAGCGTCGTCTGCTAGAGGATTAGAGAACCTTCATGTGCGCGCGTCTCCGTGTAAACACGGAGACGCGCGCACAAGAAGGCTCTCTGTAGAGGATAATAACACAGAGCCTCAAAGCGGCGTCAAGGGGCAGAATCGAGAGAGTAAAGGGAGATAGCACGGGGGCGCGGTGGCGCTAACGCGGCAGGCCCAAAAAATATAGGAAGCGCTGCGTTGACGCATGCACGTTTCAGCGCATCCAGTGTCCGTCCGTCACGAAGAGAGGGAGACGCAATGTTGTCCGGATAACGCATCGGCAGAGAGTAATGTTAATCTATGGCATCGGTGCGAAAAGCTGTATGTCGCATTTAGCGCCGCTTTTCGTCGGGCCACGCCGACGGACGTTGGTTGCGCCTGGCGTGAGACAATAAAGTTCTCGCGTTTCGATAACGTAGCGTCGCTGTGTCCAGCGTGCGCCTGCGTCAATTATACATTGGAGTATAAGGGGACCTTCATGAAGCGCTCGCGGCCGTTTTGCTAGCTCCACACATACCGAATTCGGTGTTACCTGACGTCAATGGATGACGAATTATATGACTGATGCAAATATGATAATCCTGACACACGTGTCAAGTAGGAACATGACAACATACCACACTAACAGCGTGCTCGCAGCTGTTTCGCTAGCTCCACATATACTAAATTTGGTATCACGTGACGTGAATAGATGGCAAAGGTAAACGACACATCCAAACATCACACGGAAGTCATGTACGGCATCACTTACGTCCACCTCGTAATGTTTTGCTGATTTTAAAGTGACATAACATTTCTCATTCATACTTCGCGTATCACCGATTTCCATTGTACGTGCATCTGCCATTTTTTTCGCCTAGTCTTGCCTGATCTGCCTAGCCGCTAGACCACCGCGGCGGGGCTATATGCGGAATATATGATGAAAAGATGCGAGATGGTGGTACTTGAAGTGTTGACTAGATGGACGAACGGACACACAGACAGATGCATGGACGAATGCACTGAAGGCTGCACGGACGAATGGACGCATGGACGAACGCAGAGGCGGATGCATAGACGAACGCAGGGATGGCACACGAATGGACGTGTGGACGCACGAACAGACGCATGCACGGACGGGCGGATGGACGCATGGATGGTCACACAGACGGACGCAAGGACAGATGGAAGCAAGAACGAATGGACAGACGGATGCTTCGCCCCACTCTCCATCATTCACCCCGTGGATATGCTGCCATTTTTTTTCATAAAAGCAGCACGGCTTGATTCGTGAACGAGGCATTCCCAGAGGATACGCTCCGTCGTTGGTGGCTCGTGGCAGTAGTCATACTTGGGGTCGGAGTACTTTGTCAGGTGCATCTTGTGAAGGACCGGGATAGTCGTGAAACTTCGTGTTTGCAATCTTCTGAGGGTGACCTCGTAGGCGTGGGCAGATTTTGAGGGTGGGGCATCGTGGTTTGTAGCTTCTTCTAATTTGGCCCTTAATCGATGCTGGCATTGAACTTTCGCTCGGTAGTTGCCTTCATGAGTCTCATCTTGGGTCATCGAGGCGGCCTGCTTCGAGCTCGCATCCCCGAGTAGTTCCTTGCTATGATGCTGCAAGGATTGTTGATGAACTAGCTCGTGCTCTGGTATAATTGTGTGTCCAGGAATCGAATGAACTCGTACCCGGACTGATCTTTCTTGAAGTTGGGCGGCATAGTGCAGGGTGTGCCTGGCGTACGCTGGTAGCTTTCTTCTAGTTTGAAGTGTTTGAGGGCCACGTGCTTCATTTTCCAAAAAAACCGCCAGATGGCGCTCACGTCTCAAGTGTGACGTGATTTGAGGCGCTCGTTCGCCTCTGCTGAACGCTCGAGGTACTCTAACGCAGTGCCTCCAGAATACCATTCACTGATTTTTTTTGCGCAGAACATCCAATAAATATTTTTTCACTCTCTCCACAAGCAAGACTGTCGTCTTGAGACATTTGCAGATTAATATGCAGATAGAGGGCCAATTTTTTCGCTTTTTTTCTTTTTTTATGGAGGTGCGAGCAATTCTGTGTGAGGCATTGCGGACGAGGAAGCTTCCGACGCTAGATGCACTGGCCCTTTACAGGCGCCGATACGCTGAAAGGAGGAGGGGGCAGCACCGCCATTGATACACGTCTAGCTTCTCTGTGGGACGCGCCCAGTGTCCGAGACGGACGCACTCGGTGTATGTGTGAAGCGTAGCAGCACGCCCATGACACTGCGAAGCCACGGCGTTGTCTGCATAGTGTTGGATTCTCCACAGTGTTTTTGAACCGCCTATGAGCACGTAATATCGCGCGACCACTAGCGTTGCTGTAATCGTCAAAAGCCGTGTGAGCGGCACCCGGAAAGAGTGGCGCAACTCTGCTACCTAAAGTTATCATATACAGTAACTCTAGCCAATGCTAAGCCCCCACAATACATCTTCGCATGTTCATACGGGAAATTTTATCCTCGACAATGCAAGAAACATAAAAATAGTGGTGTTATTCTGAATTACAGCGAAATACCTAGATATGCCGCAAACATATATTAATCAATAAGCTGAAAAAGGACGGCTGCTGCGTTGCTAGTGGGTACGGATGGTCGCTATGCCCGCTCACCAGGCCTGGGCATATATACACTTCTGTCATGGAGCGGTATTCACGATCACGGAATCTTAACTTTACCACGAGTACTTTCGTTGTCAGTATTTGATCGATAGACCTCAACTTGTAAAAAAAATGACAGCATATCCACGGAGTGAATGATGGAGAGTGGTGCGAAGCATTCGTCCGTCCACTCGTTCTTGCTTCCGTCCGTCCATGCGTCCGTGTGTCTGACCGTCCACGCGTCCATCCGCCCGTCCGTGTGTGCGTCTGTTTGTGCGTCCGCACTGCATTCGTCCATGCATCTGCCCCTGCGTCCGTTCATGCGTCCATCCAGGCATCTGTCTGGGTGTCCGTTCGTTCATCTATTCCACACTCCAAGTACCACCATCTCGCATCTTTTCATCATACATTCCCCATATAGAAGCGCCGCCATTCAGTGGACATTCCAAGGACTAAACGAGAGGTGGCACGCGCACACTTTCTTACGGCTTGCGCTTCGGGTCTACTTTCCACCTCTAACCACATCGAGTTCATGGCATAGCCTAGTTCATTGTATTCATGGCACTGCGGCCAAACGTTCGCTCAACCTTTCTAAAACTGTTGTGTCTTCGCGGTTTCTGTGTGTGTGCGCGCGCGCACCTGTTGACGCCTCAGCTGGCCGCCTGCACCACATTGGACTTTTTCTACTACCACGTGCGCATCGTTATCTGGCTAACACTACGCTACCTATAAATACGTTATACACTTTTGAATAAACGTTCTTTTCATTCTGTTGACTACGTTGACACATTGCTGGTCCGGCGCTGCTATGCGCACACCAGGGCTATGCTACAGTGGCGACGAGGATGTTCACCACCTATGCAGTGAAAGACGAACCTGAACCTGACACTACGAAAAATCGAGCACCAAGGCGATCATGGCTCACCCCCAGCTTCCGGACTTCGAAGAGAGCAAAGATAAGTGGAAGCCATACCTTATAAAAGTCGAAGCATACTTTGAAGCGAATGCCATTGAAGACTCGACTAAGAAAAGAGCATTGCTGGTTGCTGCCTTAAGCACGCACACGATACAAGTGCTGGCAGGGAAGGTGGCTCCACGCAAGCCGAATGCGCTGACTTATGAAGAAGTCGTGGCAGTGTTGAGTGAGCACTACGACCCCAAGCGACACAAAATCACAGAAAGTTACAGGTTTTTCAGTCGATGTCAAGCGGGGGGTGAGCCCATTAATAAATTCCTGGTCGACATTCGCCGAATAGCTGATAATTGCAAATTTGGCAGTGCATTAAATCGCATGCTACGAGATCGCATTGTGTGTGGTGTCCGGTCAAGTTCACTACAGAAGCAGCTTTTTGCGAAGCGGGAATTAACATTAGAAGACGCTGAAGCGATGGTCCTTTCAGCTGAAGCTGCAGATAGTGGCGTGAAAAACATGAACGGATCTGGATTGACACCAGTGTTAAAAGTACAAGCGTATCAGCAGAAAACACCGCAAGACGAGAGACGGAGGGCTACACGTCAAGAATGCTGAAGGTGCGGTAGTGCTCCGCACAATGAGAGCGGTTGCACCTGGTCTAACGCTCTCTGTTATCGCTGTGGAGGACGCGGTCACCTTGCGAGGAAATGCCGAAGCCGCGGTCCTCACGAGTAAGGAACAGCAAGCAGGGCACAAACCAACATTCTCACGGGGACGGAAGGTTCGACAGACGACGAACACGAAGCAGCGCACATCTGGGCCTTGGCCTCGGAACGGAAGAGTTGTCTGGTGCCACCAATTCGCCGAACGTTCTCTTGGTGTGGTGTGCAGCTTACCATAGAAGTTGATACTGGGTCGCCCGTTTGTGTTATCCCACGTCAACTGTACGAGAAGCACCGCGACCAATGGCCGAAACTGAGACCATCCAGTGTGAAATTATCCTGCTACACAGGACGACTGCCAGTGCTTGGGGAGCTTGCGCTCAGTGTTTCTCATAAGGGAGTGACGGCGGAGTGTGCGCTGACCGTGTTAGACTGTGCGGGACCAAGCCTCTGTGGTCGAGATTTAATTCAGCTGCTGAACGCCGCTGGTGCTCCGGTGGTTCGCGTTGCAGGAGACTGAGCCCACAGAACAAACGGGCAAGTCCAGTGTGAATAGCATATTCAAAGACTTCAACGACGTGTTTTCCGAGGAACTGGGGCTCATCACAGGCCCTACGGTCAGTCTGCACCTAAAAGAAGGCGCCGTACCTAAGTTCTCCAAGTCCAGACCCATTCCATATGCGCTACGCGACCGCGTGTCACTTGAACTTGATAGGTTAGTGTCCTTAGGCGTGTTATCACCGGTGGCACACTTCGAAATGGGCGTCACCTATAGTCGTAGTTCTTAAGAAAGACGGCGCAGTGAGAATCTGCGGTGATTTCAAGGTCACAGTGAATCCCGCATGCACCACTGAACAATATCCCTTGCCTATCATTGAAGATATGTTTGCGCAACTACATGATGGGGATTGTTTCAGCACACTGGATTTACGGGACGCATACAATCAAGTGGCACTGGATGAGTCGGCAAAGAAAATTTGCGTCATTAACACACCAAAAGGGCTTTTTTGCTACAACCGACTGCCTTTCGGAATAGCCTCTGCACCCGCGATATTCCGAAGAAAAATGAATGAGGTTCTAGCTGGTCTGGTGGGTGCACAAGCTTACCTTGACGACATGCTCATTTCTGAAAAATCAAGCGACAGTGGTGAAAGACTGAAAAACGTTTTGGAGCGGTTTCGAGAGAGAGGCGTAAAGTTGAGACACGATAAGTGCAAGCTGCGCAGCCCAGCAGTTACCTATCTCGGGCATCGCATCGATTGCGATGGGCTTCATCCGACAGAGAAAAACCTCGATGCTATCATGCAGGCGCAGAGCCCCCGTAATGTCAGCGAACTGCGGTCTTTTTTGGGAATGATCACGTTCTACGCGCGGTTTCTTCCTAACATGTCGACCACACTTTTTCCTTTGTATCAGCTGCTGGAAAAGAATGCGCGCTGGCCCTGGGAACAGCCTCAAGAGCTTGCGTTTAAGGTTGCTAAGCAAAGCCTCAAAGCAGCCAAGGTTCTCGTCCATTTCGACGCTTCGAAGGAACTAAAACTTGAGTGCGACGCGTCGCCATACGGAGTGGGCGCGGTCTTGTTTCACACGATAGGAAACGTCCACAGGCTGATCGGCTTTCGCTCGCGTACGTTAACACAGGCGGAGCGTAACTATTCACAGCTCGAGCGAGAGGCACTGGCACAGGTATTTGGCGTAACTGAATTCCGCGACTACCTTCTAGGTCGGGAATTTACCTTGGTGACTGACCACCAACTGTTGCTGGGCCTGTTGAGGTCAGACAGGCAGACGCCCACAATAGCCGCTGCCCGGATCCAACGTTGGGCGCTTCAGCTGGGGGCCTACCGGTACCAGCTGCAGTACGCCCCAGGACGACAGATGCTGAATGCTGATGCCTTAAGCCGCCTGCCGCTGCAAACGACGGAAACTGACGAAGATGGTGAGCCACGCGAATATGTACTCTCGCTAAACCAGCTGAAGAACAGTGTCGTGACAACGCGTGAGCTGAAGGCTTTCACCGCTTCGGATCCTGTCCTGGCAGAAGTCAAACGGTACATATTACATGGGTGGCCCAGACACGCCAATGGGCTGGCAAGGGACATACTGCCATTTTTTTACCGTAAGCTAGAGCTATCCGTTGCACACGACCTTGTTTATTGGGGCAATAGGGTCATAATATCAGCCGAAGCAAGAGTGCAAGTGCTGCAGCTTTACATGAGACTCACCAGGGTTCGCCGACAAGAAAATCTGTCGCGCGCTCTTTGTTTTGGTGGCCAGGCCTGGACAGAAATATTGAAGAGGTGTCTACTCAGTGCCAAAACTGTGTTCAAAATTTGCCGATGCCAACCGCGGCGCCCGTTGTCAAGTGGCCGGAAACCGGCGAAAGGTGGTCCCGCATTCACATTGACTACGCGGGGCCGATCGGCGGAAAAAATGATGCTCGTCATAGTTGACGCCCACACGAAATGGCTCGAAGCCGTACCTCTGTCAAATGCTTCAACGGAAACCACCATTAACTGCTTAGGTGCCATTTTCAGCAGGTTTGGGGTACCACGCACAATCGTGTCCGACAACGGGACTCAGTTTTCCAGCCATGGTTTTGAGGAATTCGTAGCAAACAACAACATAGTGCACCTCCGATGTGCGCCCTACCACCCCCAGTCTAATGGCGCAGCAGAAAGGGCAGTGCGTACTGTAAAAGATGGCCTTCGAAAATGAGGAGAGGAAAGCTAGAGGAGAATCTGATACGCTTGCTGTTTAACTATCGGAGGACGCCACGAAAGTGCGGTAAATCCCCAGCAGAATTGCTCTTGGGTGACCAAATACGCTCACGGCTGGACACATGTTTTCCTCCAGCCCTTACAGGATCAAAAGAAGACCAAGAGGACTGGCTGCCGCTACCAGGAAGTGATGTATACGCCCGCAATTATGGTGCGGGGAGCAAATGGACGCCTGGCAATGTGAAGGCGACGTCTGGAGCGAGAATGGTGACCATGAACACTCCGGACGGGGTCGTCCAGCGGCATGTTGATCAACTTCGCCCGCGACAGGACTCGCCACAAGTAACAACTACCACAAGTCCCAGCGAGTCAGACCAAGCAACGGAACCATCGCCTCGGGAAGCGGTAAGCTCGAATGCAGGCATGTCTTCTCGGCTCATCCCTAATGATGCTGGTTCTGCACAACGTGCATCACCGAAGATCACGGCCGCCCCGATGAGTACCGGTGTCGCCCAACAAGCCCTCAGGCGTTCAACAAGAGAACGCAAGACAGTACAACGCTTTCAATTCTAAGGAGGAAAGAATGTTGTGTCTTCGCGGTTTCTGTGTGTGTGTGCGCGCGCACCTTTTGACGCCTCAGCTCGCCGCCTGCGCCACATCGGACTTTTTCTACTACCACGTGCGCATACTTATCTGGCTAACACTACGCTGCCTATAAATACGTTATACACTTTTGAATAAACGTTCTTTTCATTCTGCTGACTACGTTGACACATTGCTGGTCCGGCACTGCTATGCGCACACCAGGGCTATGCTACAAAAACTAAGGAGGTTTCACCCAGCGAGTATAACGTAGCAACGCTTTCTTGTCAGATAGAGCTCAATGTACATGCCAATGGCTGCTAATGGGAATGAGAGACAGGAGCATTCGCCTTTTGGTGAACGCGCACGCTGCAAACTTTTTATGGTTCAACAAAGCACAGGAGAAATCTCCCACCAGCACCACCTTGCACGTCCAAATGTACTGGTTACACACTCCGACTAGGAGTACGAGGGACGAACGGGTGCTGCTTTAGGGAGCTTCGCCCCTAAAGACCAAGTAAGCAAGCAAGCCTACATTGTTGATTTACAGTCTTGAGTGCACCAATATACAAGTAAGCTATATAGAACCATTGTTGGGTACACAGTGTGAAAATATTTACAAAAAATAGAAACAGTCATCTGCTTAGTGAAATTGATAGATAATATTCAGCGAAGTTATATTGTCACGTGCTTGCTCAAGAAAGACGATGGCAGTTGTGCATGTGCCTCGAAGGACTACGAAATGGACGAAGAAGAAGAACTCGCTTGCGCTTTCTAAATAAAACGATCGACCTGCTTCTGGCTTCTCAATCTCTGCGGCGAGACCTCTGTTTTAATGTTATGACACTGGCGGAGGTGCTGGAACCTACAACCGGATGCAGGACAGTCTTGCTCGGACCCGTTCACATAGTCCAGAAACCCAGCCCCTCGTCACGACTCCGGTGCACCGATTCAGTCGGCGCCTACTAGTCGGCGTCCGGAGATTCAGTCGGCGTCCGGAGTTAGCACCTGTTCCGCCTCTAACCAGTGTGGCGGCTCCTACCACATCCACGGCTACCCTTCCATCGAAGACCACTCTTCCCTAACAGGTGATTCTTGAACATCCTCACGTTCCTAAAGTTTTCCATATGGAAGAGTACGAGGATGTCGAGGACTGGCTCGAACAGTTCCAACGGGTCGCTGTATCTAACCACTGGAACGAACAGCACAAACTTGGCCGTGCATATTTCGTCCTGGAAGATAGTGCTCGCACGTGGTACGAGAACCACGAGGGTACTTTCCAATCTTGGGAAGATTTCCGTCGAAAGCTCCTCGCCACATTTTCGAACACGGTCCGACGGGATCGCGCACAGCAACTGATTGAGGCTCGCGTACAAAAACCCAACAAAACAACCGCCATGTACGCAGAGGGTATGATCCGTCTGTTTAGACCAGCTGACCCTGACATGCCCGAGGCGAAGAAGGTACGTCACCTAATGCAGGGTGTCAAAACACCAGTGTTTGCGGGCCTCGTACAAAATCCACCTACAACAGTAGATGAATTCATAAGAGAGGTGACTGTCATCGAGCGCGCACTGCGACAACGATACCGACTTTTGACCGCCTGCCGAACCACACGGCAGTAAGTGCTGCAGCTCAGAACACTGTCGTGTATGAAAGTTCCCTGCGTCAAATGATTAGGAAAATACTGCGTGAGGAACATCACGCCCTCTGCGTCCCTCCTAACCAACCGCCTGTCACATCTGATGCCGAAATCGTCCGCCAGGAGTTGAGGCAAGCCGTTACACCACCCGCGCCGAGTCCTGAGCCACATTTAGTGAGCTACGCTGATGCGGTACATCGTCCTCCACCCTCATTTGTGGCGACACCCTTCCAGCCACGACCCGCGGCCGTACCTCGGTGGCAACGAGATTCCATGAGACGACCACCAGTTCGCCGAACTGACTTGTAGCGCATGGTCGACCGTCGACCTATTTGATTCCGCTGCGGAGAACCAGGTCACATTGCCCGCTATTGCCGTCATAGCGATTCCGGCTTCAGGAACTTTTCTCGTCCCACTTCTTTCCGCTCTGAAGACCATCCTGCCCACGATGCCGATCAACTGTCGACTGGCCAAGCAACTACACCGCGTTGCTGGCGATCTCCATCTCCTGCGCGTCACCGTGACTTCCCTCAGAGCTACGCGGACGTTACCAGAAGCCGTTCGCCTAGCCCGCGCCGGAGAAACTAATTGCTGTGACCTCCGGGGGCAAGGTTGCCAATCGTCGAGACACCGAAAAGTTCCCCCTATCAAAGCAAGAAGATATGACGACAACCACGACGAATACGACGACGAATATTAATGCCGGTGAAGTTGTACGTGCTGATCTTGGCGTTTTCATTGACGGACATCACGTTACAGCACTGGTCGACACTGGCGCCGACTTCTCAATCATGCGACAAGAACTCACCGATCGCCTTAGAAAGGTCAAGACACCGTGTACAGGGCCGCACATAAGGAGTGCTGGTGGTCAGCTGATGATTCCCATGGGTAAATGCACCACTCGACTTCGCATTGGAGATTCTAGCTTCGTGGCCACTTTCGTCCTGTTGCCAGACTGCCGTAATGAGCTAATTTTGGGCATGAATTTTCTGCGAGATCATGGTGCTGTTATCAACATTCCTGAACGTATGGTGACGTTTCGCGCACATACCTATCTCGAGGACAGCAGCGACGAACTACGTGGCCGTTTGCGAATAGCCGACGATGTGACGCTCCCACCGAGGTCCTGCTGCCCTGTGTCTGTGTCCAGTGGGTGGCCTTCCTATAAAGATAAGATAGTAGAGCACATAGTCGTTCTTTTGCTCACGCAAGGCATTTACATCGTGAGAGGCATCCTAAAGCTTACTGGTGGACAGGCAGAAGTGGTCCTCACAAACTTCAGCAACGAGCGCCGTCAAGTCCAGAAGGGTACCGCAATTGCCTACTTCGACGATATAGACCAAGGCGCGGATTGCTGTGCTTTGCAACCAGACGACGTAGCAGTCCTTGCCTCAACAACTTTGTCGGTGGACATCTGCTCCACGCTACCGCCCACTGATAGGAAGCGCCTGCTTGGACTTATACACCAATTGGAAAACTGCTTTTCGCGTACTTCAAAGGTCCAGTAGACACCATTGACCAAGCACCGCATCATTACGGAAGACAACACGCGACCGATTCCGCAGAACCCCTACCATGCGGCTCCGAAAGAACGCGAGGAGATTCAGAAGCAAGTACAGAAGATGCGCATGGATGAAGTCATACAACCTTTGAAAAGTCCATGGGCGTCCCGCGTGTTTTTGGTCAAGAAAAAAGACGGCAGCTTGCGTTTCTGTATTGATTATCGCAAGTTGAACCAAGTCACAAAGAAAGACGTCTATCCACTGCCTCGCATAGACGATTCACTTGATCGGCTGTGTCATGTGCGCTATTTCTCTTCAATGGACCTCCGAAGCGGCTACTGGCAGATAGAAGTCGACGAGAGAGCTCGTGAAAAAACGGCCTTTATGACGCCTGATGGCCTTTACGAATTTAAGGTGCTTCCTTTTGGGTTGTGCTCGGCGCCAACCTTTTTCCAGCGTCTCATGGACACCGTACTATCGGGCCTGAAGTGGCAAACATGCTTGGTCTATCTGGGCGATGTTGTATTGTCAGCATCGTTAGAGGAACATCTCAGCCGTCTATTCACCGTACTCCAAGCCATACGCTCGGCCGGCCTGACTTTAAAAACAGAAAAATGTCAATTTGGTTTCAACGAACTCAGCTTGCTAGGCCACATCATCAGTCACGAGGGTGTTGGCCCTGACCCGGCCAAAATAGACGCCGTAGCGCAATTTCCTGCACCCCGTCACAAAAAGGCTGTGAGGCGCTTCTTATGGTTGTGCGCATATTACCGGCAATTTATCAAGGACTTTTTGTCTATTGCGGTGCCATTGACACGACTCACACGTGAGTATGTTCTCTTCTTTTGGGGTGAACAGGAGCAAATGACATTCAGTGAACTACGAAAACGCCTTCAAACACCTCCAGTCCTTGCGCACTTCAACCAGGACGCCCCTACAGTACTTCACACTGACGCCAGCAATGTAGGTCTAGGTGCCGTTCTGGTGCAGTGGCAAGACGGCTGTGAAAGAGTAATAGCCTACGCCAGCAGAACTCTCTCTCGCACGGAGGAGAACTACTAAACCATCGAGAAGTGTCTCGCCGTGGTATGGGCAGTCATCAAATTTCTTCCGTATTTGTACGGCTACTCCTTCAAGGTTGTTAGCGATCATCACTCTTTGTGCTGGCTCACCAACCTTAAATATCTATCTGGTCGTTTGGCGCGCTGGAGCCTAAGACTTCAATAGTTTTACATGACCGTCGTCTACAAATCTGGGAAGAGGCACACCGGCGCCGACTGTCTCTCATGGTCGCCAGTGGAAACTGTCGCTCCTGATGACGAAAACGTCGACGCGGCATTCTTGGGAGTTGTCAACACGGCTACTATTGCACAAGAGCAGCGCAGTGACCCTGAGCTGTTACTACTCATTGAATATTTAGAAGGACGACGTAAAGACGTGCCGCGGTTATTTGCTAGAGGACTGCCATCTTTTTGCTTGCGAAACGATGTTCTCTATAAGGAAAACTTCTCACCAACCGGTAACCCGCACTTGCTCGTCGTGCCTGCCTCTCTTCGAAAATAAATTATGGAAGCGTGCCATGATGAAGCAACTTCTGGTCATCTATGCTACACCCGAACATTGTGCCGACTACGATGCAAGTACTACTAGCCAAAGTTACCTGGTGCTGTTAAGCATCACGTGCGAACTTGCACGGACTGCCAAAGACGCAAAGCGCCTCCTAAAAAGCCAGCCGGTCTTTTACACCCAGTCGAAGCACCAGAAAAGCCGTTCACCCAGATTGGAATGGATTTCCTGGGTCTCTTTCCAACTTCCACAACAGGGAACAGATGAATTATTGTGGTCACTGATCACCTGTCCCGTTATGTGGAGACTAAAGCTATGCAGCGCGGCACAGCAGCAGAAGCCGCTCAGTTTTTCATCGAAAACATCGTCCTTCGGCATGGCGCTCCGACAACAGCGATCATACACAGAGGACCTGCCTTCACCGCAGAGATTTTTGATTCGGTTCTCAGACTCAGCGGTACAGCTAACCGGAGAACAACTGCATACCATCCGCAGACAAACGGACTGACGGAGCGCCCTAATAGGACCCTCACAGACATGATCAGCATGGACGTTGACACGGAACATAAAAACTGGGATCAAATATTGCCGTACGTGACCTTTGCTTATAACACCGCTCGACAAGAAACCACTGGAATGACACCGTTCAGTCTGATCTATGGTCGCGAAGTCACGTCAGTCACAATTGGACGCCATGTTGCCGCATGAGTGTGACGACATTCATGTAGACGCTGAAGAATTCACTCAGCGTGCCGAAGAAGCCAGACAGCTCGCACGCGTGCGCATCTGTCATCAGCAGCATCAAGATGCACAACGCTACGACACCCGACAGAAGTTTATTAGCTACTCACCAGGCGACAAAGTGTGGGTCTGGATTCTGATACGTCAACGTGGACTGTCTGAGAAACTGTTAAGACGGTACTTTGGTCCATACAGCGTCACGCGACGCTTGAACGACGTGAACTACGAAGTCGTTCCCGACACTGATTGTAGTTCTAAGCGCTAAAAGCATTTGCCCGAAGTCGTGCACGTCGTGCGTATGAAACCGTATTTATTGAGTTAATTACCTCCCGGTTACCGTGTTCGTACGACCACTTCATACGCCTGGTAGAGCACCTAAGTTGCGCATCGGGACGATGTTTCTTTCGAAGGAAGGCAAATGTCACGTGCTTACTCAAGAAAGACGATGGCAGATGTGAATGTGCCGCGAAGGACTACGAAATGGACGAAGAAGAGGAACTCGCTTGCGCGTTCTAAATAAAAAGATTGATTTGCTTCTGGCGTCGCAATCTCTGCGGCGAGACCTCTGTTTTGATGTCATCACAATATCATTTTGCTCGTTCAATATACCTTTTAAATCAGACAATTGACATTTGAAATCAGTATGGAGATATGCCATCAGATGTCACCACTGTCACTTCCAAACCATACAGTTTTATATCCACCATACTCAAGCAGACATTCTGCAAGCTTTCATTTAAAAATTGACAATTGGTAATAAAAAAGTGTTGTGAAGACACATATTAGTTTTATGTGAAAACTGTTTCTATGAAGGCAGAACCGACGATGATTTTGTTACAAATTCACTAGGAATGCTGTAAAGCAAATAAGATTGTCATGAACAAAACTTTATTACTATTGCTGCTGTTCGGGTTCTGTCACTGACAAGGAAAGATTGCAAGTATCATCAGACTTGCAGGCTTGTAGGCAGGTAGACAAGGTGCTTGGTATTTTGACAGGTGTACCTTTTTGTTTAGCTTCACTTTTTTTCTTCAGCTCCTCAAAGCACTTTTGCGCCTGCGACACGTCTGCAGCCGAATACTTTAGGCGGAAATCATAGTCAACTGAAACATCTGCTGTGCGGAAACATAAAAAAACAAAAAATTCACTTAACACTTTGATGCGTTCTTAAAAATATTGCACAAAACAATATGTATATCTAAGCAACGCAGATTTTGATAGACCACCCGAACTGCAGTCACTTCAGTCAGTGACTCGTTAAGAGCTGCTGCTTTCTTTTAGGGCCCAAAAAAGACTATAATTTATTTACCAATAAATACATTCCAGCGAGGTTCACGTCTGACAACTATCGGTGACTTTTTGACAATATTTTTTCTTTACTTGCTGTTTCACATGGGAGAAGCCGCCTGTAGAAATTTACCTGAGCGAAAATGTCTGCAACGTGTTTTGCTCCTGCTTCATTTAAACAATATCATACCAACACGTCTAGGCATACATTCAAGCAATATGCATTTTGTCGCTAAACATCGCACTCGCGTTTTCTTACTGCTCTGCTATTTTTTTTTGTCGGTTGTGTCAAAGCGTTGGCGGCTGTTAGGGCACAGAGGCCAGAATTTGTGCAATATATCTGAAAATTGGCCTGTATTTGCGAAATGGAAAAGACATGACACCAAGAATTATTTCCTATAATGCATTCATGACCTCCTGAGCAAATGACATAACACATAAATCAAGCAAATGGATGACATATTTGAAGGTTTCAGCAAAACATTTGATGAGGTGCTTCGGCTGTAGTGGTCACGGTGCTAGGCTGTTGACCTGAAAATCATGAGTTTGATCCCTTCCGCGGAGGTTCATTTTCACGGAGACGAAAGTCTACAAGCCCATGTACTGCGTGCTGTCTTTGTAGGTTAACGAAGACCAGTTGGTCTAAATTTACGGAGACCATCCCTATACTGCGTCCCTCATCATCATATCGTGGCTTATGGTCGTGTGACCCCAGATATTATTACCTGATCAGGTCTGTCATGTTAAACGCATTTTATAAGATAGGTGCTCTGTGTGCCCAAACATGACGAAATAACAGGATGGATCAAAGCTACACTATAGGTTTTAACCAATTTCTTGATGTAAATAAAGCCTTTTCAGATATATCACGCCTAAATACCTGCTTTTTGGCTCATTTTCACTTTGTTATTTATCAATAATGATGACGCGAAGCTACCAGTAAAGCTCAGGCTATGCTGGTGAGTGTGTAATTTACAATGAAATAAATATGCAAGATTGCCAGGCCTACTAAAATTATCTCTTTGAAGCATTACCATGAAATGTGTTTCAAATAAGAGAGATGTGGGTAAACGTTACAAAATATAATTCACATGTGAAAAAAATACGCCATCTCCCGCTAAAGGAAACAAGTGTAGATGTGAAGCAGCGGGTGCTAACGCTAACGCTGGCGGCTCGCTCTCATCGTGGCGTTGAGCAGGAGATAAATCTAGAATGGTGCGAAGCGCACAGTGATGAACCGATGTTTCCTACCGGAACATGCCAATTGCTGCTAATGGGCAATGAGAGAACAATTACTCCGATTGAAAACAAACACCCGCAGTCCGCTTTTCTCAATGGCACAGCCTCGGAGGTGAAGATTTACTGGCTGCCCCGCCGCGGTGGTCTAGCGGCTAAGGAACTCGCCTTCCGCCCAGCTGGTGGCAGTATCGAATCTCGGCTGCGACCGCTGCATTTCCGATGAAGGCAGTAATGTTGTAGGCCAGTGTGCTCAGATTCGGGTCACGTTACAGAAACCCAGGTGGTAGAAATTTCCGGAGAGTCTCCACTATGGCGTCTCTCATAATCATACAGTGGTTTTGAAACGTAAAACCCCACATATATATCATCAATCAAGATTTAGTGCCTATACATACGAAGTGGCCAGTGAATAATAGTGCAGTGCAAGCAGTCAGTTTTTTTAATGAAGAAGCTCCCTACCATACGCCGCCTGCGTCGGCGTTGCTATGTCAGAGAGGTGAGCGTCAGAGGGGAGAGAAAGGAAGAGAGTACGCGCATACACAATGGAGGAGGGAAGAGAACGCTGCTGGGAGAGGTGCCTGAGGGGGCGACCGAGCGGCAATAGCTGATAGGGAGAGGGGCACGCATGCGAGGTAACTGTTGACAGTTTGCACACGATATTCCGCTCGATTATAAGAAGCTTTCCATATAAAATTGCTTTGTTTATTAAAGTCGCCACGAAGTGGTCAGAACACTGCACGGGCCTGCCCTTCCCACGGGCCACGCCGGGCCCTGCGAAGAATTTCGCAACAGGCATGGGCCAGGCTCTGGGTTGAAAGTCGGCGCCTGGGCTGGGCCAGGGATTGAGGCTGTGAGTCTATGCCGGGTCCGAGCTTCACGCGGCAGGCTGGGTTATACTCAGGTCTGTTCAACTAAAGGCCAAAGTCGGCCCTTTCAGCACACGTGAACGTTATGCGCTGCATGGTCAGATGCATTATGTGCAAACTGAAGTGACACGTGCTAATATTTGGTGGAAAGGAAAGCTCGCCATGATCAAGTCCGTGCTAGCTCAGTAAAATACAATTGAGAATCTCCAGGATTAAAGAGGAAATCTGCTCCTGGATGACGTCAATACCGCTATGTTGATGGAGGTCATTGCATTCTTGTAGGCCTTCAAGGAGACCAGCGACAAGCTTGAGCAGGACAAAGTAGTAAAGCTTCTTTTTGTATTGATGTACAACACAGAAAACTGAAGAAACAGCTTACTTTTGCTTCGACAGACCCGCCAGAAGCGTGCAAGTTCATGTCGAGGCCGCGAGACTTTCTTCAAATAACACGGCCCGTAGGAGAGCTTCACAATATGGCGACGTTTTTGTGGCCGCCATTGCGCCCTTGTGTCCACGTTCGTGATGAGAAGGAGAGAAAAACTGTTCACCACGGAGTAGGCGAGCTGTTGATTGACGTACATCTGCGTTTTCCACAAGGAGAAACGAGCACAGACCAGCTAGATAATGGAGCCCCTCCCCCCCCACGCGAACCATACGTCCCTTGAATTTAAGGGGTGACGCGATGCTAAGGAAATTCAATCATCTGACAGTTGCTTTCGAGACAGTGACTCCTGTGAGGACATTGAGAAGCTGTTGTAATGATGGGAAGCCCAGTGTAGGAAATACGGTGGGCTTTCGTTTATTAAAAGAATAATTTGGTAAACAAAGTGACAGTTTAGCCAAAAGAGCGAAGCAATCAATGCGACAGCAACATAATCGAATGTTTTGCGAACCTAGGTTAGCATTTTAGGAGAAATATTTATTGTACTAAAGATGCACTTGCTAAGTATTCAAGTTTTCTGCAGTGTGGCCATAGCGACAAATTGCAATGTTATACGAAGTGGGGCTGGCAGTCAACTCATATAGATCTGATCTCCCGTAACTCTACAAAACCCTGTTGTAACAGAACATGGCCCCTCTAGGTGCCCATTTGGCACCATTTTTTCGCATTGAGATAGCCCGTAGACGCTTCCACCTACTGTGGCCGCACAAGCCACGCGCTGATAGTTGCCACGATAGCGCGGCCCATGAGCGAAAAAGCAAGTTATGAAGATCGCCATAGGAGTCCGCACTTGCCCAAGCGTGCGCACGCGATCACGCTGGTAAACCCGCGCATTGAAAAAAAAAAATGCTCAAGGTCACGAGGCATGGGTGACGCAGTGTTTTTTTCCTGCCACCTCTCCTGCTTAGCTTCCAGCGTTTTCGTCGGGACGAGAGAAGAGATAATGCGATTGCAGCATGCGACCAGCATTTGTACTCCACTCGCACTAAACAAATTCTTAAAACCTTTGCGACGTTGTATTCGTGAGGCAATAAGTTCTTCTAGTGAATTCATTCTATGGTTACTTGAAAAAGTGTTTCAAAGCCCCTTTAACGCATTTCGTTCGACGAGTGTTACGACGAAAGCGAGCCCATTCGGCGATTTGTAGGCGCATTTGGGAGGCCTCAAACTACGTCGAAAAGGCTAGGATAGTGCATTCATTGCCTCTAAAAACACACAGGAACTTTCAAACCGCTTTCAAAATAGAAAACTATGACCACCAAGTGGAAAACATACCATGTCTTTCCAAAGTCGTTGATCAAGCAAACAGCAAACGTGAAATGATGTGCTTCTATCTGTAAGGCATTGAGGCTCTTTATGGTCTTCGAGATGGCGAGCATGCAATGCGTATTTTGGAGACCATGCAACTCTTGCTTTAGATCAAAAACCTGAATGTATCATTCGCGCGCTCGCGCTGGTACAATCTACCATGTGCGTGTGTGTGTGCGTGCGTGTGTGTGTATACAACAAAATATAATAATAAGTATGCGCTTGGCGGTTGGACGGTGCACTAGTGCCAAATTTCGCTATCGCGTTCAACTTTTCAAAGCTAACTTAGGGGTCCCCCAATTTCTTAGTGCAGCTGGATGCGTATTTCAAGACAGGGGGACCTGCTTGATGCCATAGAGCCTGAATAGCCTATTGGTTTTGATCAAGATGTATACTTTTGCCTTTTGCTGACCTTTTCAGGCTTCTATTTCTATGGCATCATTCTCGGATGCGGTATTTTTGTGTCACTGGGTATTATTTTAGGCCTATTTTTATGTTGGTTTCATTAGGAAGAGCGAAGCCTTTTATCTGGAATAGGAATAGGCAAAGTCTATCGCAGCATGATTCAAAAATTATATTGTACATGGCGATTCCTTTTGCGTGATGACGTTAGAACATGAACAATTTATATTTCATCTGCTTTTGGTAGCTGTTAACTTATACAACATTAACGTTTCTTATGCTGCTTCAAGAACTTTATCGTGCAGGAGTTCTTTTCAAAAAATTGTGCAAATGCTTCCAATGCGAGTGATGAAAAGAGCATTAGCGAAAACGTCCCGGGATTCCTTCTGTCCGCTTTTTGACGTCAGTTTACCTGTTCTGATAAAGAGTTTTTGTCATACTTTATTTCACTCAACTGTTATTGTAAGAATTTTACAAGTGCCATATTGGCAACATTTCATTTGTATTTTTTGGTATTATGTGCGAAAACCATGCTATGATCATGAAGAACGCCTTAGTGAGGACCGGAAAAATTTCGACCACCTGGGGTTCTTTGACGTGCACCTAAAGATAACTAAAGGCCATTCTTGCATTTCTCCCCATGAGGAAAGAAAATAAATAAATAAGGAAGCATTACGTCACATGAGTGAAACCCACCATGTCACATGAAGTAAGTCCACCTTGTCGGCCCGACACGTGATCAAAACGTCAGAGCATGCAGTAAGTTTCAGTACTCTCGATGATGATTCGTCTTTGATCCTTCTGCGTGAGCAGGTCTACGCGAATAAAGCGCGTTTCGAATAAAAGCTGGGGGAGCCATGTTCCGATGGGCATGTCTCGTTGCTGACGTGATCTTGCGCAAAAGGTCACGCGTTAGGTCGACACTACTGGCTTCAAAACGGCTTAGATTGCCAAAGCTGGCTGCGTGACTTCATGCTCCTTCTTTTCTTTTTCTTCCCTCTACTTTTCACCCCCATCGAAAAGCAACCGCCATGGGTGCCGGAATCGCACCCTCGTCCTTGGACTACATAGCGATAGAGCTTAACCACTTCGCTAGGTCCGTAGCCAAAGCAACATTTCGATGCATGTAGACATTTGATTTTCCGTTCGATGAAACAGGTAAACTATTAGGTATACAAATATTAGGTATTACTAATATTAGGTATTATGTATTACTAATATTAGGCTATTAGGTAATACTAATAGCGAATATGCACCTGGCGGGCGCATGCAGGGCCTGGCGATTGTTATGTTTTCATTTTGCGAATAAGCCAAGCCAGCTGTGCGCACGAATCTTTACATTACCCTTTTTTCTTGCCAAAGCTCTTATCTGAGGTATTGTTGACGTTTCCCCTTATACAAACTCTGATCACTGCACTATGTATACTGCAGTGGTGCTATCAATAAACATTGTCCCACCACCAGCTAGCGTGTCGTTTATGCTGATGCCAGTCACATCGGGTCAGGACCATGAATTAGAGTGTCACAGACCATGCAGCGTAAATAGGCAAACCCAGCGTGGAAACCGGGCTACGGCTACGTGAAGCATCAAGCAGAACCATGGCCAGTCTTCAGCTACCACTGTCAGACGACACCAGAAATAGGTGCAAACCATATCTCTCGCAGGCAAAAGCATATTTTAAAGCGAATAACATTACCAACTCGAAGAAGAAACGCGCGCTGATAGTGGCTGCTCTTAGCACGCCGAGTTAAAGGCTAGCCGGTCGAATTGCGCCAAATACCTCGAGTTCCCTATTGTGTGCCAAAGCAGTAGCAGCGCTAAATAGCTACTATGATCCCAAGCGTCACGAAACAGCAGAGAGCTACAAATTTTAATGGCTTACAACAATAAGGGTAGTCAATTCAAGCGTTCCTCGTCGACATACGACGCACAGCGGAGAACTGCAACTTTGTCAGTGCGTTAGACTGAATGTTGAGGAATTACATCATTTTTGGCGAGTGCTCAAATAGCCTGCGCAAGCAGATGCTGACGAAAAAAGGGTTGAAGCTAGAGCAGACGAGAGTAATAACGCGAGAACAGAACGACGACAAAATACAAGAAATACAGGCCGAAACTGTAGCCATTTTAATGGAAGCAGCAAAAAGCCACGCTAAAAATGAGCTTATAATTACCAGCAGTGCTCAAATTGCAAGCCTCGCACCGGCCATTTTATGCTAATCGTAGCAGAATCTCCTAACCTATGTGTGGAAGTAGCGGAAGTACGAGGCATATAGTGATAACACCTGCGGGTGGACTAAGACACACTGTTTGCATTGCAAGCCACGCCGACACTTGGCTAGATTGTACCATGAAGAGCCGACAGCTGGAAGGCAGAGTATGAAACAGGCACATAGTGTAAAAGCATTGACAACTATGCAAGCCTTGTCTGACCATGACGATAGCGATACGGTCAGTGCGGCACACGTTTGGACCACAATATGTAAATGAAAATGGAAAAAAACCACCGATACGACGCATGTTTCATTAGAAAGACGTTAAACTAGATATGGAAATTGACCAAGGATGTCGAGTGCTGCCATTATGCAACAATTGTAACAGCCTCACAACAACGATGTTCTATTTACAGTGTTTATTAAGGGGCGAACTTTTATCCAAAGCGAACGACCCACGGCAATTAGGAAAAACCGAAGGTCGATAGCCCTCGCGATCCTCAACCTTGAACACCCCTTGTTTTCTTCTTCACGCACGTTGGCTACTCGGTGGAATCTCGTGCGCATGCAGCGCCGGATCGGGCAGTGGCTGGCTTCATTACTCGTAGCACTATTCCTCCTATGAAGAGTAGGAGGAGGAGGATACAACCTTATTTAAAAAATCAAAGTAAACGTGGTTGGGCTCCTATACATCCGGGAGCCCCCTGGCCGACACCTCTAGGCAGGCCCGGTGCACCAGCCACCACTGTTCGTCCGAGCCAGTCACCCGAAGAGCGGCCTCCCACGAGGTGTGCCAAATAGGGAGAAAACACAAAATAGGTGCGCCAAATAGGGAGAAATCAATGCTTTTGTTTGCAGCTGGCGCCAAACTGACCTCTGATAAGGGTTGAGGGAGAAGTGTGGGGCAGGGAAATCTCGTCTGCCGTTCCGGTAGTGCCTCGTAATCTCTTGGTAGGTGCGTATTCCCTCTTGTGGTTTTCTCACGGGTTCGGGTGAGCGATCCCCCAAGGTCCGAATGGAAAGACTTCGTACATGCGCATGAACGCGCTCATTCACGGGGATACACTCATGGCCAGGCACCACGTGATAGTCACCGGATGAAGAAGTGAAGGAATGTTGCTCAGTATTCGTGAGACTGTCTTGGGTGCTATGCCTTGACGGAAGTATCGATAAGCGCACTGGGAATCAGTGCAAATTTCTGTAATGGTAAAATCTGCGGCCGCATGCACCAATGCTAGGGCTAGTGCAACCCCCTCAGCCACGTCGAGGCGTGCCGTTTTAACGGACACGAAAATGCCAATGCGCCCGTCTTCTGCCATGGCAGCAGCCATGGCCGTTCCTTCAAGTGAGCCTACCACAGCGTCAACATAGAGGACATCTTCACAATTTTTGTACCTTCGTACATAATAATCAGCGCGTGCCTTGCGTTGGCCTGGATGGTGTTGTGGATTCATGTTGCGCGGCAATGGTTTGAGTTGCACGTGTTCCACGACCCTTATTAGAATAGGCGACCATGCTTCTTCGTATCGCATCGTGTCGCTTGATTCAAGCCCCAGGGTTCGAAGCAGGTTACGCCCTGTAGGTGTCCGAGAAAGGCGCAAGAGCTGATTGCTTCTCTTTGCTTCTATTATTTCGTGCACTGTATTATGCATACCTGTCTCTAGGAGCAGAGTAGTTTTGGTGCGCATCGGCAACCTCAATGCGGTTTTAACCGCCTGCCTGATTAGACTGTTAGCCCGTTCCATTTGCTGTTGAGTGAGATGGTGATACGGAAGATGATAAGCGAGGCGAGTTACCACCAAGGCTTCAACAATTTGCATGGTGTCTTTTCAGGTAGACCATAATTGCGTGATGCAATCCGGTTGATCAGTGCTGAAATTTGCTTTATCTGCTTATCAAGAATGTTCAAGGTGTAGTTTGCGTCTAAGTTTGATTGTATGTGTAGACCCAACCCTGATTTTATGTGCTCTTGCCACAGGTTGACCATGCACGTGCAGGTCAATGCTTGGGTCGTGCATGCGGGATTTATTTGTAAGTAACTCCGACTTTTCTGACGAACAGTGGAGGCCAATTCTACTAATATATTGCTCGGTGACGTTGATGAAACTTTGCAGAACGTCTTGTGCCTCCCCAATACAGCCATAACACACCCACAGAGTAATATTGTTGGCGTAAAATGCATGCTGTAATTTAGGAATATCAGCAAGTTCTTTGGCCAATGAGGCTAAGGATACATTGAATAAGAGTGGCGATAGGACAGCTCCCCGGGGTGCACCCCTGTTTGGGAGAGAAAAAGTGGCGGATGTAAGTGTACTTAATCTAACCTCGGTGGCGCGGTTTTCCAAAAAACCTTTGACATAATGTCAGGTCCTACGACCACAGCCAGTTGTAGCCAATGTCCGGATAATGTGTTCGCGACCTTCATTGTCGAAAGCCTTTTGTATGTCTAGTGCGAGAATGGCTCTGGTTTGGGCTGTCTGCCGTTTGGAATGAAAGAGAGTCTCTTTAACCTGCAGGAGGACATCTTGCGCTGATAGGTTGGGGCGAAAGCCAAACTGGGTGTTGTGAAAGAAATTGCTAGCTTCTAAATGTGGCTGTAATCGAAGGAGAACAACATGCTCGAAAAGTTTACCTACACAGCTCGTGAGCGAGATGGGTCGTGAATTTTCGAGAAGTAGTGATCTGCCTTATTTCGGAATCAGATTAATCTGTGCATGTTTCCAAACACAGGGCAGTGTGCCCTTGCTCCAGTGTTCGTTAAAGAGATCCATGAGCCCCTGTAAAGACACGTCATCTAAGTTTCGGAGGATCTTGAATGTTATACGATCCGGCCCTGGTGCAGTGTCCCGGGCAATACTAGCAAGGGCCTGTTTTACCTCTGAAAGCGTGATATCTGCTACCAAGTTTCCGTTCGGATCAGGGGTTGTTATAGGGAGTGCGTTTAGATCTGGCGGTAGGGGCTGAGGAATATAAAGGTTTTTTATGTGTGTCATAATGTCTGTGCCTTTTTGCTCTCTAGGTAAATGAGCTGTTGGGTAGCGGTGTGAATGTGGTTTTGGGTCGACGTGAGATCTTGGAGGACCCTTAGGATGTTTCATGTGAGTTTTGTGCCAAGTGTTCCTTTCAGTGTCCCACAAAATTTTTCCCTACTGGCTTTCGCTGACTGAGTGGCATACTGTGCGGCTTCCTCTGTGACAGCAGCGATACGTAAGCGAAGTTAGCGGTTTAGCCTCTGACGCTTCCATCGTTTACAAAGGCTTCGTCGGGCCTTCCACAGATGGAGGAGTTGGGGGTCAACGTGAGGCGCATTTGGCGTTTTCTTAATTTTTTTACCAGACCTATCAAGAACATCTTGTATCCTTTGAGTCCAGGACTCCATAGATTGCGGAGTGGTATCCTCCGCGGCGATATATGTGCGGAGTTCATCCCAGTCAACGAGGGTCTGCATTTTAGGTCGGAAAATTTTAGAATTTTGCGTTATGACAGTTCGAATCACATGGTTGTCGCTACCTAATGTATCCGGCAGAACCTCTTGTGTTTTTACTATTACATGTGCACTAACCATCGTGAGGTCAGGCGTGGTATCCCTGACATTGCTAGTGCCTACTCGCGTTGGCACAGTAGGATCAGTAATTAAGGTAAGTGCGTGGTGCATCATGGCGCTATGTACAAGGTTACCTTTCGGTGAGTTACTTATGTAACCCCATGTGGTATGGCGTGCATTAAAGTCATCTACTATAATGCGATGTGTGAACCGCGTTTGAGCAAGAATTTCGGGTATGCCAGTGCCCTTATCTTTAGGGGTGCTGTATATGTTGATTACCAAGAGTCCTTTACCCGATGTGTGATTCGACGGATTACCTCAAGAGCAGTGTACTCGGTTCCATTCTCTGATGAGCTTCTCGTTGGGGTCCGATCTATGAATGGAAGTGTTTTATGAATAAGAATAGCGGTGTGCGATGTTACCGATGCCACCTGATATCCTTGCAGAAAGAGAAAGGGACAGACCCCGTCTCCTGCAGAGCCACTATATGAGGTGGTTCAGCGGAGTGTTGAATGTAGGCAGCCAATTGAGAGTGTTTTTTTCTGATGCTTCTACGGTTCCACTGCCATATGTTGATATCAGATGAATTTTGATTTCCGGATGGAGAAGGCAAGCCTGCTCGTCCGGGATTTTGTTGATTTCTCGAATTCGCCATGTTAGGTCGTTGTGGAAGTGGAAACTCCCGATTGTGGGCTGTTCGCCTGCGCCGTGTGCTGAGAGGAAGCGGCGGCAGGTTTGCGTTGTTTATGCTTACGCGTAGGTGATGATTGAGCTTCCATATCATACAGGTCATTAATTGCAGCCTCAACTTTTTCTATGCGGTGACTAAACGTAGTCTCCATTCTCTGGAGGGCCTGTTCTTGTTCGTTAATCAGTTGTGTTTTAAGAGCCTCGAGGCAATCACTTACGAACTTTAGAACTAGTTGTGTGAGGGCTTGAGTGAATTCTGGGGTTTGGAAATACTGGGAACACATCTGTTGAACGAGGGCTCGTGAATGCGGTGGTGTTGATCGCGAAGGATTTTGGGAGGCCTGCTCAACGGGTGACTTACCAGGGACGGCCAGGGGGTCCTGCCGTCGCTGTAGCTGCGACTGTGGAGCTTGATCTAGTCGACCTCCTGCAGCCAAACCAGATGAACTCGAGGCCGCTGCCCTGGCCTCCGAGCCAGGTGCATGGATGGGCTCTTGTTGCGGGAGTGCTCGCCACGTATTGTAGCTTTTCGCACTTCACTGCAAAGAAGGCGGTGGGTAGTTCCTGGATGAATGCGCAGATACCTGGATAGGTGGAGGGGCTCCGGGTTGAATAGGTTGCGAGGTCTGCTTTTCAAGCTTTGGGGTTTTTTAGCGCTTGGATCGAGCACTCCTACCGTGGCCTTCACTGCTGGCGTGCTGAGGACGGCTGCGAGGTTGGTTGTTTGGTGGCAACTGTTCAGAAACTTGTTTCAGTGGAGGATCATTGGGTTTTTCTAGGAGCTGGCGTTCATCTCTAAGAACACGGGGCCCAGGTGTCCTTTGTCGGGCTGGAAATTCAGGTCGATGGTGGGGTGTTCGTTGGAGCCACTGGTTAAACACCGCGGTACGCAACCATCGTGGTGTTCACTTGGGTTGAGAATGCCACAATTTCCACAGCGGCGTTTCTGTGGATATGGGCAGATGTCGTGTCGGTGACCATTTCTGAGGCAGCAGTGGCACACTTGGGCGACTGGTCGAAAAGGTATGCATCGAAATTCCACGCCGTGGAAGTAAACGTATCGGGGAACACGCTTTTCCTCGAAGGTGTAGAGGCATGCTCCATTCGTCTCGAATGGTCGCCCTTGGATAGTATTGATACTTTGGGGATAAGTGACGGTGTCGTTCATGAGGGCGTCTTCTGTGGGTATAGGAAGAGCTCCTGTGATTACTCCCTTGCAGGAATTACCTGGGGAAGCCGTAGGTGGAGACTTCATATGATCTGCTACTGAGCTTGAGCATCTGCACATGGCACAGCTGTACCGCAAGGTCTGGGTCGGAGGTGCTGACTAGGGCGATGTTCTGCTCCTTGCGTACTCGTATCCGCACACTCATGGGCAAGTGGGCTCGGAGCGCGGTTTGTATAGCAGCGCACAAGGGTAAAACCACTTCTTGGTGTAGAGATATGCCTCCTCTTACACGAAATATCACCTTGTGATCCTCTACGGGAAGGCGTGGCAGGCAGGGCCGGCCGGTTCTATGTCGGTGCTCGCGTAAAGGAAACGTGGCTGGGGGCGTAGCGGAGGCCTCCTCGGCAACAACCTTCTTTCGGTGAGCGTCGATCACCCGAAACCATAGAGTGCGAGGCACGGATGGCCGCAGGTATGTATTGTTGGACGCTTCGGCAACGCCGCTCGGACAGGGGGTAGAGTCGCTGGGCCCGACATTGTCCATGGGTTCGAAGTCGTCAGCATACATGCAGTCCAGTTGGTCTGGAGAGTCAGAATTGATGGTGGTCGTCTCCACGAATCGGGCCTCTGCCCAGTTTGCTGCGTTGCGAGGCGCGCTGCAGGGCGCGTCGCAGAGCGCGTCGCAGAGCGCACCAGACACAAACGCGGCTGGCGCGTCCGCCGAGCCGCTGCAGCGGGAGCGCGTCTAGGCTTATTGTTGTGACCTCCGCTTACGGTTTTCAAACATTCGTTTCTCGTTGAAAAAGGAGTGCAGCGCAAAAGTATTCGCGCAAGATGAAAGATGGTGACTCGCCTGTTGCGATTCTTGTGCGATTTTGTGCCGATGGCCATAAAATCCTGGCTCTTAAGGACGAATGAGTAGAGCCAGATGTGACCCGGTCTGCATGTGTTGGCACCCCTCTACTCTGAGAAGCATTGCCCTAATGCGGGCGATGAGGCTGTATGCAACGTTCCTGTCGCAACGGGTTTCGAAGACTTGAGGTGGCTGTGCAGTAAGCGAGTGGGGTGGCTAATCTTCGTTCGGGTCCTAAAGTGTGGTTTTATGCGCAATTTGTGTAAACGTTCGCTCGGTGTAGTTGCATCGTTTGGAATGCCCTTGTCCTGCAGGCTTCACTTCATAAACGAGGTCACTGAGTCTCTGTACTACCTCACAAGGAAGAAAATATCGGCAATTAAGTTTTTATATGCGAAGAATTTCTTAGCAAACTTCGGCGGTTTTCAGCCTGCCTATCTATCTATCTATCTATCTCTCAATCTATCTATCTATCTATCTATATTTATATCTATCTATCTAGCCGCCCACGCCTTTTCGCTCTCCTGGCCGTTCGGATAATGCTATCGATACCAAACTTAGTATGACAAAACATCACTGAATGACGAGCATAATAGACTAGTCATAACATCAAAATCATTGCATGTATGTGATGGATTTCATGCTTTACATCTCATGGTCTTGCTGGTCTTGCAAAGGGCTCGTCCACATGACATGTTGCAAAACTGGTATGGTATAACATGACTTCATGGCGAACACAAGCGACGCACCCTAACATGAAAATTATGACATGCGTGTCATGTAGCAACATGACTACATGCCACGCCCATCATGCACTCGTGGCCATTTCGCAAACGTCAAATATATAGAATTTCGTATTACGGTACGTGAATGGCTGACGAAGGTATGTGACTGGTGCAAACATGATAATCGTAGAATGCGTGTGATGTAACTAGATGACTACCTGCCACGCTCATGATGCGATGGCGGTCGTTTCGCTAGCTTCATATATACCAAATTTCGTATTACGGGACGTGAATAGTTGACGAAAGTATGAGACTGTTGCAAACATGATAAACATGAGGTGCGTGTCTTGTAACAACATGACTACATGCTACGCTTATCGTGCGCTCGCGGCCGTTTCGCTAGCTTCACATGTACCAAATTCGGTATTACGTGACGCGAACAGACGGCATATTTCAATGTCACATCCAAACATGATAATCACGGCATGCATGTCATGTAACAACACGACTACAAGCCACACTCATGGTGCGCTCACGGCCGTTTTTCTAGCTTCACAGATGCCATGTTTGGTATTACGTGACGTCAATGGATAACAAAAGTAAGTGACTGGTACAAACTAAATAATCATGAGAAGCATGCCGCGTGGTAGCATTAATACATGCCACAGTCAAGGTGATAATACACTTCGACGTGACACAGCACGCGTGCGCACCGACATTCATTTTGTCGCGCCACGCCGGCGTTTCCATGCCAAACACCGGTCCTCCGGTGTACTCACAGGTGTGCACTGCCTTGCTATGACGCATGTGCGTTTTAGCGCGTCCAGCATCCCTTCGTCACAAAAAATGGCAGCATATCCACGGAGTGAATGATGGGGAGTGGGGCGAAGCATTCGTCCGTCCATTCGTTCTTGCTTCCGTTCGTTCCTGCGTACGTCTGTGTAACCGTCCATGCGTCCATCCACCCGTCCGTGCGTGCGTCTGTTCGTGCGTCCGTCCCTGCGTTCGTCCATGCATCCGCGCCTGCGTCCGTTCATGCGTTCATCCATGCATCTGTCTGTGTCCATTCGCCCATCTATTCAGCACTCCAAGTACCACCATCTCGCATCTTTTCATCATATATTCTCCATATAGAAGCACCGCCATCCAGCGGACATTTTAAGGACTAAACGGGACGTGGCACATGCACACTTTCTTACGGCTTGCGCTTCGGGTTTACTTCCCACCTTTAACCACCTCGAGTTCATGGCATATACTAGTTTACTGTATTCATGGCTATGCGGCCCAACACTCGCGAAACCTTTCTAAAACCAAGAAGGTTACACCCAGCGAGTATAACGTAGCAACCCTTTCTTGTCAGATCGTGATCAATGTGCATGCCAATAGCTGCTAATGGTTATCGCAGCGTGCGCGTTACCTAAAGGCCGAATGCTCCTGTCTCTCATTCCCCCTTAGCAGCCATAAACCTGTGCATTGAGCACTATCTTTTATTGTTCAACAACGCACAGAAGAGATCTCTCACCAGAACCACCTTGGAGGTCAAAATCGTAAGGACCGCTATGTCGGGTATGTGTCACTGCTGGTTACGTACTACCAGGGAAGCACAAGCCACGTCATAAGGAGCTTCGCCCCTAAAAGAGGCAGGCGCAGTGCTGTCGGGGTTTTGCATCGGTGCGAAATGAAGCATATCGCATTTCGTGCCGGTTGTCGTCAGGCGACGCCGACGGACGCTGGTCGCGCCTGGCGTGATACGACAGAGTTCTCGCGTTTTGCTAACGTATACCGTCGCTATGCCCAGCGTGCGCACGCGTCAATGTCACGTTGGAGTATAATGGGCCCTTTATATTGCACTCGCGGCCGTTTCGCCAACTCCACATATACCAAGTTTGCTGTTACGTGACGTCTATGGATGACCAAAGTATGTGACTGGTGGAAACATGATAATCCTGACAAGCGTGTTATGTAAGAACATGACAACATACGACGCTCATAGCGAGCTCGTGGCCACTTTGCTTGCTCCACATATACTAAATTTGGTATCACGTGACGTAAATAGATGACGAAGGTAAACGACGCATGCTAACAAGGGAATCATGACACGGAAGTCGTGTATGGCATATTATACCTCCACCTCGTAGCGTTGCGGTGATTTTCAAGTGATATCCTTATTGAAAAAAAGTCATAGGAATGGTGCATTCCACCATTCGCCGTTTTGGTGGATAATGGTGCTGGAATAGATAGTGGCAGGTGTGTATGGTGGCGTATGATGGAGCGGATGGTGGATGCTCGCTTCAGCCGTCTATGCTGGAGCGCGAAGACGCGTCGGAACCACCGTGACGAGCTACCACTAAAGAAATAAAAATTAATGAATTAAAAACGGCAAATGTAGGTGATTGTGGTATGCACTGGCAAATGTAAGATAAGATAGGTGATTGTGGTATGCACTGGCAAATGTGCAATGATTTTTCCAAGCAGTATACATCCTTGCAAAACTAATAAAAAGATAAGCCATAATGAGTTGCTATTGCACACTATACTTTCTTCATTCTGAACTAACACGTTATATATTCAAAAACTTTCGCATATACATGTGTTCACGGGTATGATTCCCAGTTAAAACCAGTAACACTAGGTGTGCCTCAGGGTTCTATACTGGGACCTCTGTTTTTATTATTTATATAAATGATATCATTCATGTGCCAGTGCCTTCTTCTACAGTTGTGTATGCAGATGATACAAGTTTGTTCTTCTCTGGCAGCTGTGTTAAAGATCTTGAGAAGAAAGCGAATGAATGCCTGGTCTCACTCTCTTACTGGCTAGATTCAAACCAACTACAGTTCAATGTTAGTAAAACTAAATTTATTTTATTTAAGAGCAAGAACAAGTGTGAAGATTACAGGATTTCTCTCTGGTTTAAAAATAACAAAATTCAATGAGTCTTTTTGTTTAACTTTTTAAGTGTACTTTTCAATGAGCACCTGAGTTGGACACCTCAAATAAATGAAGTACACGCCATTATGTCTCGATCGATTTCGGTTTTAAATAAACTTGAGTCCCTAGTTCCAAACTGGTTAATGCTCCAACTATATTATTCTTTGGTTCATTCCCGTCTACATTACTGTCCTTTAATTTGGCGCAAACTTCAAAAACCAATCTTGACGGGCTGTTAGTTTTACAAAAAAAAGTCTGTACGCTACATAGAAACTCTGCAACCTAGAGAACGTACTCCTCCATTTTTTGGCAAGCTTCAGATACTCACTGTCTACCAATTATGCAATCTTAAACTCAGCTTATAGGTCATTATTGAAGTAGGAAACACCATTGGCATTTATATGGAGCATTGCTACCCAAGCGATACACCCTATGAACTACGCTTTGATCGTTTTCGATTGCCTTTTTTCAGAACAACATATGGTAAGCAAACTTTATCATATCAAAAACCTTATCTACTCTACTAAAATAGCTATGTCCGTGAACGTATAAAAGAACATAACACTAAAAACAGTTTGAAGAAAAAAGTTAAGATGTACTTCCTTCCTTGTAAGGAGCCTTAACTGTATTAATCATTATACATATTTTTGTGTCGTTCGTGTTTTTGCATATTACATGAAAATTCCTCAATATCTTTCTTTTCAAATGTATTTCCTTATGTTACTTTGTAATTCTTTCAAAAATTTCTCCTTGTTGCATTTATATATATATATAATTTTTATATTGGTACTACAAATTGGTAAAGACTGTAATGTGTTATTTTGAAACGTATGAGTCGACATCTGTTATATTTGTTGAATTAAAATTTTGTGTCCCCTCATTCAAAAGCACGATGAAATTTGTATCCTTTGTTCCACTTCACCTGAGCAAATGTATGGGTGGAGGGACCTTAGTCAGGCAGAGGTATTCTGCCTTTAGTCCTTTCAATCTAGGGAATCATTGTTTTTGTCTGAATAAACAGTGAATGAATGAAAGATATTTTTTGTTGTCAGAACATCCTGGCACAGTGGTAGGAAACTATTGGAAAACAAAAAAGTGAACCCCGCCACTGTTTGCAGATAAGTGCGACACCTCAGCAGTGGTTTACAGGGGGTGGGGGGGGGCGTCATAGATTAGAGCGAAGAGAGGAAATAGGAAGGAGAAAGCGAGCGCAGAGACCGAAAAAGAAGGGGGGATGCACTGATCGACTACCAAAATCACGGGGCGCGAATTCTCTAAATTCGCTCACGAAGTCCACTTCCGTCAACAAAGTCCAGCTGCGCTGAAAGGGCACGCTTGATAAGTGCGTGGCCACTGTTCGGGAACAAGAGGTGCTCAGTTGTTGTCAGAGGCAGGCCGAGAGCTCCGTACGTGGCGAGCATCACATGTCTGCTCGCGTCAACAGCCAGGCGATGAAGCAAAAGGTGGTCCAGAGTCTCCAGGCAACCGCAGTTCATGCAGTACAGACTGCCACGCCCGGAGTGCCGGTGCTTTCGCTCGGCGGTGTAGTTGTCTCCGGTGCGAAGACGGAGAAGGAAACCGTGGTCTCGTCTTGGTAATCCCTTGAGAGGGAGCCGCGATGGCGGCTTTCCAGCTGCTATGCGAGGGTCCCGGGGATAACGCTAGCGCACGTAGCTGGCGGTGAGGATATGGCCGGCATCTGCAGAGCACACAAAGCTGGTGGGGCTCTTTGATTTTACGCTTCTGGCTACCCGCGGGCTGCCAGAGCCGGCCAGAGCCAGCCAGAGCACGCTCGCTTTTTTCCGGGCTGCTCCATCCCCCCCCCACGGAGCACTTCCGGTTGGCGTTCGTTTTTCTTGGGTTGGACCCCAATCACTTCCCATACACCCCCTACCCGAGAGAGCTGGGAGGCTCCCCTGCTCGGCTGCTCGGCTTTGGCGGGCCAAAGAGCCCTCGTGGCGAGAGCGCGTGCCGCCGCAGAAGCCACAGGGGTCCCGGACTAGGGACTCCTCCTAGAGCTTGTAAATGGTTGGACCTTAAGGTCGTCCCTCTCTCTCAAATGTAAATAGTTTCAGTAAATGTTTTTCACAACTACTACCACCACCAGGACAATTTAGTCGTGGAAGCTTTCTGGAAGGTTTTGGGCAGGTTTCGGGCTAGCAGACGCTGAAAACGTACAATGCGCGCTCGGAGTCATTTCTGTGACAACTCGGTGGATTGCAATGTGGGCGCTTCAGGACTGCGCCTTCGCTTGTCATTACGCGTGCTATTATCTTCTACAGCCTGCTCGCTTTGGGAGATGAGACGATTACAAGTGGCGGCGAGTGTTTGAAGCTACTTTTTTCATCGCTTTCGTTATGTTTCCCGTGATGCTTCCTCCTGTGGACAACGCGGTGAACTGTTGCATGCTGACTGCGTCATGCACTTGCCTCAAAAATTATGAACTACACGTTCGTACGCACGCATAAAGACAACTCCAGAGTTTTTTTTTAGCAGTCGTTTGTGGAGCCGTGCCTGCTTTCTGTGCACATAGTAAAGACTATTGTAATCGAACTAGCTCGCTCCATCGTATGTTTGTGTACGTGAACCTCTTAGAACTCCTGTAATTACTACTCGATTGTTCTACGATGGTGATAGAAGGCCCTTGATTGCGATCATTCGTGATGCTCGCTGGTCGTGAACTGCGTGCGAACCCACTTCTGTGGTGTGATAATATTCAATACGAAAAGAGAAACACAGATTGGATTCAGAAATGTATACATTCTTTTGTTGCTCATTTCATCGTTGGCTTTGTCTTTTTTACCTCTTCGTAATAATGCAGCGCAGTATGTACTATGACCTATAGTAGGTCAAATCAAAGCTGATATACATGGCATTTGTTAGGTGCCACATAAGACTGAAAAAGGCCAAGGTAAGTTCTAAAACGGGTCAAAAACGTTCATAGAAATGTTTCTTTTATATACGACGCGCACTCGAGGTACCAATATCTGTGCATGTCTAAACTTCAGCCAAAAATTCAAGTTGGTAAATGTGTGTTTGCTATGTATAATACGCGATAGCTGATATATATCCTCAAGCTCTTTCGGGGACATGATCACTTTCGCATGATATTGTGTCGTTTTGTGCAGTGACTATTACATGTAAAGACATGAGATTGTTAAGCCGTCAGCATCGCTGCAGCTCACCTTGCATCGTTCTCGAGGTGGCGTGCGCCAGCCGGCTGTTTCGTTCGCGGACGCCGCGAGTAATCGTGCGAGCGTACGAAGTCGTACCCTTAATGTGCATGCTCGAGGATATTATTTCAGCTTTTTGGTGAGCTTAGCTACGTATTACCAGCGGTCAAAGCAGGAAAACGCAAACACGCACGCGGCGCATTATTTCGTTTGCTGCAACGACGGTAGAGTTTGTTTACGTTTACGCTGGCTGTCGCGGCGTTCGATTTTGCGATCTTCAGGCAGCTTCGGGTTGTCTCGGGTTCTCCGCACACGTGACCACGACGCTGTTTTCTGTCCAGACCGGAACTAGCTGACTGACCCTCTGGCTAGCTCTGGCTGCCAGAGAGCTGCCAGAGGCCTAAAAATTGAAGACTCAGTGACGCCGGTGTCAGGGTCATGCGCATTGCTCGCAGCACAGTCGGCCGCCTCGTTGCCGGATTTTCCGATGTGTGAAAGCGAGACGTGTAGCTTCTGGGAACCTCTCTGTGCAAGGAGGCTGCTCTCTTCCAGATGCAAGATCGTGGCCAAGGCCGCCAGGAAGTCAGAGATAATGGTTGCAGCGCTCATGGGTGCCCGCTCACTCAGCAAAATGGCTACCAAATATATAGCGGCGAGTTCCGCCACAGTGGAGGAGTTGAGGGAGGCGAGATGACACTTGAGAACCACGCCGTAAACTCGTCGACGTAAAGAAGCAGTCGCTGGCCGTTCAGCTGTTCGTGAAGGAGGACTGAGCACTCCTGCAGCATTGCTGCTAGTGGGGTGCGCGTAGTCGCTTTTATGCCGCGAATGGTCTTGGTGACCACCAGAAGGATGTGGTGGTAGGGTGGGATAGCCGGCCGGCTGGGGTACTGCATGTCTGGCACAACCGTCAAGAGCTCACTCGCCCGCTGCCAATAGATGGATGAGGTAGAGCGTATAGCCTGTTCAGAAGGAGCTGACCCTGCCTTGTGGTTTTCAGCCACAGTACATGATTTATTATCCACTGGGTCACCCGCAGGGAGATGGGAGTTTCCCCCGCTCCAGTGAGGGTGGGGCCCACCTGCAACGTGTGGGGAAGTACGTAGTACGCCCGCACGGCGTTGCGATGGTCCGCGTCCAAGGATGCTATAGCTGGCAAGCACTCAATGAAGCCACTGCTGCCGTGTTGATCACGCGTGCCGATGCGGCTGCGTGGTCCACCCGCAGGTTAAGGGTAGGGGTGCAGCCATGACCTCACGCAAGGAGACTGCGAGAGGCGCCGAGTACGTAGCCGTTGCTCGTCCGCACATCGTTGATGGCCGGTCGCCAGCAGAGCCGGTAGTCTATGGTCACCCCCAAGTTGCGCACCTCCACTCGATGGCGAGGCCCCGAAGTGAAAGCAGAGGCATGGAGCGGCATCGATGGCCACCTGGAGGAACTTGAGAAGGGCTGCCCGTTGGCGACCGAGGCCGCAGGCATACAGCGCATTTTCATCGGCGTAAATTGCCACATGCACTTCACACGCCGTGTTGCGCGGGGTGTCGTCGGGCAGCTTGGCAAGAGGCAGATTGAACAGAAAAGGGCTCAATATGCTGCCCTGAGGTGCGCCCCTGGGGACGAAGGGTGGACCACTGATTATGGAGCCAACACGAACGCGAAGAGTGCGGTCGCCCAATAAGCTCTCTAGGTAGTCAAACATCCGCCCGCACACACCGAGGTCACAAAGTGCGTCCAAAATCGATTCGTGAGGAAAACAGTAAAACGAACTTCTCACGTCGAGCTGCACGAGGATGCCGTAATCACCGTTGTACTTGGCCTCCTTAAGGGTGGCGATTACGCCAGCCAGTGAGTCGAACGTACAGCAACTTGGGCGAAATCCGCTCTGTTCTGGAGGAAATGTGTTGGTTGCGGTGGCAATCTAGCTAAGGTGTCACAATGCCATGGCTTTCGTGACTTTTTCTGCGGACGAGGTAAGTGATACTGGCCGATAGAATGAAAGCTCCGTGGCCGGCTTCCGCAGCTTTAGAATGGGCACCACGAGCGCCTCTTTCCAGTCTGGAGGCACCTGACCTGTGCACCACACTTCATTGGGGGCCTCCAGCAACCGGGGCCGCATGGAGGGGTCAATATTGTGCAGAACCTGGTAGGTGAGGCCATCCACTGCCGGGGCAGACCGCTTCGTGCGGTTATTGACAACTGCGATCTGTACGCTGAGAGTAAACTCCTCCGTGCCATTTGCGCGGATTTCCAGCAGAATATCCTCAGTGAGGAAGTACCGTTCGGTAGCGAACAGCTCAACCCTGTTGAATATAGGCACAGGTGGTAGTCCCTGTGGTGGCTGTGGGCAAGTAGGAAGGGCAAACGTTTCTGCCAGCCGCCTAGACAACTCCTGCGTGGCAATCTTCAACCTAACAGCAACACAGAGAACCGGGAAACAAGTCTCTATGATGCGAATAATTGCCGTGAAAAAGCGCCAGGCTTGGGCGTAGTTCTGAAGGTCCTCTAGTGACGAGCAGAGGCTTCGCCAGCTCTGGTTGCGACGGCGCCTGCCGTGCCTGCGGCACACTGCGTCAATACACTTATAGGCACACCAATGTTCCGCCTTCTGTTAGCGCACCGCCACAATCTGCGCCTTGCGACGCGCACCGTGAAGGCTGAGGAGGCTGATGTCCGGCGTGGGGGTATCCGCAGATACGGTGGCAGATACTTTGTGGCACTCGTCCAGCAAGGTGAAGAAGTCTGCAGAGGCTTGCACTGTAGCACACAGTTCTCTGAAGCGCATCAACTTCACAACACTGTAGGTCCGACTGTAGATTGATTGATTTGTGGGATTTAACGTCCGAAAACCACCGTATGATCATGAGAGACGCCGTAGTTGAGGGCTCCAGAAATTTCGACCACCTGGGGTTCTTCAACGTGCACCCAAATCTGAGCACAGAGGCCTACAACATTTCCGCCTTCATCAGAAATGCAGCCGCCGCATCCGGGATTCGATGCCGCGACGTAGGTCTGAGTGTACCATATGTTAGCTGAGGGAACTGTAACCACGATAGGGTAGTAGTCGAAGCCCTGAGAGCCCAGTGAGTGTTGCCACTCATAGTTACACGTAACACCCACGAGAGTCTGGTCGATGGCACTGTCGGACACACCACGACGCGTGAGAGTACAGTTACCCGTCTTTATAACGAGCGGTCCGGCCTTTTGTACGGCATCAAGGAAGTCGCGCTTATGGTGGCTCGTCCCGCCACTTCCCCACGTGGTGTGGTGAGAGTTAAAGTTGCCACCGATGACCGTGTCTCAATTTAGACGGTCAGCGAGGCGGCACACGAAATTGGTGTTCCTGCGGGCCGAGTTGTTCGATGACCGCACGTACGCGCTCGCGTCCCTGGTGTCCATGCTCTCGATGCGCACAGTCAGGGTGACGGCTTCGAGGGTGTCACAGAGAATGTCTTCACAGCATAAGGGAGGTCGGCGTACACATAGACCGAAGCCCGCGACGTGCCCGCAGTATACGAGGGAGTGCTGCACTGGACTGCGCCGCACTCTTCAAGTTCGCACTGCGTGGTGCGCCGATAACCGATAAAACCAGGTAGGTTGAGTGTTCTTACGCGAGCGCAGCTTTCTTGCAGCAGCAAGACATCGTACTCGCATTGGAGGCTTTAGGTAGACAGCTCGGCGTGACGGCCGCGGAGAGAAAGAACGTGTCATTGAAGAACCAGCGGCCGAAACACGTTGCTGCTAGCCATGTTGGTTGAGGGCAGCGTAGGCAGCCAGGGCCGCGTTGCACAGCTCGAATGCAGAGCCGAATTGCGGTATTGTTCCGAAGAGGCCCTGCACGGCAGCGGCAAGAGCACTAATCACCATGTTGTTTTGCACCTCACTGTCGGTGGCTGAGGGTTCGGCGGCCGGGGGTGAAACAACCGTGCTGTACGTTCGGCCTGGTTGCGCTACCGAGCAAATACCAGTGCATGGTGCTCGAGTAAGCACGGCTTTTCGATCGCTCTTAAAGTTCCTCTCGGCCTCTGAATGAGAGAGGGGCGAGTCTACAGAGGCCATGATTTCTAGCACCTTCCGCTCGTACTGCCAGCGAGGGCATCGGGGCTCGGTGGCGGGATGCAGGCGGCCGCTGTGTAGGCACTTGGGGCCGCATGCAAGGCAGTCGGCGCAGGCGTGGTCACCGCCACAGGGAAAACAGCGTGGGGGGCTGGTGCACGCCGCATGACTGTGCCTCAAAGCGCCACAGCCAATGCACTGCAGAGGGCTGATGTGTCGGGTGTGTTATATGAAGCGAGCCCACGCTATGCGCAGACGGTGTTCCGCGCAGGCTGTCACCCTTGCCCCTCACATGTATATAAGCACACTCGATTAAAGGCAGTGGTCGTTCTCAAGCAACACGAGGCTGGCGTCTTGCTTTATCGCATCGCGCGATGCATGGTTTCAGAAGTGGCGAGTCACCAATTTTCATAGGCATCCCGGGGCGCGCCTGAAAAAGAACAGCGATAGAATTTGTGAAGCCACCGAACCCGCTATGTATTACAGGGGACATAGTAGGAAGTGTAACTTGTTCATACAGAAATTCAACCTGTTGCTGGCCTCGTCTGAAACCACCAACAAGAAGCATCGCCCGGAGACTGCGAAAGGTGCCCTTCTTCTGAGTATCGCAGGCGAAGAAGTCATCGAGGTCTACAACACCTTCACTTTTGCGGAGGGCGGAAGCAGCCTTGACTACGCTACGGTAGTAAAAAATTCGAGGAGTACTGCGACGCCCAACAATACAAAGTCTACGAGCGGTACGTGTTCCGGAAGAGGGTCCAGGAGCCAGGTGAGCCTTTCGAACATTTTCTGAGAGATTTGAAGACTCAAGCCCAAGCGTGCAACTTTGGTGCATTGACTAACTCAATGGTCTGAGACCAAATCGTCTTCAGAACTGGGGATACTAAAGTAAGGAGAAGCTGCTAGCAGACAACAAGCTTACCTTAGAAAATCCAGAAAAAACTTGCAAGGCGGCAGAAATATCTGCAGCATACCAAGAAGCCTAGGGTCAAGACACGAAGCAGGTTGACCAGGTGTGCAAGCAAAGTCACGTGGCACGTACTGAGAGGCGCAGAGACTACAAGTGTCGGAAATGCGGGCGAACACATAAGCCACGTAATTGCCCTGGGTTTGGAAGGGCATGCAGAAAGTGCAAAAAAATAACCACTTCGAAGTTTGCTGCAGGGCGAGTGCTTATGTCGATGAACTCGAAGAGTCTGAAGACGAATTTGACGTCCTCGAGATTTCGGTTAACAAAATCAACAGGGGACGCGACTGGACTGTAGAAGCGCGCGTGAACAATGCGTCAGTGCAACTCAAAGTGGACACGGGATCTGAAGCTAACCGGCTGCCCTTCGGACCTTACAAAAAACGCACTCGAATCCACTACTTGAACCAAGCAGTACGGTCTTGCGTTCGTACCGTGGGGGTCTGATTAAACACTTGGGTGTAATGAGGGAGAAGTGGAAATTGACAGCCGCAAAACCATAATGGACTTCTTCATCATGCGCAACGAACGTCAAGCGATACTTGGCCTGCACGCATGTGAACAAGCAGGACTCCTGTCCCGACGAGCTCACAAGGTATCTAAATATAGCCCAGAGAAAGTGGTTAAAGACTTTTCACACTTGTTTTCTGGCACAGGCTACATCCAGCGACGCTACCGGATGGTGCTCAGTGAGGGAGCAAAACCAGTCGTCCAAACAACTCGCCGGGTACCCCTGGCTTTACTGGAACCACTCAAGGAAGAACTACAGCGCATGGAGCGAGCCGGTATAGCCGTCAAAGTCAAGGAACCTACAGATTGGGTGAGCCCACTTGTTTTTGTACGAAAGAAGGACGGCAAGCTCTGTTTTTGCATTGACCCTCGAAAGATTAACGAAAATTTGAAGTGGGAGCGAGACGAAGACAAAGTGTTGCTGTAGATGAGTGTTTGCCGTTCATGTTCAGCCTTTTCACTTATTTTCGCAGTTATACGGGGAACGTAGTTTCCTTTTCGGCGGCGATGGAAGTGGACTCATCTGCACGCCCACCTGAGTAGCCGGCGACAGCGCCGGCAGTCTCAAGGAAACGAAACTGCCTTTCCAGTGACAGCGAGGCTACTCTCATCGACACTGCCGAGAGCATCGACAGCTCCGACGACGAATACGTGACCGTCATGAGCCAGAAAGCAAAGCGGAGGATGCTTAGGGCATCCATGGACGCATCTGCTGGGAGGGCCCCGCAAAGCTCGCCGAGGTACACCATCCTTATTTTGCCTACGAAACCATCCATCAACATGAGACTACTGAACAGGCAAGCTGTATCTTCAGAGCTTGAGGCAGTGGTGCCGAACAGTGTTAGGGATATCAGAGTGAATCCCCGGAAAAATGTTGTAGCCGTGGACTTCGCTCAATCGTCAGCGTTAGATTCACTAAGCAAAGTTACCGTCCTTGGCGGCATGAATGTTCACACTATCATTACGCTAGGAAATCAGGCAACTACAGGCGTCATATATGACATCGATGTGACCATCTGGAACGAAGACCTGCCGATTATTATTAAGCCTGCTATTGATGGGCCTCAATTACTACAGGTGGGCCGTCTAGGAAAGTCGAGATGTGTGAAGATAGACTTTAAGAGTGATTGCCTGCCGACACATGTTAAGGTGGGTCATTTCCGACATGCTGTGCGGCCATTTGTCCCTAAGCCGCTTCAGTGCCGAAAATGTCAGAAATTTGGTCATGTGAGCGCCGTCTGTGGTAATCCTACAACATATCCTCGTTGTGGTGCACCACACTCTGCCGACAACTGTAAGGCTAATTCCTATAAATGCCCGAATTGCCAGGGGCCCCACGACGCCACATCAAAAGAGTGTCCAAAAATAAGGCAGGAGATTTTGGTTTTGAAGAAAATGGTGAGGGACCGTTCGACTCACCGAGAGGCGGTTGCTGTCGTCAGGCGACATCGTTCTCGTCGCCGACGCTCACCTAGAAAGCCTGCCCACAGTATCGAGTCTTCTGTAAAGCCTTCTTTCGTTGAATCGGCTTCACCACCACCGCCGGAAAGAAGGAACACGTGCACCGAGACTCCTGCCCCTGAAAAGGAGGCCCTGGAAGAAGCATGGCCATCACTTCCAAGGATAACCCCTGCAGAAAAACTGGAACGTGCACCGGTAGCACCACTTTCTGAATCTCGCCAAGATGAGGCGACAGAGCGTGACCGAGAAATTTTGACGATGATCAAGTCTCTCATCAATTCCATTCGCACACTTATAGGCAACACGAACACGCCTACAGCACGATGCGCAGTGCAAGTATTGGATGCCCTGAGTCCAAAGCTTGCCAACTACGCATAGACAAAGTGGCTCTTTCACAGCCTTCATTCCGAGACGAAGTACGTAGTGCGACTGTTTTACAGTGGAATGCCAGAGGACTTAAATCACGGATCTCATGTTTTCGACATTACGTTTTCCGCAACAGATTTCCTATATTAGTAATATGTGAACCAATTTTGTCAAAAGCGATAATGCTTTCGGGCTACGAAGCCTTCACTTCATCGACTTGTGGTGAGCCCAGCAAAGTAATTATATATATCTGCACAGATTTAACCTACATTCCACATTTGGTGCAACCCCATAACGGAAATCAATACGTATGCCTCCGCGTTGCAAAGAAGAAGGTAGCCTTCACACTTATCGGCGCATACATCTCACCATCTGGTCAGTTTGATGGGGAAAGACTACATGACATCTTGACCGCTATACCTGGACCTTGGATTGTTATTGGTGATTTCAATACTCATCACTTGCTTTGGGGAAGCACTAAGATTGATTCCAGAGGCCGGAAACTTTCTGAATTCGCCTCACGCCACGAACTTAACGTTATAAATGACGGCAGTCCAACGTATTTGCGTGGTTCAAGATTTAGCAGTTGCTTGGATCTTGCATTGGTGTCACGGCGATTCACCCAACAAGTGCGATGGTTCACTGATATTGATACTCACGGCAGTGATCATATTCCAACGTATCTGAAGGTCACAGGTTTTGCAACTTCCTCCTCATCAACTAACATAAGAGTTAATTGGACAATGTACAAGTCAAAGGTGGAAGAGGCATGCGATGATATCGCGTGCGGTCTCGAGGAGGTAATGAAAAATCTGATGGAAGATGTTACGTGCGCCTTTAAATACACATCAAAGCGTACAGAATTTGATATAGAACTTGAACGACTACGAACGATTCGCAGGCGGGCGGAGAGGAGGTACAGGCGCACTAATTCGATTTATGACCTCAGAGACGCTCGACGTCTATAAAAGAAAATCCAACGTCGAATGGACAAGCTGGAGGACCAACGGTGGAAGAAATTTTGTGAATCACTCGATCCTCGCAAGCCTATGTCCCATATATGGAGGACGGTGCGTGGCCTTGGCTCGACTCCACCACAACGTCCATTCAGCACATTGGCTCTCCACCAAGGCCGCCTACAGGTTGACGTTGCTGAAGATTTCTGCGTAAGGATTGTGGGCAATGTGGTTACCATGGGTGACGAAGTTCTCGGGGATGTTCCTGTAGCACGAGTTTCTGAAATGAATATGTTTTTCTCACTCGAGGAACTGGATGCAGCTCTAGCCACCTGCAGACGTTCATCATCACCTGGGCCGGACGGTATTACATACGCTGCTTTATGCCATCTTGGAAGACGCGGTCGAGACCATCTACTAAAATGCTACAACCAATCATGGAGCGATGGTGTCGTTGCAGAAAGGTGGAAATCCAGCCGCTTGGTACCAATCCTCAAATATGGAAAGTCGCCGCTTGATCTGGCGTCATATCGACCCATTGCGCTATCCAGCTGCATAGGGAAAATGATGGAAAGACTGGTTCTGACACGCCTCGAGTGGTACATTGAACGCTACAATATATACCCAGAGGCCATGGCTGGTTTTCGAAGAGGCCACTCTTCTATTGATAATGTCATCGACCTCGTAACCTCTGTGCAACAACAGAAATACCTCAAGCGCATCTCGGTTGCAATGTTCCTCGATGTGAAAGGTGCATACGACAACGTAACGCACGATGCCATCCTAGATGTCTTGGCGAACATTGGAATGGGCGGAGAAATGTTTCGATGGATTCGGAGCTACCTGCAGAGGAGATCCTTCTTCGTGCTCACTGCGGAAGGCCGCACCGTTGATCATTACACCACTCGTGGCGTTCCACAAGGCGGGGTTCTCAGCCCTACGGTGTTTAACCTCACGAATATTGGCCTTGTACAAAGCATACCTCGATTAGTCAATATATCTACATACGCTGATGATTTATGTATCTGGGCTTCAGCAGTGACACGACTCCAGGTACGCGCATGGCTCCAAAAAGCAGCGAGAATAACGTCGACGTACCTCCATGCTCGAGGCCTCACAATTTCCACCGAGAAGTGCGCCTTAGTCCCTTTTACCCGCAAGCCCATGATCTGTTATCCTGTTTCTATCGACAACGTGAACCTTTCGTATATGAGACATCATCGATTCCTGGGTGTCATTATCGACAGAGATCTCTCGTGGAGTGCTCACATCTCGCACTTGAAGAAAAGGCTCAGCTCTATCACACACGTGATGAGATTTCTCGCTGGTAAAACGTGGGGCACATCAGTGTCATCTATGCTTCAGCTGTACAGAGCGCTCTTGTTGAGATATTTGCGGTAGAGCACGCCCGTGCTTTCCAACGCCGGAAAAACTAACATCAGTGTCCTGCAAAGCATTCAAGGCCAAGTCCTCCACACATGCTTGGGGCTACCTCGGTGCGCTAATACGCTAGCAACATTTGGTATTGCTAAAGACCATCCGATCACGACATATATAACCGTTTACACACTCCGGACACATATCCGTCACATATCCAGAGTGCCTAACCACCACCTTGCTAGCCTGCCACTAGAAAGACCAAAGGCAGCGTTTTCCAAAGTTGTTGCTGCTAACCAGAATTCCATCTCGTGGAGATTCTCGCCCGCAACCATACCACTATCTCCAGAGTGGTGCATGAAAAGACCGACTGTGCACCTTGAAGTGCCGGGGATATCTAAAAAGGCAAGCCTGTCAACTGCAGCCCTCAAGCAGATCTCACTGGACCTTTTGCATTTGTCATATGCTAACCGAATTCATGTTTACACGGACGGTTCGGTCTCGGGAAGTTCGACAGGTGCCTTTGTCATACCATCTCGATCAATCACCGTCAAATTCAAGACATCACACGTCACGACATCTACGGGATCCGAGCTCGCCGCTCTTAGAGCTGCCGTGGAGTCTGTTACGCAAGAATCCCCTAGTAGATGGGCCCATTTCTGTCACTCCAAGGCAGCCCTTCAATGCGTGCGAAGTCTACGACGTGGAAACTACCACCAGATGGTGCATCGTATTAATGAAATTTGACATCGCGCTGCTGACCAAGGACACGACATCGTTTTACAATGGTTGCCGGGCCACTGTGGCATCAGTGGTAACCACCTCGCCGACGACGCTGCCAGATGTGCTCACGATGGAGCGTCCACACTGTTATTACCCTTGTCAAGAGTAGACGCAGCTAGAGAACTTCGTCACATGACGCATAATGCCACGCTTGCGCACTGGAGTTCTCTACCTAACTCCAATCAACGCCCTAAGAATCTGAAGTCATTACTTCAGAAACAACTGCCATCCAAGATTTCTCGACGTGACGCTAGAATGTTGTGCCGGCTGTGGACTGGGGTAGCGTTTACTAAGTCATTCAGCCATCGCATTGGAATGACGGATTCATCCTTGTGTGAAAGCTGCAACTGTATAGAGACTATCGAACATCTCTTGTGCCACTGTGCCCAATTTGATGAAGATCACCGGACTCTCCAGTGTGCCTTGAATAGACTCGATGACCGGCCATTTAATGAAGCAAAAATCTTAGGAGCCTGGTTGCGCAGCACATCAGCACAGAAAGCCACACGAGCCCTCCTGAGATACTTGTCAACAACTTCATTGAGGGACCACCTGTGAAACTCGGCTTTGTGTGTGTGATGTGACATGTGTCTATCCTTCTCTTTCTCTTTTACTCCCCTCTCCCCCTCCCCATGTGTAGGGTAGCAAACTGGACGCATAGTCTAGTTCCTACATTCCTTCTCTCTCTCTCTGAAGTGGGAGCACTACGAAATGTCTCGACGCGAAGATATCTAAGCAGAACTCGCACATGCCGTAGTCTTTTTATGATTAGATGCGAAATCTGTGTTTTGTCAAATTGCGGTAGACGACGAAACTTCGAGTATTTGTAATTTCTCAACACCGTTTGGAAGTTATCGGTTTTTGAGGTTTCCATTTGGCATTTCGTCAGCGCCAGAGGTCTTTCAGCAGATGCTCATTGAAATTTTTGAAGTAGTCCCTGGTGTAAAAGTGTATGTTGACGACATACTAATCTGGGGTACATCAAGGAGAGAACACGACGAGCGCCTGCGACTTGCATTACAGGCTGCCGAACGGGCGGGCTTGACGTTCAATCAAGCAAACTGCACAGTCGGCGTCGAACAGTTCGAATTCCTGGGCGACGTTGTCAGTGCTGAAGGCATCAGGCCCAGCCCTTCCCTAATAAAAGGTATGATAGAAATGCCGCCACCAGCCGATAAGGTCGCAGGCCAACGGATGCTGGGTGTTGTAAACTATTTTGCCAAGTTCGTGCCATCGCTCACTGAGAAAACAACGCTGCTCAGAAGCGTGATTAAGAACGACGCGGTTTTTTAATGGTCAGGAAACCACGCACACGAAAGGAAACAACTATGCGATACTTTGAGCAAGCACCCACTACTAGCAATATTCGATCCCATAAAAGAAACTGAAGTCTGCTGTAAAGCGTAGGAAAATGGAATGGGTGCTTCGCTTCTTCAACGTTATGGCAGCCATTGGAAACTCGTGGCATGTGCGTCAAAGGTATTATCGGATACGGCGCAGCGGTATTTTCAAATAGAAAAAGATACAATTCCCATTCTGTGCGCCTGTGAACGATTCGATCACTTTGTATAAGGACGCAAAGTAATAGTCGAAACTAATCATGGCCCCTTGGATGTCATCTATAAAAAAGCAATAGGCGATATCCCACCCAGGCTGCAGCGGTTTTTCCTACGGTTATCGCGTTACGACATCGAACTATGCTTCGTTCCAGATAAGCAGCTAGTGCTCGCCGACATGTTGTCAAGGGCTTCAATCAAAGAAGACAGGGCTGACATCACGGGTGACGACGTAGACGGGCACGCTGTAAGTTTAGTGTCGTTACTTATTAGTGACTACACGTGGAACAGGCTCGTAACGGACACCAGCAAAGACCCGTATCTAAGCTGCGTTCGTAACAGCATTGTTGCCGGCCTGCCTATCAAAGGACAGCTCAAGCCATTTGCTGGCGAGCTGTCTGAAGTCAAAGGCGTCCTTCTCAAAGGCCGTAAGAATATAATACCAGCACACATGCGGAAGAAAATCTTGGAAAAGATCCAGCAAGGACACGTTGGCTTGAATGAGAGCAAATTAAGAGCACCGCGTTCAGTATTTTGTTCCGTAATGAATTCTGATATTGACAAATTTATTCAGAGCTGCGCAGTTTGCGAAAAGTATGCGTACTGCCAGCCAGGAGAGCCACTTCAAATGCGTCCTGTGCCAGACCAAGCCTGGCATAGGTTTGGTATAGACCTCTATCAATACGGTGGAAAATCGTAGCTCTGCGCCGACGACGCCTATTCAAACTGCCCCGAAGTAGATATGTTCACAGAAACGTTGGCGAGAGTGGTCATTAAATCAATCAGGGCTATCTTTGCCCGATGTCATATCCCCATGGAGGTCTGTACAGACAATAGCCCACAATTCACATGCAAAAAATTTGCTGCATTTTCACGAGAGTACGAGTTCCGTCATGTTACCCCCAGTCCAAGATTCCCGCATTCCAACGGGCTGGCGTAAAAAGGGGTACAAATAGTTATAGGATCCTAAAAAAGCGTGGAAGCTAAACAAGCTGTTTGGCTGGGGCTTCTCTCGTACAGGACTACACCGCTGGAAGCCGACGGCCGATCGCCTGCGGAGCTGCTCCAGGATAGGATCCTGCGCTCGACGTTGCCGTGCATCCCAAGGAATCCCGAAACGCCAGTCTTCAAGCGCCGCCAAATGGAGACCAACAAACGCCCACTGACTCCTTTAAGGAAAGGAGATGACGTACGGGTGAAGAACGAGACGTGGACTACAATAGCAAAGGTCGTAGAGCCGTTGACCCAACCCCGGTCCTACAACGTCCTCACAGAGGGAGGTGGGCTACTGCAACGTAACAGGGAACATATTTACCCCCTCAAGAAGCGTTTCATAGAGATCTTCCAGAGCTTGTCAAATGCGACGACGAAAGGGATTAAACACAAGCGACACCAGTATCAATGCCCACAGCGCCTACTGTGCCCAGAGATCCAACCTCAGCATCACCTGTTCCGGCTCTGCGGAGGTCGCTACGGCAGCGTAGATCCCCTCGCCTTCAAACTTACAACAGGAACTTTGTGCAAGTGCCATGAAGCAGATGTGCAACCTGTGTTAACGACGGGACTGTGGTACAGAAGAACCAGTGACGTAAACTACGCAAACTGCACTTTCTTGTGTTCCTGTCCAGTTCCGTGTTGTCTCCTCTCAAACAGAGGGGGATGTATTGAGTGTGTTATCGGAAGCGTGCCCGCGCTATGCGCAGGCGGTGCTTCGTGCAGGCTGTCACCCTTGCTCCTCACATGTATAAAAGCCCACTCAATTAAAGGCAGTGGTCGTTCTCCAGCAACCCTAGGCTGGTCCCTTGCTTTATCCCATCGCGTGATACAGATGCGACGAAGAGTTTGTACAAGGCGGGCCTGCTTAAATAACGCCCCCTCAGGTTGCTGTGCGTTACCCGCAAATCGAAGATGGACATTGCATCCGGCACGGGTACAAGAAAGGATGAGGGCAGAGCTCTCTATGTTGTTTTTGAGGACCTCCTTGTTAAAAGCAGCGTCAGCACCATGAAGTATGCTGGTACAGGTTCCTTTGTTGGTGGTCTTGGCGTTGACAGCCACTTTCCTGATGCTTTCCACTACCAGAAAAGCGGAGGTGTTAGCTCCGGGCGTCGTGTCTACAGCAACAACGTTGCCTCGGAAGCACACGCACACACGCTTCGTGCCGGGCACCTTCGAGAGCTCTGATGCGATTGCGTCTCGGCTGAGGGAGAGAAATTTGTTGTTCCTGCCCTTGGCGCGGTAGATGATGGTGGAAGAGGTGCGACGGGGCTTATTCGCGACCAGGTGTTCGATAAGATCGAGTTGGTGACCAGGTTTCTGCCAGACAGTGCGGCTCCCCCTTGCTTGGGGGAGCTCCACTGGCTGGCGGCCTACTCGAAGGGGCATATGAAGCTGTTGATGCCTGGCATAGAAATCTGTTTATCTGCTGATGCTTGCGTCGGGCCTATTCATAATCTGCTTCGGTAAAGGCATCCACTTTCAGTGGACACATGGGACCGAAAGCAGAAAGAGAGGTGACGTGGTGCTAGCGGCAGAGTTTGGAGAAGCTCCGGCCATAGCAGACGATGCACCCGTGCGCTCCATTGAGTGGCAGAGTGGAGGTGATGCTGTGATTGTGGCGAAGAAGTGGCAGAGGAAAAAACCACCTCATCTGACAGTGAAGAGGCGGCTCTCTCTGGAGGAGGGGTTGCGTGACGGGAAGAAGATGGAAAGTCTCGAGGAGGGTGGGATTTTCTGTGGCGGTCTGGGGCGCTCCATCTTGCGGAAGGGGCTCCAAAGTTGCCTCAGTTGCCTTTCCATAAAGGTCATGCGCACTTCTTTGCCTGCAAAAAGGGAAGAGACAGCACTACGTACCGCTAAAAACATGACAGCACTTGCTGGTACCGCTAAAAAACACGACTATCGTGTTTTTAGCGGTACCAGCAAGATGGCGCAATGAGCGTGCGTCGCCACATCGCCACGACAAAGCGGCATTCGCTCTCATCTCCCACGCGTACTTTGGCACTTGGAGAGGCGGCAGGGTGACTTCATATCGTGGTAAGGACAATACCACGTCTTGGCTTGTCTTCTGCTTTCACCGGAACAATTCTGTTGTAGTTACCGGGTGCCAATAGGTCACTACAAGTGTTGCACAATCTTCGTTTGCTAAAAGGGCGCGCTATTCAGCCGCAGTGAAGTAACAACAGAGACGCTTATTTGCGTTCGTGTGTACTTCTAAGTACTTTTCGTGCGTCATTTGTGCGTGAAAAACGCGGGGCACGTTTCTGCTTGCCGTTCTGCGCACAACCTTCCAATTCGTTTCTATCGCGTTCATTGCTTCACCTATGCGCAATGCTGTGAGATTTTGTTGAAGCAACTGCATTCGCCACGCTAATAACATTACTTACTTCACTACCCATCTTACCAATTTCAACCCGTCCACCCATACTGACTGCTGTCGATTGGTAGCAATGCTAGCAGCTATAGCATCGACGCTATTTTCGCCCAGTGGCAGCGAGGACTGGGTCGTGTCATCGCTTATGCCAGTCACCCCCTTTTTTGTTTCAGGAAATTTTTTAATCACTGAGTGTCAGTGCTTCGCACTAGTCTGGACACTCGGAAAATATTAACCATACTTGTTTGGCCGCACTTTTTGTAATTACAGATTACCATGCCCTTTGCTGGTTTTCTTTCCTTAAAGATACAACCTGGAATTAGTTGTTGGGCCTTGGAACTTCGAGAATACAGCTTCGTCGTGACTTACGAACCTGGCCGAATGCACCAGGATACTGACTGTCTGTGTCGTCATTCCGTGGACCCACCCGACGTTTCAGCACAACATTTTGACCGTTGTGTCTTCGCCATATTTGCTTTCATCGAGATACGCAACGAGTAGCTCAGCAATGTTCACTTGTGGCGTATTATCCGCTAACTACCGTTGCCACACCGAAACTCACCGCTACACTCGTTCGTTCCACGTGATAGAATTATCTACCGACGCAACATCAGTACCAGGGGCCCAGAGCTATTACTCACAGTTCCTGCGACACTTCGTTCCGCTGTTTTGGAACAGCTTCACGACGCCCCAACCGCTACACATCTCGGGGCCACGCGCACGCACGATGATGTGCGGCATCAATTTTTCTGGCCGGGCTTTTACCGTTCTAGGTGACCATACGTTGCTGCTAGTCGGTCCTGCCAGCGCTCCAAACATTCTAACTCTTCGTCAGCTGGTCCACTCTAACGAATATACATCCCTATCATCCCGTTCTACCGCATCGGTATCGATCTGATTGGGCCATTTGCTATGCCTCTGACTGAAAATAAGTAGATTGCAGTAGCCACTGACTACGCAACATGACACGCTATTAGGTTAGCGCTACCGACAAGCCGTGCCACTGTCGTCGCACACTTCCTGCTTAATGACGTCGGTCTTTTCAATAGCGCTGATCGACAGCTTACGATTGTGGTCACTCATTTATTTTATAATTCGTAAGTTAAACTCTTCGCTCGTGTTAGATGCGTCAGAAGCTCACTACGGCCTACCAACCGCAAACAAAAGGTCTTACGGAGTGCCTCAATTGAACCTTAACAACAAATCTATGTACGTTTCCAAAGATCAGCTTGATTAGGACAGTAATTTGCCTTATGTGACGTTCACATACACTTCGTCATGCCACGATACCGTTGGCTTTTTCCCTTATACTTAATGTTTGGTCGCCATCCAGTGTTACCCTTCGAGGCAATTCTTCTATCAACTATATTCAAACGGTTACAGAGTACTACCGGTATGCCACTGCTCAGGCTCGAAAGGTCATCCGAATCGCAATGAAACGTCTTTTTGGCTCGCACCTGTCGCAAAAGGCCCGCTACAATAGACATCACAGAGCAGTTTCCTACTTTACAAGCTCATTGGTCCTCCTCCAAACACCATGCTGCCACGTTGGGCTGCCTTCTAAGCTTTTTTCTCGCTACTCCGGGCCTTGCAAGGCTTCACAACCGCTTATTGAGGTCACATATGGGATCACTTCATTGAGTCTCATTAGTCGTTTTCCCCACCCGCCACTATTGTAGTCCACCTATTCCATCTCAAACAGTACATTTGCGCATATATCCTACTCCCTTGTAGGCGCTGGTCGGCGCTACCAGCGGCGGGAGGTTATATGTTACACGACGTCAGGAATGAGAGAGCATCAGGAAGACGATGAATATGATGAATGTGATCGCACTCGTAATGTTGTTGTTGTTCCGCCATCTTGGCTGCAGCTGCCTCGAACTCTCCATGTATAATTTGTAAATACACTTATTTCATTCATACTCTCACCTCTTTACCGATATGAAACTGTCGGCACAGAACACTCTCAGCAGAAGTTTGCCGTCGCTGTCATGTCAAGGAAAATTATATGTATATATACATATCAAGAAGGCATAAAGGGAAAGAAATCAGAAGAAAGTATTTCTGAAGCGCCAAATGATTTTAAGCAAGGTGTCACTGAATTCGAACACCTCGATGCGCAGCGCTTGGCATTAGGCAGCTCAACCAAGCGTCACGACTATTTCGGTGTAATAACGGCGAGCTGTTGCCTCTGTAAAAACAGATTTCACTCTGGTGGTATACCGATTCCTACATGAAGGGATCAGCCACTGTTTTCTTTCTTTCACATTACGATTGGGTAGAGAAGAGCCAGTGTTTCGTCCACGTCTCACGAGCAATTATCACAATAAAAGAAAACGTAAGAACAATGCGTGTCATAAAACTCACACTGGTTTGTTTGAGATCTGCTTACTGCCAGCGGTAAGCGAACTATTTATACAGGAGAGGTTATTTTAAGAAATCTCTCCAAGATTCTAAAAGTTCAGGAAAAGGCGCCATTTGGTCGCTGTCTCACTTTTGCTTTTTTTAGATGCGGAAGCATCTTATACTCGCGCCTTGTAGTGCGCCGTCCGCGCCGTCCGCACCGCTTCTCGAACATTCAACAGCTGACGCGCGCGCATGCGCCGTCGCGCCGTCGCCCACCATCTGTGCCGCGCGCGCATCTCCTTCGAGAACATTCGACAGCTGACAGCGCATGCGCCGTCGCGCCGTCGCCATCTGTGCCGCGCGCGCGCTTCTCCTTCGAGAACATACGACAGCTGACAGCGCATGCGCCGTCGCGCTGTATATATACTCAATGTCGGCACTCGCTCACTCAGTTGCCGCTCGTCCGTTGGTTTGTACGGCGCGTCGACGTCCGAAGTCGCCGTGAAATGAATGCCAACGAATCCACAAACAGAATGATCGACGTCCCTTCGACCAGCGCCGCCCTTTCGCATACGTGTGTACGTGTTCACTCATTTAACACCCCCTCCTACAACCACGTTAACCAATTTAGCCATCGACCCAAGTAAGTCGCAATTTAACACCCCATTTCACAACCACGTTAACCAATTTAGCCATCGACCCAAGTAAGTCGCACTTTAACACCCCGTTAACCAATTATATGCTCCGCATCCTCCTCAGTGTTCCCCCGAGGGAAGCTGCGAACAATCTTTTTTGTAGTGGCAGGTTTCTTAGGAAGGTTGAAGATATCAGTTGGAACAATGCTTGGTAAAAGGTAAGTCAATTAACTTTTTAATTAGAGGAGTTAGGCAAAGAGATGAAGTGGGATGGTTTATGAATTCTCCTAAACTATCAGAAGGCACATTTTTCTTAGCTTTCTTCATTTTTGAACATATATCTTGACATGTATCTATATATATATATATATATATATATATACATATATATATATATACATATATATATATATATATATATATATATATATATATATATATATATATATATATATATAGTGTGCTTTAGCTGTTATCATCCAGAACTCCAAATATGACGACCCAGGCGATGACGACGCAAGACGCAACCAAATGTACACTACTGAGTGTTGCGTGAAATGAATGAGACTATTTTTTGTGTGTTCTGAACAATTGTCTTTAGGTCACTTCAAAAACTAACTTTTGTAACTACAAAAATGCTCCAGACATTCTCTGAGCAGTTTGTTCATCAGACTACAATGCATCCCAATAGACAGTTTTGAGTTTTATATCTGTAAATTTCAAATTTTGGTGTTTTCCTTTTACCTGCAAATGCACGCCAAACGCAATATATATCACGTGACAAGCCCGCTCGCGCGACAGTGCGCACGATGATTCTAGTGCTCCTTAACACTCCGGGTATGAATGACCATAGTAGTTGCCCGATTGTGCTGTCTCGATTCTTAACAGGGCTGCAGCGATAGTGGTGGCTGTGTGATTAACATATTTCTCTATCGGCCACAAAAGCGATAGCCACTTCGACTGCTTACCACTGTCATAAACTGGTGGGAAAGAAGAGTATTGCTCATACGCGGAACTTTAGGAAGCACCAGACTCACGGTGCGCGTAGGCGCGCCAGTAGGTTTGTCACGTAGTATTTTTTTGGGGGGATTTCACGGGAGCGTGTCGTTTGCGAAAAACACTACTAATCAACAGATGTCAAGTTTAAACTGTCTAATGCTCAGCCAGCAGATGGGTTTCAGAAAACAAATCGAATACTGTAGCACTGCTGGTCTCGAGGCCCGCGTTCACTCTTTGCTTTTAAAGAGGCCCTGAAAAACTTTTTTCGAATAACAATGGAATGAATTCACTGGAAGAGCCTATTGTCTCAAGAACTCAACGCTGCAAAAGTTTCCAAAATCCGTCCAGTGCAACTGGAGTTAAAAAGGTTTCTCGCATGCTGCAGTTCATTCTCTATTCTCTCGTCCCGACGAAAACGCTGGAAGCTAAGCAGGGAGGGACGGCAGGGCCAAAAAAATACGTCACCAGCGCCTCGAGACCCTGAGTAATTTTTCCTTTTTTTTCCTTGGAATGCATCGCTTCTTCAGTGTGAATGCGCGCGCATGCGGGGACAAGACGCGGCCTCTCGCGGCGATCTCTGTAACAAGCGAGTGCACCATTTTCACATCAGCCAATGGCTGATAGATGGGTTCTCTACGCGTGAATTGTCAACGTCTTCCGTCATTTGTCGAGAAAATAGAAAGTGATTTTCAACTGACTTTTATAACGTATAGTGAACTCCAAGCCGCCTGCTGTGCTAAAATATTTGTCACGCGTGATGTCCCGAGCCTCGAGTACTGATCGCCGGCGTTTTCTGACCACGCTCGAAAAGTGTTGCAGGGCCCCTTTAAAGCATAAGCCGCCGCCGCAAGTAATATGGAGCTCTTTTACTGCGTTTCTATGCTTTTTTGCGGTTTTGTTTCATGTTAGTTCTATGTGGAAACCATATTATTTTTTTTCACACAGTTTGAGTGTCAAGACGTGGTGCGTTAACGCTTTTGTAATACAGTTGGTTTTAGTGACTCGATTACGTACCCTGAGAAGATGTCCTCGTTCGAGTTTGCACTCCTATAAGAATAAAAGTAAGTAATTGATGAGGTAGTCAACGACATTTATAAAGTATTTTACACATACAATGCTGTACTTTTAAATGCAGAGCATTTTATGATGCCACTTCCCGAATCTGGCGTCGGCAATGTCGTCGATGCCCCACTGCGCATTCTCGCGTCTCGTGCTGCATGCTCGCATCTCGTGCTATCTGTCAACTCCCTTTCCCTGTCTCTCGTCTCACAAAGCCGACGCAGGCACTGTCTGCAGGTAAGAAATGAGCAGATTCCACGTATTAAGGGAATTAGGATATGCGAAACCCGAATTATCAAGCTGGATATATCACTTTAAAATGAGCGCAACGTTATCAGGTGGACGTAAGTTATGCCGTACATGACTTTCATGCCACTATTACCATTTTTCGAATGTGTCATTTACCTTGGTCATCTGTTCACATCACATAATACCGAATTTCGTGTATGTGAAGATTGCGAAACGGCCGTGAGTGCGCTATGAACGTAGCTTGTCGTCATGTTTTGCATGAAGTGCATATCACGATTATCATGTTTCAACGTGTCATTTACCTTCGTCGTCTCTTCACGTCACCTGATACAAAATTTGGTATATGTGGAGCTAGAAAAACGCCCGCGTGCACGCTATGAGCGTAGCGTGTGTTCATGTTTACATTGCAGGCATATCAAGATTACAATGTTTGGACGTGTCATTTACCTTCGTCGTCCACTTACGTCACCTGATAGCAAATTTGGTATATGCGGAACTAGCGAAAGGGCCGCAAGCGCATCATGAGCGTGGCATGTAGTCATGTTCTTACATAAGTCAAGTTATGATTATCATGTTTGTACAAGTCATATAGCTTCGCCATTCATTCACGTCCCGTGATGCCAAATTTGGCATGTGTGAAGCTAACGAAATGACCAAGAGCACACCATGAGCGTGGCGTTTAGTTTGACTAGTCATAACATGAACATCATGACATGCATGTCGTGATTTTCCTGTCAGGGTCTGTGACCTATGTTCACTTTGCAATGATGTCATACCATACCATTTTTGCTAAATGTTTTGTGAACAAAGCTACCGCAAGATCAGCAAGATCAGCTAGAATTTCTCGACATCACTTATTGAATTGAGAATGTCAGGTAACGTCGATTGCCTTGAAGTCTTGAAGGGCCAGTCACCAGGTTCCGAAGCACGCAGGATAAGCTCGCGTTTTTGTCCTGTGCGTGACCAACCTCCTTGAACGCGTGGTGACGTCAACTTGGCAATCGGTGACGTGACGTATCGCGCAGCTTGTCGATTGGTCTAAACCAGGCCAATACAGAGTAACTCAGTCAACGTCGCCGATCGCAGAGTTGACGTCACTGCGCGTGGAAGAAGGTTGGTCAGGCGTACGAAAGATGCGCGAGCTTTTCCTGCGCGTTCCGGAGCCTGTTTACTCGCTCTTTAAACATTCACTTTCTAGACTAATAACGTCGATGACATATAGCTAAGTGTTTCGGGTAAATCATGAAATTGCACCATGCTCTCATTTCGGAAAAATCTTGAAAATCAACCGTTTGCTAAAGAGTTGCTTGCAAGAGAAGACAATTACACCATCGCCCAATAAAGAGAACTATGAGTAGCATGTGAAGCGGCGCATGGGTCGACTTCAAGTTCCATTCATCACGGGCACCTTGCCCGATGTTGATGCGTCCTTGCTAGTGGAGCAAGGTCACATTATACCACGAATTCACTGTAGTTTCTGTTTCTGTTACTCGTACGAAACTCTTACTATACTCGGCGACGACTTCTTTTGGCACTGAATTGAAAGCTGCGGAGGTGGGTCTGCACATGTAACACTACGCGAAGTAGGCCGTTTTGGCGCGCGTCTCGTGACGCTATGGAAAGTGGCGGGGGTGCACCATCAGCGTTTCATGTAGACGCAGACGCCGCTTAGCGCTAGAGGTGCCGTAAACAGGCGGGACTTTTTCGCGCGTTCAAAAACGCTGTCACAACAAATAAATTGAAGTAAATACGACTATTTTATTGGTGGCAGCTGCGTCCTGTCTCAAATAGCTTTACGTAGAAAATATAGGAGGAAATTCTATAATTCGTGGTGAAAATACGGGTGCTGTTGCGAATATACATTCACTGGCGGTAGGATGCTCGTGATTTGGCTACGTAGCTTTCGCTCCGATGCCAACAAAAGTTGTCGCCGAGCATAGATCATGCCACGCTAGTTGGTCGCACACGAGGCGGGAGCACATGAGTTCATCGCACGTCGGCAGAATTTCGTTCCTTGTTTCATCACGTTATTGTTGAGAGTATGTAAGAGAGGAGGCAACAGCCTCTTACACCGCCATTTACGCAGGCTGGAAGACGCTAGCAGGTTACCACGTTCTAGCAATGTTTGGGCGAGCTGTTGCACGTGCAACATTGAGCTTCGCCATAAGTCGCTTCACATCTAAAGAACTCAACATTACTCTCCAAAAGCATGAACGAGTTTGTGCGTCAACTCTAGTTTACCTTTTGTTGCAGCGTTCTCATGTGTTCTGTTTCTAGACATATATCACCTGTGCTTTACATATCGCAAACAACACAAGAAGCGAAGACTGTCATGTGCTTGGTACCCTATGCACCGAACCCCTCCCAGTAGAAGAAGCTCCAGCCCCATACCGGTGGTTACACCTGCTCACCGTGCTAGCCGATGGGTACGTGGACTGGACCCTGAGTTCAGACTTCTCCCAGAGAGGATGACGACCCCAAAAATCCCAGGCAGCGCCGTCCCAAGCGGCTCCAATCCAGCAGGTATGAAGGCGCATCGCCTATGCACTATACGCTGTTGAAACCACGAACGCCGAATCCCTTTCATGGTGCTGTCCATAAGGATGTTGAGGATTGGCTAGTCTACTATGACTCCGTTGCCGCTCATAACAAGTGGGATGACACAGACAAGCTCCGGCATGTCTACCTCAGTTTGAATGACGGGGCGCGTGTTTGGTACGAAAACCGGGCAGGTGTGTTCACGTCATGGGTGGACTTCAAACGCCGGCTTCTCGAAACGTATGCAAGTACCGATCGCCGAGAGCGAACTGAGCGTGAACTCCAGTGCCATATGCAAATGCCAAATGAAGGCATCGCAATGTATGTTGAGGACATGAATCGTTTTTTCTTCGACAAACAAAACCTTACATGACGGAAGAAAAGAAGGTTTGATACCTGATTCGTGGAGTGAAGGATCAGTTGTTCGGTGGTCTTGTACGCAGCTCACCCAAACTACGTCAGAGTTTCTTGCTGAAGCCGTCCTAATTGAAAGCATGCTTCCACAACGGACCCAGACGTACGAGCGACAAGTGAACTTCGCCTCTGCTGCGGACTAAATGGGCAATCTTGGGGGCCATGTCGACTTCTTTCGAGAGCTCATACGCTCTGTAATCTGCGAAGAACTGCAGAAGTTATCGGTACCTTTGGCGCCCACTGTCAGTTCTTTGTCCGGCATCTTCCGGGATGAAGTTCAGCAGGCACTTCGAGAACCGTCCTGTCAGACAGAGTACGATTCGTCGCCCGCAAGTACAAGGACAAGGCAAATGCGCTTACTACCCATTATTCCCATGGTCGCTGAACAATCCCAACGACACACTTCCCTCAAGTAGAGTGTACCTCTAGTGAACTTTAGGAAACTCTATGGTGGGTATGACATAGATTTGCCTAGTCTTCGTACTTTACGTTCGTTATGGCTTCGCGCGGCTTGAAGCTGCTTTGTCACGGAACAACAATCTGCAAATGTTCGGCAGTTACGCATCGCCACCTTCACTTTTTAGGCTTATTTCAAATTGAGTCACGAAGTTCAAAACAGTTTGTCTTTTCCTTCAAAAGAAAACCAAAGCGCAGCAATAAACGAAGCTCAAGTGTGTTCGCTCCCCCCAAGCACGACGACTAGGCAAATTCATGCTATACCCAAAATTCCCATGGTCGCTGAACGATCGCAGCGTCAGAGTTCCTTGTAGATAATTTAGGAAACTCCATGCTTTGCGCCACTGGTTTGTTCATTCAAAACTGGATGGCGCCACAATGACATGGCCATCTCACTACCATGGCCGTAGTTCTGCCGTGGCCTTCTGCAGCACTGCTCAGACATTCACGTCGCGTCTTCTGCTTGGTGTCCCCATAAGCATCTGTTTCACGCAGACGCTATATGTGCGCCGAGAGAAGCAGAAGGACGCATCAGTGAGTAAAATCGAAGCAAACGTACGCACTGGAAAGCTCAACATGGCGGCACTTATGCCTGCAGTTTCCTTCCGCCTCGATTTTATCATGTCGCCTTCATGCATTCTGCGGCTTGTAAAGTCACAATGCAAGCCTCTATTTTCTTTATATTCACGTCTAAGCTTCGAGAGCAATGCATTCGTCGGTACTTTCTATTGTTTTCACGATTGATTATCAAATGATTAGTGACTAGGCTTAGGAAACATGACTAAACAAACACAGCTTATATCCTTACTAAGGACAACGTGCATGATGGTTTGTCCCCAGCGTGAAATGAAAGGAAGTGGCAGCAGACTTCGCCATTTATTTATTGCTGTGATGAAAGTAGGCGAGCGGCAAGCGTGAATTTGGATCGAAGTGGGTGGTCGTGTCGGCATGGGTGCTGTCATGTTGCGTTCTAACCTGAGCTAGGACCACGGCCGCTTCGCTGGCCCAATCTGTTGGCTGAATTGAAGCTTAGGATGACTGGCTGAGACAAGGTCAGTGACAGTCACGTGATCAAAAATAGTAGCGCCCGTGCGCTGCTCAAAAATTCATATCCAACAAGTCATGAATAAGCGACGTTAGGCTAAGTTCGGCGTTCTCTTATTCACGTTCTGCTGGCCGTAACATCGCTTTTATGGTTCCACTCTTATTGGTAACTACTACACCTACCAAAAGCTTCTATGACAACAAGGGTGTGTTATTCATTGATTATGGACGTTATAGTCGGGATGGAAATGTATGACTAAGCTTCAACGTGGATGCATTCACGGTGTAGCTGTCAAACACCACTAAACACTGCACAAGCTATGTTTTATGATTGTATAATAAACATAAAACTACATTTGTAGAAAAACAATTCAGTTTGGCGTTTGACCGAATGCTATGATGAAGAAATCAACCATGTATTTTTTCTTTGTTCGACACTGTACTAATGTCAATTAGAGACATGAAAGAAAAAGCAAGGCAGTGCTAAATATCAGACCGGTATTCAAGCAGTGTTGGTAATTCTATGTAAGATAATGGAATACGCAATAATACTCTTTCTTTCCTATAAACACCATATAATGGCTCAGCCAAGTCCAAGAATGTCTGTACCAGCTAGTATTGTAGAAAAAATTTCACTTTCCTATAAGAAGGTATAAGTATTTGTGTGAGTCACAACTTACCTGTTCGAACACGTCTTCCATTTCCAAGGTATTTCACGTTAAATATAGCGCACTTCCCGTCACTGCTCTCATATGCTATTGCCTCCAGAGTATTCCAAGGTGGATGGATATTTTGACCTGTGTGCGTTTCGCAAACAATGTTATTCATTCTTCACGCACTTAAAAAAATTACTTCCCTTGTTTTATCGTTTATAAATTGTATAATTCAGCTTCTTTGTTTTAAACTTTTTTTCAGAAATACAATGTTAAAGCAATGATTATTCTACGAGAAAAGATAGCTCTCTCCTGCTTTTCAGAATGAATGAATGAATAAATGTTATTAAAAGTTCCTTCTGGTGAGGCGGGAGAACAGAAGGAACTCCTACTTCTAAATTCACAGATAAACCCAAAAAAGTGGATGGAGGGAGGGCCGCTGTGATAGCTCAGTGGTTAGAGCATCGAACGCGTAATTCGAAGGTCGTAGGTTCGATTCCTGCTCACAGTTGGTAATTTTTCATCCACATTTCTTTCTTCTTATTTCATTCCATTGGTTTTAATAACGTCCCCTGTACATTCCTTGGCAGTACTGTCTGTTATATCTCATTAATATTGTGTTAAAACACGGAAAAAACGAGCCCTTAGGTATACACTTCTTTCCCTTATTTCATTGACGAGGGTCTCGTACTGGCAGACTTGGTGTGTTTAGGTTGTATAAGAGGGACAATTAATCAGCTGCCCGCTCATAATAAGTTCACGTGCTACGTGACGCCAATCATGCGCATAAGAGTGTTTTCACACTCGTCGTTTGGCTTATAGATGGCGCTGACTGTCACTCCTACTTCTAAATTCACAGATAAAACCAAAAAAGTGGATGGAGGGAGGGCCGCTGTGATAGCTCAGTGGTTAGAGCATCGAACGCGTAATTCAAAGGTCGTAGGTTCGATTTCTGCTCACAGTTGGTAATTTTTTCATCCACTTTTCTTTCTTCTTATTTCATTCCATTGGTTTGAATAACGTCCCCTGTACATTTCTTGGCATTACTGTCTGTTATATCTCATTAATATTGTGTTAAAACACGGAAAAACGAGCCCTTAGGTATACACTTCTTTCCCTTATTTCATTGAACGAGGGTCTCGTACTGGCAGACTTGGTGTGTTTAGGTTGTATAAGAGGGACAATTAATCAGCTGCCCGCTCATAATAAGTTCACGTGCTACGTGACGCCAAACATGCGCATACGAGTGTTTTCACACTCGTCGTTTTGCTTATAGATGGCGCTGACTGTCACTGCTACTTCTAAATTCACAGATAAACCCAAAAAACTGGATGGAGGGAGGGCCGCTGTGATAGCTCAGTTGTTAGAGCATAGAACGCGTAATTCGAAGGTCGTAGGTTCGATTCCTGCTCACAGTTGGTAATTTTTTCATCCACTTTTCTTTCTTTTTATATCATTCCATTGGTTTTAATAACGTCCCCTGTACATTCCTTGGCATTACTGTCTGTTATATCTCATTAATATTGTGTTAAAACACGGAAAAACGAGCCCTTAGGTATACACTTCTTTCCCTTATTTCATTGAACGAGGGTCTCGTACTGGCAGACTTGTGTGTTTAGGTTGTATAAGAGGGACAATTAATCAGCTGCCCGCTCATAATAAGTTCACGTGCTACGTGACGCCAAACATGCGCATAAGAGTGTTTTCACACTCGTCGTTTGGCTTATAGATGGCGCTGACTGTCACTCCTACTTCTAATTTCACAGATAAACCCAAAAAAGTGGATGGAGGGAGGGCCGCTGTGATAGCTCAGTGGTTAGAGCATCGAACGCGTAATTCGAAGGTCGTAGGTTCGATTCCTGCTCACAGTTGGTAATTTTTTCATCCACTTTTCTTTCTTCTTATTTCATTCCATTGGTTTTAATAACGTCCCCTGTACATTCCTTGGCATTACTGTCTGTTATATCTCATTATATTGTGTTAAAACACGGAAAAACGAGCCCTTAGGTATACACCTCTTTCCCTTATTTCAGTGAACGAGGGTCTCGTACTGGCAGACTTAGTGTGTTTAGGTTGTATAAGAGGGACAATTAATCAGCTGCCCGCTCATAATAAGTTCACGTGCTACGTGACGCATAAACATGCGCATAAGAGTGTTTTCACACTCGTCGTTTGGCTTATAGATGGCGCTGACTGTCACTCCTACTTCTAAATTCACAGATAAACCCAAAAAAGTGGATGGAGGGAGGGCCGCTGTGATAGCTCAGTGGTTAGAGCATCGAACGCGTAATTCGAAGGTCGTAGGTTCGATTCCTGCTCACAGTTGGTAATTTTTTCATCCACTTTTCTTTCTTCTTATTTCATTCCATTGGTTTTAATAACGTCCCCTGTACATTCCTTGGCATTACTGTCTGTTATATCTCATTAATAATGTGTTAAAACACGGAAAAACGAGCCCTTAGGTATACACCCCTATCCCTTATTTCAGTGAACGAGGGTCTCGTACTGGCAGACTTGGTGTGTTTAGGTTGTATAAGAGGGACAATTAATCAGCTGCCCGCTCATAATAAGTTCACGTGCTACGTGATGCCAAACATGCGCATAACAGTGTTTCACACTCGTCGTTTGGCTTATAGATGGCGCTGACTGTCACTCCTACTTCTAAATTCACAGATAAACCCCAAAAAGTGGATGGAGGGAGGCCGCTGTGATAGCTCAGTGGTTAGAGCATCGAACGCGTAATTCAAAGGTCGTAGGTTCGATTTCTGCTCACAGTTGGTAATTTTTTCATCCACTTTTCTTTCTTCTTATTTCATTCCATTGGTTTGAATAACGTTCCCCTGTACATTTCTTGGCATTACTGTCTGTTATATCTCATTAATATTGTGTTAAAACACGGAAAAACGAGCCCTTAGGTATACACTTCTTTCCCTTATTTCATTGAACGAGGGTCTCGTACTGGCAGACTTGGTGTGTTTAGGGTTGTATAAGAGGGGACAATTAATCGGCTGCCCGCTCATAATAAGTTCACGTGCTACGTGACGCCAAACATGCGCATACGAGTGTTTTCACACTCGTCGTTTGGCTTATAGATGGCGCTGACTGTCACTGCTACTTCTAAATTCACAGATAAACCCAAAAAACTGGATGGAGGGGAGGGCCGCTGTGATAGCTCAGTTGTTAGAGCATAGAACGCGTAATTCGAAGGTCGTAGGTTCGATTCCTGCTCACAGTTGGTAATTTTTCATCCACTTTTCTTTCTTCTTATTTCAGTCTATTGGTTTTAATAACGTCCCCCTGTACAATCCTTGGCATTACTGTCTGTTATATCTCATTATATTGTGTTAAAACACGGAAAAACGAGCCCTTAGGTATACACCCTCTTTCCCTTATTTCAGTGAACGAGGGTCTCGTACTGGCAGACTTAGTGTGTTTAGGTTGTATAAGAGGGACAATTAATCAGCTGCCCGCTCATAATAAGTTCACGTGCTACGTGACGCCAAACATGCGCATAAGAGTGTTTTCACACTCGTCGTTTGGCTTATAGATGGCGCTGACTGTCACTCCTACTTCTAAATTCACAGATAAACCCAAAAAAGTGGATGGAGGGAGGGCCGCTGTGATAGCTCAGTGGTTAGAGCATCGAACGCGTAATTCGAAGGTCGTAGGTTCGATTCCTGCTCACAGTTGGTAATTTTTTCATCCACTTTTCTTTCTTCTTATTTCATTCCATTGGTTTTAATAACGTCCCCTGTACATTCCTTGGCATTACTGTCTGTTATATCTCATTAATATTGTGTTAAAACACGGAAAAACGAGCCCTTAGGTATACACCCCTATCCCTTATTTCAGTGAACGAGGGTCTCGTACTGGCAGACTTGGTGTGTTTAGATTGTATAAGAGGGACAATTAATCAGCTGCCCGCTCATAATAAGTTCACGTGCTACGTGACGCCAAACATGCGCATAACAGTGTTTTCACACTCGTCGTTTGGCTTATAGATGGCGCTGACTGTCACTCCTACTTCTAAATTCACAGATAAAACCAAAAAAGTGGATGGAGGGAGGGCCGCTGTGATAGCTCAGTGGTTAGAGCATCAGAACGCGTAATTCAAAGGTCGTAGGTTCGATTTCTGCTCACAGTTGGTAATTTTTTCATTCCACTTTTCTTTCTTCTTATTTCATTCCATTGGTTTGAATAACGTCCCCTGTACATTTCTTGGCATTACTGTCTGTTATATCTCATTAATATTGTGTTAAAACACGGAAAAACGAGCCTTAGGTATACACTTCTTTCCCTTATTTCATTGAACGAGGGTCTCGTACTGGCAGACTTGGTGTGTTTAGGTTGTATAAGAGGGACAATTAATCAGCTGCCCGCTCATAATAAGTTCACGTGCTACGTGACGCCAAACATGCGCATTACGAGTGTTTTCACCACTCGTCCGTTTGGCTTATAGATGGCGCTGACTGTCACTGCTACTTCTAAATTCACAGATAAACCCAAAAAACTGGATGGAGGGAGGGGCCGCTGTGATAGCTCAGTTGTTAGAGCATAGAACGCGTAATTCGAAGGTCGTAGGTTCGATTCCTGCTCACAGTTGGTAATGTTTTTCATCCACTTTTCTTTCTTCTTATTTCAGTCTATTAGGTTTTAAATAACGTCCCCTGTACATTCCTTGGCATTACTGTCTGTTATATCTCATTAGATATTGTGTTAAACACGGAAAAACGAGCCCTTAGGTATACACTGTCTTTCCCTTATTTCATTGAACGAGGGGTCTCGTATTGGCAGACTTGGTGTGTTTAGGTTCTATAAGAAAGACAATTATTCAGCTGCCCGCTCATAATAATTCACGTGCTACGTGACGACAAACTTGCGATAAGAGTGTTTTCGCACTCGTCGTTTGGCTTATAGATGGCGCTGACTGTCACTCCTACTTCTAAATTCACAGATAAACCCAAAAAAAGTGGATGGAGGAGGGCCGCTGTGATAGGTCAGTGGTTAGAGCATCGAACGCGTAATTCGAAGGTCGTAGGTTCGATTCCTGCTCACAGTTGGTAATTTTTCCATCCACTTTTCTTTCTTCTTATATCATTCCATTGGTTTTAATAACGTCCCCTGTACATTTCTTGGCATTACTGTCTGTTATATCTCATTAATATTGCGTAAAACACGGAAAAACGAGCCCTTAGGTATACACTTCTTTCCCTTAATATATAT